>CM061066.1:90112916-91312916 GCA_030762895.1 Sophora flavescens
AAAGTCGCATAAATTTTGGAAACCCCTAATCCTAGTTTACTGTATGAACCGAACCTATACCTTGTGGTTAGTGTTCTCGAGTTGATTTCTTTTTAACTCATGATTTTATGTTGGTAACCTTAGACTTCCATCACCGGAGAAGCAAGGACGTTCGTGAACCTTCTTTTCAAATCCAAAACTCTTAACTCCAACGTGAGGTAAGAGGGGATTTCCTAAAGATATTCAATAATTGTATGCATGTGCGTATGCGTTTAACTGGATATTTATATGTTGATTGAGATTACTTGGTTATTTAATGTACTTGAACTGTTATGCTATTATCTGATGTTGAGTTGTCCTTGTTCTAAATGTTATAATCAATATCTGTGATGAACTGCTTTCAACTGTGATATTAGCATTGAACTGATAATATATACTGCTGTTGATTGAAAGTTTACTAAGCCAGACTTGTGTTTGTGCTCAACTGTTATAAGGATTAAAAACCTTAATAAACTTTGAAGATGAAGGGATTGGTGTTATTTTCCAAAACCTCATTAACTTAAAGTACTTGTTTTAAATGTTGAAATGGTTTTGGTGAACTATTCTTATACAAGAGAAAAATCCCTTTCGAACTATGTGTCTTCAAGTGAAAACTTTCAAGATTATTTGGAAATATCCTATTGGGGATTTTCAAAGATAAAAGTATTTCAAAGATGCTTTATAAAAGTTTTTCAAAGAAAAGATTTTCTTCTAAATGCTTTAGAAACTTTCCGATAGCCTGGATAGGTTATCGAGGATTCGGTTTTGAATTTGATTTTCACTGAACGAAAAATAAGTACTTAAGAAAGAGAATCTAGTACACGAGACGTCGCCTCTAGTATTCAGTTATACGCAGGTGATCTTGGATCAGTGTTAATTCGGGGCCATGAGTCCTATTCATGATGTTCTGGACTGAGGGTCCAATTCTCAAAATCGAGGACAGTGCGTTCTGATTTCGTTGTTGTAGACTGTGTGTCCTAATCACGTTGATGTGGACTGTGTGCCCTAATCACGTTGTTGTGGACTGTGTGTCCTAATCACGTTGTTATGGACTATGTGTCCTAACCACATTGTGAAGAACGTTGTTAAAGGTGAACGTTGTTTTCTACGACCACAAGCCTAGGACTGGTGCATCGGGCTCGGGCATTGTGATTGAGCATTCAGATTGTGTGTCCTATGCTTCTAAGTTTTTAAGTGATGGGGAAATGATGATTAAGTTGTTAGCTTTGAGCTGTGATAGCGAAAAAGAATGAACACAAAGAAAACCTTGTAAACAAAATATTTTCTCATCTGCATTTCCCCAGGTAGATGTGCTTTCTTACATATCAGATACAAGGTGGTATCTTGGAGTCAGTCCATGTGACCGGATCAGAGGCACATGTGACGTTGCTCGTCTTGAGACCTTAGATGCATGAGGGTATGGAGGCAACTGCCCGGTGGGCTAGAGATTGACCAACTCTAATTCTTCTCCAATGGAAAACGGTGTTGATATCTCATGAGATTAAGTTAGAGCCTGATATTGAAGTGCCATGCATATTTTCAAAGATTGACTGTGCAGGTTTGAGACCCTTTGATATAACACTGTTGTGTTATGTATATGCATGAATTAACTGCTTATATGATTATGTGATGTATGTATCATGTATATGGTTGTTGTGGGATATATCTTATGACGGTATCTCACTCTTGCACACCTGTATGTTCTGTTCTTTTCTTCTTGTATCAGGTATGTGCGTGCTTCTAGATGGATCCGGACTTTCCCTTGGCACAGTCGAGCTCGAGGAGCGAAGTATTTGATCATGGTGGGACGACAGGCTACTGGACTATACATGAGGGTGAGACGACCGCGACGTATCGAGGACGAGGAGGAGGAGGAGCCGGAGTACCATCCGCAGGATCCCAGCGATGACGACGTCCCTATCGATGATGGCGGTGACGTTATTGATCCGGCATCTGATATCTCGTTTGAGGGTAGTGTCTGTGGTCACTCTGTATGCAGGAGGCATTGGTAGATCGTTCGTCGGTTTTTGGAGTTGTCCCGATAGTCCCTAGGCTTTTAGAGCCATCTTTTGAGTCTTGTACCCAGTTCCTATTCCCGATTTGATGTTTTCTTTTTACCTGTTTCTTCAGCAGCTGTTTTAGCGTATGTTGGCCAGTTCGACAAGGCTTGTCCTGTAATCAAACCTAAGATCCCAAGTGGTACAATTATAATTACATGTGTGATGTTGATTTTCATGTTCTGGGTGTTCATCACCTTTTCTTAACTGCTTTAAAATAAAAAAAGAGTACCCTTTTTCAGTAACCTTATATAAAAGGTTATTTTTCTGAAGGTGACCGGCGTTTTAAATAAGTTTCTTTTCCGTAACGGGTAACCATGTGATGCCGGGTTTTAGGGTGCCGTATTAGTTGGTATCAGAGCTAGTCGAGTCTTTCGGGAATATTTGGGTTTAGGTCTGTTGTGTCGAAGTTGTGTTTTTCTCAGTCTGGACGTTGTTTGAATTACTTCTTTGAGGTAATGTGTGATAAACCGTGGTTCACATTCCTTTTTCTGGCCAATGCTTGCTCGAAGAAGGATTACAGGTGTAACAATTGTGACCGTGTGGGACACTTGGCAAAGGAGTGGCGTGCACCGAAGAGGGAGCATTCTGTCAACCATTCCAGAGTAAACAAGCCAACCGTTAAGGGAAGAGTGTATACCATGAGTGGTGCTGAGGCATCAAACTCCGCTGATCTTGTGCAAGGTAAGTGCGACATTGCCGGTAACCTCTTGTCTATACTTTTTGATTCAGGCGCAACTCATTCTTTTATTTCGATGGATCGTGTGAAAATTCTAGACTTGCCTGTTTCTTCCTTGCCATATAATCTGATTGTTTCTACCCCAACTGCTGAACCTGTGACTGTTAATTCTGTTTGCTTAAATTGTCCTATCATCGTTCAGAATAGACACTTCCTTGTAGACTTGATCTGTTTGCCTTTAGTACAGTTAGATGTAATCTTAGGCATGGATTGGTTATCTTTCAACCATATCCTAATAGATTGTGCTCAGAAAACCTTTATCTTTAGGGAGGAGATTTCTGGATTTTTATCTGCTAGTCAGGTAAGAGCTTCTTTGAAATAAGGAGCTCAAGGTTACATGCTGCTGTTTTCCTTGGACGTCGAGAGCGAGTTTGACTTGGAATCCATACCTGTTGTTCGAGAGTTTCTGGAGGTTTTCCTTGAGGATGTACCTGGATTGCCACCTGTTCAAGATATCGAGTTCGCGATTGACCTGATTGCAGGCACTGGACCAATATTCATGGCACCATATCGCATGTCGCCACCAGAGTTAGAAACCTTGAAGGACCAACTTGAGGAGCTGATGAGGAAAGAGTTTATACGACCTAGTGTGTCACCGTGGGGAGCTCCAATCCTGCTAGTAAAGAAGAAATATGGGACTGCTAGGCTATGTGGACTTTCATCAGTTAAACAAAGTCACGATGAAAAACATCTATCCTCTTCCAAGGATAGATGATCTTATGGATCAGTTGCATGGCGCGACAGTGTTTTCAAAGATAGATCTGCGGTCAGGATACCACCGGATACGAGTAAAAGCAGAAGATGTTCCTAAGACAGCGTTTCGAACACGCTATGGGCATTATGAGTATTTGGTGATGCCATTTGGATTGATGAATGCACCTGCTATATTCATGGACTATATGAATAGGATCTTTCGTCCCTTTTTGGATCAATTTGTAGTCGTCTTCATTGATGACATTCTAATCTATTCTCCAGATAAGGAGACTCATGCTGAACACCTTAGCATTGTTCTTCAGATCTTAAGAGAGAAACAACTCTATGCGAAACCAGAGAAGTGTGAGTTTTGGTTGGATCAAGTTGAATTCTTGGGTCACGTAATATCCCGCGAAGGAATCGTTGTGGATCCGACGAAGGTCGAGACTGTTTTGGAATGGGAAAGACCGACAACGGCCACAGAAATCCGTAGTTTTGTGGGTTTGGATGGCTACTACAGGAGGTTCATTGAGGGATTTTCCAAGATTGTAGGACCTCTCACTCAGTTGCCGTGTACGAACCAAGCATTCGTGTGGACAAAAACCTGTGAGAGAAGCTTCCAAGAGCTGAAAAGGAGGTTGACAACCTCATCGGTATTGATCCTACCTGATCCCAAGGAATCTTTTGAGGTTTACTGTGATGCTTCGCATCAAGGTTTGGGCTGTGTGATGATGCAAAATCGGAAAGTTGTAGCTTATGCTTCGAGGCAGTTGAAGATTCATGAGAGAAACTATCCGACACATGATTTAGAACTGGCTGCTGTGGTCTTTGCTTTGAAAATCTTGAGACATTACTTGTACGGGGCTACTTTTAATCTTTTCAGTGACCATAAGAGCTTGAAGTACCTGTTTAATCAGAAGGAGTTGAATATGCGTCAGAGACGTTGGTTAGAATTCCTGAAGGATTATGACTTTCAACTACAGTATCACCCTGGAAAGAAGTCAATTCACGCATCAGTGATGATGGTTAAAGAGCAGGAATTGCTGGAACAATTTCGAGATCTAAGTTTGTCAGTTGAGAGTACGCCAGGAAAACTGTGTCTGAACAAGACCACTGTGTCAAATGGATTAATGGAGCAGATATAGGAGAAGCAAGAGACAGATCAATATTTGCAGACAGAAAGAGACTTAGTACGTCGAGGAGCTCTGTCCAAATTTAGAGAAGGAACATATGGAATCTTGAGGTTTGGCGAGAGAATCTGTGTACCTGATGATGCTAAGCTGAGGAATTTGATTTTAGAAGCGGCTCATAAGAGCAGGTTGAGTATGCACCCAGGAGCCACGGAGATGTATCAAGATCTTAAGAAGTTGTATTGGTGGTATGGGATGAAGAGAGATGTAGTGGAATACGTCGCTTCTTGTTTGCTATGTCAGAAAGCCAAAGTGGAACACCAGAGACCAGCAGGAATGTAACAGTCTTTAGATATTCCATAATGGAAATGGGATGGAATCTCGATGGATTTCGTGACTAGTTTACCAAGGACTAAGAAAGGTTATGAGGCTATATGGGTAATGGTGGACCGACTGACTAAGTCATCTCACTTTTTTCGATCAATATGAGATACTCTATGGAGAAGTTAACCCAACTGTACATCGGAGAGATTGTTAGATTGCATGGTGTGCCTTCGAGCATTGTTTCAGATCGAGACCCACGACTTACATCGAGGTTTTGGCAGAGTTTACAAAAATCGCTTGGAACGAAACTCAGATTGAGTTTCGCATATCATCCATATACGGATGGACAAACGAAAAGGACAATCCAGTCACCAGAGGACTTGCTGAGAGCTTGTGTTTTGTAGGATGTCGGGGGTTGGGACGAGTCCCTACCGTTGATAGAATTCACCTACAATAATAGTTTCCATTCAAGCATTGGAATGGCACCTTATGAAGCCCTGTATGGTCGACGATGTCGGACACCTTTGTGTTGGTACCTGGATGGTGAGAGTTTGCTGTTGGGTCCAGACTTCGTGCAACAAACAACAGAAAAGGTGAAGATGATCCAGGAGAAAATGAGGACTACCCAGAGCCGACAGAAGAGCTACGCGGACAAGAGACGACGACCTCTAGAGTTTGAGGAAGGAGAACATGTATTCTTGAGAGTCACGCCAACGACTGGGATTGGCAGAGTACTAAAGTCCAGAAAGCTTACACCTAAGTTCATTGGACCCTACCAAATTCTTCGTCGTGTAGGTCCAGTAGCTTATAAAATATCTTTACCACCCTTTCTTTCCAATATCCATGATGTTTTTCATGTCTCTCCGTTGAGAAAATACATTCCTGATCCATCACATATCATAAAGCCTCATAAAGTACAGTTAAAAGAGAACATGTCCTTTGTGACTTCGTCGGCACGTATCGCCAATAGGATGACAAAGCAGCTCAGAGGTAAGCAAATTCCTTTGGTCAAAGTCATCTGGAATTAGACAACCGGAGAAGCAACATGGGAAGCTGACGATAAGATGAAGTTGCAGAACCCTGATTTATTTCAAGGTACGTAATTTCAAGGACGAAATTCTTTTTAGAGGGGTAAAGTTGTAACACCCTATTTTTCGTATGCTTCTTTATCAGTAAATACATGCTTTAATGTATTTATTTTTAATAAAATCCAGAGGGTGATTTTATTTAAAATAAAATCATTTTCTTGTGTTGTTTTACCGTATGAAGTCACAGTAAAATTTTCGATAAAAAATTCAGACGAAAACCGGTCTGGGTTCTCACTGCCAGTACAAGTTTACTGAGCTAGAGACAAATTTTTAATTCGTGAACGAGACGGTTAGTGTTTTTATGATGTTTTGTGTGGATTTGGAGTTTTTTGAAAAATCTTGTTCAGGGCTAAATCTTAGGGATTTCCCGGGCGAAATCGTTGGGAAATACGATCGGGGAAGTCATCTGATACGCAATGGAGCATAGCATCAAGATGATGAGTGACATGAATTGACTTGATGTGAAGGCAACACACCTCAAAAAGTGAATCTTGACTTTTTTTTTTCAAAATCTCACTTTTTCATCTTTCTCTCTCCAATCACATCACATGACATCACCTTAACTCTTTATCTTCTCAACAAGCAACCCACCTTTTTTTCTCTTCTTCCTTCCTCCCAAACTGTGATCTCTCTCCCTCACTCTTTATAAATACTCTTCATTTCCACACTTCATCACTTTCCTCCATTTCTCACATTTTCACTTTACTACATTTCTTCTTCTTCTTCTCTCTTACAAAGTTTACATTTTTATAAAGCTTTTCTCTTAATGTTCTTCATCAAAGTTGTTCATCTTTTTAAGGGTAATACTTCTATGTATTTATTTTTTTCAAAGTTTCATCTTTTATTTCAAAGTTTTCTTCATATGTTCTTTATGTGCTTTTAACTTCTGAAACCTCTAAAAAATGGTAGAAAACTCCTTTTGAGTTGATACCACTTTCTATATTCTTGTATTTACTCATACTATCACATACTAAAAGGTTGTGTAAAACAAAGTTTCCTAACCTCTTCTTCCTAAGGAGGCCGAAACCATGTATATGGTTTAGATGGATCTTGTTTCAACTTTTACATGTATGAGTTTGTATTTGAGTTTCATTTCCAAGATGATCATGGACCAAGGCTCCTTTATGTTAAAGGATGCTATGTCTAAGTGATTGGAAAGTTTAAAGATTTTTACCCTATTTTTATGTAAAGACCAAAACCAATGAGTTTTAAGGCAATGGTGTTTAAGTTTTGTTTTCCAAAATGATCATGGATTTAGACTCCTTGATATAGGAGGATGCTAAGTCCAAGATATTGGAAAGTTTGAAGATTTCTAACCACTATTTCTTGAAAAGACCGAAACCTTAAATGGTTATGGCAAAGATGTTGAGTTTTGTTTTCCAAAGTGATCATGGACTAAAAAACTCCTTATGTTAAAGGATGCTATGTCTAAGTGAATGGAAAGTTTAAAATATTTTCTTGCTTTATTTTTCTATGATGGTCGAATGTAACATTTGACCTAGGATGTGTTATTTTATTTTGTTTTCCAAGATGATTATGGATTAAAGCTCCTTCATGTTAAAGGATGCTATGTCCAAAAGATTGGATGATTTAAAGATCTCTAACCTCACAAACTTGTTAAGGCCGAACCTAAGAGTTCACGGTCTAATACATTTGATTTTTCCATTTTCCGAAATGATCATGGTTTCAAGCTCCTTACTATGTATGGATGCTAACCTAAAGAGATTGGAAAGTTTAGAAATTCCTAACCTATTTACCTATGCTTGACCGAAACCCTAAGTCAAGTACTTAGTGAGATTTTTAATTCAACTTTGTTAATACGCACGTGATCTTGGATCAGTGTTAATTCGGGGCCATGAGTCCTATTCATGATGTTCTGGACTGAGGGTCCAATTCTCGAAATCGAGGACAGTGCGTTCTAATCACGTTGTTGTGGACTGTGTGTCCTAATCACGTTGTTGTGGACTGTGTGTCCTAACCACATTGTGAAGAACGTTGTTAACGGTGAATGTTGTTTTCTAAGACCACAAGCCTAGGACTGATGCATCGGTCTCGGGCATTATGATTGAGCATTCGGACTGTGTGTCCTATGCTTCTAAGTTTTCAAGTGATGGGGAAATGATGATTAAGTCGTTAGCTTTAAGCTGCGACAGCGAAAAAGAATGAATACAAAGAAAACCTTGTAAACAAAATATTTTCTCATGTGCATTTCCCCAAGCAGACGTGCTTTCTTACATATTAGATACAAGGTGGTATCTGGGAGTCAGTCCATGTGACCAGTTCAGAGGCACACGTGACGTTGCTCGTCATGAGACCTTAAATGCATGAGGGTATGGAGGCAACTGCCAGGTGGGCTAGAGATTGACCAACTCTAATTCTTCTACAGTGGAAAACGGTGTTGATATCTCATGAGATTAATTTAGAGCCTGATATTGAAGTGCCATGCATATTTTCAAAGATTGACTGCGCGGGTTTGAGATCCTTTGATATAACACTGTTATTTTATGTATATGAATGATTTAACTGCTTATATGATTATGTGATGTATGTATCATGTATATGGTTGTTATGGGATATATCTTATGACGGTATCTCACTCTTGCACACCTATATGTTCTATTCTTTTCTTCTTGTATCTGGTATGCATGTGCTTCTAGATGGATCCGGACTTTCCTTTGGCACAGTCGAGCTCGAGGAGCGAAGTATTTGATCATGCTGGGACGGCAGGGAACTGGACTATACATGAGGGTGAGTCGACTGCAACGTATCGAGGACGAGGAGGAGGAGCCCGAGTACCATCCGCAGGATCCCACCGATGACGATGTCCTTATCGACGATGGCGGTGACGGTATTGATCCGACATCTGATATCTCGTCTGAGGGTAGTGTCTGTGGTCACTCTGCATGCAGGAGGCATTGGTAGATCGTTAGTCGGTTTTTGGAGTTGTCCCGATAGTCCCTAGGCTTTTAGAGCCATCTTTTGAGTCTTGTACCCAGTTCCTATTCCCGGTTTGATGTTTTCTTTTTACCTATTTCTTCAGCAGCTGTTTTAGCGTATGTTGGCCAGTTCGACAAGGCATGTCCTGTAATCAAACCTAAGATCCCAAGTGGGACAGTTATAATTACATGTGTGATGTTGATTTTCATGTTCTGGGTGTTCATCACATTTTCTTAACTTTCTTTTTTTAAAAAAAGAGTACACTTTTTCAGTAACCTTATATAAAAGGTTATTTTTCTGAAGGCGACCGACGTTTTAAATAAGTTTCTTTTCCTCAACGGGTAACCATGTGATGCCGTGTTTTAGGGTGTCACAATTTTCACATAGGTTATGGGATAACCCATGTAACAAATGAACTTTTCACATCAGTTATTTAGAAAACCGCTGTTAAAATGTACTTTAAACATCGATTTTAAAACCGATGTGAAAAGTAACAATAAACAACATCGGTCTTTTCAACATTAGTTTGAAAACTGATGTGAAAAGCCAAAAATAACCGATGTGGAATCCCTTTTCTGCACCATTGAAAGTTGTAGTTACATAGAAAGTCCAAGGGAAATTTTGTCTTTTCACTTTATAAATTTAGGTTTTAAGCGTGTTTTCTTTAAAATTTCGCCCGTAAAAAGTAGAATAATATATTTTTGAGTAATAATTTCAAAATAGCCTATATCATTGGAAATATGATATAAAACTAAACTATTTCGTTCTCGGGTCAAAATTAGGTTTTCTGCTCAGTAACATTTTACTGTCAGTAAAAATACAGACCGGTTTCCGTCTGAATTTTCAACCCAAAATTTTACTGTAACCCTCTACCATAGGTAGATTATGAGTATGATTTTGTTTTATCCAAAATCATTTTCTTGGTCTCAGATAAAAATATAAATAATTATCTTGCTACCGGTGATACAACGTATATAAAAAGCAGGATGTTACATTTTACCTTTGCTGGAATTTTCCAGAATTTGTACTTTTATCCCAAAACTTTGTATATTCACGGTTTTGGTCCAATTTTTCATTTTACACAAGATTTTTTTAAAAAAATTGCAGCCACTTGACTTTTGCTAATTAACAATTTCACAGCAATTACACTTAATTTTCGAATTTATAACAAGATCCTTCAATCATGAACAAATTTGAATAATATTGGTGTAATACTTGGAAATATGAACAATTCAAGTAGTGTAAAATAATTTACAAGTAATAAAGCACAAATCAAGAAATTAGAGACCTAGATCTTTCATTCAAGTGGATGATAAACACATAATTTCCACAACTTGAATTTCATGAAGATCTATGATGGTTCTAATAATATGAAATCATTGAAACACTTTTGATTAAAATTTGAATCAATCTTACTATTGTGAATTGAAATTTTAATTTTAATTTTGTATTTGTTCAAATTCACAAAGTAAGGAAAAATAGATCTATGCTTGAATTTTCAAGAAGCAACCAAAATCACATGTGATGGAAGAGCACATGCAAGCTAAGGCACCTTAAATCAAAGTGAAAATGTGGAGGGAAAAAAATTCACCAAAAATTCAAGCAAGATCAATTCAAACACATTTCAAATTCTAGATCCACGATCACAATTGGATTCAAATTACTTTTCATCATCCAATTCTTGTGATAAATGGCGCCACTACATGAAAGATTTTCATCATGAAATTGGCTCCAACTCAAAGATCATCATAGAATATGAAAATTTTGATAAAAAATTCAAAACAATTGAAGATCAAAGATCTAGCTCCGATACCACATGATGTGATGAAGGATTGATCACTTAGCATTTTAGGATCTTCTTTGATCCAATTGCTTTAAATTTTGTGATCGAACATAATTCAAGCACAATTGATATGAAACTTGTTCTTCAAGTGAAGAATCAAGAGAAAACAAAAATGAGTAGAAGAGAAGAACAATTGATATATGACTAGAAAGTAAATTGAAGAAAAGTAGAAAATGGAATAGGAAGAAGAGGAAGGGGAGGCGTCACAAATGCATTCTTCTTGGAGAAGAATATTGAATTTGATAAGCCAAAGGAAGATTCACAACTTGAATAAGGATATTCAAGATAAGAATCAAGTGGTTCAACTCATGAACGAAGAAGAGGAGAACTCTCAACTCTCTCTAGAATCTAAAGTGTGAGAAACTTATCAAATCAATTCAAAACTTGTGATATGGGTTACATGGAGCCTATTTATAGATGAGCAAAAGTGCTCATCCTCCTCTAAGAAGCAAATCAGCACCTCCTCCCTCTAAACCTAAGTGTGGGCTTTGATTTTGGCCCAATGCTTCCTACTCCTATGCTTATGGCCCAATAGGACCAATTCTTAAACTATTCCTAAGTGCTTTTTGAATAAGCACTTTCATTACATGAACTCTACTCTATACAAAGGTCCTAGTTCATACCTTTATTACATGAACTCTACTCTATACAAAGGCCTTAGGCCGTATCCCTAACTAGGTGGTCAATGGCTCAATGCATAAGAGGTTCAAGATGAAGCCTTCTTCATAAGGTTGCCTATGAGTCAAGTGATTGACCACCACCTTCTTGAGTGTGTCTTGGACTCTTCTAAGCCTTGCCCTTGTCATGGGTCCATGCAAGTCTTCAATGCTAGGTCCTTGGCTTTGTGTGTCCATGCTCATATCATCATGCGAGGTTGGTGCACCCAGGTGCAGGTACGGAATGCAAGCGGGACATTTTAGGGAACATTGGGGATGTAGCCGGGTTCGGATTGACCGACAGTGGCCAATGGTTTTCACCCATTGTGTCTTAGTCTCCGCTGGTACTCGACTATCTCGACGTTTGGGCCCGTTCCAATCCATGGTGGACCTATCGAAGAGAGATCATAGGGGGAAACACCCATATTGGTCGTGGCGAGTGGAACTGTTACCAGGACAAACCAACTGACATTCTCTGGGTGATGGATAGGCCCGATAGAGAAAGAGAATGTCAGGGGGATCGGTATCCGTAGTGTGAGAGATCGGTCGACATGCATAGGAGTGTAACTCCTTAGAGGATTGATCCTAGTTGGATAACCGAGGTCGATTGTGACAGTATGACTTAAGAGATGTTTGCGGTATGTGACGATTGTTGTTTGATAATCTGATGTACTGTGTTTTTGCCATCCCTATTTTTATGGTAGTGCCGAGATTCTTATCTCCCTTCTTTTCTTCTTCTCTTTCTATGTATGTATTGGTTCGTCAGATGAGCAGCAACTATACGTCGATGGCGATCGGACCAGAGCATTGTCCGATTCATTACCTGCAGAAGATCCCGCCGAGGGTCTAGACCCTGGGGGATATTGAGATCGTATATCATGACGACCATGGGTGGCAGGTCGACCACTCATAGTTTTTCACGTGTTACATCAGCCCGATCAGCATCTACGTTCGCCTAGGAGGAGGACCTTTCTTTACTTTACTCAGTTCTTACCGGATCTCTCAGAGGCTATCCTTTTCAGAGCATTGGATTCCAAACCGTCGATAGTAATTTGCAGGGGATATGTGGAACCCAGTGAACCACTCCTATGCTCGTAGTGGAGTTGGGGTGTTAAAGAGAGGCCACAAGAGGAGATGTGTGCAGACGATGTATCACACAAGGCGCAAGAGGGTCATTATCAGCGACGATGAGTCTATTAGGACTAGGGTGTATAAACACCGCAATGGTGAGGGCGTGGGTAGTTCCAGACGTCCATATCGTCTATAATATGGCCAGTCTATAGCGTCTGTTAGGGGAGTTCCTCTGTGAGCGTATATTTATTTTGATTTTTGATGTATTCAAGAGAGGTGGGCAGGTAGATGCTGTTTGTTTAGGTTTTATCTCTTCTATGACCAGTGTTTGTGTTACTTTTATCCAGATGTATAGTTCTAGGATCATGATCCCTCAGTTGGGATCAACAGTACTGTATGGAGACCCTTGTTTATAGTATGTATATGTCGTATTAATTTTATTCCGCTGTGCATGTTTTACAAGTTTTAATTTTATCGCTTCCGTAATGTATAATATTTTCGAATGTATAATCATGTTAGCATTAATAAACGGCTTAAGGAGTAGTTAATTAGGATTGTTCTTTAATGGGACATCGGGGGGTGTCTCATGTACCATAGAATTGTCTAATAATCATCAAAGTGAGATGTAAATTTTAATTGAAACATTATCATTAGTAATGTATTGGTGAATTTATGACTATGCTATGATGTGTGTTTTAGTGTTGTTGCCTTCCGAATATTGATTCATTATGATTGAATTTTAGTAAAGGTGTTTATACAAATGATTTTTATATATATTGTGAATATATATTATACTAGATTATGTTAATGTAACTCTTGGAAAGTATCAATAAAGTGATGATAGTGGGTGAATGGAATGATTGTATAGTTGTAACCTAAGGTTGTGATTGAATATAGAAAAGGGTACTTGGTGGAATGAATTGACATGACATTGATATCAATGTTTAGGTAGGCGAATCGGGGAGTGAGATGCTCTGGTATATAAATAACATCATCGAGGAGAGGGACACTGTAAGTTACCCAGGCATTGAGGAGGGATGTTGATGTTAGCCGGTGGGTGCGGTATCTTCGGGGTACAAAGATCCGATGTATATGATATAATATGTATCCCTTTATAAGCGGGAAATGAGTTTGAGAATTGAATAAAGTGCAATTTATTCCCCAAGTACTCTATGAATAGGCAAGAAGCCACATGTGATATGATGTTGTGTATTGATATGATATCTAGTTTCACATTTGTGTCAAAACTGCTATGAGACATCTGAGCACCTGTCTCAAAATTGCAGATTTGTTGTTTTGATTTGGTCATGGCTTGGTTCTGTTTTAAACAAGAACATTGATACAAGCTCCTTTTTTGCTGTTTTTGATATGATCAACAAATAATGGAGTGACCAAACCAAAGATGTTGTTCTGTCTGCATTAATTAATGTGATCTGCATTGTTTGGTTTTCTAGAAACCAACTAAGATTCATGAATCAAGTTGTGCATATCAGAAGGGAAATTAACATGATTATCTAAGCTACATCTTACTCGGGCAACATTTCGACTGCATGCATGTGCTCTGTTATAGATGAGTTCTCAATTGTTAAGGCTTTCAATGTAACACCCCGTTTTTCGTAAATAAGCTTAGTGCTTTCATATATGTTATATATATGTTTGTATATGCTTGTTATGTTTGTTTTTGATGCCAACGTTCATGTTTGAGGAAGTTTAGCCTTAGAAAGGTTCAATCATTTTAGAGTCCTAATAACCTGTTTCATCGTTTTGGCTATATCTTGAGTTCTAGATGTCCGATTGGGGTGATATTTCATGCATTGGAAAGATAAGAGAATTACCTACAAGTCTTATCTCAGGTGTTTTGGCCAAATTCGACTGTTTAGGCCTTGCCCCGAGAGAATTTGTTCGCCCCGTGAAAATATAAAATTCAACTTTGCGTTTTCAGGTTCGCCCCGCGAATCCAACTAACAGAAATTGGTTCTCTAGCTCGCCCCACGAACGAAAGTTTTCCCCACGAATACATGCAGAGCCAGAAAACACGTTTTATGTTATAAATATGTTGATGTTGTGATGCCATGATTATGATGAGTATGATGTTATTGGCTGTTGTTGTGTTGTGCTCTTTATGCGTGTTGATTATTGAGGATGCTAATGCCAACAATGATGTTAAGACGTTAAAATACGTTAATGATAATAATGATAATTAAGGGATGTTTCCCCAGCTGTTCATAATACATGGATATAGTGTGAGAGGTAAGGTTATGTTCATAGGACTTAGTTAAAGACCCTAGGATTGATTAGTGAGTGTTCTAGGAACATTAATAACAAAGCTATGATTAAAGGATTAATTCCCCATGATGATAAGACATGATTATTAATGAAGAACAATTAAGATTAATGAAGTTGATGATCAATGGATTAGTAAAATCCAATAGGTTGAATCTATGAACTATCCCAAGGATTTGGGAAAGGGTTTCTGACCCTTTCTGCCCAGATCAGTACGGCCACGCTCTATTGAGCATGGCCATGCTTGATAACGAGCACGCCCATGCTCCAGTTTAAAACCCAGAGCATGGCGCGTGATGTGATCAAGATATATATCACTAACATTTTAGGATCTTTATTTGATTTCAATTGCTAAAAATTCAAGATCAAACACAAACAAGAACAATAGAATAAACTTGATCTTGAAGTGAAGAAACAAGTGAAACCAAAAGGAGTAGAAGAGAAGAACAATCTATATATGAACTAGGAAGTAAATTGCAAGAATTTAAAGAACAAAAATAGAAAATAGAATATGAAGAAGATGAAGGGAAGGCGCCACAAATTGAATCATCTTTGAGAAGAAGATTGAATTTGATAAGCCAATGGAAGATTCACCACTTGAATATGGAAATTCAAGATAAGTATCAATGGTTCAACTCATGAACCAAGAAGAGGAGAACTCTCAACTCCCTCTAGAAATCTCAAGTTTGTGAAAACTCAATTGTATTCAAACTTGTAAAATGATTTACATGAAGCCTATTTATAGTCTCATCCTACTTAAAGTGCAAGCTAGTCTAACTTGAAGTGCAAGCTACTCTTACTTAAGGTGCAAGTAGCGCCCCTTTTCCTCTTCCACCCAAGTGTGGGTTTTGTTTTGGGCCTAATGCCTCCTACTCTTATGCTATGGCCCAATAGGCCCAATTCCTAAACTAGTCCTGAGTGCTTTTTGAATAAGCACTTTTATTACATGAACTCTACTCTATACAAGGGTCCTAATCCCTACCTTTATTACATGAACTCTATACAAAGGTTCTAAGCCCTATCCCTAACTAGATATCTTGGACTCTTCTTAGTCTTGACCTTGTTGTGGGTCCATGTGAGTCTTCAATTCTTGGTCCTTTACTTTGTGAATGCATGTCCATATTATCCCCTCCTTCTTGAAGAAAATTCGTCCCAAATTTTAACCCTACATTAAAGAGAAGATGTTCAGGTTTTTTGTTTTATAAAGATCTTAAAAGAAAAAAAAGTTTTTGGAAAGGAAACTCCCTTATTTGGGAAGGCAGCTCCCTTATTATTGTTGTAATTCTCAACCCATCCTCTCGGGTCAAGAACCACCCTTTTGAAAACAAGTTTTGTTAACAACCCTTTCAAATATTTTTCATAAGTTGTAATGTCTTGGAGGTTTTTTGGTAATGGTTGTCCACTATTGAGAGAAACATGTGGAAAGATATTGAATTTGTATTGTAGTTCTCTCAAAGAATGGGAACCGTGATGGATGTGCATTAGTTTCAATGTTTTTATTTTCAAAGTAGATTTAATGCACATAGGTAAAGTAGAAGTATTAGTAGGCAAGCAAACATCATTAGTTTTAAAATCATTTATTGGTTGCCCTACTAAGAAAGCTCCATTACCTCTCTTTCAACCTTATCAATATGCACACTTCTAACACTTTCAACATAGCCCATAAATTCCAATTTGGTGGTGCAAAACGTGTATTTTTCAAGATTAGCAAAAGGTTTTTCTTTCATAAGTAATAACAAAACACATTTTAATTGTTCAAGAAGATTTTCTTGTGTTTTGCTATGTACCAAGATAGCATCATTGGAGATTACCACAAGCCTTTGAATTTCTTTAGTTTCTTTAGAAGTGACTTGAAGTTTATCCAAAAGAAACTCAAAGGTAGTAGGTAAAGAAAACGATGGAAGAGACTTGTTACAAAAATTGTTGGAGTAAAGCAAACATAACGGATGGGTTTCCAAAAGTATTTTGTTTACTTATTTTCCTTTAAAGCTACGCATTATTTGACATCTTGTTTTTTAACCTTATGGTTTTCACAAAAGTTTTGCACACTTGTGCTGAGACACCCCGTTATGTCCCTTTGTGTCATTTAGTTTAAAACCTCATTATTTAATTACTTAATCTCACGCTTAACGTGAAAATTACGTAAAAATTAAAACTTAATTTCTTAAGCAATAGATTCATATAGAACAGAATATGAAAACATAAATATATTAAACATACTTAAAGCACCAGAGTTATCAAAACACTGTTTCAGGGCATCCCATCAATAGGATCCCGAACTGGTGCATAGTTATACAAAACATAAGAGGAAAGATAAAGATTCACGACACAGACGCACTGGCCATAACTAACTAGACCCTAATCACCATGGGTCACAGCTCGTCCTCCGGCATCCAATTCGTAGGGAGTTCCATCCAACTCCTCCTGGTTACGTTCATCCACAGGGTCTTCTCGTACGATTCCACAAGGAGACAAAATACAACATACATAAATATACAGGGGATAAGAAACAGTTCTATCATCAAAAGTGGAAAAGAGTCATAGTAAACTATACAATAATTATCACAGACACAACATGAGTCAAGTCATCCATCTTCCATAAAATTCTTATATCCATCCTACCCTCACTCCTGCAACTAAAACTTGATACTGAAAATGGCTATGGTTTCCCTATCATAGTTATGGTTATCGGTCAGTCGTCCAAGTGAAACGTCCCATTCCCGGTGCACATCCTTAGTCATGGTGAGAATACTCATGCAAAGCAATGACACTATAGCTACACATTAAACCCGGTGCACACCCCGGACCGTGGATGCTCATGCAAAGCAATGACACTATAGCTGCACAATTATCCCGGTGCACACCTTCACCATGGTAGGAACACTCACGCAAAGCGTGACACTACATCTGCACGATGATCCCGGTGCATACCTCGTCCACTCCCAGAGGTGCTCATGCAAAGCAATGACACTCGTAGCTGTACAAGTTAAGTTTACCCTTTGGACGGTCCCACAAGGACTTCGGGTCTTGTATGTGTCCCACATACGGTTATAGAAACAACACAACTTATGAACCTCGCAGACTCCTATGGTCATAACCTAGTGCCTTAACCTCTCATCAAGACCTCAACACGTGCTCTATGTCACAACAACTCTTTAACATATTTCATGTAGGTTAGGCACCTCTAAAAATCATCATGATCCTCACGCCCAAAACAACTCATCTCTTAGACTACATATATATCTTCGCTTAATCCACTAAGCATAAAGTAAATACCACACAGATCATGCATAACATCAAGTCAATCAAAGATATTTCAAAACATCAACATAGCACTAAATCAGTTCAATAAAGGTAATAAAACTCAAATCAACCATCAACAGTATAAACATCAACCTAATATCGATCAACCTACAATCCCTGAATCACCATCAACACTATACCAGTGCTATCTGTATAGTGTGTGTGTGTGTGAGGTTTTGATGTATTTTTGAGGGGGGACTGGGTGTTGAAAGTTGGCGAGGTATCTTCTGTTCCAGTCTTTTTATGTATTTTTCTTTTGTACCAGTCTGTATATATTTGGGATCCTATTGATGGGATTCCCTTAATAGTACTTATGATGCACAGTGTTATGTATGTATGTATGTATGTATGTATGTATGTATGTATATGTATATGTGGTTGATGGATGTATTAATTAAGTTGTTAAATTTTTGCTATTTTAATATAACCGCTTAACATTATTATCACAATTAGGTTTTAATTATTTCAGGTTTTTCTTTAATGGGACGTCGAGGTGTCTCATAGGTTGGATCAATTATTCCCAATTCTATTCTTATGTAATAGAAGATTTCCTTAGCCAATGGTTTAGTGAAAATATCAGCTAATTGCTTAGATGTATCAACATATTCAATATCTATATCTCCACTTTGTATATGATCCCTTATGAAATTATGTCTTATTTCAATATGTTTGGTTCTAGAATGTATTATAGGATTCTTAGTTAGATTTATAGCACTAGTGTTGTCACATTTGATTGGAACTTTCTCCAAGAGAACACCATAGTCAATGAGTTGTTGTTTCATCCAAAGGATTTGTGCACAACAACTATTTGCTGCAACATATTCTGCTTCAGCAGTTGACAAAGCCACACTTGTTTGTTTCTTACTAAACTAGGAAACTAGTGAGTTCCCTAGTAAGTGGCAGGTTCCACTAGTACTCTTCCTATCCAACTTGCATCTAACAAAGTCAGAGTATCCTATAAGATTACATGTTGAACCCTTAGCATACCATAAACCCATTTCTTTAGTTCCTAGCAAATATTTCAATATTCTCTTTACAGTTGTTAAGTGAAATTCCTTAGGGTTTGATTGATATCTTGCACACATGCAAACACTTAACATTATATCAGGCCTACTAGCTGTTAGGTAAAGTAAGGAGCCAATCATACCTCTGTACTTGGATATGTCTACATTTTTACCTTTTTCATCCTTGTCCAAGTAACATGATGGACTCATTGGAGTTGCCATTTCCTTTGCATTCTCCATGCCAAACTTCTTCAATAGTTCCTTGCAGTACTTTGCTTGGCTTGTGAAGGTCCCATCATCACATTGTTTGATTTGAAGTCCCAGGAAAAAAGTGAGTTCTCCCATCATGGACATCTCAAACTCATTTTGCATCAACTTAGCAAATTCCTTACACAGTGAATCATTAGTAGCACCAAATATAATATTATCAACATATATTTGAACAAGTAGTATATTTTGAGGTTTTCTTTTTGTGAAAAGTGTTGTATCAACCTTGCCTCTAGTAACCTTTTTGTAATAAAAAGTTACTCAATATTTCATACCAAGCTCTTGGAGCTTGTTTAAGTCCATATAGGGCTTTGGTGAGTTTATAAACATGATTAGGAAATTAATTCATTTCAAAACCAAGTGGTTGACCAACATATACTTCTTGTATAAACCCATTTAGGAATGCACTTTTAACATCCATTTGATATAACTTGAAATTCATGATACATGCATATGCTAGCAACATTCTAATATCTTCTAATCTAGCCACAGGTGCATAAGTCTCATCATAATCTATTCCTTCTTCTTGATTATAGAATTTGGCTACTAATCTAGCCTTATTTCTTACTATGATACCATTTTCATCAAGTTTGTTCCTAAACACCCATTTTGTACCAATTATTTGTTTATCCTTGGGTTTTGGAACAAGTTCCCAAACTTTATTTCTTTCAAACTGATTAAGTTATTCTTGCATTGTCATAATCCAGTTTTCATCAACTGTTGCATCATCTATAGTTTTAGGTTCAATTTGAGATACAAAGGCCATGTTGTTACATGCATATCTCAAGGAGTGTCTAGTAGTTACCCCTTTGGATATTTCACCAATAATGTTGTCTAGAGGATGATTCCTTACAGTTTTTCACTCCTTAGGTAGTTCCTCTTCTGGATTCTCTACAATTCCTTCCACTTTTGCATTGTCTTGCTTTTCTTCAAGTTGAGTTTCTTCCATATTTTCTGCAACATCATCAAGAATATCCTTTCCCGACCTTTTGGGGTTAGTTTCATCAAATATAAAATGTACATATTCTTCTATTGTTTAAGTTCTTCTATAGTAAACTCTAAAAGCTTTACTAGATAAAGAATAGCCTAGGAAAATACCTTCATCAGCTTTAGGATCAAATTTACCTAGATTATCCTTGCCATTATTTAGCACAAAACACTTACAACCAAAGACATGAAAGAGAGCAATATTTGGTTTTCTACCCTTATACAACTCATATGGAGTTTTCTTCAATATTGGTCTAATCAAAACTCTATTTAGTCAAAACTCTATTTAGTACATAGCAAGCTGTACTAACAGCATCCGCCCAAAAGTACTTTGGCACATTACAGTCATTCAACATGGTTCTAGCAATCTCATCAAGAGATCTATTTTCATTTCAACTACTCCATTTTGTTGTGGAGTTCTAGATGCTGAAAAGTTGTGTTGTATACCATGTTCATCACAGAAATTGTCAAATTCCTCATTTTCAAAATCACCTCCATGATCACTCCTTATAGATACAATTTTCATGTCTTTCTCATTTTGTACAAGCTTAGCCATTTTCTTAAAAGCAGAAGAGGCTTCATTTTTATTTGCTAAGAAACATGTCCAAGTATATCTAGAGAAATCATCAATAATCACAAGAGCATAAAGATTTCTACCAAAACTTTTTGTTCCAGAAGGACCAAAAAGATCCATATGTAACAATTGTAAAGGTCTACTAGTTGAAACAATGTTTTTAGCTTTGAAAGAAGTTTTCACTTGTTTTCCTTTTTGACAAGCATCACATAAACCATCTTTTACAAACTTCTTCTTAGGTAAACCAATTACAAGTTCTTTGGAAATCAATTTGTTCAAGTGATCCATGTGAATATGAGCTATTCTCCTATGCCATAGCCAATTTTCTTCTTCTTTTGAAATTAAGCAACATGCATGCATCATTAGAAGATAAATTGTCTAGATCTAGCATATATATGTTATTTACTCTATTTCCAATCAACTTTATGTTCTTTTCATGTCTAGATTCAATCATACACATGTTTGAGTTAAAGTCTACCTTATACCCTTTGTCACAAAGTTAACTTATTCTTAGAAGGTTATGCTTGAGCCCTTCAATATAGAGAACTCCTTCAATTTGAGTTGCTGGACTTTTTCCAATAGTGCCAACACCAAGTATTCTTCCTTTGTTGTTGTCACCATATGTTACATTTCCACCTTGTTTGGAAGTAAAGGAAGTGAATTTTGTGATGTCTCCAGTCATGTGTTTGGAGCAGCCACTATCTAAATACCAACTTGAGCTTTTGGCCTTCAAACACACCTACAAAACATATTTTCACCATTTGTCTTAGGTACCCAAATTTTATTGGGTCCTTTGGTGTTAGTCATGACATAAGTTCCCTTAGGAACCCATATTTGTTTGACACCCATCCTTGAAGGATTTCTAAAATAGCATGTAGAAGCAGTGTGTCCTTTTCTTCGACAATAGAAACATTTAAAAAAAAGAACTAGCAGAGGTCTTAGGTGCAACAAAGAGTTTCTTAAAAAAAAATCCATGGATTGCTGGTTGGTAACCTATTCCAGCTTTATCATATACTCCTTTTTGTTGTCTTAATATGGCATTTAGGTTATCTCTTCCCATTGTGAATTTAGAGAGAGTGCTTTTCAGTTTTTCTACCTCTTTTTCCAGAATACTGCAATTAGAGCATGTAGAGCTAGATGCGCTTAGCCTACTGTTTTTAGCTTCTAATTCTTTATTCTTAATTTGAAGAGATGCATAATCACTACATTGTTTAGCAATGACTTTCCTAGATGACATTAATTGCTTAGAAATTTTCTGATATTCACTATGCAACTCATCAAAAGCATCTTGTAGTTCATCATAAGTAGGGGGAAGATCATTTACCTCATCTTCATTTTCATAGTCACATTGATGACTAGTCGTAAGGCATAGATTTACCTCTTCTTCCTCAGATTCTTCAGAGGAATCCATGTTATTTTCCTCCCATGCTATGTATGTTCTTCTTGGCTTTTTGTTCTTCTTGTCTTTGGACTCATAGTTGTCATGTTTGTCCTTCTTTTGAAGCTTTGGACATTCATTCTTGTAGTGTCTAGGTTTGCTACATTCATAGCACTTCACATTTGAATTTGAACTTTCACCTTTTGATAAATTCTTTTCGGAAAAGAAGTTTGAGGGCTTTTTGTTGAAGGTTTTATTCTTTTTGAGAAACCTTTTGAATTTTCTGACCAACAGTCCCATATCTGCTTCTAAATCTTCATCCTCCTCAACTTCTTCATCTTCATCATTATCAAGGACTTTTTTGGAGATTTATGCTTTTAGTGATAAGCATTTCTTCTTTTTCTCCTTCTCTTCATGATCATTCAACCTATGAAGCTCCATCTCATGTTCTTTGAGATTTCCAAACAGTGTAGCAATGTTCGTGGTTTCTAAGTCTCTTGATTCAGCTATAGCAGTGATCTTTGGTTGCCATTCTCTTGTTAAGCATCTCATGACTTTATTGATTTGTTGTTTGTCTGAGATAGTCTTTCCAAGTCCATTTAGTTGATTCACAATATGGGTGAATCTTCTCTGCATATCATTGATGTCTTCATCTTTCTTCATGTGAAAGAGTTCATACTCGTGCATGAGTGAGTTCATTCTTGCTCTCTTCACATCACTTGTCCCTTCATGAGTAATTTACAGCGTATCCCACATTTGCTTTGCTGTCTTACAATTAGAGACCCTGAAAAATTCATCATAACTCAAAGCAACGGTTATAATATTTTTAGCTTTAGCATTATAATCTACTATTTTCTTGTCCTCATCATCCCACTCAGATCTAGGCTTATTTGTCTTGGTGCCATTTGCATCAAGAGTGTGAGAGATGTATGGACCATTCTCAACAACATCTAATACATCAAGACCACTTGCCTCAAGGAATATTAATATCATTTCTTTCCAATACATATAGGCAGTGCCATTGAATGCAGAGGATCTTGCTAGAGAAGCCCCTTCTCCCAAGATGTCATTTGAAGCCACCCTCTTAAGCTGTTAAACTTTACACAAGAGTGAAAGCCCTGATGCCACTTGTTGGTTGTGGCTTCTAGATACTCAAGAAGGGGGTGTTGAATTGGGTATGGGTGATTTTTGAAAAACATTTTCCCTTTTTGCAAATACAGAGACTTTTCTAAATCTTTCGAAAAAGTTTTGTCAACCAACACACGCTTCTAAGCCTAAAGTCGCACACCAAAGGAATGTCACACCCGTTACAATAGAAGGATACCTCACATTCTAATCAGAGGGATACCTTACCCCCAACCTAGGGATACCACACCCTATTTCTGAGTTGACGCACGGAGTAGAAGAAATTGAAGAACCTATGAGATTGATAGATAGGAACCTATGAGATTGATAGATAGGAACAATTGATGACTCAAAGTATTTTCAGAGTGTACAAAATGCTATTTGATTCAAGGTGTAATACGTATTTCTATCTCAAATTTCAAAGGAGCTTCGAAGCCCTTTTTTAATCTGTCTCAGAAAATTAGTCGTTTGGAGCAGATCAATTGGAATCAGATAATATCTAATAATTTTGCATTTCAAACGGTTGAACATGGGTGCAAAACGATTTGCAAAATATGGGAACATATTGAGTACTTAGTTTAAATATATTGATTATGATTATAACAATAAAAGCACGTGAGAATTTTACCAACTGATTATGCCAGATATACGTACATCACGGCTAGGCTTTGAAATTCAAATGATTAAAAGTTAAAAGCATGTCATGCATTTAATGACAATTGTTTTTTAAAATCGATTTCATATCAATTAAAAAAGAGATTTTGGAATTAACAAAATATTCAATTTTGATTGAAAAAGAATATGTACCGCATAGCATTAATTGAATTATATAAAAAAAAACTTAATTCTTTAAAATTAAAATCTTGTTAATTTAAAAAGTGATCATTTAAAAAACATGTTTTATTATTATATGTTTTATCATCATTAATTATTTTGAGCCATAACAGAACCTACTTAAATCAATCTCTTACAAAAGTATCTAAGACCTAATAATTTATCCATTGGATTCTTTGGTCTTGATACTTGAAACTTTGATGCTCCTTGCTTTTATTTCTTTGTTTTGCTAACCTTTGAGTACATGCATGCTAGTGAATTGTACTTTCTTTTTGTCCTGCATGCTTTAGGTTAGTATTTCTCAATCATCAAAACATAATCAAATATATACTTACAATCGCGACGGACGCCTCGGTGCTTCGAAATTCATCCTAAACACATGGACACAGTCCCAACAATGTCATAAACCCTAATCTTGCAACAGTTTCATAGACAAAGCCAAAATCGAAGCAAGATTCACAAAACAATCTAAATGACAATGTCGACGGGTCGACGAGTTAGTGATTCGAGCATTACCTCCACTGTTTAACGAATCGAAGGTATGTATGTGATGTACTCGTCACCCTGAACGCGTATCCGAAGTCGGAATCGAAAACGGTCGAGCGAATCTCTCCTAAATGAAGCTTTCTCACTCTATAACAGCTATGGCTTCTCTCTAGACGAATTCTAGTCGTGTTTGAAGTGAGAGAGTTAAGTCATGCAAAGAGAGGAAGAAGACATAGTGGGGTTATGTGGTGCGCTGGGCGTTCTAGCGCCAGCCACCCCACGCTCGAGCGTGGCAGCACTTGAGCACTGGCCTGGCCACGCTTGAGCGTGGCACCCTGTTTTACCACTTGTCCACCCTTTTGACACGTGTTTCCAGGTGTCACTCCTCCCAAAACACTTGAGCACTGGACATGCCACACTTGAGCATTCTCATTGATGTCGGTTGCCCGATTTCACGCATTTATGTGCAGTCTGAGGTCAATTTAAGTCCGATCAACCTCAAACTTGATATACTGACTCATTAGCACTTAACAAAAAAGATTAACCCATCACACCCGCTTAATCCTTGTCCAATTCCTTAAACGAGAAAACAGGGTGTTACATTACTACCCCCTTCAAAATAAATTTCGTCCCCGAAATTTAAATTAAGTTACCGAGACAAACGGATGTGGATATCGTTGTTGCATGTCTGCTTCCCTTTCCCAGGTAGCATCTCCGATAACCGCATCCCAAATAAGCTTCCCCAATGGAATCTGTTTTCCGTGAAGTTCCTTTATCCTTCGATCCTCAATCCATACAGGTAAAGCCTCGTACTCAAGATTCTCTCTTATTTGGATTGATTTGGGCTCTATTACGAGCGATGGATTAGGATGGTATTTACGAAGCTGAGATACATGAAAAACATATTGAATATTTGAAAGATTGGGCAATAAGCTTGTTTGATATGCTACTGGACCGATTCCACGAAGAATTTGAAAAGGTCCAATGAAATGAGGTGTAAGCTTTTTGGATTTGATTTCCCTACCTATTCTAGTTCTTGGAGTGACCCTCATGAAAACATGGTCACCCTCTTAGAATTCCAATGGCCTTCTCCTCTTATCGTTGTAGCGTTTCTGCCTATCGTATCCTCCTAACTTGCTCGGTCGTCCGTTGTACCGCCTCTGATCCAATCAACTAACTCTCACCGGTTTCATACCAACAGAGCAGTGTCCTACACTTCCTTCCATACAGTGCTTCATACGGCGCCATGCCAATACTTGAATGGAAACTATTATTGTACGTAAATTCAATCAAGGGAGAAATTCATCCCAACTTCCCGTGTGTTACAGCACACACGCTCTTAACAGATCTTCCAAGGAATGAATCGTCCTTTCCGATTGACCATCTGTCTGAGGATGATAAGTCGAACTCATACGTAGCTTAGTTCCCAATGCACTGTTTAAACTCTACCAAAACCTTGAAGTAAACCTTGGATCCCTGTCCAAAATTATACTCGCTGGCACACCGTGCAACCTCACAACTTCCTTGATGTACAACTGGGTTAACTTATCCAAGGAAAACTTCTGATTGATAGGGAAGAAATGAGCACATTTTGTCAACCTATCAATGATCACCCGGATTGCATCGTACTTCTTTTGTGTCATAGGAAAACCCGACACAAAGTCCATTGCAATACTCTCCCATTTCTATTCTAGAGTATCCAGAGATTGCAATAATCCTTCTGGCTTCTGGTGTTCAACCTTTGCTTTTTGACACACCAAGCAAGACTGGACATATTCTGCCACTTCTTTCTTCATTCCAAGCCACCAAAAAATCTTTTTCAGATCCTGATACATCTTTGTGGATCCTGGATGAAAACTTAACTTGCTCTCGTGTGCTTCTTCCAATATCAAATTCATAACTTCTTTGTCCTCTGGCACACAAATCCTATCACCAAACCTCAATATTCCATCAGTACCTCGCTTAAACTCCAAAGACTCTCCTATTTCTATTTTTCTTATTGTCCTTTTGGAGATACTGGTCTTCCGTTTGCTTCTTCCAAACTAAGTCTAGGAATCCACTAGGAATAATGACCATTCCCAAACTTATCTTGTTTTGGGATAATTCATTATCCAAATATTCATGTCTCTGAACTGCTCGATCACTTCTAACTCCTTGATCATCATACCAGACACTTGCAAAGATTTCTAACTTAACGAATCAGCTACGACATTTGCTTTTCCAGGATGGTACTGGAGATCAAACTCATAATCCTTTATGAACATCATCAACCTCTTCTGTCTCATTTTCAGCTCCTTCTGATCGAACAAATACTTTAGGCTCTTATGATCACTGAACACCATAAACTAAGCACCATACAGATAGTGTCTTCATATCTTCAATGCAAACACTATCGAGGCCAATGTGAATATATGCCTAGAACAGGTTATTTGTTTTGATGATGGACAAAAGGAAAAGGTCCAGAAGGACTAAAATTCAAAGAGCGGAAAATTATAAAGCAAGCAAGCACAAGGGGGAAAATGTGAATTTCATTAATTGTATTGCATGTTGTAGAAAATGTGTAAATGGTAAGTAGAGTTCTCAACTTAATATTGGTCTCACACACACACTTAACATGTGCTTAAAAGGATTATAACACATGCTTAATCTGACAATTAATAGGTACTTAATGAGCAATCAAATTATTAATTGTTAAGTTTTTCAAATTCAATTTTATTCGTACCATAATCGATTATGGGAAACCAATAATCGATTATGAGTCGAGTTTAAATGGCTTTAATTTGGTCTTAATGAGTAATTATGACATTAAATCCATTGAGTTTGAATTTTGAAATAGAATAATCGATTATGTCCTCTCTGACTTTCAATGGTCTTATGTCCTCTCTGACTTTCAATGAATGGTATTCAAATAGAAACCCCGTAATCGATTATATAATCGATTATGGCCTTTTATGTAAAAGTCAGTGGACCCATAATCAATTAGTATAATCGATTATGCATATTCTATCCCAATGCGCGCTTCCTGAAAATACTTTAAATAATCGATCATGCCTTTGCAATAATCGATTATGACGCGACATAAATGAATTTTGAAGAAGCTTCACCTATTTTCTTTAGACCAACACCTTTCTATTATAAAAGAAAAGTTAGGCAGCCATAATAAGACATAACACTGCTATTCTATCTGTGCTAAACTCTGATAAACAATTTCTATACTCTCTTTCTCTTGCACTATCACTTTGACCATATTACTTTGAGAATTCTATACACCATATAGGTGTCATTGTACTTGAGCTTCAAGTTGTTTTATATTTTAACTTTTGAGTGCTTACTCTTTGTAAACCTTTTGTCTTTTTCTAGTGAGTGTGATCTCACAAAACTATTTTTGAGACTCTTGCACAAGGGAGTGTTCATCCTGTGATTTGTGCTAAGAGTGCTCTGAATTGTAAAGGTTCTAGTTTAGCCTGTGTTAAAAACTAGAGTTAATTGGAAACCCTTGGTGGTATTGCCTTGGGGACTGGACGTAGGCCACATGGGTAGTTTGTGGTCGAACCAGGATACTTCGCTGTGTCATCTTCTTCCTTACTCACTTTACATTTTCGTAAAGTTTTTCACTTTTATACGCTTTATTTGTCAACGCTTTGTTATTAATCCATCACTTCGTAAAACAAATTTTTAAGTATTGTTTAAATTAGAAAAAGTTTTCAAAAATCAGGGTAATTCCGTAAACATACCCCCATCGTTCAATGGTGAAGTGTATGGATATTAGAAAGAAAGAATGTAAATCTTTTTAGAAGCTTCTGATATTGATATTTGGGATGCTGTGGAAAATGGTCCATTTGTCCCCAAGCACGAAGTCAATGGTGCTTCGATGGATAAACCAAAAACCCTTTGGACCGACGAGGAAAAGAAAAAGGTCTGATACAATTTGAAAGCTAGGAACATCATCACCTCAGCTTTAAGCTATGATGAGTTCTATAGGGTCTCTAATTGCAAGACCACTAAGGAAATGTGGGACACCCTTCAATTGACCCATGAAGGTACTACCGAGGTCAAAAGGGCTAGGATGAACACATTAACCTATGAGT
Organism: Sophora flavescens; assembly: GCA_030762895.1. Taxonomy (NCBI): domain Eukaryota; kingdom Viridiplantae; phylum Streptophyta; class Magnoliopsida; order Fabales; family Fabaceae; genus Sophora; species Sophora flavescens. The sequence continues at coordinate 90,141,802 of CM061066.1, forward strand.
ATGAGCTATTTAGGATGAAACAGGGTGAAAGCATACAAGTTATGCAAAAACGTTTTACCCATATAATAAATCATCTTAGGGCTCTTGGGTAGTCGTTTTCAAATGAAGATTTAATTAACAGAGTTCTTAGATGCTTAAATAGAAGTTGGCAACCCAAAGTAACTGCTATTTCTGAATCACATGATCTAACTTCTATGTCTTTGGACACTCTTTTTGGAAAACTACAAGAACGCGAGCTAGAACTCAATCGCCTCATTGAAAATAAGGAAAACGATAAAAAGAAGAGAGGCCTTGCTCTCAAGGCATATAAGTGAAACAAATGAGGAAGATAGTGACTTTGATGAACTCGAAGAGCTTGATGAAGGAGATGAGAACATGAGTCTAATGGTCCAAAAATTTAAGAAATTTCTAAGGAACAAAGGCAAAGCATGACAAACCTTTACTCCTTAAAAGAAAGTTGATGGGGAAGGAACTTCTTACGTGCCTACATGATTCAACTGTAAGAAGAAGGGTCATATAAGGCCCGAATGTCCTCTAAGTGAAAAGAAGAATGATAAGTTTGAAAAGAGGCCACAAAAGGATAGAAAAGGAAGGAGAGCATACATTGCTTGGGAAGACAATGACATGGACTCCTATGATGAATCCGACAATGAAGATGCAAATCTTTTCCTCATGGCCAATCATGAGGACGACGACGATGAGGTAACTGATAATGAAATTGAAAATGAACTGTCTTATGATGATTTACTTGCTGCATGTGAAGAATTGAATAATGAAAGCATGCGTCTTCGAAAAATCATTTTATCTTCAAAGAAAACCATTTCTAGTCTTAAATCAAAAATAGATTTATTAAATAAAGAAATAGAAGCTAGTAAGGAAAATCAAGCTTTTTCAAATAAAACTTCATCATGCCTATCTTGTGAAAAAAAAATGAAATTTCAAAATGCAATCAATGCAATGTGTTGAAAATAAAAATTGAGGACTTGTACAACACTCTTGCAAAATTCACAAATAGGAGAGACAATTCCAATGTTTTGTTAGGAAACCAAAAGGGTACTTATGATAAAGCCGGTTTGGGTTATCACCCTAAATTACACGAATAATCTTTTAAAAGTTTCTTTAGCCCAACCAATACTTCTAGTAGCCCTTTCGTTAAATGATTTTATTGTGGTAGAAAGGGACATACTGCATCTATTTGCAATGCTAGAAAGAATGTCAATGTCATTGGCAAGAAAGTATGGGTACAAGAGGGCAATGCGCCCAAAGCTAACTCTCAAGGACCCAACATGATTTGGGTACCAAAAGTTAAAACTTGAAATTGTTTTGTAGGTGTGCTTGAAAGCAAGGAACTCAAATTGGTGTCTTGACAGTGGATGCTCCAAGCACATGACGGGAGACAAAATCAAGTTCTCCTCTCTCACACCCAAAAAGGGTGGATTCGTTTTCTATGGTGATAACAACAAAGGTAGAATCTTGGGAATTGGAATGGTTGGTAAGAGTACAAATCCCATCATTGAAAATGTTTTGTATGTTGAAGATCTAAAACATAATCTTTTGAGTATAAGCCAGCTTTGTGATAAAAACTTTAATGTTGTTTTTGATAACTTAAAATGCATGGTCATGGATTTTAATAATCAAACTAAATTAATTGGACAAAGAATAGGAAATATCTATATTGTTTACTTGGATGAGCTACCTTCAAATGATGTATGCTGTCAATAAGTAAGGAGGATGAAACTTGGCTATGGCATAGGAGGATGGCTCACATTTGCATGGACCATCTTAATAAGTTGGTTCGCAAGGACCTAGTAATTGGTTTTCCAAAACTAAAAATGTTGTTTCTAAAAACCGGCCTTTACAGATTTTACATATGAATTTGTTTGGTCCATCTAGAACCATGAGCTTTGGTGGTAAATACTATGCGATTGTTATTGTGGATGAAAATTCTCGTTATACATGAACCTTGTTTATTCCTCATAAAAATGATGCTTTTGTTGCCTTTAGGAAACTTGCCAAGGTTATTCAAAACGAGATGGGATTAAACATTGTAACTATCAGAAGTGATCATGGTGGTGAGTTCCAAAATGAGGCATTTGATGTGATGAATAGAGTCCTCATAAGACCTGTAACACCCCGTTTTTTGTGTTAAGCCTTTAAGTGCTTTTGTGTGTGCTTTAAATGTTAAGTTTGACCTTAGGAGTGTTGTCAAGGGCTAGTGGGACTTTTCAAGTGAGAAATCCCTTTCTGATGCATGAGCACGATCGTTCTCATGTATTAGCACGCCCGTGCTCAAGGCGTGTGCTTAAGGCACATACTTGGTGGCTGTCTGGGCCACAAGCACGGTCGTGCTTAGTGGGGAGCACGACCGTGCTCAACGCGCTCGTTGACATTGTTTTTGTCTGACCGTGCTTATGTGAGCACGACTCCGTTCTCATGTTAAGCACGATCATGCTTAATGGGGAGCACGGCTGTGCACGGCTGATGTGCAATGCTGTAGTTAAGACCAATATGTTTGATTATTGAATGCCCTAGGAAACTTAGCAAGGGTTCTTCAACCCTTATGCCCAGAAACAGTACGGCCACGCTCCATTGAGCATGACCGTGCTCAACAATCAGCATGGCCATGCTTGACTTAACAGTCAGCACGACCGTGCTTGACTTATCAGTTAGCATGCCCGTTCTGAGGGAAGCACGGTCGTGCTTCCCTGTATAGATCAGAACACATAAAGCAGAACATGAGTGGTTCACCCCAGTAGTTCCTAATAATGAAAGAAGACACCAAACAAAGTAAAGATGAGTTAGACAACTTAAAGATAATAATGTACCTTGGTAACTGAGTGGCCAGGGAGGCCTTAATGCTTAATGGTCAAGTGTTGAGCTATGGTGCTTAAGAACTAGAGTGTTAATAATTAAAGTGAGAAGATGATGTTGTACCTGTGTAGTTGATAACTCTTTAAATGAAGAGTTATTTAGATCCTTTTTACTATGGCTTTTTGTTATCTTTGAGGTTTTGTGTCTTGCTTTTGTTAGAAATTGTTAGTTTGTATATTTGTGTTAAGTTTTGTGAATAGCAGCCATTTGCTTTTGATTTGCTCTATCAATGTCTGAAAATTCTGTGTCTACATATGTAGTACCTTTGCTGGAGCATGGCTGAAGCTCTGGGGAATAAGCTAATGGACGATGCAGCATGAACCATCTGCGGTAGCTCTGCACTAAAGGATAAAGCTGACAAGGACACTTATCTCTCTCCTCCATGCGCTGACACTATCCCTTTTAAGGAATCCCAAGCGCCTAGGATCGGATGACCCACTTTTAAGGAATTGGGCTAGGGTTATTTTAATATTACTTTTGTATTGGTCCAAAAGAGGAGGAAAGAGAGTAGAGTACTATAAAGGCCTTTAGGGAAACCCTAGTTGGACACTTGAATTTTATTACACAATTAATCTGTCCTTGGAGGCTGCGCTCATCTCTTCCAGCTGCTGCTGCTTTTCTTTTCGTTTTTCAACCATTGTAATGGTTTCTTGCTTATTTTCTCCCTTTTGTTCTTGTAAGCTCATTATGAGCTAAACTCTCTTAAGCTGTAGGTATGCTTGTGTAATGAATGTTTAGCTGAGTTATGTAATGACTATGTTTTGCATCTTCTTTTATCACGCGTTTAATGTTGTTTAATTAAGAGTGATCAACTTGATTGAATATCTAGCTTGTTTGGTTTGGAAAAATTAAGTAAATGGGCACTTGATAAAAGATAGGGGTTAAGTCATTAATTGGAAAATTGCTTGATGTTGAATAGGCTAGGAATAACTATTCAAGTCCCTAAGCTAGCTGGAACATGCGTGATTAAGAGGGTGGTGTAATTAATCTGAATTTATGAATAGATAAAGTTAATGAACCTAACCCTCTGATGTTGGAAAACAAACTTTAATTTCCTGGAGTTAGATGCTAGAGCATTGTCAGACCATGATAAAGGCTAAACAGGATTTATGTTGCAGCGTACCTAGAGCTACTCTTCTCATCTGATACACCAAATCATTTCTCTGTTAACTTGTTTATTCTCAGTTTTTACTTCACAGCTTTATTTAATTTTCATTGCACATATATTATAATTTTTGGTTACTAATCCTAACTTTAGAATATATAATCTAATTTAGAGTTTATTGCATCATTATAATCCCTATGGGAACGTTATCTGAACTTAAGTTCTATATTACTTGAGGCATTTGTGTATACTTTCACAACCTTAGAGACATTTGTTTTAAGGCAACAAGTTTTTGACGTCGTTGCCGGGGATTGTTAATGGTGTTACGATTCTGTTTTTAGATTATTAGTTCTACAGTTAGAGGTTCTAACACTCTGAGTGATTTGTTGTAGCACAAGATACTGAAACTGTATGCACAGGTTCTTGTCACCTGATTACAGATTTGATCTAGAGGTAGAAAGAACATTCAGAAGGCTTAAAAGAGGTCAAACATCTCAACCTTTACCTGAGTTGGTGCTGAACACTCCAACTAACTCCACACCAGATTCTGCTGAAGCATTGTCCCCTGCTGTGTCAGAAATGGCTGAAGAAGTGCCTCAAAAAGCATGGCTATGGCCAATGATAGAAATTGTGCTATCAGGGGGTATGCTGTGTTTGACCCTGAAGCTATGAACACTGGGATAGCGAGGACTCCTATCACTGCACCTCAGTTTGAGTTCAAGCCAGTGATGTTCCGAATGTTGCAAACAATTGGATAATTTAATGGAGATGAAACAGAGGACCCTCATTTGCATTTGAAGCAGTTTATGGATGTAGCAAGCAACTTCAAGATCCCATGAGTCACTGATGATGCATTCAGACTGAGACTATTTCAATTCTCTTTGGGAGGAAAGGCTAAGAACTAGTTGAATTCTTTGGTTGCAAACTCAATTGATACTTAGAACAAACTTGCTGAAAAGTTCATAACCAAGTTCTTTCCACCAACTATGAATGCAAAAATAAGAACTGTCATCACTTCCTTTAGGCAGCATGATGATGAACCATTATTTGAAGCATGGGAGAGATTTAAAAAACTGATTAAGAAGTGCCCCCACCATGGCATTCCATTCTGTATTCAGATGGAGCACTTCTATAATGGTATTTTACCTAGCTCAAGAATGATGCTGGATGCCTCAGCTGGAGGCAGCCTTCTTACCAAATCCTACAATGAAGCTCATGATTTGATAGAAGGGATAGCAGCTACCAGTTATCAGTGGCCAACAACAAGACAAGTTGGGAAAACCAATGCTACACCAGGAGCTTATGAAGTGAGTGAAGTGTCTGCATTATCAGCTCAAATGACTTCCTTAACTAATATGGTTAGAGGATTGACCATGGCAAATCAAGGAAATTCATCTGCACCACCAATAATGACTGAAGAAATGGTGAATGAACAAATCTAAAAGATAGATGCTATATCATGTGTGTATGGTGGAGGATATCATTTGTTTGAGAATTGCTCTGCAAACCCTGCTGCAGTCAACTATGTGGGTGATGAGCCTCTGTTTGACTGGTTTTATAACTGGTAAAGACCTTGGCTTTGTGCTAATTTTATATCATTTTCACCCAAATTAGACTTGATTGTCCTTAAGTAGTATTTTGAGTTTGTAAAGTGTTTTTAGGTTAATTTAGTTGATTTAGAGTTAAATAAAGTACTTATGTTATTTTCTGTTTTTCAGGTTAATAAAAAGGAAATAATACTGGTTTGCCCCGCGAAGGATATCTCGCACCGCGAGTCACCAAACTCAGAAAGTCAGAGACGATCACGGTTTACCCGTGTTGAAGATCACGGCTGTGGCAGTTTTGAAGTTGAAGCGTTCGCCTCGCGAGCATCCATTCGCCTCGCGAGCCCTGGAAGTCAGAAAGCATCACGGTTGGCCCCTGATATTCATAACGGGAGTACAGAAGACTTTTCAGATTCTCGCCTCGCTAAGGTGTGTTTGCCTCGCGAGAATACCAAAGGTTGCAGACTGTTCACAAGATTCGCGTCGCGAGAGAGGCTTCGCCTCGCGAGAAAGCTGATTCCAGAAATTGTATTTAAGCGTTTTTAGACAGAACTGAAGAGTCGAAGTCAGAGTTAGCCAGTTTTGGCTAGTCTTAGACAGTAGTAGTAGCTTTCAGTAGTTTAATTCTTGTCTTTTGTTTTTCCTTTGTAATGGAGAACTAGTCTCCTAGATTAATCTACTGTGATTGGTTTCAATTACACTTGAGGTTCTGTATTTCCTGTTTTAATTGCTTTTCTCTTTTCAATGCGATGTTATACATTTCTGTTTGTTTAATTCAGGAGTGTGTAGTGTTGTGTTGATTCATTTCAGTGATGCTATGTTCCTATACTTAATCGCGTTTGTTTAATTCGTGTGTGTTCATTCATGTTCGTTTAGCTCATGAGGGCTTAACCCCGTTTGTTTAATTCGGGAATAGGAACATGTATCCGTAGTAGCGATTTCGTTTGTTAATTGTTGCTACAACTGAAAGGGGATTAGAATCTGCTTAGGGCTTGGATTTATATGAACCAATGATAGTGGGAAACCGAGAACAGTAGGTTAATCGTCTTTAGTTTATTTGCTATTCTCTTTAACTGCTTTGTTTTCATTGTTTTGTTTTCTTTATTTTATCTCAATCCAAAACCCCCAAAACTAACTTTTGATTTTCTGTTAATAATAACAACGCCTAAGAGTCCTTGAGAGACGACATCCGAGTTGTCGCTTCCCTATCTGCATTAATTTTGTAAACGCTCGTTCTTTTTGGCGCGTGGCGACAGTGCGGTCAAAAATTGGCGCCGTTGCCGGGGACTCTGGTTTGTTGTTATTAGCAGAAAATAAAATTTAAAAAAAAAAATAATCTTTGTTGAATTAGTTTTGTCTGCTTGTCTGGTTGTGAATCTTATTTTACCCCATGGATAATTATATGCGAAATTATGTGCCTAATGTTTATTATGAGCAACCATGCATGTATTATTCTAATTTTAGTGAGCCACCACCATGCTATTATGAACCACCACCATGCACAAATTATCCTAATTTTGTTGGAGGTTATGAGTCTAATAGTGATTGTGGCATGTTTGGAGTGAATAATCATTTTAGCCAACAAAGTGTAGGACAGAGCACCTTGGATGAGATTGCTTTTATGATACAACAAATGGAAGAGAATAATCAACGGTGGGCACAGCAAAATCTCGAATTCCAACGGAGGATGGAAGCCAGTAATCTCGAATTTCAACAGATGATGGAGGCGAGTAATCTTGAATATCAGAGGAGTGAAGCCGAATCTCAGAAGTTGGCTATGCAAATTGATCAAATTGTTGCCAACTCGGCTGCAATGCTAACTCCACAGCCCCTTGAAGAACATAAAGATTCATAGAAAGTTATTCCTGAAAATATTTCTGATGATGATTCTGATAATGTTTCTATTGATGAACTGTGTGTTGAATCCCCTGATTCTAATGCATGTGATGATTGTTATTGTTCTGGCACTGCTTTGTGTTTAGAATGTTATTTTGAAAGGTATGTTAAGCAAAGCATCCATATGGAACAGGAGACAGATGAGGTTGAGGGTCATGTTCATATGGGAAATGAGCATCAGGAGGATCAGGAGAACATTTGCTCCACCGTGCTTGAGGATAAAGAAGAATCTTTGGTATTAGATGCAGGTGTTGAAAGTGATGGGGTGGATGAACCGTGTGCAGAAAGTCCAGACAATCAGACCTTTACTAACTCAGTTTCTTTTACTACATGTACTGACACTAACCCGTGTGCTGTTTGTGGCCAGTTTCTTGATTCTATTTTGCAGGATGATAGTGAGAATGATGCTGTTTGTTCAGCCGAAGTTCTAGCTATACCATCCATTGAGCAGCCACTTCCCCCTGTGGAACCAAAAGCTCTGGATTTTGCACCCTTGGATTTTGCACCATGGCCGGTCCAAGAGATTGAGCCCCACTTCTATTGGGGAGACTTTGTAGATAAAGAGGTCAGCTGTGACCCGAAGGGGAGTGAGAAGTCCGCCGCACTCGGCGAAGTCATCATAATTGTCAAGTGCTCACTCCCACATCAAGGCTGCAAGTTAGGGAAGCATGGAATGAGCTTCCATCCTTTGGCTACCACGTGGGACTTATGTTACAGACAGTGGGATCCTGGCGGAACCGCCCTCCAATGAGTTTTCCTTTCCCTCACTCTGATTTTATTGTTATGTTGTTTCATTGGGGACAATGTATGTTTTAAGTGTGGGGGAGGGAACTAGTTGTAGTTTTTCCTTTTCTTTGAATAAAGCTCCTGAATAATTTGAGAAGCTCAGGAGTTGTGTTGAGTCTGGTATTGGCAAGTTTGATGGATTTGATTAATTTTGCATAGATTGATTGCATGATAGTGTTGACTGTTTCCCCCTAGAATTTGAAATTTTTTTTTGAAAAATGACCCCCATGTGATTGAAAACTGAACTTTGGGATTTTGTTATGACGGCATGATTTATGATAAGTTTGGGGTGATAGGAAGCACACACTAGGGATAGAATCTCTTTCAAATAATTTGCAAAAAAATGTCCAGGTGAGGTTTTGAGCCTCCAACATGTTTTTGACTGTGAGAAATCATTTTTGAATTGCACTTTCCCGAATTTGCTTGAATCTCTTTTTGGTTTGCATGATTATGTGTTTGCTTCAGATGATTTAGGCATTTTCTTTGTAAATAGCTACTTAGCCTAAAATAACCAAATCCTTAATGCATGTTCCTTAGTTAGCCCCATTGAGCCTAATTAGCCTGTTAATTCTTGATAACCCAATGTTATAAGCCCAAAAATCTGGAAAACCATGTTAACCCGATCTTAGGATTAGGAGAGCATGTAATCTTAGAATGGGTGCAAGAAACTAAGTTTGGGGTGGCTGCAAGGTGCAATGTGTTGTTTGGGATTGGGAAAAAGAAAAAGGAAAAAAAGAAAAGTGTAAAAAAAAAGGTATTAGAAAATAAAAGGCTGTAGCCACCCAGAAGCATAAAGAAAAAAATTAAGAAAGGAACTTGAGTGAATTTCAAAGTGTAAATAATGTTCATGCTCTCTTAGTTCCTAGGGTCTTCATCCTAGTACCTTTGTATATCCTACCCTTAGCCAGGCCCCATTACAACCCATAAAAGACCTTTTGATGTTGCTTGCATGTTTTCTGTGGGAACCATTTTGAGATGAAAATCAAATTTATGGGAAGTGCTCTTAAAAGTGAAATTGAGTGAATTGTTGATAGCCTGACACAAACTGAGCGATTGAGTGAACACAAATTTCCCTTGTGAGGAAGGCAGTTGTTTGAATTTGGTGATCTCCTTCTTGTGTGTAACTTGGATCCCCTGCTTAGATTAATGATTGTTTGAATGATGAAATTCTAAACTGTTTAGAATAAATGCATGTGGGGGTTTCTTTGTTTGTAAAGGGGGGAACATTGAAGGAAAAATTGTTTTGATAAATTGCTTGAAATTTGTGTGAAAGTTAATTGAGTCCTTAAGCTTGCCATGTTTTGCCATGTCCTTAGTCTTTTTGAGTTTTTAAGTTTTAGTTTGCTTGGGGACAAGCAAAGTTTAAGTTTGGGGTATTTTGATGAGCCTCTGTTTGACTGGTTTTATAACTGGTAAAGACCTTGGCTTTGTGCTAATTTTATATCATTTTCACCCAAATTAGACTTGATTGTCCTTAAGTAGTATTTTGAGTCTGTAAAGTGTTTTTAGGTTAATTTAGTTGATTTAGAGTTAAATAAAGTACTTATGTTATTTTCTGTTTTTCAGGTTAATAAAAAGTAAATAATACTGGTTCGCCCCGCGAAGGATATCTCGCGCCGCGAGTCACCAAGCTCAGAAAGTCAGAGACGATCACGGTTTACCCGTGTTGAAGATCACGGCTGTGGCAGTTTTGAAGTTGAAGCGTTCGCCTCGCGAGCATCCATTCGCCTCGCGAGCCCTGGAAGTCAGAAAGCATCACGGTTGGACCCTGATATTCATAACGGGAGTACAGAAGACTTTTCAGATTCTAGCCTCGCGAAGGTGTGTTCGCCTCGCGAGAATACCAAAGGTTGCAGACTGTTCACAAGATTCGCGTCGCGAGAGAGGCTTCGCCTCGCGAGAAAGCTGATTCCAGAAATTGTATTTAAGCGTTTTTAGACAGAACTGAAGAGTCGAAGTCAGAGTTAGCCAGTTTTGGCTAGTCTTAGATAGTAGTAGTAGCTTTCAGTAGTTTAATTCTTGTCTTTTGTTTTTCCTTTGTAATGGAGAACTAGTCTCCTAGATTAATCTACTGTGATTGGTTTCAATTACACTTGAGGTTCTGTATTTCCTGTTTTAATTGCTTTTCTCTTTTCAATGCGATGTTATACATTTCTGTTTGTTTAATTCAGGAGTGTGTAGTGTTGTGTTGATTCATTTCAGTGATGCTATGTTCCTATACTTAATCGCGTTTGTTTAATTCGCGTGTGTTCATTCATGTTCGTTTAGTTCATGAGGGCTTAACCCCGTTTGTTTAATTCGGGAATAGGAACATGTATCCGTAGTAGCGATTTCGTTTGTTAATTGTTGCTACAACTGAAAGGGGATTAGAATCTGCTTAGGGCTTGGATTTATATGAACCAATGATAGTGGGAAACCGAGAACAGTAGGTTAATCGTCTTTAGTTTATTTGCTATTCTCTTTAACTGCTTTGTTTTCATTGTTTTGTTTTCTTTATTTTATCTCAATCCAAAACCCCCAAAACTAACTTTTGATTTTCTGTTAATAATAACAACGCCTAAGAGTCCTTGAGAGACGACATCCGAGTTGTCGCTTCCCTATCTACATTAATTTTGTAAACGCTCGTTCTTTTTGGCGCGTGGCGACAGCGCGGTCAGTGGGAAACAATAATTACAGAGGCAATAGTTCATTTGGCAACACAGGTTGGCAGCAATCTCAACATCCAAACCTGAGGTATTCCAATTACAGTAACACATTGAATCCACCTCCTGGTTACAATCAGCAACAACAAACTAGGCAGCAGCAACCCCAAGTGCAGCAGAAAATTCCATATTCATCTTTAGAAGCTGTACTGAAAGCATTCATGACAGAAACCAAGGCTAGAATGAGAAACTTAGAGACTCAAGTGGGACAGCTGGCCAATGCAATCAATTCAAGGCAAGTTGTCACATTACCTGCTTCTACTGAAGATCCTAAAGCCTCAAATTCTGGAGGAGGAAAGGAGCAGTGCAAGGTGATCCATTTGAGAAGTGGTAAAGATGTAGAAGTTGCAGAACCAAAGAAGAAACAGAAGGTGGATAATTCAGAATCTGAGAAGGAAAAATCTAAAGAAGATGCAGCAACAGAACAACCTGCAGTAGTTGAGAAGGTGCTTGATGCTGCAGCACACCCTGTTGTGCCCAAACTGATTCCAGAAAGGCCTCCACCACCTTTTCCTCAGAGATTGAAGAAAGCTCATCAAGAAAAACAGTTCAACAAGTTCCTGGATGTACTGAAGCAGCTTCATATCAACATACCCTTGGTAGAAGCCTTGCAACAGATGCCCAATTACATTAAGTTCATGAAAGATGTGCTCACTAAGAAGAGAAGATTGGGAGTATTTGAAACTGTAGCTATGACTGAAGAATGCAGTATGATGTTGCAGAATAAAGTGCCTAGGAAAATGAAACATCCTGGAAGCTTCACCATACCCTGTTCCATTGGAGATACGTACTGTGGTAAAGCTCTATGTGATTTAGGTGAAAGCATCAACCTCATGTCCATGTCCATTTTCAAGAAGCTTGTAATTGGGGAAGCTAGGCCTACTTCTGTTTCACTTCAGTTGACTGACAGATCCATTTCCTATCCAAAGGGTAAAATTGAAGATGTATTGATTAAGGTGGACAAATTTGTATTCCCTGTGGATTTCATCATCCTGGATTTTGAAGCCGATAGGGAAGTCCCCATTATTCTAGGGAGACCATTTTAGCAATAGGGAAGACCTTGATTGATGTGCAAAAGGGAGAACTCACAATGTGGGTCAATGATCAGCAGATTACATTTAATGTCTTCAATGCCTTACCCCAGATGAAGGCATGGAGGAATGTTCTCTTATTCAGACATTTGATGAACTGGTGCAACAACAATTTCTGAAGAACCATACTGATTTTGCTGCAGCATCAGTAGAAGATAATAACTACTCTGATGAAGAGACTGGAAAGTCCCTGGACAGCAAAATTGTTCAACATTTTTAGAACATAAAATATGAATCATTGGAGGTGACTGATGATACTTTCAAAGACAATATTCCTTCCATTGTTAAACCTCCATCTCTTGAACTGAAAAATTTACCAAGTCATTTGAAATATGCTTACCTTGGTGATAATGATACTTTACCTGTAATTACCTCTGCTTCACTGAACTGTCTGCAAGAAGAGCAATTGCTAACAGCTCTGAAAAGACATAAAAAAGTAATAGGTTGGCAAATAGCAGATATCAAGGGGATTAGTCTATCATTGTGTATGAACATGATTCTTTTGGAAGAAGGTTCAAAGAATAGCATTGAAAATCAGAGAAGGTTGAATCCAATCATGAAGGAGGTGGTCAAGAAGGAGATCATAAAGTGGCTGGATGCAGGGATTATCTATCCTATTTCTGATAGTGTGTGGGTGAGTCCAATCCAGTGTGTGCCTAAGAAGGGAGGTGTGACTGTCATCACCAATGAAAAAAATGAAATCATTCCCACAAGGACTGTGACTGGTTGGAGGATCTGTATGGATTACAGAAAGCTAAACAAAGCTACTAGAAAAGATCACTTTCCTCTACCTTTCATTGATCAAATGTTGGACAGACTTCCTGGGAAGGATTATTATTGCTTCCTGGATGGATACTCAGGGTATAACCAGATTGCTATAGCACCAGAGGATCAGAAGAATACAACTTTCACTTGTCCTTATGGCACCTTTGCTTTCAGAAGAATGCAATTCAGCTTGTGCGATGCTCCAACAACCTTCCAGAGATGTATGATGGCCATTTTCTCTGATATGATTGAGAAGTCTATCGAGGTGTTTATGGTTGATTTTTCAGTGTTTGGAAAGACTTTCCAAACTTGTTTGATGAATCTGGAGCAGATTCTGGACAGATGTGAAGAAACAAATCTGGTGCTGAATTGGGAGAAGTATCACTTCATGGTGACTGAAGGTATTGTTCTGGGACATAAAATCTCCAGAAATGGCATTTAATTGGACAAGGAAAAGATTGAAGTTATTGAAAAGCCACCTCCTCCCACTTCAATGAAAGGAATTAGAAGCTTTTGAGGCCATGTTGGTTTTTACAAAAAAATCATTAAGGACTTCTCCAAGATCTCTAAGCCACTATGTCAACTGCTGGAGCAGGACAAAGCTTTTGAATTCTCAGCTGACTGTCTGATGGCATTTGAACTCCTAAAGACTGCTCTTATCACTTCCCCTATCATTGTTCCACCTGATTGGGAGAAGCCTTTTAAACTCATGTGTGATGCAAGCGATTTTGCAGTAGGGGCAGTGTTGACGAATCTAGGCAAGTATACCTAGTCGTGCAAGTAATACGGTGGTGAGACCGGTTATCGTATCCACAGGGATTGGATGTCAATTACCAATTCACAAATCAAGCAACTATCTAGACTAAACTATAAATCAAGAGAAATCAAAACAAAAATAAAAGGAATAAAATCTTTTTGTATTTTTGTCGAGCACTTGGAATACGAAAAGGGTATGTTGGGACTAGACTTCACCAAACCTCTGCCTCATGTACTACCAGGACTAGATACCTCCCATTCATGCTTCAAATATTAAAATCAATCCACTAAATTACTCAAGCCCTGATTCCTCAGATGACAAGAGCCTAAATCCACTAATATACCCTAATTCCTTAGGTGGCCTAGATTAATGAAATTGCATTAAGATTAGGGATTACGCGATTACTAGTAAACCAAACTCCATTCCTAGACGCAAGGGTTACTAGGTGATTTATTCCAGTTCTGGTTCTAATACAAATTTTCCAATTGCATACCAAAACACTAATCAAGTCATGGGGGTGCTAGCCACAACAGGCATTAAGCGAAGGAAATCAATCACTAATAGAGAAACAATAAACATAGATTAATCAGTCAAGACAAATACATGAAGTTTAGTTTAGTTACATCTAATCCCAACAAACGGGGATTAGCTACTCATAATTACAGAGAAAGCCAAAACCAGAGAAATAGGAGAAGAGGAGAGAAGAAACTCCATGGGAGCTTTCCACCGTCGTCACCGCAGCCCCCTGGTTCAGAGAAATCACGCCCCTCTTTTTATCCCAAGTGCCTCCTAGGGTGAAAATCCCTATTTTTCTATCAGAGAGAATAAAATCTCCCTAGGTCCAAGTCTCCTTTAGGTTAAAAGTCAGTCTGAGAGTCTGTGTCAGAGACCTCCCAAAATCTGAATCTGCAGCCTTCAGAATCCCCTCCCTGTCTGTTCTGCGCTCTATTTATAGAAAGGCCACGCTTCACGGTCGTGATGGCCATCACGGCCAGGCCGTGACGTGTTTTGGAGTGGGCGCACTTTCAAATTTGGAGCATCACAGCCGTGAGCCTCATCATGGCTAGGCCGTGATTGCTTCTGCCTGACCTGTCACGGCCGTGATGGACATCACGGCTAGGCCATGACAGCTTCTGACTTTTGCCTTCATCTTCTCGATTTTCTTGATCATGGCCGTGATGGTCATCACGCCTAGGCCGTGATGGGCTCTGCTTGGATCATTTTCTTCACTTTCCAAGCTTTATTTCATCCAAGCTCCATCATGGCTAATTCTGAGCATTTTTACATTAATTTCTGCAAAACAACACCAAGAAACCGCTTCACCCGTTCCAAGGGAAAAACTAACTAAAATCAAATAAAGAATGCCTAATCTATATGAAAAATGCATGCAAAAGTGTACATGAAACATGATGTAAAATCACACTATCAAATCACCCCAAGCTTATTCAATTGCTTGTCCTCAAGCAATCACCAAGGCCAAAAGATCAAATTAATCAGAACATGGATAGTGAACCCAGAACCCGAGTAAATAATCCAAGTAACAGGCATTTCAAACAATTCAGCAGGAGACAATCAGTTTCAAGTCCAATTAGAGGCTTAGGTTTCTTAGACTCATATTCTCACTGATTTGGGCACTCTTTCTCACCTGAAAATCACCCCAAGCTTGTTCTTTTGCTTGGCACTCTTTCTCACCACACTCAAGTGTTTAGGGATAAATGACAATTCGCTCCATTTTCCTCAAGGAATGAATTCTACCATAGGCTTGACTATCAACCAAATCTCTACTTTATTAATGAAAACAATTAAGAATCAAGAGGTCTTTTGCTTTGGTTGTAACGGGGCCATGGGATTAATCGTTAGGTGGGAAAATCAAGAAAAGAAAATTTCAAAAGGCTACAAAATATCAACCATTGCAAAGCATGACACCTTCTAAAATACCTTTTTGGGTTTTGATTCATTTTTCCACCTTTCTTTCTTTCTTTTCATTGTATTTCTCATTTTCTTTTGCCATCCCCTTCTCTCTATATATTTCTTTTTCTTTTTCTAATTTTTCTCCTTTTTTTTTCATTTGGAGAAGGGGAGATTTTCAATCCAAGAGAAATATTTTTCTAACTTTCTCATCCCATACTTTTTCAACTACCTTTTTACCCTTTTGTAATACTTTAAAAGGTGCCTCATCAAGCATATTCATCAAAGTAATTCAAGGTACCAAGAAAAGCATTTTATTCTTTCAGGCTCAAAATTGGGCAACTAAGGGGTATCATCTAGTCATTCAAAGCTCAGAAGACCGGAAAAATACCTAGTGCCTCAATCATTTTCAAAAATGTTTTCAAAAATTTTTAAGCTTCAAAATGGTTTCAAGTCAAGTTCTAGAGAAATACCATCCAAGAGGAATAACACTCTAACACAAAGAATGGGGCATATTTGGTGACTACCCCTTTGGCTCAAAATCTCACATTTTAGTAGTTCAAAAATCAATGAGAAACACAAATCTACTGAACCATATGCTAATTATCAACTATTCAAGATTATCTCAAACATTTTTATTTGCAGCCATATCACAAGAATAAAAAATTGGGTTCAACAATTCACTATCACAATTTATTTGGCACTCAGTTCTCACAATTGGATGCAAAATCTAAGCAAGGGGCAATCTAATCATGTGATCATGCAAAACTATCATGTCAAACTATATGAATGCAACATGAAAAATACAAAATTAAAAATGCAAAAATACCCCTACCCCAAGCTTAAAAATTTACATTGCCCCAATGTAAATAATCAAGTCGGAGAGAGGAGAAAACTAAATAAAATAAATAAAATAAAAAAATAAATTTTGCAACAACTCACCAAGGTGGTAGCGGGTGTTGGCTCACATTCCAGTCAAAATCTTGTTGGAAAATGTGTCACGGCCGTGATCAATTCTGGTCCAAAGGATAAAGCCTGTCACGGCCGTGACCTGCATCACGGCCAGGCCGTGATGCTCTCTGATCTTCAGGGACCTCACATCACGCCCGTGATGGGGATCACGGCTAGGCCGTGATCCTTTCTGATCTTCAATTCTATCTCATCACGGCCGTGACCAGTGTCACGGCCTGGGCGTGATGGCTGCTGACTTTGATTTTTCCTTGTCTTCTTGCTCTTCCTTCCTTCTTTCCCTGAAATCACTTGGCAAATTTATTAGTAAAAGAAAACTCTTGATCTTCTCAAATTATTCAAGAGTGAAATTGAAAAACAAAGGGAAAAGGAAAAGAAAACTTGGGTTGCCTCCCAATAAGCGCTTCTTTAACGTCACTAGCTTGACATTCTAGGATCCTCCTCCCGGATCCCATGGTCTGTGGAGTGGCGATTGCAGAAGTAATATGACTTTATCCACAATTCCACCTAGCCAGTATGTGACAACTCCATTGACCTCTTTAACTACAATAATGCACTCACTTCCTCTTAGGTCAAATGGTGTTTTCACGAGGAAGTTTGCCAGACAAGTGGAAGGGACTAACTTAGCAGTGTCCACACATGCATTTAAGCCAACATATTTGTCTAATGCAGCAGATTCAGCAAGCATGGTGGAGTCCACTACCACTTCATCTTCATTTTGAACTATCCCCAAAACCAGATTTTTCTCAATTTGCGCTCCATGTGACTCTTGTACTAACTGTTTGCAAATTTCCTCAACTTGCGTTTTGAAGTTTTGCTTCAGAGCTTCGATACTATCACAATTGGCTCTTGCCTTGGCCTCAGAGATGGATAGCTCTTGGGAATATTGTTCTAGAGAAACCTTCAGAGGTGGTTGCTCATTCCATTCCCACTCCTCTTCTTGTGGCTCTTCTACCACCACCACTTCATCTTCATTCACGTCCATGCTAGCAAGTAGATTTCTTCAATTTGAATTTCATGTGGCTTTTCTTCTAGCATTTTAGAGAATTCACTAGCTTGTTCTTCTAATTTCTGTAAGTTGTCACTTAGCGATGCCGCTATCTTACTAGTATTTTTCCCTGCTCGCATTTCAGCCCTCTGAATCATGGAACTAACTTCCTCCTTGCTACGTTCTATGCTCAAGCTCAAAATATGAGCATCTATATCCCAAAGAATCTCTAGCAAATCGGGGTCCAGCTCGAAGTGTGGTGGTGGTTGCAAGGATGACACATAGGATTCCCATTCCTCTTTGGAGTAAATCTTCACGTGCTTATTGGTGATACCATCAAACACGATCCAATCAAGTTGAGATCCCCAAGTTGGATAGTAATGATCGTCCATGTGTTGTCTCAACCTTGCACAAACAAACACTCAAAAGAAAAAAATCAAATATGTACAAAGAAAATGTCAAATATATACAGAAAATATATAAAAAAATGTAAATGTCTAAATTAGTTGCCTCCTTTGTTACTAACGATATTGGAAAAACCAATCCCCGGCAACGGCGCCAAAAACTTGTTGACGAATCTAGGCAAGTATACCTAGTCGTGCAAGTAATACGGTGGTGAGACCGGTTATCGTATCCACAGGGATTGGATGTCAATTACCAATTCACAAATCAAGCAACTATCTAGACTAAACTATAAATCAAGAGAAATCAAAACAGAAAAATAAAAGGAATAAAATCTTTTTGTATTTTTGTCGAGTACTTGGAATGCGAAAAGGGTATGTTGGGACTAGACTTCACCAAACCTCTGCCTCATGTACTACCAGGACTAGATACCTTCCATTCATGCTTCAAATATTAAAATCAATCCACTAAATTACTCAAGCCCTGATTCCTCAGATGACAAGAGCCTAAATCCACTAATAGACCCTAATTCCTTAGGTGGCCTAGATTAATGAAATTGCATTAAGATTAGGGATTACGCGATTACTAGTAAACCAAACTCCATTCCTAGACGCAAGGGTTACTAGGTGATTAATTCCAGCTATGGTTCTAATACGAATTTTCCAATTGCATACCAAAACACTAATCAAGTCATGGGGGTGCTAGCCACAACAGGCATTAAGCGAAGGAAATCAATCACTAATAGAGAAACAATAAACATAGATTAATCAGTCAAGACAAATACATGAAGTTTAGTTTAGTTACATCTAATCCCAACAAACGGGGATTAGCTACTCATAATTACAGAGAAAGCCAAAACCAGAGAAATAGGGGAAGAGGAGAGAAGAAACTCCATGGGAGCTTTCCACCATCGTCACCGCAACCCCCTGGTTCAGAGAAATCACGCCCCTCTTTTTATCCCAAGTGCCTCCTAGGGTGAAAATCCCTATTTTTCTATCTCAGAGAGAATAAAATCTCCCTAGGTCCAAGTCTCCTGTAGGTTAAAAGTCAGTCTGAGAGTCTGTGTCAGAGACCTCCCAAAATCTGAATTTGCAGCCTTCAAAATCCCCTCCCTGTCTGTTCTGCGCTCTATTTATAGAGAGGCCACGCGTCACGGCCGTGATGGCCATCACGGCCAGGCCGTGACGTGTTTTGGAGTGGGCGCACTTTCAAATTTGGAGCATCACAGCCGTGAGCCTCATCATGGCTAGTCCGTGATTGCTTTTTCCTGGTCTGTCCATCACGGCTAGGCCGTGACAGCTTCTGACTTTTGCCTTCATCTTCTCGGTTTTCTTGATCATGGCCGTGATGGTCATCACGCCTAGGCCGTGATGGGCTCTGCTTGGCTCATTTTCTTCACTTTCCAATCTCTATTTCATCCAAGCTCCAGCATGGCTAATTCTGAGCATTTTTACATTAATTTCTGCAAAACAACACCAAGAAACCGCTTCACCCGTTCCAAGGGAAAAACTAACTAAAATCAAATAAAGAATGCCTAATCTATATGAAAAATGCATGCAAAAGTGTACAGGAAACATGATGTAAAATCACACTATCAGGCAGTCCTGGGACAAAGGTACAACAAGGTACTGCACCCTATCTACTATGAAAGCAAGTCCTTGATTGATGCTCAAATCAATTATACCACCACTGAAAAGGAGCTGTTGGCAGTGGTATTTGCCTTTGAGAAGTTTAGATCCTATCTTGTTGGAACAAAAGTGGTTGTCTACACTGACCACTCAGCAATCAAATACCTAATTGACAAGAAGGATGCTAAACCAAGGCTAATAAGGTGGGTGCTGTTGTTACAAGAGTTTGACTTGGAAATCAGAGATAAGAAGGGGATGGAGACTCAAGTAGCTGATCATCTGTCAAGGTTACCAGAAGATGTTGTAGCATCTAGGGGAATAGCCATTGATGAATCTTTCCCTGATGAACAACTGCTAGCATTGCAAGATGCTGCAGCACCCTGGTATGCTGATCTGGTCAACTTCCTGGCCAGTGGTGTGGTTCCTCCAGACATGAATTCTCAACAAAAGAGGAGATTTTTCCATCAAGCCAAACAATATGTCTGGGATGAACCATTCCTCTACAAAATGTGCCCAGACAATTTGAATAGGAGATGTGCTGCAGATGAAGAATTTCATGATATACTGACTCAGTGCCATGCTGCAGCGTATGATGGACATTTTGGTGGTATGAGAACTGCTGCCAAAGTGCTCCAATTAGGTTATTTCTGGCCTACTCTATTTAGAGATGCACATGAATTTGTTAAACACTGTGATAGGTGCCAAAGGGTAGGGAATTTGTGTAACAAAAATGAAATGCCTCTAAACACTATTTAGAAATTGAACTTTTTGATGTATGTGGTATTGACTTTATGGGACCATTTCCCCCCTCCTTTGGCTACCTTCACATCTTGGTGACTGTTGATTATGTGTCTAAATGAGTGGAGGCTGTGGCAACAATCAAAAGTGATGCTAGGGTGGTGACAAAGTTTTTACAGAAAAATATTTTTCCTAGATTTGGAACCCCTAGAGTAATCATTAGTGATGAAGGAACCCATTTTTGCAACCAAGATTTCTCCAAACTGCTTGCAAAATATGGAGTTAAGCATAAAGTAGCCACAGCCTACCATCCCCAAACTAATGGTCAAGCTGAGTTGTCCAACAAGGAGATCAAAAGAATCTTGGAAAAAAGGGTCAACACAAGCAGGGAGGATTGGTCCTCACATCTGGATGAGGCTCTGTGGGCTTATAGAACTGCATTCAAGACTCCTTTGGGGATGTACCCATATAGATTGGTGTATGGAAAAGCTTGTCATGTTCCCCTGGAGTTGCAGCACAAAGCTTTTTGGGTAATTAAGAAGCTGAATTTTGATCTTCAGTCTGCTGGAGCAGCACCCATGCTGCAGCTTAATGAACTGGAAGAACACAGACTGTCTTCCTATGAAAATGCTGAAGCATACAAGGCAAAAACAAAAGCTTGGCATGATAAGAGGATCCATCAAAGATCCTTTCATGAAGGAGAACAAGCGCTGCTATTCAACTCAAGACTGAAGATTTTTCCAGGCAAGTTAAAGTCAAGGTGGTCTAGCCCATTCAAAATTGTAAAGGTCTATCCACATGGAGCTGTTGATCTGTTGGATACTGAGAGTGACAGGGAATTCGAAGTTAATGGACAGAGAATCAAGCATTATTTTGGTGAACCTTTGGACAGAATGAAGGTCACTACCACCCTTGATGACACTGAATGATCCTGCAATATGGTATGGATGAAGACCTTATAAACCAAGCACTCATGGGAGGCAGCCCATCAATAAAAAAGTATTTCACTTCTTGAATAATGAAGCAGTAGTGGAGGCAGAAGTTAGTTCAGGCTACAGCACAAGCCAAAACATAGGGTTGCTCTAAAGCAATGCTGCATCATGCTCTCAGTTGCTAAGGTCTGGAAAGGGACAAATTTTATGGGACTATTGGCAAAAAGTACAAGGTGGGGACCAGCTGATATTTTGTCCGTTGTGATCAGGTGGACAATTTTAAAACTTTTTGAATTTCAATTAATGACAAAAAGATGTGGAGAGAGAAACTACATTCCCCCACAAATAACCCCCAACCACACGATCTCCATTCCTCTATCTTCTTTATTCTTCTCTCTCCCACGTTCTAACCTCCCACGACACGTAATCCACCTCTCTCCTGACACATTAAATAGACCACTCTCGACCTTTATTCCCCCACTCACACTCTACACACTCATCTGTTTTCTTCATCTTCAACTCGTATAACCTATACATCCAAACCCTTCCCCTCCTTAACCAACCAAACCCTAAAAACCCACCATGATAGCGAAGAAGGGAAGTCGCGTCAAACATAGAGCATTGAAAAATGCTGCCCCCGCCTCTGCTAATCCAAACGAAACCCTAACCAGCTGGGTTAGTGAGGAAGCGCAAGAAAAGTATGAAAAAGAAACCCTCAACCGCAGCCTTCATCAAGAAAAGGGTTTCAAATATGGAAAAGGGGTAAACTTGGGAATGCTATCAGAGTTCGTGGATGTGATTGAAGCACATAAGTGGAGAACCTTTTCTAAGCACAGAGATGGTTTCTGTACCCAGATGGTTAAGGAGTTCTATGAAAATATTGCGTCTGATGCCCAAACCTTTGTGGTAATTAGAGGAGGAAAGGTATCTTTTTCTGCCAAAACCATTAACCAACATCTTGGGTTGAAGTAAGTGGAGAACGAGTACCAGCAGATCTTGAAAGCTGCAACAACAATCAAGCTGCAGCAGATGAAGAAGGACTTGGCCCTCCCTGGTGCAGACTTCATTCAACAAGCAGAGGGCCAACTCAAGCTACCTCGGTCCATGCTGCAACCTCTTGCCAAAGTCTAGTACCACTTCCTTAGATACTCTCTCTCCCCTACTGCTCATCTGGAGACAGTGGACAAAGAACGCCTAATTCTAATCCACTTCATCTTGAACAAAAAGAAGATCAATGTGGGGGAGATACTCAAGGGTCAGATCTCCACCCGTGCAATGAAGCAGCAAGGTAACCGGATTTTCCCCTGTCTTATTACTGAACTATGTTTGGAGCAAGGAATAGAGTACATTTGGAGAAGGGCTAGAACGGAACAAAGGTCCCATTGATATGAACTGTGTGTTGAGGATGTACTCTAACTCTGAAAAGGCCAGTGCAAGCAAGCCTCCCAGATTTGGCACCCCAGAACAGCAGGACCGTTCTGGGATGCTGGAGCAGAAAGTAGAGCAACTGACCACTATGCTACAGCAACACATGCAGCATGAGAAGACCTTTTGGCAATATTGCTTCTGCAAGGATCAGTGGGAGAAGCAAACAATGAAGTGGTTGGAAGCTTGAGACTCCAATCCCCTAGTTCCCCCAAGAAATCCTGCCCCCTTTTGAAGAAGAAGTTCCAGCAACACCCTATGACAATGTTCCTGACCCCACCTCTGTGAATCCTGAAAAGCACAACAGTAACATCAACCCTGCCCATAGCTATTCCTCGGATGAAGAATGGATGGGTATTGCCCCATCCAAGCAGCAGAAAGATACTGAGGCCTCTGTGCCCAAAAAGAAGAAATCTGCCTCTAAAGTCTCCCAGCAAGATCAGGGGAGCACTAAAAGCCCCCACGCTGCAACATAAGAGAAAGCACCCTCCTCCTCCCCTGCTATAGCATCAATTCCCCCTCCAGCATCAAAACCAACAAAAGGCACAAAATCAGCTGCTGAGAAGGAAAGGCTAGTGACGAAGATAGTCGCTACCTATGCTGCAGCAGAAAATGAAGATGAGGATGACACACTTCCTCTCTCAAAGAATCTAAAGATGGTTGCACCCAATGTTGCAGCTAAGGTCAAGAAGGAGAAGGTTGCTGCAACACTGCGGGAAGAGGAAGCTAAATCTACAAAAGTAGAAGAAACTAATAATGAACAAGAGGCTGAGGCTGAGGAGGAAAATGAAGATGAGGCGGGAGATGAAGAAGAATAAGAAAAAGATGAAGAATAGAAGGAAGAGGAAGAAGTCCAGGTCACCGGAGCAACACAAGGCAAGGTGCCCTCCACCAAAAGTTGAGGCACCAGGAAGAGTTTGCGCACCAGAGCACCATAGGCTTGAAACGGATCCATAGTGGATGGTGCAGCTTGCTGCAACATCCCATATCAGGATGCCCTAAACCTTCCAACCCATTCCCAGAATTATGTTTTTTTTAAGTTTTCTGCAAGTAGTGGTCACTAAGACCTGTTGTGTTTGTTTGTTTGTAGGGCCACTAGGGCCATAATTGTTTGAATTCTGATTAATGAATGGTTGTGCATGATCCCCACCCCCTGTTTTAACTCCAAATGGTTAATGATTAATTGGAGATGGCCTCTGGCCTCTTTTTGTGTTTAACTCTCTTACTGCTTGGAATGAAACTCTTGCTGACTAATCTGATGCAATAACTTGAATGTGACCATCAACATTGCTGCATCACTGTTAGAATAGAGGACATATATGCTGCAACATGAGCATATAAATGTGAGCCGGAGTGACAAATTACATTGTATATCTATGCATCACACTCATGCATTTTCTGTAAGGTTTGCTTTGACTCTGTATGATCCGAACACACGTGATTCCACACACTTTATGCTTGAGGCATATTCTTGTTTGTTTTATGTTAGCCAAAGCCTTAATAATCCTACCCACTTAATGTACTTGCCCCTAGTAAACCCCTTTTGAGCTTTGGCCATTTATTGAAACAACTAGCACAATACAAGCCTTAGAACTGAAAAAACAAAATTCACCTGAAGGTAGATTTTAAGGATGCTTTATTAGCTAGTTCTGACATAAGTTTGGGGGGAATCTTGAGGACAAGCATCTGCTTAAGTTTGGGGGTGGTGCATTGCAACACATGTGTATGCTGCATCAAGGCTGTAAATAAAACAGTAAAGGGATAGGCAGCAAATGAATTAAGAAGTCATAAGTGTACAATGTGAAGCTGTCGTTCCTTATGTGAAGTTGTTTTCTTTCTTTAAAAAAAAAATATGAACAGAGAACAATGAGAAGCTGCTCCCAATAAAAAGAATAAGCTGTGGACTTAGTGAAGGAAAGAAAAAACCAAGAAAGCAAAACAGTGAAGCTTGTGGGAATAAATGGAAGTTGAGCTAGATAGAAAAGCATCCTTTTGCTCTACCTTGAGTAAGCTACTTTCCCAAATATCTTAATCCCACCTGTCCTAAGCCCAGTTACAGCCCTAAAGACCTTTTGTTGTGTGTAATTCTGTGATTGTTTTAATTATGATAGAATCTCATCAAGTCTAAATCATAGGTGCATGTTCGGGGTGAAGAGTGAAAAGTCTAATGTGAGGGTGAGGTGCAGAACCAACTGTTCTGAGAGATGAATGCTCCAGCATGTGTTAATCTGTTTGAACCAGTGTGTAGCAGTTGTTGTTGTGAGCAGGATAGAAAGAGTATTTTGGTTAGGAAAGTAAGTGTGGATTTCTGGATGTGAGTGAAGGAAGGAAAAATTTGGGTGGTTCTTGCATGCCATTCTTTAATTGGGATTTTTTTTTTCTTTTGTGTTTCTTTTGCATTACTTGAGGACAAGCAATGGTTTAAGTTTGGGGGTGTGATAACTCTTTGAATGAAGAGTTATTTAGATCCTTTTTACTATTTCTTTTTGCTATCTTTGAGGTTTTGTGTCTTGCTTTTGTTAGAAATGGTTAGTTTGTAAATGTTTGTGTTAAGTTTTGTGAATAACAGCCATTTGCTTTTGATTTGCTATATCAATGTTTGAAAATTATGTGTCTGCATATGCAGTACCTTTGCTGGAGCATGGTTGAAGCTCTGGGGAATAAGCCAATGGACGATGCAGCATGAACCATCTCCGGTGGCTCTGCACTAAAGGACAAAGCTGGAAAGGACACCTTTCTCTCTCCTCCAGGCGCTGACACGGACCCTTTTAAGGAATCCCACGCGCCTAGGATCGGATGACCCACTTTTTAAGGAATTGGGATAGGGTTATTTTATTATTACTTTTGTATTGGTCCAAAAGAGGAAGAAAGAGAGTAGAGTACTATAAAGGCATTTAGGGAAACCCTAGTTGGACACTTGAATTTTATTACACAATTAATCTGTCCTTGGAGGCTGCGCTCATCTCTTCCAGCTGCTGTTGCGTTTCTTTTTGTTTTCAACCATTGTAATGGTTTCTTGCTCATTTTCTCCCTTTTGTTCTGGTGAGGTCATTATGAGCTAAACTCTCTTAAGCTTTAGGTATGCTTGTGTAATGAATGTTTAGCTGAGTTATGTGATGACTATGTTTTGCATCTTCTTTTATCACGCGTTTAATGTTGTTTAATTAAGAGTGATCAACTTGATTGAATATCTAGCTTGCTTGGTTTGGAAAAATTAAGTAAGTGGGAACTTGATAAAAGATAGGGGTTAAGTCATTAATTGGAAAATTACTTGATGTTGAATAGGCTAGGAATAGCTATTCAAGTCCCTAAGCTAGCTGGAATGTGCGTGATTAAGAGGGTGGTGTAATTAATCTGAATCTAGGAATAGATAAAGTTAATGAACCTAACCATGTAATGTTGGAAAACAAACTTTAATTTCCTGGAGTTAGATGCTAGAGCATAGTCAAAGCATGATAAAGGCTAAACAGGATTTATGATGCAGCATACCTAGAGTTACTCTTCTCATCTGATTCACCAAATCATTTCTCTGTTAACTTGTTTATTCTTAGTTTTTACTTCAAAGCTTTATTTACTTTTCATTGCACGCATATTATAATTTTTGGTTACTAATCCTAACTTTTAGAATATAAAATCTAATTTAGAGTTTATTGCATCATTATAATCCCTGTGGGAACGATATCTGAACTCCGGTTCTATATTACTTGAGGCATTTATGTATACCTACACAAGCTTAAAGACATTTGTTTTTAAGGCAATAGTAGCCGAGTGGCCAAGGGGGCCTCAATAGTCGAGTGGTCGAGATGTTGAGCTCAGTGCTTAATGGCCAAAGTATTGTTTAACGTTTAAAGTAAAAAGATTAACAATGATGTTAACTTTGGTGCTTGTTGGCCAAAGACGTTGAGCCATGATAAATGGTGTTGATGGAGGTGGTGGTTAGATGGTTGCCTGTTGTGTGCATGCATGATGCATGAAGTTATTAGGGGGAGGTACGACATAGGGGAGGTTGTCCGAGGGTAAGGCGATATGGCCGTCCGCGGTGATATAAGTGATCTGGCCCCCCGTGGTGATGCATCCGAGAGTATGGTGCGTCGGCTTTCCAAGGGGTCCACCCAAGGTAAGGTGGATTGCCCCGGTGTTGGTGCTTATTGGCCAATGTGGAAATATAACTCCGAAGTCGTATGCCGAGAATAGATGGATCTGTATGCATTCGGAGTAGTGAGTCGCATAGAATTATATACTTGATGTATGTGATATGTTTGCGATATACTTGTTGTGTTGGTATAATGATGTATATTGTGTTGCTATGTTGTATGTTCATCTTGCCAACTATCATGTTGCTGTTATGTTTATATATATGGTTCTTACTCCCCGTCTTCTGTTGTTTACTTGCATCTATCATTTTGGATATGCATAGTACGGTGAGCAGCTTGATGAGGAGTGACTCCGAGGAGCCACTACTTGTAGTTTATTTTATGTTTAGTTTCAGTTTGTTATCCGAATGTTCGGAATATGGTTATACCAGCTCTGTAATGTGACATCTGGGTTGGGTTTCGTTTATGTTTTTGTTTATGTTATGTTTCCTTTTAAAAACATGTTTTAATTTTCCACGTTTGAAAAGCTATGTTACAATGCGGCAGCCTCTGCCCGATTTTTATTATTATGATATTACATGCATGTGTTCTCTTCTTTATCTTTTTATCGTTCTTACGTGTTTTTAATACATGCGGGATAGAGTGTCATGAGACCTATTATATATGAAACAAGCACCCTATGAAATTTACAAGGGGAGGAAGCCTAACATCTCCCAATTTCACGAATTCGGATGTAAGTGATTTGTTTTAAATAATGGTAAAGATAACCGTGGTAAATTCGATGCTAAAGCTAATGAAGGTATATTTCTTGGATATTCCAATTCTAGTAAAGCCTTTCGAATCTATAACAAAAGAAATATGACCATTGAAGAATCTTTGCATGTATCTTTTGATGAGACTAACCCTGAAGTTGTAGTAGAGGAAAGTGTTGATGACCTTGTAGAAATATTGGGAAATAGCTACCTTGAGGAGAAACACACTCAAGAGAAGGAAAATGATGATCAACCACTTCCTCAAAATGAAGAGTCACCTCACAATGATCTTCCAAGAGAATGGAGAACATCTAGACACCATCCACTTGACAACATTATAGGTGATATCTCAAAAGGGGTAACTACTTGAAACTCCCTCAACCATGCTTGTTACTATATGGCATTTGTATCACAAATTGAACCTAAAAATATTGATGAAGCTATAATTGATGAACATCGGACACTTGCTATGCAAGATGAACTAAATCAATTTGAGAGCAATGATGTTTGGGAATTAGTCCCTAAACCTAAAAACTATTTGGTAATGGGAACCAAATGGGTTTTTCGTAATAGCTAGATGAAAATGGAATAATTGTTAGAAACAAAGCTAGGCTTGTTGCTAAAGGATATAATTAACAATTGGGCATAGACTTTGATGAAACCTATGCTCCCGTAGCTATATTAGAAGTCATCCTCATGCTTCTTGCTTTTGCTTGCATCATGGGTTTTAAACTTTTTCAAATGGGTGTTAAAAGCGCTTTTCTAAATGGTTTTATTCAAGAAGAAGTTTATATGGATCAACCCCCTAGTTTTTCAAATTTTGAATTTCCAAATCATGTTTTCAAATTGAAAAAGGCTTTGTATGGTTTAAAGCAAGCCCCTAGGGCTTGGTATGAATGCTTAAGTAAGTTTTTGCTGGAAAATGGTTTTCAAAGAGGGAAAGTTGATACCACTCTTTTCATCAAAAACAAATAGCATGATATTCTGTTAGTTCAAATTTATGTGGATGACATTATTTTCGGTGCTACTAATGAGGCTTTGTGCAAGGATTTTTCTAATATAATAC
Organism: Sophora flavescens; assembly: GCA_030762895.1. Classification (NCBI taxonomy): domain Eukaryota; kingdom Viridiplantae; phylum Streptophyta; class Magnoliopsida; order Fabales; family Fabaceae; genus Sophora; species Sophora flavescens. The sequence continues at coordinate 90,170,221 of CM061066.1, forward strand.
AAAGCGAGATTGAAATGTCAATGATGGGCGAGCTCAACTATTTCCTTGAATTGCAAATCAAGCAATCAAAGGAAGGCATCTTCATCAACCAATCCAAATATAGCAAGGAGTTTCTTAAGAAATTTGGGATGAACAACTCGAAGGAACTATCTACTCCCGTGAGCACCTCTTACTACCTTGCCAAAAATGAGGATGGCAAATCAGTTGACGTAAGTAAGTATAGAGGTATGATAGGCTCTCTTCTTTACCTTACTGCTAGTCGTCCCGATATTATGTTTAGTGTTTGCATGTGTGCACGTTTTCAATCGGACCCTAAGGAATCACATCTCGCCACGGTAAAACGCATTATGAGATACCTCATTGGCACACAAAATATGGGTTTATGGTACCCTAAAGGGGCTGATTGCACCCTTTTTGGGTACTCGGATTTTGATTTTGTTGGATGCAAATTGGACCCAAAAACCACAAGTGGAACTTGCCACTTACTAGGAAATGCTTTAGTTTCTTGGCATAGTAAGAAACAAGATAGTGTGGCTTTATCCACAACCGAAGTGGAATACGTTGCGACTGGAAGTTGTTGTGCACAAATAATATGGATGAAACAACAATTAAATGACTATGGTATTGATCTTGAAACCATCCCTATTAAATGTGACAACACAAGTGCCATAAAACTCACAAAAAATCCAGTTTATCACTCTAGAACCAAGCACATCGAAATAAGACACCACTTTTTTTGAGACCATGTCCAAAAAGGGGATTGCATGATTGAGTTTGTAGAGACATCTAAACAACTCGCAGACATTTTTACTAAACCTCTACCTAAAGAATTTTTTTTTCATAAGAACTGAACTAGGAATTTTGAATCAATCATGCATTGAATAAATAAGCATTTCATCTTGTTATTACTAATTTGTGTATTAAGTGTGATAGTTTTTCGAGTCATAATCGATTATGAGAAGTCAGAAAGGTCAAAATCGATAGAGGAATCGATTATGCGTAGAAAGGAGAAAAATAGTAAAAGTCAGTAAGGCCGTAATCGATTATCATAATCGATTAAGCTAGTGGGCATATTTCCAGAAGAGGTAAAATCGATTATAAAATCGATTAGACGCTCATCCAGTTCATCAGAAAAATCGATTACATAATCGATTATTGAAAGAACACAAGCAAAAATCGATTTCGTGAAAAAATAAGGGTCATGCGTTAAGAGCATAATCGATTATTCCATATTGAATAATCGATTATACATCAAAAATTGGCCAATCAGAGAGCAACACGGTAAGCAATAATCGATTATTCCTACTTGAATAATAGATTATGGGTAAGTTTAAAAGGTAAATCAGCACTGAGTTGTGCTCATTTTGCCCTAACTCTCAAAGTTTTCTTCCTTCTTTCTCTGATCTATCTCTCTTGTGCCTCTTCCTCTCTTCATATCTCATCAAACTCATCCTCAAACATCATCATGCCTCCTAAACGTACAAGAATAGCCACTGTGAATCCTGGAACACTCACTCCTGCTCAAATGGAAAGGTATTTTACTAACAATGCTCAAAGTGCGGATTTCATGAGTGGGTTCTACAATAGGGAAATCCAAAGACCACGATTTTTGGATTTAAACTTCTTGAGGGAACAAGGGTTTAAACTCATGGAGTTTATGGACCACGCCAACCTCACAACCTTCCTCTCCTCAACTAAAGACATATACCCGGAACTGGTGTCGGTCTTTTACTGCAACCTCCGTTTGGTTGATGGCGTCCTGATCTCTGAGGTATGCCATAAACCCATTAGGTTTACTTCTGCTATTTTGGGAGAGTTGTTGGAGTGCCCTCTGGTGGCACTCTGTTGAGGGTCCTGCTGCACCCTTAGTAGATGATTTTGTTAGGCTGGGAGCCACCAGGGCTCTGCTAATTGATCCTAGTGGGGCAACTCACAGGGAAATTACTGCTGGGCAGATGAAAGTTGAGAGTAGGCTGCTTCATTATGTTGTCGCTAGGCTGTTATTCCCTAGGTGCCATAATTTCTCTAAGTTGTTGAAAATTGATGTCGTTCTCCTTTGGTTGCTGTAAAATAAGAAACAAGTTGATTGGGCTGGTCTAGTTATGCAACACGTTTGACAATAGGACAAGTGGTTCTTTGCCATATGGGCATCTGGTTACACACATTCTGAGGAATGCACGTGTAAACCTAATTGGGGAAGCTAAACTTGATGGATTGAAGTATCATGCTATGTATAATCAAGGGAGAATCAACATGATGGGCATTGAACATCATGGGGATGTTTGGGAATATAAGCCCAAAAGGAAGCTGTAGTCAATCTATGAGGACCCAGCTGCCACTACTAGAGCGTCTTCATCATCACAGGCTCCTTCTGCTACTGTTGTTACACCCGAGGTCATGGCTCTCTTACAGAGTATCTTAGCAGAAGTTCGGGTCAACACCACTAAGATTCGTGCCAACTCCACTGCCATTCGTGAGATAGCTCATCAGGTGCAGGCTTTGGAGTGTCGCGTAGCTGATGCAGAGATTATCATAGATAGTCCGATTAGAGCACCGCCTTAGTCTACTATTGGTACAGATGATGATGGCGATGATGATACAATTGGTGGTGATAAGATGGATGATGAGGAGGAGGAAGATGACTCTTGATGATGATCACTTCTTTTTCTGCATCTTTATTCTGTTTTTACTATGACGGTTTCTTTATTTTTGGATGATTGTACCTAATTTCTGACTTATTTACTACTATCCCTACTACACTTGAACTCGTTATAATTGTTGCATGAATATATGCCTTGTTATGAATGTTTAATTCCCGCTTTTTGATCATGCCAAAAGGGGGATAGTGGTATAGGTTACTTGCATGCTTCAGGGGGAGTGATTTGAATAATTGCATGGAGTGAGGGGGAGTAGAGCTTATATCTATGCTTGAACTATTGAAGACTTTTATAATATTGCTCTAATCCTTTTCATTAAGCTAATCCCTCCTTGAGATGTTTGTCATCATCAAAAAGAGGGAGTATGTGAATATATATGCCTTGAACTTGTTATTTGTTTTGATGGTGGACAAAAGGAAATGGTCCAGAAGGACTAAAATTCAAAAAGCGGAAAATTATAAAGCAAGCAAGCACAAGGGGCAAAATGGGAATTTCATTAATTGTATTGCATGTTGTAGAAAATGTGTAAATGGTAAGTAGAGTTCTCAACTTAATATTGGTCTCACACACACACACATTTAACATGTGCATAAAAGGATTATAACACATGCTTAATTTGACAATTAATAGGTACTTAATGAGCAATCAAATTATTAATTGTTAAGTTTTTCAAATTCAATTTTATCCGTGCCATAATCGATTATGGGAAACCAATAATCGATTATGGGAAACCAATAATCAATTATGAGTCAAGTTTAAATGGATTTAATTTGGTTTTAATGAGTAGCTATGACATTAAAGCCGTTGAGTTTGAATTTTGAAATAAAATAATCGATTATGTAATATGTATAATCGATTATGTCCTCTCTGACTTCCAATGGTCTTCAAACAGAAACCCCGTAATCGATTATGTAATCGATTATGGCCTTTTATGTAAAATTCAGTGGACCCAGAATCGATTAGTATAATCAATTATGGCTATTCTGTCCAAATGCGTGCTTCTTGAAAATACTTTAAATAATCGATTATGCCTTTGCAATAATCAATTATGACGCGACAGAAATGAATTTTAAAGAGGCTTGACCTATTTTCTTTAGACCAACACCTTTCTATTATAAAAGAAAAGTTAGGCAGCCATCATAAGACATAACACTGCTATTCTTTCTGTGCTAAACTCTGATAAACAATTTCTATACTCTCTTTCTCTTGCACTATCACTTTGACCATATTACTTTGAGAATTCTATACACCATATAGGTGTCATTGTACTTGAGCTTCAAGTTGTTTATTATTTGCACTTTTGAGTGCTTACTCTTTGTAAACCTTTTGTCTTTTTCTAGTGAGTGTGATCTCACAAAACTGCTTTTTGAGACTCAGCACAAGGGAGTGTTCATCCTGTGATTTGTGCTAAGAGTGCTCTGAATTGTAAAGGTTCTAGTTTAGCCTGTTTTAAAAACTAGTGTTAATTGGAAGCCCTTGGTGGTATTGCCTTAGGGACTGGACGTAGGCCACGTGGGTAGTTTGTGGCCAAACCAGGATACTTCGCTGTGTCATCTTCTTCCTTACTCTCTTTTCATTTTTGCAAAGTTTTTCACTTTTATATGCTTTATTTGTCAACGCTTTGTTATTAATCCATCGCTTAGGAAAACAAGTTTTAAGTATTGTTTAAATTAGCAAAAGTTTTCAAAAATCAATTCACACACAATTCACCCTCCCTCTTGTGTTTGAGGTCACTTGTCAACAAACTCTAGGTCATGGGTTGGGCAATTCCTTTCATGTACTCTCAAATATCTAGAGGCATACGTCACTACTTTCCCATTCTGCATGAGAACGCATCCTAGGCGTTGATGTGATGCGTCGCAGTGCACATCACTTGGTGCTAACAGATCTGGCAAGACTAGCACTGGAGATGTTGTAAGCCTCCTTTTCAACTCCTGAAAAATAGCCTGACACTCATTATTCCATTCAAACACTTTTCCTTTTCACGTTAACTACGTCATCGGCAACACAATCTTCGAGAATCCTTCAATAAACCGTTTGTAGTAACCTACCAATCCAAGAAAACTCCTGACTTCGCCCACTGTCTTAGGGCTTTCCCAATTCACCACTGCTTCAACTTTAGCAGGATCCACAACTATCCCGTCTTTGTTGATCATAAGCCCAAAAAATTGTACTTCGTCTAACCAGAATTCACACTTCGACAACTTGGCATAGAGTTGTAATGTTAGCACGATTATACATTCGAAAAATATTATAAAATAAAAACTGTAAAGAATTAAAATCGTTGAGCATGCACAGCGATAAAACATAAAGCACGACATATATATACAACATATACAGAATGTCACCAAAGTACTGTAAATCCCAACAGAGGGATCATAAACCTAAGAAGAAAACTATACAGACACTGGTAAAGAAAAGAAAATACATAGACTGGTCTTTGGAGGTCCTGCTGTAACTACCTGGCCCGCCTCACCAAAATATCAAAATATGCTCGAGGCACACCCTAGCAGAAGCGTTTCGGTGCATTCTGAACTCGTTTGAAATCTGATTGACCTCAAATTTGAAACACAAGCTCGTTAACACCCAATGAACATGATTAAGCCTTAAAACATGCTTATTCCCTTCCTCATATGATTTATATGACCCACCTTGATGGGGAGTGTTGAAAATAATATTATGATCTTTGTAATTAATGTGTAGGTTTAGACATATCAGATCATATCTTGTAAATAGGAATATGATCTCATATATTCAGTGTAATTATTTTATTAAACCTTATATAAAACAGACTCCGTTGTGTAGTTGAGACACGATTTCACCATCTATATGCCTCTGTTTTGTCCCTTTCAACAATATGTAACAAACGGATCCTTAATATATGTCACACTCAACTATTAGTACACGATTTATTGAATTTACTTTATGCTTTTTATAGTTCATGTCTCCGCGAATTTCAAAGAGATGATTTTTGTATCAAAGTAGGGACAACAATATGGTATCCCTTTGTTTTTTTTATGTATTTTGAGATGTGTATATACAATGAATATATATAATGAGAGATATATCATATACGATATTCAATTAGATATCCAAATAACACAACTCATTCTAAATGCTGCAATAACAACAATGTCAACAAAAGAAAATTAGGTCATAAAAAACATAACAATCTAATTATTTGACCTCACAAGACATTTATTGAACATGAAATAATGCGTTAAAATTAACGTATTAGATTGCAAGTTAAGGGTGTCACAGTACTGTTACATTATAATTTTTTCTAATTACCAAGACACGAGGAATGCTTTGAAAAATTGGGAGAGCAGACCCATCTCAGCTTTAATTTCAAGGTTCGACTTGCTCGACACACGGCTCAGGCATATGATTGAACAACACCATATTATAATTCACTGTACATTTAATCTCAAACCCTAAATAAAGTAGAGCCAGACAAAAAAAATCTATTAAGTAGAGGAAATCTGGTGCTTTGAAAGCTGCGCTTGCCGACGACCCAAGGAGAATGCTACGACTATCCACAACAGGCAAACCTGGTTTACAGCAAGGGAAAGGTCCACTCTAGCATTAGTGTCGCCCTTCAAAAGTAGGATTTATATATAATGCAACATCAGTGTAAAGATTTTTTACATTATTAACTAATCATATATTAGCACAGCATTAATAAAGTTTGACTTGATTTACCTTAAAAGTCATACATGAGATGATTTGTGATTGTGAACATAAAACTTTACACTACCAATTTATCAAAATTAAACTTGAGTACAAAAAAAAATAAGAAAAAGGGAAAGTATACTTGTCCTTAGTGTGAAGCAGCATTTATATACCGGGGAAAACCATAGTAATAAGGAGTACAGATAACTATTTGAACCAATAACTACCAGTATTTAGCATATGCTAATAATCGGTATTCTATTTTTACGTTTTGCTTCTTGTAACCAAAACAGTATTGTAATATTTGAGAGAATAAGGTAGACAGAAACATAAGTTCACACATACAGGAAGGGCATAAAGGGAAATGGTTGATGGCTTCCCGTTGAGAGTACCAAATAGTACTTTGTACATTCCAGCTGCTGTAGCATCGCCAAGTCTTTGAACCAACACATCTATGCATACCTGCATCAGCATGCAGTCGGTTTAAAGAGTTGCCTAGACAAAATTTGGCCTTTCAATAGTCAGTTCATTTTATGTACTCACTCAATGGAAAACAAGATACAGAATGTGTGTAATGTTAGTGCACTGAAGCCATTGATTATATCAAAAATGAAAATATGGCACATGGCCTAAGACATTATCTACAACCATTATATCATCGTCAGGAGGGAAGGGAAGAAGGGAAAGAAACGATGGTCATACTTTGGCTTTGTACTTCTCATCCTGTGAAACAACAGTAAATAACAGTTCTCTTCCGGGCCTTGTCACGACATATGTAACAACCTGAAAATTTATGTAACAGCAATGACAATGTGCTTTTCTATAACACAGGAATAACAGGTCGTAGTTATGAATTTCTCCAAAAGATAAATACAATAGGTGAATGTTAATTATTGTATTCTTATAATTAAAGAAAATTTGCATGTCACAGAAGGCAACCTTTCTCAGTGTCTCACAAATAGCAACCACTAGCCAATCTGGCCAAACAGCTAGAGCGACTAAATTTAAGATCCCAACAAAAGGTGCTGAGCTTATAGCTATAGTCACGCCGGCAACAGTAAGAATGCGCCCCTGTACTAGATAAAGAATAATATATGCAGTTATATTAGTAATATGCATAAAAAACACTTGCATCAAACAATAAAAACCACTAACTTGAATGAAAAAAAAAAGGTGAATGCTATTATTACAGAATGAATTTACACTGTCGAGTACTACATAATATAGATTAAGGGAATAATTATTTGCTTAAACTAGAGCTAAAAGGTAAAAATTAATCTGTCATAATAAATGTACAACCTACAATAACTAATATTTTAAAAAATTATGTTATTTGTACAAAAAAAATGGGACAACAATTCGATAACGATTAATGACGTTCAAAATTGTGGTTAATGGTGTATTGAGCTTCATTAATACACACATAATATATGGGTAACTTGTTAACTGATAACTTGGTTAAAGATATACAAAATCATGGTTAATGCAGCTCAGTGGATGGTTAATGAGTTACCCATCCCGATATACCCATTAATCAAGTTCAATACACCATTAACCATAATTTTGGACGTCATTAACCGTTGTCGAATTGTTGTCTCGGTTTTGTTGTACAAATAACACAACTGTATTTTTAATGTGAACTGTAACAATGCTCCCCCCTTATCTTAGGCATTATTATCTGATAAAAAATGAAAGCAAACTATGGATGTAGAGATGGAGACATTAGAAAAGAATAAAACTTGGGAGTTAGTCACTTTGGTAGCAGGAAAAAGTTGGATGCAAGCGGGTATATGCAGTGAAATATAGAGCTGATAGGTCAATCGAGAGATACAAAGCGAGGTTAGTTGCCAAAGGGGTTCACACAAACCTATGGAGTTGATTATTTAGAGACTTTTGCTCCGTTGGGAAAATGAATACAGTCAGGGTGACATAATCCCTTGTTGGTAATCATAGTTGGGAATTGCAGCAATTCGATGTGAATAATGCTTTCTCACGGGGAACTCGAGGAGGAAATTTATATGGCAGTGCCCCAGGAAATGGTAGTAATATGGCTGCTAACGCAGTATGTAAGCTTAAATAAGACCCAATACGGGCTGAAACAATCACCTCGGGCATGGTTTGGAAGGTTTGCTAAAGTTATGACAGTCTTAGGATACAAACAAAGTCAAGGGGATCATACATTATATATCAAGCATTCTACGTCAGGGGGAGTAACAATGTTGTTAGTATATGTGGATAGAAGATATTATATTAACCGGGGATGATAGGAGAGAACAGATCTTGAGTCACTGCTTGACCATGGAGTTTGTGATCAAAATCCTGGGAAAACTGAAAATTTTATTGGGAATTGAGGTGGCACATCCGGCAAAGGTACATCACCAATGGATAATGCCTGAAACTTGGGAACGTAGAAAAAGATGATGCAGTGGATAAGGAAATGTATCAATGCCTTGTGGGTAGACTTGTTTACTTGTCCCAGACCAGATCGAATACTGCTTATGCAGCAAGCTTAAACAGCCAATTTATTCACGGCCCAAAAGAAGCTCATTTATAGGCTGCTCGTGAAATTCTGCAGTATCTCAATGGAAATCCTGGAAGAGGAATTTTGTTCAAAAGAAATTGAAATATGATCATTGAAGACCATTGAAGCCTATGCACACTATGCAGGTTCAATAGTTGACAGGAGATCCACTATCCGGTATTGCACCTTACTTGGAGGAAATTTTGCAATATGGAGAAGTAAAAAGAGTGTAGTGGCACATTCTAGCACTGAAGCGGAATTTCGTGCTATGGCACAAGGTGTGTGTGAATTACTTTGGCTAAAAATCATTCTCAAGGATTTGAAGATCAAGTGGGATGGAAGGCCATATGAAATGAATGAAAGGCCATATGGTCACTAGAGTAAGTAACCCATGATTCATTATGAGCAGTACCATAAGCATTAAAAAATTGATAACATAAATTCCCACCCATTACAGCATGAGAATAAGTGCAAGACTGCTTACTGGGAATTGAAAAGTTGAGTGATGGATAATGCCTGAGATATTAATAATCTCAGTGTTAGACATGGTGGTTGGGCACGGTGCCAACCAAGAGCGCGATGAAGGCGTGAAACAAGATACAAAGGCAGCAATGAAGGTGGCTTTTGCCGTCGCAAATTCGTACCAACAATGAAGGCTGATCCTGCGACATTAAAGAAGTATCAGCAATGGAGGCTATCAGCTGCTGTGGCAAAGACGAACCAGCAATGAAGGTTGTTTGGTGAGGTCACGGACCACGCTGTGGGTAATAATAGAGACGGTAGACAGCAGTGGGTATGTTGAGGATGGAGAAGGTGGGTTGGCTGTTTAACAAGGTGAAGGGTGCTGTTTGGCCAAGGTGAGGGTAGATTTGGGTAGAGGAGTTGGAGGCAAGTTGGGTGAGGCAAGCGGCAAGCGGCAAGCGGCAAGCGGCAAGCTTAACAGCGGCCAAACATGCCGCCACTTGCACCCTGAATGGTGATAAGTGGATCTGATGTGCGGAGGAACCAGGAGCCTGCGAGGGTGAGTGCTTTGTGGATGAGTTTTCAGTGGTTGGCCAGACTGAGGGCGGAAACTTGTCCAAATGAGGTTGTCAATCAGCAAAACAGCGGTGACCAGAAGCGGACGGTGAACAGCGGCGGTGGGCAGCTGGTGAGCGGAATTAAGGCCCAACAATAAATACGAGACAAGTCGGAATGAAGGTAGCGGCTACAATGAAGGTAGGCGCAAAAACAAAGACGGGACAAGCCACTCACAGACCAGGAACTCTGTTACCAGCTTGAATGAAAAAAGGTGAATAATATTATTTCAAAATGAATTAATATTGTACTAGGTTTTCAGTATTATGGACTAAGAATAATTACTTACCTAAAGTAGAGCTAAAAATAAGGTAAAAATAATATCCTGATAAAGTACAATCTACAATAAGTCAATAATTAATATTTTAAATTTTTAATGTCGACGATTACAACACAATACATAAATCTATTTTATTATCATCATTAGGAAAAAGGCCCAAACTCAACTCTAAATGAAAGTCCAACACCAAGCAGAAAAGAAACAGTCATTTTCAGAGTAGCCTACCGTTAAGGACAGCTGTCCAACAAGGATAAAAACAGCAATAAAGCTATTTATCTGGGCAAACAACTTTCTCCTACCAAGAGAGCTAGACACTGTAGTGGCAATCACACTCACTTTCTGGAAACACAGGCAGGGAAACTTCAGCAGAAATATAATGTGCAGGTATGCAGGTTCAAAATGTCATCTTAAAACATGTAGCAATAAAGACCACTTTGGAGAGTGATCATACAAAAACAAAAACCTATTTCTGTTTAAAGAGTGTTAGAAAGAAATTGTGTGCATGGGTTGCACATTTGTATTGTTATTTATAGCTTGATTTCAAAAAATCAATGTAGTAATCAAGGGGCTAATTAGAAGCAAATTTACAGTTAATCACTAGCTAATCAACATAATTGAAGTTACCCAAGTGCTAATATTTGAACCCTCCCCCAAGCTGAAGCTTACTAAGCTTTAAGCTACTTACAAAATAACCAAATCAAATAGGGGAAAACTGATAGATATCCAATTCTTATGACCCCTAGGCAACAGGCCACCACTTTTAGGCAGGAAATAGCGGTTGCGGTGGGGTTGGGGGGGGGAGTTAGTTTTAGGAGAGAGGAAAGGAGAAAGTGGGTTATATATAGGAATAACATGGGGATATGCTGAATGTAAGGAGCTTAGAGAGTATTCTCTAGCTTCGGAGCTTTTGCTATTTACTTGTATTTTCTTCCTCTTAATTCAGAAATACAGTTTACTGATAGGAGTTCCTATAAAAAAAACTCAGCCAATCCTAGCCAGAGTCTAAAACAGAGCAAACTATGTAGGAATAAGACCAAGCATACCGCAAGCCAAGCCAAACAGTACTAAATTTTGTAGTAGACACATGGCCAAACTGCAACTGGTCAAATGTGTGATAAGCAGATCAACTTCCCTACAAGCCTTTGATAACGAAAAGTGTCCATAGGTTTACCCCTCTTATCATAGTCAATAGGATGTTTGTCATCTCCAACTTACCTATCTTATCTAGTTTTCGTCCAACACCTAAGTCTATAAACACTACGGTTGTTACATTTTTTTGTGGTTGCTGAACTGACTCTTTTTCAGATGCAATTTAGTTTCCTAGTAACCTCCTTGAATAGAACGCCAGGACCCAAATTCTTCCAATAGTAGACTGTTTCCAAAATAAAACGGGTCTCAATCCAGATAAGAAAAAGTCACGAAATTTTAAGTAACGATAGTATCATCACCTAGCTTTCTAATGAAACCAACATCATGTCATTTGGAGTCCTATAAATGAGTGAATCACCATTTTGGTCCCTGAAATTATAGGGCGGTGGTAAATTGATCCCTCACATTAAGAAATAAGCAAAAACATCCATCAAATTGAAAAAGTCAATCAAATTAGTCCAATTTGGTATTTTTTTCAATTTGGGGACTGCAATGTAATGAACGTTTTTCAATTTGGGGAACGTTTTTGCTTATTTTTTAATGTGATGGACCAACTTGCCAATGCCCTATATTCGGGGACCAGAATGGTTATTCACTCCCTAGAAATCAAGTTAAGCACAAATCAGAAGATGTTGTTCAATTTAGGACAGCAACCTCAGCATAATCTTTGCTTTTCCTTCTTGTATCTTTCATCGGTAGAGTTATTCTATTTCTTAGTGACTAGTAAATAGTATGTAATTCTTTGCCTTTGTATACTATCCTAGGATACATGTTTTTACCATAGTTATAAATCCTGGATAGCGGCACATAGTAGCCGACCCCCAAAACCACTATAGCGGGATAGCAGGAGCAAGAGAGCCGCTATTGCAAAGGGGAGAGAAGAAGGAAAAGACGGGGAGAGGCGGAAGAAGAAGAAGCAAGTGGGAGGGAGAGGCAGTAAAAGTAAGGGTAAAATGGATATTTCCTGAGTTTAAGTGAGGGTAAATAAACCATTTGAAAAGATAAAAAGAGGTCAAAATAGATATTTAACGAGTTAAGAGGGTAAAATAGAGATCTGAACAGAAATTTTGAAAAAACCGAAGATCTAAGTGCACCGCCGCGGGAGAGGAACAGTCATCACACAAACGGCGGTAGTGATGGCTGGGTGTGGCCGGAAAAGGTTTGTTGGAGGGGTCTGTGGAGGGAACGAACGAACGGGCATTTCCGATTCGAGGCCTTGTAGCGCGCAAAACAGCACTATTTCCGCAATCGCGGCCGCGATCACCACGACACCTCCATTATAGCGGATACCGCTAGCGCCGCTATCGCGTGCTATTGATTAAAGAGATTTTATCATGCAATTATTATTAGAGGATAACCAGTCACATGACTGAATGCTTCAGAATAAACTGCCTTTGCATAAGGTAGAGAATCATTCAAGAAAATGATCCAGTTCAAGAAATCTTTTTAACTGTAGGCTTTGTTGCCCCCTAAGGGATTCAAGCTAAAGTGACCTCAAATAATTGAGGTTGTTACATTTTAGATTTGGCCTTTCCTTTGCTCAGTCTTTTAGAGAATAGGAGGAAGTGCAATGATGGCAGCAAAATTTCTGCAGCAATAGTGTTTTATATAAATGGACAAATTTCCACATGTTCTATGACTTCTATGACTCAGCAAGACCAGAAATGCTGATAATGAAAACCAAAGATAGTATAACGGACAGAATAATCACCTTACCTGAAAATAGAAGAAAGAAGAGACAACTGCACTCAGCCAGATGAATAATGATACATGCAATAGGTAAGTTGATGACAATGTGAGCCAGAGTCCTTCTAATATGGGCCAAATTTGAAGCTTCACTAAAGAAGTAGATGACTTTGGAGAACCTCTTGGAGTATGTTCAGTGTTCTCACCAGGCTCATTTTCATGGTTGGAATCAGATTCTCTAAATTCAACATAAATAAATAGTTATGATATTATCTCTCCTGTTGCCTTGCACTATACATTTTCTGAAAACAACCAGTTTGCCTCAAACAAATAATTTAATGAGGTGCATGCAATCCAAGACACCCATACTTAACATCTCTCTATGTGCGTTTGTGACATTTAAGTGTGCCCATCAATCTATCAACGCTTGTGGGGGTTGTGCTGCCATATTACTTAAACCACATTTTCGCATTTCAAATTACATAACAACTAATCAAAGGTGTTTGGCATAGAATCCATCCACAAAGAAGATCAGAATAGAAAATAAGCACCCTAGTAAAATACAAGAGCAGCAACACCATGACAGTATGACACTTATTATTAGAAAGGACAACTTCTGTTCAGAATCTTATTGTGACTATGCTCCATGAATATACTACAAAATTTGTACCACAGAATGTATAGTCATTAGTTTAAGGAATTAGGAATATCTAGTTCTAGAAGCTGTACAATTCTTAAAGGTCGATGCTTACTACTTAGACCCCTGAATGAAAATGAAGTAATACCATAATAAAGCTGAAATCGGAAATTTATCTCCACTTTTCATTGATAAAACTATGAACAAAAGAATTCACAGAATGACCTAAACAGAGACAATTCTTCTTCCACGTGAGATGTATCACGATTTATTCCTCTTGATGTCTGTGCCGCAAGTTCCATCAACAAAGCAGCAAACAAAAGCAAGACTGCAATTGACAGGATTTTACTTTGAAGGAAAGCAAAACTAAGAGAAAGGGATGTATAGAGTATATGTAAACTTACATGGACCAACAAAAGCCATTCCTGTTGCAAACAGTGACCCAAAAAATTGTCCAAGTGTGGCACCAGCACCTATAAACCCAAATAATCTTGAACCTGACTGAACGCAAGGCAAGTTAAAATGGCCCCTAATAACCCAGACTACAACAAAAATGATGTGTCTGTGAACGAACCTCACTATCCATCACATCAATTACCCTTGCCCAAGTTGAAGATATTGTAACTAAATTAAGCAAAGCAACCTTCAAAAAAAGTAAAAACTAGTATCACAAAAATGTCATTCAAAGCACGCTAACAGTAGAATAAAGTCAAACTATACATTACAACCTGAAAATGATAAATACAATACAATTAGAATTTAATTGTTATGCACTATCAATGTAAAGATTTTTTACATTGTCAACCAATCATAAATTGTCACATCATTAAAAATAATTGACTCTTATTATAACTACCTTAAAAGTCACACATAAGATGATTTGTAATTGGTTGATAGTGTAAAAAATTTTACACTAACAATATATCAAAATTAAACTCATAATTATTAGAAACCATACCCAAAGAAACAATCCTATTCGAACAGAGACATAGAACCATCCATGGTTATCCCAACTTAACGAAGATGCAAGACTGCCTTGGTCACCAGTTTTCCCTTCTTGCTTTGAGGAACAGAAAACCCAATTAAACATGATCAAGTACAAAAAATACTGAACTGAACAAACAATCCAGACTGTAAAGACTAAAGAATAACTTTCAGTTATATTATTGTCTTACTATCAATTTGGGCGTCGAGTAACCAGCTGATGAGGCACCCCACAAAATAAAGAACAATATGAGTGATACACTAAAGAACCTGTGTATCGAAAACAAAGCCTGGAAGTTCAAAAAGCATCATTACAGCATGACAAGCAAGGAAACACAAATAAATAATCACTATCTATAATTTTTAAAAATCAATTTTCATGACAAAATGACTATTCTTCGAAATAACCAAATATGAATGCATGTGAACATAATATTAATGATTTTTTTCCAATTTATTAGTACTAGAAATTCAACAAATGATTCTGAAACTAGTTCATCTGGTTACATACAATGTGTTGGTTTTTGAAAATACATGTCAGTTGGAACAATATTCAAGTGTATTTATTTTGTCATGTGACTTTGTCTTTTTTGTATTATGAGGTTTCCCATTTGGGTGTGAGACTAATCCTTGCTCGTGGATATGAGTTACCCGCTCCCCACAAGAGCTTTCTCGCATGGTTGAACCCCTAACAGTGTAGAGGCCCCTCCATTGATCTCAAGCTTGCTTACCACTTGCGTCACCCCTTTTGAGTATTACGTAGTGTGATTTAAGAGGCAATTATGATACTAAATAAGTGAATACATACCACACTAAATACTCTTACAAGTTATGACCTATGAATATCTTTGAAAGACAGTTACAGAAGAAGAGAAGGTGATAATGAAATATTCACCCCATATCAGGTAAAAAGGTTGATTAGGATGCTCAAAAATATTGTTGGAACAGAAGTAGATGGTGATTAGCCAAGATGACCAGACTTGGAACTTTTGCTTATGAAATAAAAGAGTTGACATCAACCAGAGTTGTCAACTGAAGAAATATACAAGAGAGATTACATAGTGTTCCTATAAAATGCTGTATAAGAAATAACAAAAGAAAACATCAAAATAATATTGAATTGGTTAGAGATGCTAAAGCATTCCGTGTAGTATGTGTGAATGTGCAGCCATGTCTAATTGCTCAAGTAACTGCCATTTAGTAAATAGCTTCAAATAAAAAATGTTTACATGAATGATCAAAGAAAGCCCTAATTTTGAGGCCTTAAGCAAAATTTTTGCAGGGACCTAATCTAATAATGTAATTCATCAATCCTTATTTCATTCTTCTAGCTTTCTTAGATATAAAATCATTTACAAAGTTTTATAACCAAGTAACTATTTTATCATTTCATTCTCAAAAGATAATATGGTCAATTCCCTTCATCTAACTATAGTTTATCTCAAAAGGTATTTCAGCAATTTAACTTTAAAAAAACTTCTTTCCACAGTGGCAATAGTCACAAGTAGTAAGAACTCGAAAGATCCAACAAAAAGCTATCATTTTTAAAGCCTACGGCTGCCAATGTGGTATTTTTTTTAACAGGCAAACCTTAGTATGTTAGTTGTTAAAAAAAAAAATCTCATTTGCTAATGATTGAACATTGGACCTCCGACACCTTAAACCCTTAGCTCTAACCACTTGAGCTGCCCCACACCCGGCTGCCTATGTGGTCTAATGGCAGCCGCGGCTCTAATCCGAGATAACTACGTAAGCAAGACTATGGGCATAAAGAATGAAGAATTGTCATAAATACAATGGTACCTTGTTTCTGGAGACATTAGGGAGAGAGAATACGAGAGATGAAAGGGGCGCAGCAATGAGGGTGAGAACCAGTGACCCTACAAATAGAGCAGGCAGATTCGATAACCCCAATGAGATGACACCCTCGTCCCGCAACGGAAGAACTACGAAATACGCACTCAAAATCTGCACCAAACACCAAAAGAAAAAATAACATTTAAAAAAAAAAAAAAGGCGAAAGAGGAACGCCCTCACCGCCATTGAGTTGAGAAACTCACGAAGAAGAAGCAGAAGAAGGAGTGAAGCAGAGCTGAGGTCTCGTGCGGGTGCACCGTAACGAAGACGGAGACGAGCGCGTCAAACCGAGACCTCTCCATCGCGTTTCAGATCGGAAAAAAAATGAGGAAAGGCGAAGACGAAGACGCAGACGAAGACGAAAACAAAATTAGCTTATGGTCAAAGTCTTTGTTCCACGTGGCAAGATACAATTTGGAGAACACGGAAAAAAGAATACGGTACAAATGCACCGTATCAGCCGGGTCTCCCAGTTCCCAAAACATCCCTGATCTTTTTATTTGGGAATTTAAGATTCTATACATAAATTAAAAATCATTAATGTATTTATATTTATACCAAAATATTCTTATTTCTATCGTTAATTATTTATGAATTTCAATTATATTTATTTCATACTCCACTAGTCATTTATGTACTCCCGTTGGACTCAATTATAAGTAAAAAAGTACCTATATTTTTTGGACTCAAATATAAGCAAAATTCAACTAACTCAACTTTATTTAATATAAGTATTTTAAAAATCAAGAAAATTAATCAATCAAATCAATTCTCCCTTTACTTTTTCAAGAGCATTACACAATTCCCGAGACAATTAAAGGATAGATTAATAATTATAACTCATTTTTTTACATAAATCAAAACAGTTAAACTAAATTGACTAACTTTCTTAATAAATGTGAGATTAGTTATTTTTGTTTATAATTGAGTCCGAAGGTAATACTTGGGAGGTTTTGTGTATTTTCAAGGTATTTCAATTTAATTATATTATAAGGATATGTATGGAAGAAAAAAAATTGGTCAAATATGTCTTGGGTTTATAAAACACTCATTATTTTAAAACAAAAACAAATAGCTAAAATTACCAAAGTAAAAGAAATAAAATCTCTCCACAGTCCCCACCGTAACGTAGAGTCCTAGACCTTCTCACGTGAATAGGGTCGTCCTGTCAACATCCTCAATTTTAGTAGAATTTTTTGCTCTTTTGATGAGATAATTTAGACCCAATCTGAGTTCTTAATTCTTTTTTAAATAGGATATTCGGTGTTGTGTAACATTTAAGAATCTCTGCTAATTTTCACTTAACTGATATAAGTCAACTTTGGTTCTTAACTCTCTTTTTTCCTCTCTTCTTTTAATTGGTTTTGCAGGAAGAAATATTTTTTTAATCATAAAAACTGGGTTCTTATAGAATAACCGTTTTTATACAAGAACTTAATTCATCCATCTCCAATGGTAGTTCTACGTAAGAATCGTTCTTAGCTTTTTAAGAAATCAGCCTAAGAACCTACGTTGGAGATGTTCTTAGAGATGACAAAGTAGGCTATTCAGCCCGCTTCGGATCGACTCGAATTGGGTCGAAGGCCTCGTGGCAAAAAATGTTTAGACTCAATTCAGACTCTTAAAGCGGTATCCAAATCTTGTCATATGTGGGCTTCAAGCATGTTCGGCCGGATATAACATATTGTTTTGTGTTATAAAAAAATTTAACCAATATTTAAGAACAATTTTTCTAAATTTTTGTACACCAGACATATTTAGCGATTGCTAAATTTGGTTAGCAATTTTTGAGCTAGAGAGCCAGTGTCATGTATCCGTAATTCCATATAAGTGGTACAACACAAGAAAACATAACCAATAATGATGTCAGAACGTAAATTAAGAATAGGATACAAGATAAATTATGGAATAAGGTTAAAAAGCATAACAATAATGATATCAGAACGTGAAGTTAAGAGAGAAAAAGTCTTAACGTGAAGAAGAGAGAAAATGATATCTGAACGTGTAGGGATCCTTGCTACTTGATATCAAAACAAGTCTATGATGGGATCCTTGCTACTTCAGCACGTGATCACATACCAAAATAATTCAACACTCTAGTGTGATCCAGCAGCCCAAGTCCAACACATTGAAAAATACGAGAAGGAGGTTGAATTATATTTTACATAAACTTTTCGAAAATATAAAAATTTTCTCAAAGAAGCGGTACCAGACACTTTAATGCGTCCAATGCAGTTTTAAACACAGAATAAGTTAATTTGATTTTAAGGGTGTGTTTGGTTTAAAGGAGGGGGTTTAATGGAGGGCAGGGGAGGGATTTTAATAGTTATTGTGTTTGGTTGAGAGGAGGGCAGTGGAGGGGAAATACCACTAGTTATGTTTGGTTCACAAGGGGAGGGGAGGGGAAGTGAGAGATTTTAAAACAAATTTATTTTTACATCCTTATAATTATTTATTTCAAAATAAACAAGTGAGGATGTTTTGGTCAATGTATGCGAAATGTTTTAAAATCCCTCCCCTCCCCTCCAAATCATCCTAAATTAAGTGAGGAGGGATTTTGCTCCCCTCCCCTCCACTTAAAAAAAATCCCTCCCCTCCCTTCAATTCCCCTCCAACCAAACAATGCCTAACACTTTTGACCCCAGTTAGCACAATAAATTTATAAAAAGCAAACTTAAAAGGATAAGGATAAGGAAGTTGACACATAGATTTATACTGGTTCACCCCAAACCTTAGGTTACGTTCAGTCCTTATTTCACCAAGTATTACACTATAATTGATCATGTTACAAACATGTACTACTTGCACACCTAGCCTCTTCAGGCTCCTTCAAGTATTTTTTGCACAACTAGTTTCTCCAGGATCCTTAACAAGTATTGTTTTAGCAAGCCTCTTCAGGCTCTACAAAGGGTAAGATTTAAATGAAGCAACAGCTTCAAAGTTTACAGCTTTGCAAGTCAACCAAAGTAACACTCAATGAGTGAATGTGAAATAATGTTGGTGTGACTGCAGAAATAACTTCTCAATGAATACAAATGATTGAGCCGAGAAGTATTCTCAGAATGAAAAACTTTAAGAGCTTTGGATGCGAGAAGAGTATTGAATG
The DNA here is from genome assembly GCA_030762895.1 of Sophora flavescens. Lineage (NCBI taxonomy): Eukaryota > Viridiplantae > Streptophyta > Magnoliopsida > Fabales > Fabaceae > Sophora > Sophora flavescens. The sequence goes on from CM061066.1 coordinate 90,189,847, forward strand.
TCGAATGATTGATTTCAGATTAATGTCTTCAAGCAGTCTTCAAAGTCTTCCTTTTATACTCATCAGTAATAAATCTGTTGTGAGACATTCTTCAGATGAATATATTTTTGTTTTTCATTCATAAGTGCCAAAGAGTCGTTATAAATCTTCATTTAATGTTTATGATCGTTGGAGAGCTTCAAGACAAGTTGAACGAGTTTCTTGGCATAACTTTATCAGAGTGCATAATGATTCACAGAAGGTGCAGTTGTTTTTTTGGCTTGGGCAGCGCGACTTTCCTTATTTTTGAAACATGGGTATATGATCACGTAAAGGTGCCTTAACTTGTTCCAACAAAAGGAATTTGCAGCAGGTGCTTTGTACTTTATACTTTGCATACTTGAGTCAATATTCTTTGATTTGAAAATGATTAGGAAAATGCTTGTCTTTCAAATGAGAGTATCGTGAAGCACTTTCAGACACTTTGTAGGGTCAGATGCATTTTTATAATAAGTTGCTACTGGGTCCGAAGTCAGACACATTATAAGTAAACACAGACGTATTTATCAGACGTGTTGTTTTACTAAAATGCTTTTGTTTTGTATCATGCATATATAATACACATATTAGTAGATTTCAAAAGGTTCAATTAAAATCATACTTTGTTTGGATTCATCAAAATTAGAGATGTCAAAAACTTAGACTTAACAATCTCCCCCTTTTTGATGATGACAAACATTTTCTTATGATTTTAATTAACTTCATAAAGAGCAGTAAATTAGAATAGATGCATTATGATCAAACGCATTTATGCTTATGGTCATGCTCCCCGTAAACTTTTGCCTATCTTTAATAGATCATTATTTAGGGTTATTTTTCATTCATTTGATGATAGAACATGTATTTATGTTTTCATTTTGATATCAGATCATACAAGAATCAGAGCAGATACATACTATTTTCAATCATTTGTTAATTATATTTTAGTTAAGTATTTCTCCCCCTTTGTCATCAACAAAAAGGATAAATAGAAAAGAAATATCATTGTATTAAACACATCATTGACAGTTACATTGCATCAGAACAAAAAGAGAAAAAATACAACATAAATTATTTATTCTGTTGAGCAAGGAGTTGCAAAAGAATATCGGTGACTTTATCCAACTTCTCACTGAGACCACTTATCTGAGATCCAGTAACAGGATACATACCAATAATTATGGATGCAACAGATGCAAAGGTAGAGGTTGCAAAGGATGTAGAAGGGCCAGACTCAGTGCTATCATTGGTGTCTGAGAAGGTTCATGGGGAACAATCTCAAGACAGTACCAAGGTAGAGAGAAACTAGAAGAATAAATGAAAGTAATGTAAAAATCTAAAGGGAAAAGAGAGAAAGATAAAGGAAATACTAAGTGTAAAGAGCCAAAGGGCTTAAGACAAGGAATACGAAAAGATATATGTTCAAGGGTTAAGACAGAGGTGACAAGAGATGAGAGATAACAAAAAAACCAAGATAAGTTGTTTGATGAAACGGTGTAAGACTAAGCCCTTTTGAGGTTTTGATGTATGACAAACAATATGAATTTTATATGAGTTTTTTTCAATTTGATTATACACTAATAAAGTGTTTAAGTGTTTGAAAGTTTACTCGTGAAGGAAAAAGTCAAAGGATGAAATGACAAAGCTCAAAGAAGATCATGAGTTTCAAAGATTCAAAGGATAATATGGAACAAAGCATGAAGATCAAGTTGATTGAAGACCTTAAGTTCTTAGAAGATATTGTAAGAATAGCACACATGATCTCTTAGTGAAGCTCTTCGGAAACAAAGGAAAATCTAAGTTTTTAAAAGAATAATCAATCAGGTTTTTCATATAAAAGGATTTCCAAAATATGTTAAATGAAAAAGGAAATTAGGTGGAGTAGTAAACCTGTGTGTTACACATGTGTGTATTCAGTTAATTTGCTAAGTGTAAGTGAAAATCTTGCAGTACACCTGTGTACGTGAGTTGTACACATGCGTATTAAAGCTGATTCTTGAGAAAAATGAAGTATACATCGATGTACAAAACCATACACCCGTGTATTTTTCAAACCAGAAGCTTCAGGATTTGAGTTTGTGAACTAAGCATGTGTACACAATCTGTGTATGAGGTTCTGGGTTGAATGTTCTAATATACATCGATGTACACAAGATGATAGTCTGTGTACTCAAAAACAAAGCAAGAGAGACATAGATGTACACAAGAACGTAATCTATGTATACATGTACAAAAGTTCAAAAACCATTTAATACACAGATGTACAACACATATTATGTCGCGTCAGTTTTTGTAAATTGATTCTGTTTCACTTCTAACTGATTCTATAACTTGTTCAACAGATCTATTTCTTCAAATTACTATAAAAGGACATTATAGAAACATTTTTCAACAATCTAATCATTCATAATTTTCAAATAAAAATTTCTAAGTTTCCATGGAGCTTCATCTTTTTTAGAGAAAAGTGTGATTTTCAAAAATTTTCAAGTTGTAATATCTGATTTCTAGAGTCACAAATATTTCATTCAATTTTCGAATTGTTGAGATAAGAGAGGGTATCACTTAGTTGTTTCACAAGGATAGAAGGGATCCTTGGGTAGAAAAGGGTAGTGTGCTTTTTGATAAGTTTTATGCAAGGTAGTGAAGCCTTATGGTGATTGTAATCGGATATTGTAATTTCTGATTATAGTGGAGAAAACCATAGAGGAGTGAGACTGGATGTAAGTTACCATGTGGAGGTAAATGAACCAGGATAAATCGGTTTGCACATTCTTCTTACCCTTAAACTTCATATATGTGTCATATGTATTGTTTGACTGCGTGTTGTTATTGATTCTTTATATTGAAATCCTTTGTTAAACATTGCTAAAAGTATTTGTGCATTACTATGATAATCATTAATCAAGTTATAACCTTAATCTTGAAAGATAAAAATCTGTAATTGTGTGAAAATCATTTTTGCAAGAAAACTCTATTTTTGCAGTAAGTACTGGAAATTTTTTAAATAATTAATTCGCCCCTCCCCCCTCTTGGGTGAGTAGCCACAACCAACAAGTGGCATTAGAGCTAAAACTCTTGTTACAAAGCTTAATTGCTTCAAGAGATGGCTACAAATGATATCCTGAGTGATGTGGCTTCTCTAACTAGACCCCCTGCTTTTAATGGTAATGCATATATGTATTGGAAAGAAAGGATGCTAATCTTTCTTGAGGCGGATGGTTTTGATATATTAGATGTTGTAGAAAATGGACCTTATGTCCCCTTTACTCTTGATGATAAAGGAAATAAAAAGGAAAAATCAAAAGATGATTAGAATGATGATAATAAAAAGAGAGTTGGTTATAATGCTAAATCAAAGAATATTATAACAGCTGCTTTGAGTTATGATGAGTTTTTCAGGGACTCTAATTGCAAGACAGCAAAGTAAATGTGGGATGCTCTTGAACTTACTCATGAAGGCACGAATGATGTCAAGAGAGCAAGGATGAATACATTAATTCATGAATATGAACTCTTTCACATGAAGAATGATGAAGAGATTGATGAGCTGCAAAAGAGATTTACACATTGTAAATCAATTTGATGGACTTGGTCACTCTATCTCGGATGAGAAGAAAATCAACAAGATAATGAGGTGTTTAAGCCGAGAATGGCAGCCAAAAATTACTGCCATAGCAGAATCTAAAGACCTTGACACCATGAAGATTTCTGCTCTCTTTGGCAAGTTAAAGGAACACGAATTGGAGCTTAATAGGTTGAAAAACCATGAAGAAAAGGAGAAAAAGAAGAGAGGACTCTCACTCAAGGCTCATGTCTCTAAAGAACCAATAGAAAGTGATGAAGATGAGGACCTTGATGAAGATGATGAATCTGAAGAAGAGGATATTGGATTGATTGTGAGGAAATTTAGAAGATTCATAAAAAACGCAACAAAAAGTAATTCAACTTTCCTACAAAGAAGAATACATCCTAAGGTGAAAGCTCTTCTTCTACAATCAAAGACTTCGAATGTGGGAAGATTGAACACTACAAGAATGAATGTCCAAGGCTAGAAAAGAAAGAAAAGTATGAGAATAATGATAACAAAGAAAAGAGAGGAAGAACGCTTAGAAGGGCATATATAGCTTGGGAGGAAAATGACATGGACTCCACTAGTGAATCTGAAAATGAAGAAGCTAAATGATAACTCTTTGAAAGGAGTTATTCATTACCTTCATACCCTGAATTATTGTTGTCTTCTAAGTTTAAGTTTGCACTTATCTGAATATTTTGCTAGTTTGTAAATGTTGGTGATGAAACATGTGAATGCCAGTTATTTTCTCTTATTGTGCTTCATCATTGTCTCATATTTTTCTACGTGCTTAAGCAGAGAAGTGCTGGGCATGATTGAAGCATGGAGTTTGGAGCTCTTGACTTTGCAGCAATAGCCAAACTGTAGTGGCTCTGCACTAGAGGACAAAGCTGACATGGACACCTTTTCTCTCTTCTCACATGCGCCGGTACCTCTGAAAATGTGGAGCCCAAACGCCTAGGGATCAGCTCTCCTGCGTTTTTGGAAATGGGTCAGGGTTGTATTTAAGAATGTTTATTGTTGGCCCAAAAAGGGATGAAAGAGAAAGGGGGTATATAACCAAATTGGTAACCCTAAAGGAGGCAGCTTTTATTACACCTTGGATGACACACACTCCTTTGTATTGACCTAGAAAGCAGCGTCGAGCTCATCTTCAACCTCCAGCTGCTGCCATTTTTATTTTCTTCACCATTGTAATGAACTTATACTCATTTTATATTTTGCTTTTTGTAAGCTCAACATGAGCTAAACTTCTTGAGCTTTAGGTATGCTATTGTAATGAATGCTTAACTGTTTTTATGCAATGATATGTGCTGCATTTTCCTTTATTATGCATTGAATGTTGTTTAGTTAAGATTGATCAACTTAATTGAATATCAAGCTTACTTGGTTTGAAAGAATTAAGTAAAGTGGAAAGGGATAAAGGATAGGGATTAAACCATTAATTGAAAAAATAAATGGTGTTGAATTGACTAGGAATAGTTATTCAAGTCCGTAAACTAACTGGAACATGCATGCTAAGAGGATGGTGTAATTAATCTGAATCTAGGAATAGAAGGCAGTTAATGAATCTAATCCTTAAGTGTTGGAAAACACATCTGTACTTCCTGGAGTTAAATGCTGAAGCATACGCAAGGCATAACATAGGCTAACCGGGATTTATGAAAGAGCATACCTAGAGCTATTTTCCCATATTTGATAACACAATTCTTTTAATTTTCATTTTCTGAAGCTTTAACTTTCTCAAACCTAAATTACACTTATCTTGCACACACAACCAATTTTTGTTACTAATCTAACTGCTAGAGCATATAGTCTAAATTGGAATTTTGCTACAGCATTATAATCCTCATGGGAATGATATCTGACTTACTTTCTATACTACTTACTGTGATTTGTGTATACTTGCACAAGCTTAAAGACATTTGTTTTTAAGGTAACAAGTTTTTGGCGCCGTTGCTAGGGATAGTTAATGGTGTTAAAATTCTAGTTTTAGATTACTAGTTCTGTAGTTAGAATGTCTAATACTCTAGGTGATTTGCTGTAGCATCAGCTATTGAAATTGCATGCACAGGTTCCTATCACCTGATTATAGATTTGACCTAGAGATTGAAAGGACATTCAGGAGGCTCAGAAGAGGTCTAACTACTCAGTCCTTACCTGAGTTGGTGTTGAATACTCCAACCAATTCCACACCAACTTCTACTGAATCACCATATGCTGCTAGCTCAGAAATGGCTGAAGAGGAGTAGTAGGACAACATGGCTATGGCCAATGACAAACTGTGCTATCATAGGGTGTGCAGTGTGACACCCTCTACCCTACATATTATTTATAAAACATTTACTTAAAAGAGGTAATATAAAAACATGCATTTATTTCATTAAATAAAAACTTGGATAAAAGGTACCACATTGTAACAACTCAATGCGGAAAAAAACATAATTTATTTTAAAAAAGATAAACATAAACAAAACAATAACATAACCCAACCCGAATGCCACATACAGAGCTGGTATAACCGTTCCGGAATAAAATCTTCAGGATACAACGAAACTGAAACTAACAGCAAACTATAACTACTGAAACAACTAAACATCCTAGCTAGAGTCGCGGCTCCTCAGAGTCACTCCTCCACTGACTGCTCACTGTCCTCTACATAAAAAGAAACCTGCCAACAACAGAAACAGAGAAACAGAGAGTAAGAAATCATGTAAATACAACAGCATAGAAGTAGTTAAGCAAGATGAACATACATCATAACATGGCATATAAAGCATAACATCAACATAAAAATAATCATATCAACATGTCATCTCAACCAACATATGTTATGCGGTGCAACACTACTCCGCTACTCTGTTATGCATGTGGATCCAAACTATCTCAGGAAGGCAACTTCAGAGTTACATATCCACATTGGCCAAAAAACACCAATGCCAGCAGTCCACCAAACCATGGGTGAACCCCTTGGATAGCCGACACATCATAACGTGGATGCGCCACCGTGGGGGCGCATGGTTCACCAAACCTTGGATGAACCACCTAAGACTTGGCCAGATCGCCGTACTCTATGACGACCTCCCCTATGTTGATCTTCCCCTACTAACAACTTCAATGTATGAATCCATGAGCACAACAACACATAAGGCAACCACCTCCTTTGCTTGGGCCAATAAGCACCCAAGACTCATCACCAACATCAACGTCAACATCAACACCTCAACCCTTATGGCTCAAGGTCCCCCTTAGCCAAAAAGCACTAAGGTTTATCGACACCTCGACCAAAAAGCATCGAGGCCACTTTGGCCAAAAAGCACCAAAGCCTATCAATGTGCGGTAACCCACTGGGCACCGGCTTAACCAACTTATTATTCTTGTTTATTTTAATTAATCTTTAATTAAGTTATCTAACTTGTCTTTGTCCGATTGGTGTATTATTATATTATTGGGGAAATTTGGGGTGGAACACCCCTTTAAACTTTTAACCTCAGATTCTGTCCTGGAGGGGAAGCACGGGCGTGCTCCCTCTAAGCACGGGCGTGCTCCCACTTAAGTGAAGCACGATCGTGCTCCTGTTCTGTACGGCTGTGCTTAAAGCGCAGCCATCTTCCAGATTCAAACTGGGAGCACGGGTGTGCTCCCTGTTCAGCACGACCATGTTCCTGGAGCTGGTCGTGCTGTTCTGGGCATATTCATGGTGTTCTTGGGGTTAAAGCCTCCTAAACACTCTTAAATCAAATCCTAGGGTCTTAACTAAATCATTTGGTGTAAACCTCACACCTCACTATTAATCCATATTTTATGAAACATTAGGGGAATTGATCCCTTACCCGCTATGTCAATTAAGAGTCCTATTTTAGCCAATTAGGGTGTTATTAACAAACCAACATCAATCTCATCATTCAACCAATCAACATGATAATCATAACATACCAGTTCAGCCAATAATTCATGACATAGAGCATATCATTAAACATACAATAGTTAGCATATAATAGGCATACAGTCTCATTGACAGAGAGTCTCATACAACCAGGCATATCATGACATCAACAACAGTTTAGGTATAGTCATAATCAAACATAACATGACATTAATAACAGTTAACAACAACATATAATGGGGCTATGGGACCCCCTCATCTTACGCTATCCCCTTGCCTAATGAATACACTCTCCTTCTCCCCATACCTAGTATGAAGATTCCTCAACAACACTCCAAACGACAAACCGGTCACGTTCCTTTAGGCAGCTCAATCTGCTTCCAAGCCTTGGTCAAACAAGAACATTAACCAATTAGTTCCCAAATCTAAATAATAGAAAAGGAAACTCTAAAGGGAAGGAACCGTTACCTATAGGTGTAACACCCCCCTTGGGCATTACTTTGTGAACACGTGCGGAAATAAATTTAAAAGAAAATGTGTTGGTTGCTTTCGGAAATTGATTTATTTTAAGTCAGAAAATCTAGGTGTTAAAATTTGTCTTCTTAACGCTTCGGAAGATTGTGATACACACAACCAAAAACAGTACGATTACACTATACTTGACCACATACATACACCATTTTTTATTTATTTATAAACAAACCTTCTACCATGTATAAGTTTTTCTTAAAAGTCTTTTCTTATAAACTATATGAAATTTTTTAAGACAAACATACTACACTTATTAAAATATACATCCTCCAATACAAACCTAAGTTGGTTGCTCTACAAGACACTCACTGATAAGACACCATGATCATTTCCCATGATCAAACACCACTTCAAACATCCGAACTTAAGTCCCTGAATGACTTAAGGAACTCTTCTGCAACATCTGCACTCATGTACCAAGGTACAATAGAAAAACCAGACGAACAGATATATGCAAGGGTGAGAACCAATATATGGATTTTAAAACAATAACTATATGCGCGACACAAAGAAAAACAACATATAACATTTATAGTTATAACAACATAGATGTTCAAAAATAAATAAATATTTTAACAAAGGGTTTCATACCCGACAGTCAACGTCATTTTTAAAACAATGCTTGACACTTCAATATTCACCACCTAAAACTTTGTACTTAATCTCCGGAGATCCCAACGTCATTAAAATGACTTGATCAATCTCGGTTGCTAAATATATTAGGCACAACATCATGTCATTTTTCCATAATACCATTTTCCAACTCGAGGCACAATGATCAACGTCACATGGATTCATTGTCCATCAAGGCACAATGTACAACGTCACATGATACCTGTAACACCCCGAGCTTTACTGTTCTTTAATATCGGTAAATGTATACATATATTTGTTTATATTTTTATCCGAGACCTAGAAAATTATTTTGAATAAAACAAAATCATATTTATACTCTACTTTATCGTAGAAAGTTACAGCGAAATTTTAGGTTTTGAATTCAGGCAGAACCTAATCTGCGTTTTTCACTGACAGTAAAAGTTTACTGATCAGAAAACTTAATTTGGACTCGTGAACGAAATGGTTTAGGTTTATATTATTTTTCCAATGATATTGATTATTTTGAAAATTCTCAAAATAAATAAGTTATTATACTTTATTTGGGTGCATCATCTACAAACGGGAAATCGACGGAGTCGAGAACGGACGTGCAGAGACAAAACTGGACTCTGGATGATGGGACATCTTGCCACCTACGGTGGTGAGTCATAGGGGTGACTCACCTAGCATTTATGAAGCATAATGATGACACCAAAATAACGTGATATTTATTCTGGTAAAAAAGACCAAAATGCCCTTGGACTTTAAGTGAAATTCCAAGAATGTCCCTAAGTGAATTTTGACCAAAATACCCTCTAAAACTACTCAATTTCGTGCAGCCCATGCACTAAATCAAACTCATTTCATTTTCATTTCATTTCATCATCTTTCTCTCAAAAACCCTAATCGGGTAAACAACGGAACCGGGCATGAATGTGCAGAGATATACCGGGGGACAGAACGACGAGTCATCCATGATGACTCAAGAGGAATGAGTCACCAAATTACTCACCATAGCCATTAATGTGCATTTATGACAAGTAAACATGAAAAGACTAAAATACCCCTAAGCTTAACCTAACCGACGTTCGGTTAAGTTTTAATCATGGTTAAGGAACCAAGGTTAGTTCTTGTGGCCAAGAATCAACCACACCCTTCCTAAAATGTGAGCCACATGTTTGTTAATCATGGTCACCAATTAACCCTAGTTAAGTTACTAATTAACTATAGTTATGTTATTATATTATTTTCTAACTTAACCTTGGTCAATTTAACTCAACCATGGTTATCTTTTAAGATTAAACAACTTATTTTCTCACTTAAGCTCCCTCTTGGCCGCAGCTCCCTCCCACTCATAGACACCATTTCACTTCTTTGTTCATCATTTCTCACAAAACACAAAAAAACACAAGTTAGAGCTCAAGTACATTCTTTGTAGGAACTTGCCAAGATCATTATATTTTCTTCATTTCTCTCACATACTTGAGGTACTATGATCATCCATGATCATCTCATTTCATCTTAAGATCTTGTTCTTCCTATTTCATGAGTTTTCCATTATTAGATCTAGAAGTTCAAATATTTCCAGAAAATCATAGAAAAATCATTTTAATGTGAGATCAATTTCTATAATCTTCATATGACTTCTATTTTCATTATCCAAGAGCTTGAAAAATTTAGAGATCCCTAGCCCTTTATTCATAACTTGGCCGAACCTAGCTCTTAAGAGAGTTAGATGATTTTCTTCATTCTTTAACCTGTTTCTGTTGCAACCAAAGTGATTTTGGACTAAAATAATCTCTATGTTTGATGTTAACAAAAAGATTAAATTTGCTTGGCAAAGTGTTAGTTGAGATCTAACATGTGCTTTCAGTTATGCAGGAATACCTAAATATACGTAATAGAAACTTATGATAAGTTTTCATTAAAAAATACACGTCCACCCTTGTAGACGGGCTGCTCAATGTTTTGGTAAAAGTTATTTATTTATTTATTTGAGTAGACTGGTTTTCTTAAGTAGACGAGGCTCTAAATGCTTACTAGACAGAAATCAAAATATACTTCTTAGATACAGTAAGTCCAAAGACTTGATAGTAAACGTGTCTAGGTTGCCACGTAAGCAGACGAAAGTAATTGGTAAAATTGAATGAACTGAAAAATAAAGTAATCAAGTAGATGAGCTTTATCTGCCACGTCACTAGACGGATATCTTTATAACTCATTAAGGTATAGCAAGTCCAAAGACTTGATAGACGAGAGGATATGCCACGTCATCGGACGAGCAAAATAATTTGTTGAAACAGACTTGGTCTCACATATAACTAAGTAGACGGAGTTTTTAAGTAGATGAGCTCCATCTTTGAATAAATAAATGCAATTCGAATCTCTTGAAGTTATTTCAAATGATTGATATTTATTTCAATAGAATATTTGTTCTTCACATTTGTTTTATCTGCTTTAATGTTTTACCTTGATGTAAAAGAAACATAGTACCATCAAGAAATACAAAGAGTAGTATCATACAATGAGATACTGCAAAACGATCTGTACGATGACAACTTTATGGCTGAAAAAGCTGGATTGTACACAGAGGAGGAAGAACAAGTTCTCAAGCTGCAATAATCAGAGCAGTAAGCCTCCAATTTCATGCTACCTCAATAACCAAGAATACTACTCAGCTTGCGACAATCAAGCTATCAGTCACAACGGATATCATGCATTAAATGCTATCTCTAAATGGGATTATTCAAAATAACCGTTGAAGAAATACAAGTGAAGAAGAAGGTCACTATAAATAAGAAGACCTGAGATACCGAAGAAAAACTCTTGCCTGCACAACCTTGCCAGCTCAACTTTTGTCAAACTACAATCACTCATACTCATATTTCTTTAAGAGCAAGAGTCAATATTTCTTAGTTTGAATATTGTGAAAATATTCATCTGATCTTAAACTGTCATAACCTCACACACAGTGAGTTAAGAAGATCAAACGTTAAATCTCTTTGTTAGAATTAGAGCCTGAAGAGGCTTGGTAAGAAAGAAATACTTGTAGCCTGGAGAGGTGTTGAATACTTGGTTGTAATCTATTTTGGGAAATAGTGGAGAAAAACCTTCAAGTAGAAGGGACTGGACGTAGCTCTTGGTTGGAAGAGAGTGAACCAGGATAAAACATCTTGTGTGAATCTTCTACTCCTAAATGCTTACAGCTTTATTTGTTTCTTACTAACTAAGGGGTTTTGATATTGCTTTTGTTAAAGCTTTTTAAAAAAGAACTAATTCTTTGTGCTTGATTCTGATTCTAACCTCCTTGTGTGCAAAATTTGTTTTAAAGGTTGTTTTTGAAAATTATTAACAAACACAATTCAACCCCCCTTCTTGTGTTTGCCTTTGTCAACTTCAGTTGGTATCAGAGCTCAGCCTCGAAAGGGTTGAGCATCTAACAAGTGCTGAGGGAGTACGATCCAACAACCATGGATGCAGAAGGACAAGCTATTAACAGACCTCCTCTCTTTGATGGAAAGGATTATGACTACTGGAAGAAGAGAATGATGGCCTTCTTAGATGTAGAGAATGTAGATATATGGGAGCTGATTGAAACCGGCTACACTGAGCCAAGAGATGAAGCTGGAGCTGTTGTTCCTAGAGCCCAATGGACTCAATAGCAGAAAAACCAACTTCAGCTGAATCTGAAGGCTAAGTACTATCTCATGTGTGCTATAACCTGATCTGAACATGACAAAGTGCACAGCTGCAATACTGCTAAAGAAATATGGGATACTCATGCCCTAGCTCATGAGGGTTCCTCACAAGTTAAGGAATCAAAGATCAATATGTTGGTTCATCAGTATGAGCTGTTCAAGATGGGTGAACATGAAACAATAGACCAAATGTTTGGAAGATTCCAAACTATCACCAACAGTCTCAGATCTCTTGGAAAAGTTTATGAAAATAGAGATCATATCAGAAAAATCCTGAGAAGTCTATTCAAGCAATGGAGACCCAAAGTAACTGCTATTCAGGAAGCCAAAAACCTGAATACACTCTCTCTGGAAGAGCTTCTTGGATCTCTCAAGGTTCATGAACTTGAACTTAATGAAGAAGAAAATTCCAGAAAATGAAAATCTATTGCCCAAAAAGCAAAGAAAGCAAGTTCATCAAAAGTTCTCAAAGCTGCTGAGTCATCAGATGAGTCTGAATCTTCTGATAATGATGAAGGATCAGATGAGGATGAATTGTCCTTTATCTCAAGGAAGATTCAACATATGTGGAGAAAGAAATGTGGTTTTAGAAGGAATCAACTCAACAAAATGTTTTCCAAGGAGAAGTCAGACTCCAAGGAAAAAGGTCCACCCTTGTGCTTTGAATGCAAGAAACCTGGTCATTTCAAAGCTGACTGCCTTGAGCTAAAGGATAAAAAGAAATTCTTCAAAAAGAAGAAAGGCTTAATGGCTACATGGGAAGATCTTGATCTGTCTTCATCAGATGAAGAAAATGAAGTCGAGGAAGAGGCAAATATCTGTCTCATGGCAGACACTACATCAGAAAGTGAATACACTGATGCTGAGGTAATGGACTATGACCCGTCCACTCTTCAAAATGCTTTTGCTGAATTGTTCCATGAGTCGTCTATACTATCACGAGAATATGAGTCTCGAAAAGAAATTTTCTAAACTGACTAGAGAATATGATAGGGGATGCACTGAGAAACAAAACCTTAAAGATGAAAATGACATAATAACATCAGTGAATGTCAGTGTAGCTGACAAAATAGTTTGTGAACCTGATGTTTCTTGTGAAGTTTCAAAATTGAAACAAGATGTAACATATCTAAAAGATTCTCTGTCAAAGCTTGTAGGTGGCTCAAATAAGCCTAGTCTTATTTTAAGGTACTCTAGGTCGCCTCATGATAAATCTGGTCTTGGTTATGACAAAGAGAAGCAAGATGCATCTCACAAAAAGTCAAAACCACTTACACAGCATAGAGCTTCAAAAGTTCCAAATAAATATACTAAAGCTAAGTCTAGCCCGTCCAACACCTTTTGAAAAGTGTGTGGAAAAAGTGGACATATTACATCTAGATGCATACACAATAAACATGCTAAGCATACTCGTCCAGTGACAACTAATAAGAAAGGACCCAAGTCAGTTTGGGTACCTAAAGACAAGATAATACATGTTGCAGATTTGCTTAACAACAGGAAGAAAACAAATGTCTTGGTACTTGGACAGTGGCTGCTCACGACACATGACGGGAGAAAGGTCTATGTTCCAAAACCTTAAGCCCAAAGATGGTGGCTGGGTCACATTTGGAGGAAATTAGAAAGGGAAAATCATTGGTATAGGTAAAATTGGTAAATATCATTTTCCCTCCATTGATAATGTTCTTTTAGTAAATGGCTTGAAGCACAATCTACTGAGCATAAGTCAATTATGTGACAGTGGACATGCAGTTTCTTTTGATAAGAACATGTGTATTGTCAAGAAAGATGATGGATCACTTTTATTCACTGCTAAAAGGTAAAACAATCTCTATAAGATTGATTTGGAGGACCTCTCAAATCAAAGTGTCTCATGTTTAGTGTCCATTGAAGATGAGTGATGGATTTGGCACAAAAGGCTAGGTCATGCAAACTTGAAATCAATTTCAAAGCTAAACAAGCATAACCTCATGAGAGGACTACCAAACCTTAAGTTCAAATCTGATGCTCTCTGTGATGCATGTCAAAAGGGAAAACAAGTCAAAGGTTCTTTTGAATCTAATAATGTTGTTAGTATCAATAGACCACTAGAGTTGCTACCTCTTGATCTTTTTGGTCCAACAAGGACTGCCTCTATCAGTGGTAAGAAATATGGTCTTGTCATAGTAGACGATTACACTAGATGGACATGGGTTATGTTCCTAACTCACAAGGATGAGTCTTTTAAGGTCTTTTTTGTATTCTGCAAACGTGTACAGAATGAAAAAGGCATGTGTATCACTTCAATCAGAAGTGACCATGGGGGAGAGTTTGAAAATGAGCTATTTCATAAGTTCTATGGAGAAAGTGGTATCCTTCACAACTTCTCAATACCTAGAACACCACAGCAAAATGGTGTGGTAGAGAGAAAGAACATATCTCTTCAAGAGATGGCCAGGACTATGCTCAATGACAACTCTGTCCCTAGACACTTATGGGTTGAAGCTGTTAATACTGCCTACTACATTCCGAACAGAATATACATTAGACTTATCTTGAATAAGACTCCTTATGAACTGTGGAAAGGACGTAAACCCAACCTATCTTATTTTCACCCTTTTGGTTGTAAATGCTATATACTGAATACTAAAGATCAACTTGGTAAGTTTGATGCTAAAACAAATAATGGAATACTATTAGGATATTCTGAAACATCTAAAGGCTTTATAGTTTATAATTATAGGACTCTGATAGTAGAGGAAAGTATTCATGTCAAGTTTGATGACAAACAACCCGAGAAGAAATTATCAGAGCAAGATGAAGCTTTTGTAGAACTTGATCTCAGCATTTCAGAAGACTCACCAGAGATAAAAGTTGATGATCAAGCAGATGACCCCACTCAACAACTAGAAACTTCCCCTTCTTAACATGATACAGTTCAAAAATCTTGGTACTTCAAGAATTATCATCCATAAGATCAGATCATTGGAAACCCCAATGACAAGCTAAGAACCAGATCAACCTTCAGAGAACAAGATATTTCTGCACTAGTCTGAATTGGAACCAAAGACAGTAGATGGGGCTCTGCTGGACGATGGTTGGATTCTAGTTCCCCTGACCAAAGACAAATCAGTGATTGGAACAAAGTGGGTTTACAGAAACAAACTTGATAAAAATGGTAAGGTAATAAGAAACAAAGCAAGACTTGTTGCTCAAGGTTTCTCTCAAGAAGAAGGTATAGATTATACTGAAAATTTTGCACCTGTTGCTAGACTAGAAGCTATTAGAATTCTACTTTCGTTTGCTGCACATAATAGTATTATGCTTTTTCAGATGGATGTTAACAGTGCTTTTCTAAATGACTTTATTAATGAAGAAGTTTATGTTATGCAACTGGTCGTGCTGTCGCCACGCGCCAAAAAGAACGAGCGTTTACAAAATAATGTAGATAGGGAAGCGACAACTCGAGTATCGTCTCACAAGGACTCTTAGGTTGCTATTATTAACAGGAAATCAGTTTTGGGGGGTTTGGATTGAATGCAAATAAGAAAACAAAGCAATAAAAACAGAGCAGTTAAGAGATTAACAAATATGCTAAGAAACGATCAACCTACTGTTCTCGGGTTCCCACTATCATTGGTTCATGTAATCCCAAGCCCTAAGCAGATTCTAATCCCCTCCCGGTTGTAGCAACAATTAACAACGCAATCGCTACTACGGATATATGTTCCTATTCCCGAAATAACAAACGGGGTTAAGCTCTCATGAACAAACGGACATGAATGAACACACGCGAAATAACAAACGCGATTAAGTATAGGAACATAACATCACCGAAATGAATCAACACAACACTATACACTCCTGAAATAACAAACAGAAATATATAGCATCGTATTGAAAAGAGAAAAGCAAATGAAAATAGGAATTACAGAACCTCAAGTGTAGTAATGGAAACCAATCACAGTAGATTAATCTAGGAGACTAGTTCTCCATTACAGACTTAAGCACAAAAGAAAAGAAAAGAAAATAAACTAATGAACTACAACTGCTGACTAACTCGCTGACTTCTGGCTTCAAACAGGCTTATATACACGTTCTGGATTCAGCGGACTCGCGAGGCGAGCACACCTTCGCGAGGCGAATAATACGAACAGTCTCCAGCTTTTGGTATTCTCGCGAGGCGAGAGTATCTTCGCGAGGCGAGACTCTTCAGATTCCAAACTGTCATACCCGTGACCTTCAACACGGGCAAGCCGTGATGGTCTCTGACTTTCAGTATTGGATTACTCGCGAGGCGAGTCATGTTTCGCGGGGCGAGACAGAGAGGATTGCAATTTCTGCACAGTCACCTTCAGGTTCGCGTGGCGAAGGCATTTTCGCGGGGCAAAAGCTCCAGAATTATTTCCTTTTATTAACCTGAAAACAGAAAATAGCATAAGTGTTTTATTGGACTCTAAATCAACTAAATTAACCCAAAAATACTTTACAGACTCAAAATGCTGCTTAAAGACAATCTAGTCTAATTTGGGCGAAAATGATATAAAATTAGCACAAAGCCAAGGTTTTTCCAGTTATAAAACTAGGCTAACCAGAGGCTGATCAAAATACCCCAAACTTAAACTTTGCTTGTCCCCAAGCAAACTAAAACTCAAAAACTCAAAAAGACTCAAGACATGGCAAGCTTAAAAGATTTAATCAACTTTGCACAAATTTCAAGCAATTTTTCAAAATAATTTTTCCTTAAATGTTCCCCCTTTCAAATAAAGCAATCCCCACATTCATTTATTCTAAACATTTGAGAATTTCATCATTCAAGCAATCAAAAATCTAAGCAAGGGATCTAAGTTACACACAAAAGGGAGATCACCAAATTCAAACAACTGCCTTCCTCACAAGGGAAATTTATGTTTCACTCAATCACTCAGTTTGTGTCTAGGCTTTCACTCAATTTCACTTTTAAGAGCACTTCCCATAAATTTGATTTTCATCTCAAAAAGATTCCCACAGAAAACATGCATGCAACATCAAAAGGTCTTTTATGGTTGTAATGGGGCCTGGCTAATGGTAGGATATACAAAGGTACTAGGCTGAGGACCCTAGGAACTAAGAGAGCATGAACATTTTTGATACATTGAATTTCCACTCAAGTTCCTTTTTCATTTTCCTTTATGCCTTGGGTGACTACAGCCTCTTTTTTCTAATACTTTTATTTTTAACATTTTTACACTTTTCTTCTTTTTTTTTTCTTCTTCTACAAGCCTTTGGCTCCAACCTTTTTTTTTTTTTTCTCTTTTTTTTTTTCAATCCCAACCAACACATCATGTCCTTGTAGCCACCCCAAACTTAGTTTCTTGCACCCATTCTCTTTCTAAGATTCCATGCTCTCCTAATCCTAAGATCGGGTTAACATGGTTTTCCATATTTTTGGGCTTATAACATAAGGTCATCAAGAATTAACAGGCTAATTAGGCTCAATGGGGCTAACAAAGGAACATGCATTAGGAATGGTTATTTTAGGCTAAGTAGTTATTTACAAAGAAAATGCCTAAATCATTTGAAGCAACACATAAACATGCAAATCATAAAGAGATTCAAGCAAATTCAGGAAAGTGCAACTCAAAAGTGATTCACACAGTTAAAAACATGTTGGAGGCTCAAATCCTCACCTGGACATTTTTGCAAATTGTTTGACAGAGATTCTATCCCTAGTGTGTGCTTCCTATCACCCCAAACTTATCATAAATCATGCCATCATAACAAAATCTCAAAGTTCAGTTTTCAATCACATGGGGATCATTTTTCAATTTTTTTTTCAAAATCTAGGGGGAAGACAGTCAACATATAACATGCAATCATCTATGCAAAAATTAATCAAAACCAATCAAACTTGCCAACACTAGACTTAACACAACTCCTGAGCTTCTCAAATTATTCAGGAGCTTTATTGAAAATAAAACAGAAATAAAGCAAGGATAAGAAAATTAAAAGAGCAAGGTTCAGAAAAACTCATTGGGGCCGGTTCCACCAGGATCCCACTGTCTGTGATACAGGGGCCACGGAATGCTCAAATTGCGAAGTGATCCTCCCGGATCCCACGGCATGAAGCATAAGGCCCACGTGATAGCCAAGGGACGGAAGCTTGTTCCATGGTTCCCTAACTTGCAGCCTTTATACGGGAGTGAGTGCTTGACAGTTATGGTGACTTCGCCAAGTGCGGCGGACTTCTCACTCCCTCTTGGGTCAAGATTGACCTCCTTCTCAATAAAGTCCTCCCAATAAAATCGGGGTTCAACCTCTTGGACTAGCCATGGTTCAAAATCCAAAGGCTTAAACTCCATCACTGATGGCTCCTCAGGGGGAGGTGGCAAACAGTTAGCTATTGTTACTGGTGCTGCTTCACTTTCTGCACTTTCTTCATTCACTGCACTAACAAAGTTATCACCTGCTATACATGCAGAAATTTCAGCACACACCACACAAAGGTTAGTGTTAGTAGAGTCAGTACATATATCACAATAAACTGAATCAGTAAAATTCTGAATGTCTGGAAATTCAGCAATTAGTTCATTCATCCCATCACTCTCAACACATGCATATGATTTAATTGAATCATCTACTTCCAAAGGTTCTTCATCATCTGTTAAACCTGCAAAAATCTTAGCACACACCACACAAAGGTTAGTGCTAGTACAGTCAGTAGACAGGGGACAATAAAATGAATCAGCAAGGGTTTGACTGTCTGGAGATTCAACACACAGTTCATCAACAGAAATATTATCAAAATCATCCTCAGAGGTATTGTCAGGAATAACTACTTGTGAGTCTATATGTTCTTCAAGGGGATGTGGAGTTAGCAGTGCAGCCGAGTTGGCGACAATTTGATCAATTAGAATGGCCAACTTCTGAGATTCAGCTTCTCCCCTCTGATGTTCAAGATTACTTGCCTCCATCCTCTGTTGAAATTCAAGAGTTTGTTGTGCCATCCGTTGATTGTTCTCTTCCATTTGTTGTATCATTTCTTCCAGACTGAGTTGGGCTAGTGTAGGGTCAGGCTGATATTGCTGGCTTACTGCCATCCGTTGATTGTTCTCGGCAAATTGTTGTAACAAAGAGGCAATCTCATCCAAGGTGCTCTGTCCTCCACCATATTGGCTAGAATACTCATTCCTTCCAAACATACCAAAATCATTACTAAACTCATAACCTCCAACAAAATTAGGATAATTTGTGCATTATGGTGGCTTACTAAAATCAGGATAATACATGCATGGTTGTTCATAATAGACATTAGGCACATAATTTTGCATATAATTATCCATGGGGCGTACTAAAATTCACAACCAGACAAGCAGACAAAACTAATTCAGCAAAGAGAGATTTTTTTATTTATATATTTTTTATTTATTTTCTGCTAATAACACAAACAAGAGTCCCCGGCAACGGCGCCAATTTTTGGTCGCGCTGTCACCACGCGCCAAAAAGAACGAGCGTTTACAAAATAATGTAGATAGGGAAGCGACAACTCGAGTATCGTCTCACAAGAACTCTTAGGTTGCTATTATTAACAGGAAATCAGTTTTGGGGGGTTTGGAGTGAATGCAAATAAGAAAACAAAGCAATAAAAACAGAGCAGTTAAGAGATTAACAAATATGCTAAGAAACGATCAACCTACTGTTCTCGGGTTCCCACTATCATTGGTTCATGTAATCCCAAGCCCTAAGCAGATTCTAATCCCCTCCCGGTTGTAGCAACAATTAACAACGCAATCGCTACTACGGATATATGTTCCTATTCCCGAAATAACAAACGGGGTTAAGCTCTCATGAACAAACGGACATGAATGAACACACGCGAAATAACAAACGCGATTAAGTATAGGAACATAACATCACCGAAATGAATCAACACAACACTATACACTCCTGAAATAACAAACAGAAATATATAGCATCGTATTGAAAAGAGAAAAGCAAATGAAAATAGGAATTACAGAACCTCAAGTGTAGTAATGGAAACCAATCACAGTAGATTAATCTAGGAGACTAGTTCTCCATTACAGACTTAAGCACAAAAGAAAAGAAAAGAAAATAAACTAATGAACTGCAACTGCTGACTAACTCGCTGACTTCTGGCTTCAAACAGGCTTATATACACGTTCTGGATTCAGCGGACTTGCGAGGCGAGCACACCTTCGCGAGGCGAATAATACGAACAGTCTCCAGCTTTTGGTATTCTCGCGAGGCGAGAGTATCTTCGCGAGGCGAGACTCTTCAGATTCCAAACTGTCATACCCGTGACCTTCAACACGGGCAAGCCGTGATGGTCTCTGACTTTCAGTATTGGATTACTCGCGAGACGAGTCATGTTTCGCGGGGCGAGATAGAGAGGATTGAAATTTCTGCACAGTCACCTTCAGGTTCGCGTGGCGAAGGCATTTTCGCGGGGCGAAAGCTCCAGAATTATTTCCTTTTATTAACCTGAAAACAGAAAATAGCATAAGTGTTTTATTGGACTCTAAATCAACTAAATTAACCCAAAAATACTTTACAGACTCAAAATGTTGCTTAAAGACAATCTAGTCTAATTTGGGCGAAAATGATATAAAATTAGCACAAAGCCAAGGTTTTTCCAGTTATAAAACTAGGCTAACCAGAGGCTGATCACAACCTCCGAGTTTTTAGTCTAAAACCCATCCTGAACATGTATATAAGCTTAAGAAAGCTTTGTACGGTCTTAAGCAAGCCCCCAGAGCTTGGTATGACAGACTAAGTTCATTTCTTATGGAAAATGGATTCAATAGAGGAAAGGTTGACACAACCTTATTTAGAAAATCCATTAAGTCTAATTTCATAGTTGTACAAATTTATGTTGATGATATTATTTTTGGTGGTACTAATGAGTCTCAGCGCAAAGAATTCTCTAAGTTAATTTAGAAAGAATTTGAAATGATCATGATGGGAGAACTCAAATTCTTTCTTGGACTTCAAGTAAAACAAACCTTGGACAAGGTGCTCATCCACCAAACTAAATATACAAAAGAGCTTATAAAGAAGTTTAAGATGGATGAGTGTAAGCCAATGAATACTCCTATGCACCCCACTTCCATACTAAACAAAGATGATAAAGAGAAAAAGGTAGACCAAAAGGTATACAGGGGTATGATAGGATCTCTCTTATATCTTACTGCGTCTAGGCCTGATATTATGATAGTCCAAATTGAATCCATGTGTGCTCGATTTCAATCTGACTCCTAGAGAATCTCACTTATCAAAAAGAGAAAGGTCAATCAACCAAGAATTATGTATGGAAGATTTAGGAGTACTGAGATCGTGAAGAAGAAAAAAGACTCTAGGCATTTTCCTATCTGCCATTGCCATCTTTCTAAGATTTTCAAGGCTCAAGGAATCCATGAAATTCTTCGCCTCTGCTAGGACCTTGCTAAGAACAAGCTAGATGTTACCTAACCAACCAATGCCCCACTTGCATACAACTTTGGTCAAATGAATATAGCTAACATGATCCCTAGTCCATCAACTAGATGATGACCCCCACCGAGTAAAGGAATGGAGACGACCGAACATGAAAGAAGAAGAAATGGTGGACAACACCCTAGCACTCACGCCCTACAGAGCCAAAAAGAATATCAAGAACACGACCACCCTCAACAATGAATCCCCCCAAGAGACAAAACCAACTGTGGCATTGCCATTGACATAAAATCCTTTCGCATGTTCTATGGGCTCTCTATGATGAAGAAGCAATGAAAGCGCTTTTATCCTCCATCCTGGCGAGCAGGAGGAGACAAAGAAAAAGTTCAAAATCAGCACCATCCAAAGACACCAGAAACTTTTGATTATTATGAGGCGACCGCTTGTGCTTGTCTCAACAAAACCCGAGAAGGCAAGCCGAGAAGAAAGTCACAACGATACATACTAAGACTTCTAAGGTAACCCATCTTCGCTCCTAATGATTATCCTGCTCAAATAGTTGATGAAAAGGTTGAGAAGATGACTGAGAAAATTAAGGAGGATGTCCAACAACACGTTCAAACATCAATGGCTCCAACCTTAGAAGTTGTCAACAAAATGCTGGAATTCCTAATGGATTTCAAGAGAAACCAAACTCAGAATCAACCACCTCCACCACCTCCTCCTGCCTAACCTGAATTCTTCTTATATTTAATGACAATGATGGTCCACTCCTTTTTACCTTTTTGACTGATGACAAAAGGGGGGAGAAAGAAAAGAGATTTTTTTTATATATAAAAAAGTCAGTTTTTGAAAAACTCATATTTGTCTGCATATGCATACTTTTTTCTCTACTTGATAACTGCTCTGATACTTATGTTTGCCTATTTGGTTTGATATCTGCTGACTATGCTTATTTATTCCTTCGTATATACTCTAAGTTTGATAAGTTGTTGCACTTATCTATTATCTTATATGAAGTTTGTATCATGTGCTTTTACTGTTTATTTATTTGAATGCTTTATTGTCTTAGGGGGAGCCCCGCAGGCTCTCTTAGACTTTGCTTTTCAAATTTAATTAGTTTTTGTCATCATCAAAAATGGGGAGATTGTTGGAACAAAAGTGGTTTTGGACTAAAATAATCTCTATGTTTGATGTTAACAAAAAGATTAAATTTTCTTGGCAAAGTGTTAGTTGAGATCTAACATGTGCTTTCAGTTATGCAGGGATATGTAAATATACGTAATAGAAACTTGGGATAAGGTTTCATTGAAAATTTTGTGTCCACCATTGTAGACGGGCTGCTCAATGTTTTGGTAAAAGTTATTTATTTATTTATTTGAGTAGACTAGTTTTCTTAAGTAGACGAGGCTCTAAATGCTTACCAGACGGGAATCAAAATATACTTCTTAGATACAGCAAGTCCAAAGACTTGATAGTAAACGTCTCTAGATTGCCACGTAAGCAGACGAAAGTAATTGGTAAAATTGAATGAACTGAAAAATAAAGTAATCAGGTAGACGAGCTGTATCTACCATCTCACTAGACGGAGATCTTTATAACTCATTAAGGTATAGCAAGTTCAAAGACTTGATAGACGAGAGGATATGCCACGTCATTGTACGAGCAAAATAATTTGTTGAAACAGACTTGGCCTCAAATATAACTAAGTAGATAGAGTTTTTAAGTAGATGAGCTCCATCTTTGAATAAATAAATGCAATCTGAATCTCTTGAAGTTATTTCAAATGATTGATATTTATTTCAATAGAATATTTGTTCTTCACATTTGTTTTATCTGCTTTAATGTTTTACCTTGTTGTAAAAGAAACATAGTACCATCAAGAAATGCAAAAAGCAGAATCGTACAATGAGATACTGCAAAATGATCTGTATGATGACAATTTTATGGCTGAAAAAGCTGGATTGGACACAAAGGAGGAAGAACAAGTTCTCAAGCTGCAATAATCAGATCAGTAAGCCTCCAATTTCATGCTACCTCGATAACCAAGAGTACTATTCAGCTTGCCACGATCAAGCTATCAATCACAACAAATATCATGCATTAAATGCTATCTCTAAACGGGATTATTCAAAATAACCATTGTAAAACTATGTTCTATAAGGCCGTTGTGCCTAGGAGATTGAGCTAACACTTTAATGCGGGTGTGAATTTCGTAGGGCCGATCTGGTTGATGCTTGGTGTAACACCTCAAGATTCACCCTTATGTTTATATGCGTTAGTTCTATCATATATATGTTTGATATTTATACATATGTGTATATATTATTTCATATGATAATATGTATATTAATATATGATTATTTGAATTAATATGAGATTGTGTCTCTTAATGTTTTATTTTATATGTTAATATATGATATGTGATTTTATTAATAATAAGCGATTAAGAATGATATGATAAGATATCGTGTGATTTAATATTTAAATATAGATAGTGTTATTCTTAGATTTTATCCCCACAACCAATCAGATTTGAGTCCTTATCAATATAAGATCATCCTCCTTTTGTTTATATGTTAAGATCTTATCATAATCTCATAATGATCCTATCTAGGAATAACTACCAAATATGTTGCTAAACTTCCATCGAACCTTTGACAATCTTAGAGTCCGACTTAGGATTCAATCATTAGAAATTAATTTGTAGATATTTCTGAGCTTTCTAACGACACCAAGAACTCCTCAATCGGAAGCTTGTAGTTCAAGTTATGGTCAAAATAGCGAACTGTGTGCAGTTTGGGTTGAAATAGGAACCCGTTACGACCCAAACTCATATATATACCATCAGACTCAACCTAAACCTAATTTACATGACCCCAACACTCATAAAACTGCCTCCCTCCTTCCTCTTTGAATCCTTATGGTTTTTCTCCCTAAAACTCTCTCTAGGGAACCCGTTCTTGCACCGTTCTTTACTGCTTCTTGATAGGAGAACATCGCTACGAATAGGGGTTCATTGTGTTTGATGTTTGGGGCTATAGAAAAGGTAAAATTCGTGCACCTTGTCCCTTGTGTTCTTTCTTTCAAGTTCTTGATCTTTTCCTTTTAATTTCTTGATCTTAGAGTTGAACCAAAGTGTCTCTTTGTCGTTCTCGAGGTTGTATACAAGCGCTAGTGAGACAGGGCCCAAGTGGATCTTCTTTCTCTCTTTTGAATCATGTTCTCTATTTCAGGTATGGGGAGAAGGGTAGTGTATTCATAGGCTTGGGGTTACTGTAAAGTAAAGGGGTTCCCATAACCCCGTGTTGTTTTATGTGTATGAATGAAAAACATGTTAAATTGTATTGTTTGGTGATTGTATGTTCTTGGCTATTTTGGTATGTTATTTGTATGTGTTCCATGTTCATGACATGTTGTTAATATTTATCTTGGTTGCCTTAATATGAACATGATATTATGATGATTGTCGTTATTATTACGATGTTGGTTGTTGATGTTATGTTGGTTGTATAGTTGATGCTATGACTGCCGAGTTGATGGTTAAAATGTTAAAAACCTTAATTTGTTAAATTAGGTTCTAAAATGAGTTAGAGATTAATAGGTTTAAACACCCTAAAAATTGGTTAAGGCACTGTGTTGACTCTGCCCAGAACAATAATGTCGTGCATTGAGCACGACCGTGCTGAACAGGGAGCACGCCCGTGCTCCTAGTTTAAATTCTAGAAAATGACCGCGTAGTAAGCACGGTCGTGGAGTAGAGGATCACGCTCGTGCAGTTGAGCACGACCGTGCTAAAAAAGGAAGCACGACCGTGATCCACTTAAGTGGCAGCATGCCGGTGCTGGGGTTAAGCACGATCGTGCTCACCCCTCTAGATAGAATCTGAGATTAAGGACTGACACAGGGGTTTTAACCCCAATCTTCCCCAACGACAAATGATGACTTAGTTAATTAATGATGAAGACTAGATAACTTAATTAAAGATTAATTAAGATGGTTAAGCCGGTAATCGTTGGGTTACCGCAAGTTGTTTGAGCTGTACATTGGTGCCTTATGGCCAAGAGGGCCTTGACCCCACAGTTTGGGTCTAAGGTGTTATTGATGTTGTACCTTAAGGACCGAGAGTTTGTCCCAAGGGGGGACCTTGACTCCACGGTTTGGGTCTAAGGTGTTGCAGTCGATTCTGCTGCGGTAGATTCCGCTGGTTAAAGGTGTTGCAGTAGATTCCGCCGTGTTTGATTCCGCTGATGTCTTCGATTGATTCCGTTGGAGTTATGGAGGTGGTGGTTGTCCGAGGTCATTGTGTTGCATACGCATTGCGTCGGAGTTGTTGTTGTTGTTGAGGGATGTTCAACATAGGGGAGGTCATCCTAGAGTACGGCAATCTGGCCATTCACGGTTGGAGTAGATTCTCCTTGCTCCCCCGTGACGAGGCATCCGTTGGTTTGATGTGTTGGCTATCCAAGGAGTAGATTCTCTGGCGTTGAGTAGATTCTCGATGTGGATATGTAACTCCGAAGTCGTCCATCCCGAGTTTAGTGGATCCACATGCACGGTTGGTTTAGCGGAGTAGGACTGCATTGCACTGCATAGCATGCTCGATGATGTTGATGTATGTTATATATGTTGAATGATGCATGCTACGTTGGTGCCATGCTTGTATGTTTTACTTTACTTCCTACCCCCTTGCTATTATGTTTACATGATTCTTACTCCCCATTATTTGTTTGTTGTTTGACCTGATTGGCACCTTGCAGAGGATGACGAGCAGCCCGGAGATGAGTGACTCTGAGGAGCCGCCACTCATGGTTAGGGCTTGTTTTTATGTTCAGTTAGTTAGTTTTCAGTTGTATTCCGTGGATTTATTTCGGAACGGTTATACCAACTATGTATGTGACATCGGGGTTGGGATAGGTTTATTTCTTTGCTATGTTAAATTGTTTTAAACTCGTTTTGTTTTCTGCGATTTTGAGAACTATTTCATGTGGACTTTTCTACCCATGGACGAACGCTTTATTTTATCTAGTATGTTCATGACTAGATTTTATTAATTGCTTATCTTAAAGCGCTTATAACATGTGGGGTAGAAGGGTGTCATATTTAGTGGTATCAGAGCAGTTCGGTCTTGTCCAGACGTGGTATGAGTCTGTCGTGAGTCTGTTGAGTGACTCTTGTTTGAATTGTCTATATTAATATAGACAATGTTACGTGGTACAAAGTACCTATAGCTTTGCTTTGGCTTGACTTACTGCATTTGGTGGTTTGTCTTGAACGATCCAAGGAGCCTTCGGGTGCTTCTTGTGTTTAGGAAGGTTATTATATTATATCTTGATAATATGAACTCTGCAGCTGATCTTGTGCGTTTACTTTTTTTAAAACCGCTCGATGTTATTCTTGAGATGAATTGGTTATCTTCCAACCATGTTCCCTTTATCTGTTTTGATAAGACCTTAGTTTTTGGAACTCCAAAGAGGTCTAAGAATCTGGACCTTCTCTCTGCTAGCCAAGTTCGAGCTTCGATGAAAGAAGAAGCCCCAGTGTACATGATGATAGCTTCCCTGGAAGTAGAGAGCAACCCTCCTGATGTCGCCCGATTGCCTGTTGTGCGAGACTTTCCTGAAGTATTTTCGAGGGATGTTTATAACTTACCCCCAGAGAGAGATATTGAGTTTGCCATAGAGTTAGTGTTTGGCACTGGGCCAATCTCCATAGCACCCTATAGGATGTGTCCTCTAGAGCTAGCTAAGTTGAAGGAAGAGTTGGAAGACCTGATGAAGAAACAGTTCATTAGGCCTAGTGTGTCTCCGTGGGGAGCACCTGTGTTGTTGGCGAAGAAGAAGGATGGTAGTATGAGGTTGTGCGTCGACTACTGACAGCTCAACAAGGTGACCATAAAGAATCGGTATCCCCTCCCTAGGATTGATGATCTCATGGACCAGTTGATAGGCACTTGCGTCTTTTCTAAGATAGACTTAAGGTCAGAGTACCATCAAATTCGGGTTAAGTCTGAGGACATCCCGAAGACAGCGTTCAGAACGCGATATGGTCACTATGAATACTTGGTTATGCCCTTCGGTGTGACCAATGCTCCTGCGGTCTTCATGGATTACATGAACAAGACCTTTCACCCTTACTTGGATAAGTTTGTGGTGATGTTCATAGATGACATCTTAGTGTACTCCAAGAGAAAGGAGGAACATGAGGAACACCTGAGGGTTGTCTAGCAGACCCTTAAGGAAAACCAGTTGTATGCTAAGTTGTCTAAGTGTGAGTTCTGGTTAGAGGAAGTGAGCTTCTTAGGACATGTCATCTCTAAGGATGGCATAGTTGTGGACCCAGCTAAAGTTGAGACGGTACTCTAGTGGGAAGCGCCAAAGTCTGTGACCGAGATTAGGAGTTTCTTGGGGTTAGCCGGGTATTGTAGGTGGTTCATAGAAGGTTTCTCTAAGATAGCTTTACCCTTAACTCATCTCACCAAGAAGGGACAATTGTTTGTGTGGGACTCTAAGTGTGAAGAGAGTTTCCAAACCCTTAAGGATAGGTTGACATCAGCACCAGTGTTAGTTTTGCCAGATCCTAGTGAACCCTTCGTAGTTTACTGCGATGCTTCTAAGCAAGGGTTAGGTGGTGTGTTGATGCAGAATAGTAAGGTAGTTGCTTATGCTTCTAGGTAGTTGAAAACCCATGAGAAGAACTACCCTACCCATGACGTAGAGTTAGGAGCTGTGGTATTTGCCTTAAAGATCTGGAGGCATTACCTTTATGGAGCGAGGTTTAATGTTTTTAGTGATCACAGGAGTTTGAGGTATCTCTTTGATCATAAGGAGTTGAACATGAGGCAGCGTAGGTGGATGGAGTTCTTAAAGGATTATGACTTCGAGCTGACCTATCACCCAGGAAAGGCCAATGTGGTGGCCGATGCCCTAAGTAGGAAAACCTTGCACGTCTCCACTTTGATGGTTAGGGAGATGGATCTAATAGAGGAGTTTAGAGACCTTAGTCTAGCTTGTGAGTTTACCCCTAACAGTATTAGGCTTGGAACCTTGAAGGTTACCAACATCTTGATGGATCATATTACAGAGGGCCAGAAGTTAGATAAGTTTCTCTTAGACCAGCAAGAATTGCTCGCTCGGGGTAGAGACCTTTGTTTCAAGGATGGGAGTGATGGAGTCTTGAGGTTTAAGGATAGAGTGTGCATACCGGATGTTCTTGAGCTTAGGAAGTTGATCCTTGAAGAAGGACATATGAGTGGGTTAAGTGTGCACCCAGGTGCCACCAAGATGTATCAGGACCTTAAGATGATGTTTTGGTGGCCTATGATGAAAAAGGATGTGGCCGAGTTTGTGTATGAGTGCTTGGTTTGTCAGAAAGTTAAGATAGAACACCAAAAGCCATCAGGTAATTTACAACCTTTAAGTATCCCAGAATGGAAATGGGATAGCGTTTCCATGGACTTTGTGTCTGGACTCCCTAGGACTCCAGTTGGTTTTGAGGCTATACAGGTTGTTGTGGATAGGTTGACTAAGTTTACCCATTTCATCCCGATGAACATGAAGTCTCCTTTAGAGAAGTTAGCCAAGTTGTACATCAAAGAGATAGTTAGGCTTCATGGTGTACCCTCTAGCATAGTATCAGATAGAGACCCGAGGTTTACCTCCAGGTTCTAGGAAAGTTTGCAGCATGCTTTAGGGACAAAGGTTAGACTTAGTTCAGCTTACCACCCACAGACTGATGGGCAGTCTGAGAGGACCATCAATCCTTAGAGGACTTGTTGAGAACTTGTGTGCTAGAACAGTCTGGTAGTTAGGAGGAGATGTAGGACACCCTTGTGTTGGAGTGAACCTAGTGATAGTGTGGTGCTAGGGCCGGAGATAGTCCAGGAAACAACAGAAAGGATCGGGATGGTTCAGGAAAAGATGAGAGTGGCACAGAGTAGGCAAAAGAGCTACCGTGACAAAAGGAGGAAGGCACTCGAATTCCAGGAAGGTGATTATATGTCCTTGAGAGTTACTCCAACGACTACGGTTGGTAGAGCGATGAAAGCAAGCAAGCCATCTGTTATTAGGAAATCTGAGTCTTTCCTACATTGTGAACAAGTGCAGAATCTACGAGGATGCTTACGAGGCCAGGATCGCAAGCCGCAAAAGTTCAGAGATCCAGAGCAGTAAGGACGAAGATCAGAAGAACGAGGTGAGACAATGTCATCGGCAGAGGCTTCAAGTAGAATGGCAAGGAATCACAGTTCTCAGCAGGTAAGCCCAAGGATTGGGATTCTTCTAAACATGTCAGATTTGGAAAACGTGGAGAAGGTCACTATACCCATCAATGCAAGGAGCCGAACATCATCTATTTCAAGTGTGGCAAATATGGTCACCTCAGCAGGAACTGTAAAGGAAAAAATTCAGAACCACAGAGTGCGCAGCGGAAGCGTAGTGGAGCTGGAGCCTCCAAGTCCATGGACTCAACCCAACGTATGTGCCTAATTGATGAAAGTTTAACCAGTTAAGGTGATAGAAATTTCGAGGACGAAATTTTTATAAGGGGGTGGAATTGTAACACCTCAAGATTCACCCTTATGTTTATATGTTTTAGATCTGGCATATATATGTTTGATATGTTTGATATTTATATATATATGTGTATATATTATTGCATATGATAATATGTATATTAATGTATGATTATTTGAATTAATATGATATTGTGTCTCTTAATGTTTTATTTTATATGTTAATATAGGATATATGATTTTATTAATAATAAACGATTAAGAATGATATGATAAGATATTGTGTGATTTAGTATTTAAATAGAGATAGTGTTATTCTTAGATTTTAGCCCCTCAACCAATCAGATTTGAGTCTTTATCAATATAGGATCATCCTCTTTTTGTTTATATCTTAAGATCTTATCATAATCTCATAAGGATCCTATCTAGGAATAACTACCAAATCTGTCACTAAACTTTCATCAAACGTTTGACCACCTTATAGTCCGATTTAGGATTCGATCATTAGACATTAATTTTTATATATTTCTCTGAGATTTCTAACGACACCAAGAACTCCTCAATCGGAAACTTGTAGTTCAAGTTATGATCAAAATACCGAACTGTATACAGTTTGGGTTGAAATAGGAACCCGTTATGACCCAAACTCATATATATACCATTAGACTCAACCTAAACCTAATTTTCACGACCCCAACACTCATAAAACTGCCTCCCTCCTTCCTCTTTGAATCCTTATTGTTTTTCTCCCTAAAACACTCTCTAGGGAACCCGTTCTTGCACCGTTCTTTACTACTTCTTGATAGGAGAAAATCGCTACGAATAGGGGTTCGTTTTATTTGATGTTTGGGACTATATAAAAGGTAAAATTCGTGCACCTTGTCCCTTGTGTTCTTTCTTTCAAGTTCTTGATCTTTTCCTTTTAATTTATTGATCTTAGAGTTGAACCAAAGTGTCTCTTTGTCGTTCTAGAGGTTGTAGACAAGTGCTAGTGAGACAGGGCCCAAGGGGATCTTCTTTCTCTCTTTTGAATCGTGTTCTCTATTTCAGGTATGGGGAGAAGGGTAGTGTATTCATAGGCTTGGGGTTAGTGTAAAGTAAAGGGGTTCCCATAACCCCGTGTTGTTTTATGTGTATGAATGAAAAACATGTTAAATTGTATCGTTTGGTGATGGTATGTTCTTGGCTATTTTGGTATGTTATTTGTATGTGTTCCATGTTCATGACATGTTGTTAATATTTATCTTGGTTGCCTTAATATGAACATGATAGTATGATGATTGTCGTTGTTATTACGATGTTGGTTGTTGATGATATGTTGGTTGTATAGTTGATGCTGTGACTGCCGAGTTGATGGTTAAAATGTTAAAAACCTTAATTGGTTAAATTAGGTTCTAAAATGAGTTAGAGATTAATAGGTTTAAACACCCTAAAAATTGGTTAAGGCACTGTGTTGAGACTCTGCCCAGAACAGTACTGTCATGCATTGAGCACGACCGTGCTGAACAGGGAGCACGCCCGTGCTCCCGGTTTGAATTCTAGAAAATGGCCGCGCAATAAGCACGGTTGTAGAGCAGAGGAGCACGCCCGTGCAGTTGAGCACGAACGTGCTCAAAAAGGAAGCACGACCGTGCTCCACTTAAGTGGCAGCATGCCGGTGCTGGGGTTAAGCACGATCGTGCTCACCCCTCTAGATAGAATATGAGATTAAGGACTTAAACAGGGGTTTTAACACCAATCTTCCCCAACGACAAATGATGACTTAGTTAATTAATGATTAAGACTAGATAACTTAATTAAACATTAATTAAGATGGTTAAGCAGGTAACCGTTGGGTTACCGCAAGTTGTTTGAGTTGTACCTTGGTGCCTTATGGCCAAGAGGGCCTTGACCTTGCGGTTTGGGTCTAAGGTGTTATTGATGTTGTACCTTAAGGACCGAGAGTTTGTCCCAAGGGGGGCCTTGACTCCATGGTTTGGGTCAAAGGTGTTGCAGTCGATTCTGCTGCGGTAGATTCCACTGGTTAAAGGTGCTGCGGTAGATTCCGCTGATGTCTTCGGTTTATTCCGTTGGAATTATGGGGGTGGGGGTTGTCCGTGATCATTGTGTTGCATACGCATTGCATTGGAGTTGTTGTTGTTGTTGAGGGATGTTCAACATAGTGGAGGTCGTCCTAGAGTACGGCGATCTGGCCATCCACGGTTGGAGTAGATTCTCCTTGCGCCCCCGTGACGAGGCATCCGTTGGTTTGATGCGTTGGCTATCCAAGGAGTATATTCTCCGGTGTTGAGTAGATTCTCAATGTGGATATGTAACTCTGAAGTCGTCCATCCCGAGTTTAGTGGATCCACATGCATGGTTGGTTTAGCGAAGTAGGACTGCATTGCACTGCATAGCATGCTCGATGTTAATGATGTTGATGTATGTTATATATGTTGAATGATGTATGCTACGTTGGTGCCATACTTGTTTGTTTTACTTTACTTCCTACATCCTTGCTATTATGTTTACATGATTCTTACTCCCCATTATTTGTTTGTCGTTTGGCCTGATTGGCATCTTGCAGAGGATGACAAGCAGCCCGGAGATGAGTGACTATGAGGAGCCGCCACTCATAGTTAGGGCTTGTTTTATGTTCAGTTAGTTAGTTTTCAGTTGTATTTCGTGGATTTATTCCGGAAAGGTTATACCAGCTCTATATGTGACATCGGGGTTGGGATAGGTTTATTTCTTTGCTATGTTAAATTGTTTTAAACTCATTTTATTTTTCGTGATTTTGAGAACTAGTTTATGTGGACTTTTCTACGCATGGACGGACGCTTTATTTTATCCAGTATGTTCATGACTAAATTTTCTTAATTGCTTATCTTAAAGCGCTTATAACATGCGGGGTAGAAGGGTGTCACACTTGGGGATGTTGGTGTTATGAAATACTCACAAAGGCCCAGTTGGTAGCTCCTTTGTGGCGTGGTGATCTTGCAATACACCGTCATACTTGAATAGACGCTACGCATTTTCTGGTACTGGAGGATGTTTCCGAAAAAACCTATGACGTGAACGTTCCCTACTATTGACACATTCTTTTATTACCCAAGGCTGGTACCTCCGGAACAATCCTCCGAACGACTCTCTCCGACTATTCGTAAAACCATGGTATAGGAATTCAGAGGTCATTCCTCAGGTCTTAGATGTCTACTATCTAGAAAAACGTTGTGCTGTGGTCATATTTCTGTGAAACATTATTGTTCTGATATGAGTGTAGATATGATTGTATATTGTTAATCGTACGTACCTGAGAGTCGTACCACTGCATGTCTGCCTTATGTGTAAGATAAATGGAAATCTCACCTCCTTATTTTTATATTGCCTATGTCGGCTGGCTATGTGCCTTCTGTACTCTTTTGATAAGATTGAGACATCAAGATGTCGCTTGGCTGATGCATCGTAGAGGATGGGATTCGAGCATGCAGATGATATGTTGAAGTTTCTAGTGAACGTCGTCCAGACTTTAGATATTCTAAGATGATAGTGTTGGTTTTCTGTCATGCCTTACTTTTCTTTTCTTGAGATGGGCATGACTGTCGATGGTTAGTAGATCATGTATTTACTCTTTGAATGGGAAAGGGCTTAGTCCGAGAGTTACTATTGCAGTAACTCCAGTTGTGTCTTTTGTGACGACGTCAGTAGTGGACTCAAATAGAGTTTCCACTAGATCTCGTCAGTTGGGTTTGTCTTTCTCGCTATATACGAGAAAGGATTGTCTTTTCTATTTTAGTTTGGCCAGCTGGGTATGTTTGGGAGTTAATGTTATTGTTTATGGAGCTGCGACTCCAAGTATTTTATATTTTAGGAGCTGCGTCTCGATATCTTTATACTGGATCTGTATACTGTTATGATTTATGTTTATGAGTCGGGTTGGGTATTATGTAAATGATTTTCGAACTTGTGATCCTAATTGTGATAATGGTATATTTTATTGTCCATTCATTTAAAACAAAGTAGTTATATTTATGACTTACAAAAAAAGAAAAAAAATTACCCCATTCTTTTATAGCCAATTTTTAATTAACCTACTTTTTGGCTTTAAAATGTCACTTACGATGTTGCACCCGAGAAAGGTGGTACATTATTGGTATCAGAGCTGACCAAGTCTTTTTGGGCTTGCGGTTTAGGACTGTTGTCGTCTTTGTTGTGTTTTCTCTGGTTATATCTTAAGTGTTTTATGTTTTTGGTTCAATGAAGAACCAATGTTTGGAAGGATAATGACGCTAGTCTATCCTTGGCTGAGTTTATGTTCTTCATGACGTTGTTCCGAAAGGATACAACATTGTTTGTTTATCTTTTCATTATTGTTCTTAAGGAGGAATAATATTGGACAGATTATGATGTATTGTTTTCTTCCTATTTATGATTACTGTGCTTTTATAGAAAATCATGGTTAGTCTGAGAACGAGTAGATCTGATTCTGCAATCAAGGATCCCTAAGATATGGTTGTAGCTATACAAGTCTTGAGAGAGCTAACATCAATTGTCGCATGTCATAATGAAGAAATGGCTGAGAAGATAGGACTAGTTGAGTTCTGTCGTAGTAATCCACCTCGATTTGATGGCGAGCTTAATCTGGAGAAAGCTGAGTTTTGGATTACGGAAATAGAAAGGAACTTGTAAGACAAGAAGCAATCACCTGGAATGTGTTTCGAAGCAAATTTCTGGAGAAGTATGCTTCCACTGAAGTGAGTCGTGCAGAGGAGATTGAGTTTCTGCAGCACGGACAAGAGGACATGACTATCAGTGAGTATGCCGCTGAGTTGGAAGAGCTGAATAAGTTCAAGGAGTTGTATTTAAAGAATTACGAGGAAGTGCGAACATGTAAGAAATTAGAGGAAAATCTAAAGGTTGAAATGAGGAAGACAATTTTGTCATTGAAACTATTGCAGTTTCCGATCTTGATGGATAAGTGTCGAGTTCCTCGAGATCTAGAAGTGAGTAAAGGCAGAAAGAGAAGCTTTGGATCTTTCCAGGAGAAACCGTATGCAAGGCCAACGTGGACACCACCAAAAGGGAAGTGGATTAGTAGTAGCAGTAAAGGTTATGGATCGTCTAGGAAGTCATCACCGAAGTGCATGAAGTGTGGCATGAGTCATGCTACGAGAGACTGCAAGATTCAGGGCATCATTCGTTTTAAGTGTGGAAAGCCTGGACATGTCACTAGAGTGTGCGGAAAGACTAAGGATGTACCTTTTGGAGACAAAATGTGAGCCGAGAGACCACGGACAAGATTCGATTAGAGAACAATGTGCAGGAGGAGGTAGTCCACCAGTATTTAAAGCTTGATTACGTGGGTAGTTGTAACGGGTAGAATCTTCACAACAAGTAGGACTGAAGTATAATAATAAAATAAATATCTTTAAGTGAAGTGTGTCATAGAAAGTAGACTTTTGACTATACTGTTAATTCAGTGGAGAATCATTCTTGATTTTCTATGGATGTGTAAAATACTGTGTATTTATCTGCGTACTACCTATGTTGTCGCCAACATGTTTCTAAGTTGGTTTGGTTTCATCGTTGTATCTTTTGTTGTCTAAGTTTTATGTGGAACAATCAGAATTGCATTCCTATATTATTCCTTCATGCAATTGTCATTATAATTTCTTGATAACTCATCCTGGTTGGGAAAATCTGCTCGGATATTTCCTTGTTGTTGAGAATTGAGTTTTGTAAACTTGACCATTTGGTTTTTTTTCAAATGAGTGCAATTTAAAATAGAATGATCTTTTGGCGGATCATATCTTGTTACCTATGTGGGTGACAAGTTATAAATTTTATGGCAGATGAAATTTTGACAATTCACGTCAAATTTCTTTATGTCAACTAAATCAGAGTTACCTCGAGTGAGGAAATTCACAAAAATTTATTGATGCTCTCTTATAGACCAAGATAAGTTTTGATTTAAAATCTAGACTCTTGGAAATTAAGAAAATTGTCATCTTCAAAATTTTGTCTTTTGAAGGAAATTCTTGTTGAGAAAGGGACTTTATTAGGGTCACGTTTGTAAATATATGGCTGTACAACACATTTTTACATTCAGGAACCTATTAAAGAGACTTTTTGTATAAAGAATATCCATTGTTTTTCTATTCATTTAACTTTATTTTATTGAAAGTGTAAAGTCTAGCGATTTTTTTCACTTATTGAAAATTCTTTGTTCAAATTATGCGTTCTTATTTACCATCGGTGTGTTAGAATCGCCACCGTAAATGGGAGTCAAAGTTTTAAATCATTCAAATTTCCAAATCTATCGAAAATTCGTGTATTTCATTCTATTGACACTCGAAGTATTCGAGTTTGCTTCGAGTCTTGAGAGTTTAAAAAGGGATTTACCTGATTTGTTTTATCTGATGGTTTAGTAAATACAATATAAGTAAGCGCGACAGTCTAATCTATGAATTAATTCACGTCAAGTTCTGAGAAACGTGAATGTTATGAATCTGGAGAACGAAATAAAAGGATGGATTTCATGTTCGTTTTCCTTAGATGAGTAAATTTCGGGGACGAAATTCATTTTAGAGGGGTAGTATTGTAACACCCTGATTTTTGCTGTTCTTTAATATCGATAAATATATACATATATTTGTTTATATTTTTATCCAAGACCTAGAAAATGATTTTGAATAAAACAAAATCATATTTATACTCTACTTTATCGTAGAAAGTTACGGTGAAATTTTAGGTTTTGAATTCACGCAGAACCCGGTCTGCGCTTTTCACTGACAGTAAAAGTTTACTCATCAAAAAACCTAATTTGGACTCGCGAACAAAATGGTTTAGGTTTATATTATTTTTCCAACGATATTGATTACTTTCAAAATTCTCAAAATAAATAAGTTATTTTACTTTATTCAGGCCCATCATCAACAAACGGGAAGTCAACGGAGTCGAGAACGGACGTGCAGAGACAAAACTGAACTTCGGATGATGGGACATCTTACCACCTAGGGTGGTAAGTCATAGAGGTGACTCACCTAGCATTTATGAAGCATAATGATGACACCAAAATATAGTGATATTTATTCTAGTGAAAAGACCAAAATGCCCTTGGATTTTAAGTGAAATTCCAAGAATGTCTTTAAGTGAATTTTGACCAAAAAACCCTCTAAAACTACTCAATTTCGTGCATCCCCTCCACTAAATCAAACTCATTTCATTTTCATTTCATTTCATCATCTTTCTCTCAAAAACCCTAATCGGGTAAACAACAGAACCGGACATGAATGTGTAGAGATATACCGGGGGACAGAACGACGAGTCATCCATGATGACTCAAGAGGAATGAGTCACCAAATTACTCACCATAGCCATTAATGTGCATTTATGACAAGTAAACGTGAAAAGACTAAAATACCCCTAAGCTTAACCTAACCGACATTCAGTTAAGTTTTAATCATGGTTAAGGAACCAAGGTTAGTTCTTGTGGCCAAGAATCAGCCACACCCTTCCTAAAATGTGAGCCACATGTTTGTTAATCATGGTCACTAATTAACCCTAGTTAAGTTACTAATTAACTATAGTTATGTTATTATATTATTTTCTAACTTAACCTTGGTCAATTTAACTCAACCATGGTTATCTTTTAAGATTAAACAACTTATTTTCTCACTTAAGCTCCCTCTTGGCCGCAGCTCCCTCCCACTCATAGACACCATTTCACTTCTTTGTTCATCATTTCTCACAAAACACAAAAAAGCACAAGTTAGGGCTCAAGTTCATTCTTTGTAGCAGAATTAAATGATGCAGCAGAATTTCATTTGATATGATTACTCCCCCTATCTAATTGATTGTTTAAAGCATTTAGGATCAATGAAATTAGAATTATATTTGTCGTTTTTAAAATAGTGAGTATGGTACCCTTTCATTTTTCCCCCTTTGTTATTATCAAAAAGAATTTATGGGAGATATAAAGCAATAAGCAATTAAAACAAGGTACATACTAAAAACAACTATCCATTCATCATAAACCATATCAAAACATTATGATAGTGTTGCTATTATAAAAGCAAAATATAGAGAATTGTTGTTCAAAGCATTACAGAACAAAAAAGGAATAACATCCTTAGCACAATCTTAACACTAAGAGGCCCTAAAGATGTAAACATTATCATTGTTGCTTTGCTCTTGAGTGTGTTGTGCAGGTGTTGCAGCTTCAGCTTCTTGATTTCGTTCTTCATCAGTAGTAGCAGCAGCAGAGTCTCTGGCAATATTGACAGCATCCTCAAAAGTTGGTGTTTCTTCTTGAGGAGCAGTTGAAGGTGCAGGGGCAGCCAGGGGAATGCCTAAGTGCAGATGCATAGTGGCCATTTGCCCTTCCAAAGCATTGATCTTTAGATTCATGTAGTCCAAAGTCCTCTTAATCATCAAATGTTGCTTGTACTGCCTTTTTTCAAACACTTCAATCATGGTGATCAGTTTGTCTATCTTCCCATTCATTTCAGCATACTCGGGTCCACCTTCAGCTCTTGCTTCATTACCAGTCACTCTCCCCTATTCTCCATTAACTTCGACAAGCTTCTTCTTGCTTATGATGCTTTCTCTAAACTTGTGAGTTACATGTCTTTCATAGAACCTTTCTTCATTTTCCATTGGGACCTCAAAGTGTTCTAGCAATTTGACCACTAAGCCTGGATAGGGTAGGGTTGCACAACTGGTTTTGCAATCCAGCATATGTCTGATAATGATATAGCTCCAGCTGAGCTGTTTCATTTCCACCATGGCCCACAACATCAGAAGATCATTATTTTCGACCACAACATGATTTCCAGACTTGGGTAGAAGCATCCTACTAAGTACATATTGAAGTAACCTGTGTTGTATGTGCATAGCACTGATATTTATCTACCTTCCTTCCTGTGTATTCTCTACCAGAAGCACCTTCTTGGCTTCCTCTTTATCATAAGTCTTCAACCAAGCACTTTCTGTTCCTATTCCAGCTAGATTACTTCCTAAGTAATCCACCTTAGTAAACTCAGCAAACTCTTCAAATGTCATCTCAATTCTTAGATTCTTCACTTCAGCAGAAAATCCAATATTATCCATGTCAAATGTGCAGTAAAATGCCTTGATCAGTGTTGGATAGATATCAGACTTAGTTTGTAAAAAGTCACCGAGCTTGTATTCATTCAAAATCTTTTGAAAACTAAACTCATTGATATCAAAGTAGTTGAAATCAACAATCCTAGCTTCATGGATTTCTCTATGCTTAAAGTCATTCTCGTAAAGAAGTATAGATTCATCATCAGTAAAATACCTCTTTAATAGTTCTATTTCTGTAATCAGATCAGCATCCTCATCTTCGTCTTCTTCTTGCTCAGTTCTCTTACTCTTTTTATGAGTTTCTTTCTTTTTTGGAGTTTCCTTTTCCTTAATCACCTTATTCTTCTTTTCTTGTTTCTTTGGAGCTGGTTTGGAGGATTCATCTACCAATTTCTTTCCTTTATCAAGAGTCTTCTTCTTGGCAAGATCCTTGATTGGAAGCTTAATTGTCCATCTTTTGGGATTTCTCTGGTTCTTTCCTTTTAGGGCGCGAAGAAGCAGGAGAGGGTGAAACTCGTGGAGGAGTGGAGGATTGGGTTGAGGATGAAGAAGTGGAGTTAGAGGGAACAGGGGTAGCAGGTTGAGTTTGCTTAACTCGTGCCATTGGAGCATTTTTGAGCTCTGCTAGGGTTTGGTTATTGAGATTTTGATTTGGGATGTGAGAAATTTTGGAGGGAAAAGCTGGGTATTTAAAGACCTAAGTCAGTCAATCGATGTATCAATCGATTTATTAAAGGATTTCAGCTGATTAAACTTGTTAATACATCAATGTACAGAGCTTCAGAAATAGGATTTTAACTTTGTCAATCGATGGAGCAATCGATGCATAGGCTGAAACAGAAAGTACCAAGGTCTAACACTTGATCTCAATCGATGTGAACATCGGTGTATAAGCTGAGACATAGAGATTAATGGAAGCAGTATTCACTACATCGATGTATAAATCGATGTAAAGGTCAAGTCAGTAAGCTCCAAGTTTTGGAGACTTCACTCAATCGATGC
Source organism: Sophora flavescens (assembly GCA_030762895.1). Taxonomy (NCBI): domain Eukaryota; kingdom Viridiplantae; phylum Streptophyta; class Magnoliopsida; order Fabales; family Fabaceae; genus Sophora; species Sophora flavescens. The sequence goes on from CM061066.1 coordinate 90,230,160, forward strand.
CACAATCGATTTATATACAGGGTTGGTCTGAATAACCCAAAGTAAATCGATGCAACAATCGATGCATAAGCTCTTCCGGAGAGCTATGGTGAATGGTTCAAGGTGTAAATTGATGTTGCAATCGATTTATATCAGATAAAATTGAGATTTTCTTATTTTAGCTGCAGGTCAATCGATGTAGACATTGATGCATAGGGACTTCCAGAGATTCACCTATTGTGATTTAGTTACACAATCGATATAACAATCGATTTTATGATGTTTGAGACTAAAAAAGTTTGGATCAATCGATTGGTAAATCGATGTTCAGGCACTAAAAATTTATTTATAAGTTTATACATAGATTGCACAATCTATGTACTAGCTATAGGAAATGGATTTTTGCTTAAGCTAATCGATTGGTAAATCGATGCACAGAAAACAAATATCAAGCAATCATGCATTCAATATATGAAACATCAAGCATAGGTTGGGTCAATTATCCCCAATTCTCTTCTTATAAAATAGAGACTTTCTTTATCAAGGGGTTTAGTGAAAATATCAGCTAATTGTTTAGATGTGTCAACATATTCAACAACTATCCACTTTGTATGTGATCTCTTATGAAATGATGTCTTATTTCTATATGTTTAGTTCTAGAATGCATTATAGGATTCTTAGTTAGGTTTATAGCACTGGTGTTGTCACATTTGATTGGCACTTTCTCTAAGAGAACACCATAGTCAATGATTTGTTGCTTCATCCAAAGGATTTGTGCACAACAATTTCCTGCTGCAACATATTATACTTCAGCAGTTGACAAAGCCACACTTGTTTGTTTCTTACTAAACCAGGAAACTAGTGAGTTCCCAAGTAAGTGGTAGGTTCCACTAGTACTCTTCCTATCCAATTTGCATCCAACAAAATCAGAGCAGAGTTAGAGTATCCTATTAGGTTACAAGTTGATCCCTTAGCATACCATAAACCCATATCTTTAGTTCATAGTAAGTATTTCATGATTCTCTTTACAGCTGTTAAATGAGATTCCTTAGGGTTTGATTGATATCTTGCACACATGCAAACACTAAACATTATATCAGGCCTACTAGCTGTAAGGTAAAGTAAGGAGCCAATTATACCTCTATATTTGGATATGTCTACAGTTTTACCTTTTTCATGCTTGTCCAAGTAACATGATGGGCTCATTGGAGTTGCCATCTCCTTTGCATTCTTCATGCCAAACCTCTTCAATAGTTCCTTGCAGTACTTTGCTTGGCTTATGAAGGTTCCATCATTGCATTGCTTAATTTGAAGTCCCAAGAAGAAAGTGAGTTCTCCCATCATGTACATCTCAAATTCATTTTGCATAAACTTGGAAAATTCCTTACACGGTGAATCATTAGTCGCACCAAATATAATATCAACAACATATATTTGTACAAGTAGTATATTTTGACCTTTTCTTTATGTGAAAAGTGTTGTGTCAACCTTGCCTCTAGTAAACCCTTTTCTAATAAAAAGTTGCTTAACCTTTCGTACCAAGCCCTTGGAGCTTGTTTAAGTCCATTCAGGGCTTTAGTGAGTTTATAAACATGGTTTGGAAAATCATTCATCTCAAAACCTGGTGGTTGACCAACATATACTTCTTCTTGTATAAAACCATTAAGGAATGCACTCTTAACATCCATTTGATATAATTTGAAATTCATAATACATTCATATGCTAGTAACATTCTTATAGCTTCTAGCCTAGCCAAAGGTGCTTAAGTTTCATCATAATCTATGCCTTCTTCCTGATTATATCCTTTAGCTACTAATCTAGCCTTATTCCTAATTATAATGTCATTCTCATCAAGTTTGTTCCTAAACACCCATTTTGTACCAATTATCTGTTTATCCTTGGATTTTGGAACAAGTTCCCAAACTTTGTTTGTAACACCCTTCTCGGGCGCTACATTGTATGTGACATTTCTATTTTATAAGACCGAGTAAAGCGGAAAATAATTATTTTACCTCAAATACGGGTTTTTTTTCTTTTATCTTTCTCAAATAATACCATACATACTTTTTAACATATAACATCCACTCTTATATAAATATTTTACAAACATTCCCAAGTACCAATAGTCATACATATTCAGAAAAAAAAAAGGCGGAAATAACAACGCCCGTAAAACAACAACAACTTACGGAAAGTATGTTTATAATAATAGTAACAATTGTAGAGACATAGCTCCATAAAAATATAACATAGACACGAGACTGGTCAAATACAAAATAATGACAAAATGTCCATTATACTAATACCCTCGAGACTGTGTCCATGTCTCCAAGTACTCTCAAACTCCAGCGGGGTATGATGGAGAAACAGTGCTATCGTCATCTTCACCCAACGTAAGATAGAAAACAGCAAACCATAAAATACAGAAACGAGGTGAGATTTCCATTCATCTTACACTTAACGCAGACATGCAGTGGTAAGACACACAGGTACGTACAAATATCAATAAACACTTATATCATCCATCACAACATAAATAATAATGTTTCACAACAACATAACCACAGGGCACCATTTTCCAAAGATAGAAGACATCTAAGACTCGAGTAATGTCCTCTGATTCCCTATACCATGGTTTTAACAGACAGATGGAGAGAGTGGTTCAGAGGATTGTTCCGGAGTCCACCAGCCTTAGGTAATAAAATGCGTCAACAGTCGTCATGGTGCACATAGGCTTTTTCGGGAACATCCTTCACTACCAGAAAATACAGTGTCTAGTAGAGTATGTCGGTGGAGTGCAAGATCACCATGCCACAGAAGAGCAACCAACTGGGCCTATATGAGTATTTCATACCCCGACATCCCCAAGCATCAATAGATCTTCACTACGGAATTCGTTTAGCTCAATGTCCTAGGCACAACGACCTTACAGAACATAGTTTCACTATGTGTTTAGGCAAACTTTGCCGGAAATGCATTCTTCTCGTCCATCCATCGGATAACATCATTTGACTCCATCAGAATTCTTTCAACGTACTGTAACATATGCTAGATGTCCTTAAGTCAGAATCACCGGTACTTAATCATCAAGCTAAAGTTCTCAAGTAACCTTTCATCTTTGTTCAACGTTTTATTAAACTACTTGATAAAAAAATCCTAGCACATTATGAGATTGGAACACAAGTCCAATTATTTATTTCTCTGTACTTTTCTAATTGAGCATTTTTCTTTGGCTTTCAATAAAACAAATCATTCCGAGTCCATTACATATTATGGAACATGGATAATGAATTATCCATACTTTATGACATAAGGTCGTGTTCCACCACACATCATAAATTATTATGTTTGTGTTTTCACTAAGTCATTCTTGACTTAGGTTTTTACATTTTATCGTAAAATCTCGTCTTTGAAGACTAAAATCCTTTTAGCTTAAAACCAAAACCTTTAGATAAAATCAAATCCATTTGCAAGAGTAATTTCCCTCAAAGATACATAGGTATCAATTTCCCCAAAACATTTTCTCAAAATTCCTTAAAAACGTTTAACAACGGTTTCAGCGCTTTTTATTGAGATTTGGTCCAAAAGCCATATTTTTGAAAACATGGTTCTTCACCTCAAATGTATTACTCTCATAGGTTATATTACTCATATGAAAATGTTGAAACACTGATTTTCCATCAAAATCTCCATTTATACAAAATTTCTAAGAATTTGACCGAACATCGTTAATTTTGTAAATCGCGTAAATCCTTATTCAACGATTTTACACTCTAATAGTCCAAAACTCATTTTGGAGTTTTAGAACAGTTTGATATGCATGGAAAACCGTTTCCAAATGTCCAATTACATAAATTTTTGAAAATTACAGCTTAGTCCGTAAACTTTCATTAATTACAAAAAGGTCTTTATTTACTTAAAACCTTATAATTTTTTATTTATATCTTCAAATCACACCAAACCAACTTCTTTAGAAATATTTTTCAGTTGCCCTAAAATTTTCAGAAATTACATTTCTGCCCCAAATATTTTACAATAATTACAAAAAGGTCCTTTTTTACAAAAAAAAACTTATAACTTTTTATGTATTAATCCAATTAACACCAAACCAATTTCTATGGTTTTGTCTCATCAAGGACTACAATCTTAACATACAAGAATATGAATTTCAGTGCAGACACTGAAATTCTCAGAAATTGCATTTTAGTCCCTAAGGACTCATAAAATCATATCTTTCAATATACACATCCAAATCAATTCTAACCAATTTCTATATTCTTATATATTCATTCAATCCTCATGAAAATTATTCAAACAATTTAAATCATCATGGAACCCATTTAAACATCCATGGCCAAATGGCCGAAGAATGATCATGTTAGGCAATTTTTCATGTTAAATCAAATAAACAACCATCAAGTATCCAATTAGAAATCATTGAATCAAAATCAACATATATCAACATCAAGTATCAACCAAATCCTCCTAGAGGATCACACACATATAAAACAATAATTTACACAACTTTCACACTTATGATTTACAAGACCATTTATACTAAATAACACTAAAAAAACCATCAACATGTCTACCCTAAGGTAGGATGATGGTAATCTCCCCCATACCTTTGTTGATCAATTGAAACTCAAGCAATAAGAGGATGGTGTTCACCTATAGCTCAAGGTTTTGCACAACCAAAACCTAGCCATGAACAATCAACAAAACAACAAAAATGATTTCGGCCAAGACAAGAAAAATAGGCTAGAGATCTCTAAATTTTTCAAACTCTTGGATGATGAATATAGAAGTCATATGAAGATCATAGAAATTGATCTCATATTAAAATGATTTTTTTATGATTTTTTAGAATTTTTTGAAAAACTAGATCTAGGAATTTGATCTTGAAGAAATCATGGATTTAAGAAGAAAACTTGTGATGGAAAGTGAAGGTATGATCATGGATCATAAGGCTATACCTTTGGAATTTGAAGAAATGATCAAGACCTAATACTTCCTTTGAAAATTGAAGATGTAGAACTTGGAGTTTTTTCTCAAGTTTAGGAAGAACAACATGAACAATGAAGGAAATGAATGACCAAGTGTGGTCTTATGATGTTGACGCCGTGGGTTTCAGGGGAGAAATGGGTAAAATATTGTCATGGCACACTTGAAATTACAATGAAGGATTAAGGGTATTTTGGACTTTTCACATATAACCATCATTACTTGCATTTAATGCAAGATGACTAACCCCTATGACTCATCCCCATGATTCATCATAGATGACATTGTGCTCATCCACCCGGCGTCCGGTTTTGTCTCTGCACATCCTTTCTCGATTATGTCGATCCCCGATTGTCGAGTATTCACCCGAATAACATATAATAACCTATTTATTTTGAAAATTTTCAAAATAACCACTATGGTTGGAAATAAAATAAAAATCTAAACAGTTTTGTTCTCGGGTCAAAATTAGGTTTTCTACTCAGTAAAATCTTACTGTCAGTTAAAACGCAGACCGGGTTTCGTTTGAATTTTAAACCTAAATTTTTACCGTAAGATTCTACCATAAGGTAGAGTATAATTATGATTTATTTTATTAAAAAGTCATTTTCTAGATCTAATATAAAAATCACAAACAATTAAAATTCTACCGATAATGAAAAACAGTAAAAACGGGGTGTTACAGTGTTTGTTTCAAACTGATTTAATTCTTCTTGCGTTACCATGATACAATTATTATCAACAATAGCATAATTAATGGTTTTTGGTTCAATTTGAGAAACAAAGGTCATATTGTTACATGCATTTCTTAAAGAACGTCTAGAAGTTACCCCTTTTGATATTTCACCATTGATGTTGTCCAAGGGATGATTCCTTACAATCTTCCATTCTTTAGGCCGCTTTTCATATGGTTCTTTTTCTGGATTTTGTGCAACATCATCAATATTTTCATCTTCTTGTCTTTCTTCAGTTTGATTTTTTTCCATATTTCCTGCATCATCATCACACACATCTTATACCCTTTGTCACAAAGTTGACTTATGCTCAAGAGATTGTGCTTGAGCCCTTTGTTATTGTCTCCATATGTTACATTTCCTCCTTCTTTAAGGTTGTTAATTTTGTGATATCTCCTGTCATGTGTTTGGAGCAGCCACTATCTAGGTACCAACTTGAAGTTTTGGCCTTCAAACACACCTACAAGACAAATTTTCAAACTTTTCCTTTAGGTACCCAAATCTGGTTGGGTCCTTTGTTGTTAGTCATAACATATGTTCCCTTAGGAACCCATATTTGCTTAACATTTATCCTTGAAGGATTTCTAAAATAACATGTAGATGTAGTATGTCCTTTTCTTTCACAATAAAAACATCTAACAAAAGGACTAGTAGAAGTCTTAGGAGCAACAAATAGTTTATTAAAGGATTTTTCATGCATAGCTGGTTTGTATCCTATTCCAGCTTTATCATATACTCATTTTTGTTGTCCAAGAAGTACATTAAGATTATATCTTCCTAAAGTAAATTTAGAGATAGTGGTTTTCAGTTTTTCCACCTCTTTTTCAAGCATATTGCAATTAGAGCATGTAGAGCTAGATGCACTTAGCCTACTGTTTTTAGCTTCCAATTCCTTATTCTTAATTTGAAGAGATGCATAATCATTACATTGTTTAGCAATTACTTTCCTACATGATATGAGTTGCTTAGCAATTTTCAGATATTCACTATGCAATTCATCAAAAGCATCTTGCAGTTCATCATAAGTAGGGGGAAGATCATTTACCTCATCTTCAATTTGTGTCACTTTGATGACTGGACATAAGGCAAATATTTGCTTCTTCTTCCTCAGATTCTTCAGAGGAATCCATGTCATTTTCCTCCCATGATATGTATGCTCTTCTTGGCTTTTTGTTCTTCTTGTCTTTGGACTCAAAGCTGTCATGCTTGTCCTTCTTTTAAAGCCTTGGACACTCATTCTTGTAATGTCCAGTTTTTCCACATTCATAGCATTTTACATTTGATGTTGAACTTTCACCTTTTGATAGATTCTTTTTGGAAAAGAAGTTTGAGGGCTTTTTGTTGAAGGTTTTCTTCTTCTTGAGAAACCTTTTGAATTTTTTGATCAACAGTCCCATGTTTTCTTCAGAATCTTCATCCTCCTCAAGTTCTTCATCTTCATCACTATCATGAACTTCTTTGGAGATATGAGCCTTTAGTGATAATCCTTTATTTTTCTTCTCCTTCTCTTCATGATCATTTAGTCTATGTAGTTCCATCTCATGTTCTTTCAACTTTCCAAATAAGGTAGCAATGTTCATGGCATCTAAGTCTTGTGCTTCAGCTATAGCGGTAATCTTTGGTTGCCATTCTTTTGTCAAATATCTCATAACCTTGTTGATTTGTTGTTCATCTGAGATAATCTTTCCAAGTCCATTTAGTTGGTTAACAATGTGAGTGAACCTCCTTTGCATATCATTGATGTCTTCATCTTTCTTCATGTGAAAGAGTTCATACTCGTGCATGAGTGAATTCATTCTTGCTTTCTTCACATCACTTGTGTAACACCCTGTATTTTACTGTTTTAAATAACAGTAATACATATAAATATGTTTATAATTTATTTGAGTTTTATAAAATTATTTTAAATAAACGGAGCTTACCACTTAATCCTACTTGAATGTAGGAAGCTACGATTAAAATTTAGGTTGGAAAGTCAGGCGAAACTTGGTCCGCGAATTCCATTGACAGTATAATAATACTGCTCAAAAGACCTAATTTTAATTCGTGAACGAAAGACTTAAGTTTAATATTTTATTTTATACAAATCTGTATTTTTAGAATTTTTTCAGAAAAAAAAAATAATTTACGTTTTTCGGGCGAAACACGTAATCGGGTAGACGACGGAGGGGATTTTGGAGTTTCTAAGAGCCGATAGAGGGTTTATCTTAGGATTTTGAGATGATTCAAGGGGATGAATCATATTTTTAAGTCTAGGTTTTTCAGGGTTAAAGTGAAAATTTAGGAATTTTACTCTTAAGTCCCTGAACTTTCTGTTAATTACCCTTTTGTCCCTAAATTAGTTTCTAAGTTTTTTTCAAGTGAATTGGGCTAGAATCCTTGTTCCCAATCTCTAATGGACGTGGCTTTGAAGCCCAAAAATTTTCTAGTTCATGGATTGATTTCATGATGCCTATTTGAAACTATACAAGTTTCCTATGTCAAGCTTAATGCTTAAATCTTTAAGTGGGCCCCACAAACATGAATCCAAGCCCAAATTTACCAAGCCCATGCGCAAGCCCATGAGGGATTGAAGGTTGCCCTCATTTGTTGTTGGATGAACCAAGATTTTCTATAATGTTCTACATTCTTCCACTTTGTTCTTCAACATTCTTTAATCTTCTCAAACATTCTTGATTTGTCTTAAAATATCTATGACAAATTCAGCCAAGTTAGTCAAGATAAGCTCACATTAAATGTGGTAAAAAGGTCATCATGACAATTTATTGGCAAATTTCAAACTAGTCCTTAAACTTTTGGAATCTTTGCAAATTGGTCCTTAGAAAGTATTTGCATTTCAATCCTTTTAGCAAGACAACTCATCCTACTAGATCCTTCTAAAAGTGGCGCAAGCAAGCTCTATAAATACTTTCTCTCACTTTTCACTTAGTTTCTATTGTCATTTGTTCAAAAACCTTAAAGTTATAAGTCTTTTAGTGATAGATTTGTGAAGCAAGTTTCTTGGATTTCCTTTGTCATTGATTTTCAAGAGGTAAATCCTAATCTTCTTCCTTAATCATGCCTATGTTCTTTAGCAAGTTTCTTGATTCAAAGTTTGTTTCATAGTTGTTCATCATTTCCAAGTTTCTAAGTCTTAAACTTTGAAAAATCATAATAAATTCTAGAAAAATCACATGATGATGAAACTACTTTCTATCTTCTTGATATCATGCATATTATCTAAATCCAAGAGCATGATGTAATCAAAAATTTCTTTCCTAAAAACCTAGCCTTGGCCGAATCTATCAAAGTAGGTTTGATAGAGTTTTGTTCATGTGTTGTCATGTATGATCATGTATTCTATATGGCATGTATGTCTACACACTCTAATCCATGTTAGTTTCTTAAAATTAAAATCTTTACTCAAAAATCTCTATGTTGGCCGAACCCTAGGTTGGTGAGATTTGATGAGTTTTTGTTCATAGTTTTCATCAATGAACTTGTTAATCAAGTTATTAGTATGTATGCTTAATAAATCCAAGTTGGTTTATTAAATTAAGAACCCTAGCTCTATGAACATGTTGAGGCCGAATCCTTGTATAAAAGAGTTAGGAAGTTTGGAGTTTTAAAGTTAGTTGTTTAGTCACTAATCTATGATTTAGGTTAGTCAAGGATCATTAATCCATGACTTAATCATGATTAGAGGTTTTAGTCATTCAAAACCCTAGAGGCCGTGACTATGTATTAGGGTTTAGAATGTTTTAGTTTCTTGATTTGTAGCTATTTGATTGTAACGGTTGAAGGTTAAGTGAGTACGACGTTTAAGTGGTATCCGAACTTCCGAAGGAATCAGTAAGTTCACAAGAAAGTCTTCAAGAGGTAAGAGGGGAACACCTGAGGATTTATTCGATGGCTATATGCTATCCCGTGTTTGTTTGTAATTATTTGTTTGTTAGTATTTATTTAAGTTGTTTAATGTTGTGTTATTTGTATCTGTGTGGTTTTAATTGCGTTTAATTGTTTATCTGTAATTATAATATGCTACTGTGATGCATGATCTGCCTAGGAAATATCTGTGAAATAACTGTTGGTTGATGTGTGAGAAGTCTGACAATGGTCAGTGCACAATTAAGTTAATCGGATAAAAGCTTTAAGAAACTTCGCAAATTATATTCAATGTTTTAACGACAAAATATTGATATATAATATTAAAGGGAATTTATTTTGAGAAAAATAAGGATTTTTGGAAAAATTATTATTTTAATAATTTATTTCTGAAAAAGTGAATTATGAGTCACAATGAGCGCGAAACCGTGAAAATATTTTAGCACTGCTAATTTTTACGTAAGAAATTATGGAATATTACAAAATATTCTTTTATGAAATTAATTGGTAAAAATAAGTTAATCATGATTTTAGAAAATTAATTAAGTGGAAAAAGCTAAGTTTTGGCTTAAAAAGCCTTAAAAATTATATTTGACGGCAACTTTGGAAAAGTGTAGACGGCAAGTATTTTGAAACGGCAGTGCATAATTTTGAAGAAAATAAACCTCAAGTAACTCATTGGTTTGTGAAAAACTAAGTTTTATTGTTTAAGGATTTTATTAATAAATTTCCAATTTGGAAAAGAATTTTCGAAAAATTAAAAGTTAATTCAACGGTGTTGAAAGTGGTGTGGAACTTAGTAACCGAGACGTCGGGGTACTAAGGTTCTGTGTTGTGATGGACTCAGGGTCATTTGGACTTTGAGGGCCTGTATCGTATACGTGAGGTATACCGTGTTGAAACATTGAAGATGTTTTCTCGTACCACGAACCTAAGACTGGTGCATCGGTCGAGAGGTGTCGTGATTGAGCACTTGGACTGTGAGGTCCTGTGTTGTGATAAAAGTTTTAACAGTGTTTTAAAACTATGTGAGTCGTAAGCCATTTTGAGCTTCGCCAAAGAAAGGTTGAACACAAAGAAAAGAACGAAACAAAAGTATTTTTGCATGCATTTGGCAGACGTGCCTGCGGTTCGATGCATTAATTACCAGCGGCGAAAGGTAATTTTGATTGCATTTTTCTCATGTGCCTAGTAAGGACATGGAGACCCCATCTTACTTGCTATTGGTGCCCTGAGTGTGGACATTAGCAATGTGTTTGGCTGCGTGCTTGGCCTTGTGTGCCTGTGTGGATGGGAAGAGGCAGTGTGCCTAGTGGCAGTGTGCCAAGTTAGCCAGCGTGGCTATGGAGCCTGATCAACTCATTATATGTTGGGATATCGCATGAGATTAGGACGAAAATTAGATGATGAATATGAAGTGTCATGCATAATTTTCTAATCGATGATGTTTGGGGTGTCGAACCCACTGATGAACTATTTGTTTATAACTGCTGGTATTTGGTAAATGCTGATGTTTTATGTGGTGGCTAGTATGTAGTTATTGAGTAAGATCCATGTATTGGTTTCTCACTCTTACATATTCAGATGGACCCGGATATACCTTTGGTACAATCGGGGGTTCGAACGATCATATTTGATCGTGCATAGTACGGTGGTGCCTAGGAGATTAATCTTGGGGCACTCAGCGCCACCTACCATGGCCCGAGTAGAGAAGTTATCGGCACGATAGAGGAAGGAACACAACAGAGAATTCATGTCGTGGAGACGGTCGAGGTATCTCTACCTCCAGTCTAGCTATACCTGCAGTACTTGGAAGAGCACGGATTGATGGATCCATTACCTCAACCACATCCTCTTCAGATATTAGGACCTGAGGAACCTCCTACTGAAGTGGATCTAGATGAGGGGGAGGAAGATCCGGAGGAATACATTGAGGACGATCTTGAGTTTCACCCTCCCGCGGTTGATGATGGGGATTCTTCTGATGACACAGCGGTAGCAGAGGCATCATCGTCAGAATCGTCAGTTGTAGGCGGGATTGATCATCAGGATCTTCCCAATGGGTTTTAGTAGCTTGACCAGCTATAGGTATAGTTCTGGGGTAGTGAGCCTTAACACTTTTTAATATGGCTTCTAAGAGCCATAAGTTTTTGAATATGGTTCTGAACTACTCGTTGCTGAAATGTATATGCCTTTATTTTCTTTGCTTAGTTTGATGGAGAATGGCCTATACTTATGAGGGCTCTTTTGTTATCTCCTATTATAGGTTTTGTGTATGTAAAAAGGTGATGTATATATATATATATATATATATATATATATATATATATATATATATATATATATTATATGTTGTGTATGTTTGCAATGATTCTATATTTTAAGAAAAAAAAAATCAGCACTATTTTAGTAAAGAAAAAGTCTCTTATAAATATATTTTTTGAAAGTAACCAGCGTTTAATAATATAATTTCCGTTCTTGGGTATTAGTGTGATGACCCTGGAGTAGGGTGTCGCAACTTGTCCCTTCATGAGTAGCTTGCAGCGTATCCCACATTTGTTTTGCTGTCTTACAATTTGAGACCCTGAAAAATTTATCATAACTCAAAGCAGCAGTTATAATATTTTTATCTTTAGCATTACAGAAAAGACTGTAACTATTCTCAGTGAAAAGCTCTCTCTCAATTTCGTGTAATCTTTCAGAATTGAATGAATTGATTATTGAAAAATGTTTGCCCAAGCCTTTATATAGGTGTATGTCAAAATAGATCCGTTGGGCATACTTTAAAAGTCAGTTAAGATCAAAACAAACTTTTTATCATAAATTGATTCTGTCAGTCAATCGATTATTAATCGATGTATTAACCAAGATTTGTAATTTTTGTACTGAGTACATCGATTGATCAATCGATTGGATTCTTGAAAGTTCTTGATTCTCATTGATACGTAGATGTGTACATCGATTGTGTTCTTGAAAATCACAAGCATCAGCAGCCCAAAAGTCTTTACATCGATTGCTTAATCGATTGCATAATCATTTCAAAAAGTCTTTGCCTCTGTTTGGGCTTATGCATCAATGTGTCAATCGATTGACTCTTTGTAAATATAAGACTTCACTTCTGTTCTGTGTATGCATCGATGTACTAATCGATGTGATGTATATGAAAAATATTCTTGGCCTCTGTTTGACCTTATACATCAATGTATCAATCAGCTGTATGTTTGTTTCAGAAATCACTGGCTTTTGTTTTAATCTATACATCAATGTGCAAATCAATTTACAGAAGCTTAGATGCATACATATCAAGTTGTTCTAGAATCAACCAATGTATACATTGATGTATAACATTTATACATTGATGTACACATAGGTTTTCATTAAAAGGTAGTTAATTAACTGAAAGTACATAGATGTACACATAGATGTACAGATCTTTCAATTAACCTTTTTCTTTTTAAGTTCGGTTTTAATTTATGAATACTATTTTGAATTTAGTTAAATTGAGAGAGCTAAATCAAAGAAAATAAGTAAAACTTTTCTTTACATAAAACTTTCTAATTTCCTTTCCTTGATATTCCTTGATTCTTCATTTGTGGTTTCTTCATCTTCAAGCATTCCAACCATGATCCTTGCTTTGCCTTTGTCTTTATCCTTTGATCCTTGATAACTAATTTTTTGAGTTACCTTTTAGTGTGTATACTTGTCCTAATTAATTGTTCTATGTGTTTCATATTGGTGATTTGGCTGAGTTTTACATTATTGGGCTTAATTTGGCTTAATTGCTAAACATTGTTAATTTTTCGGATTTTTCACTCATCCTGATCTTGTTGCCTTGCGCAGAGCATAACTAGAGCTACAGATATCGGATTTTGGTGATCTTGTTGTCCCTAGAAAGATAAGGAAGAGAACTACAATTTCAGGTTTCACAAGAATTGTCAAATTAGGCCAAAATCAAGGCTAAATTGGGTCCCGAATTCTCTGATGCGGATCAGTGCACAGTCCATGATGTTCCTTCACTTAAATGGGCCTGACTTACTCATCTTAAGCCCAATTAAGGCATATGATACCTTGTTGGAAAGTTTATTCAGAGGCCCTTAATTTGGTATAGGTTGAGGTCAGGATTAATAAGCATAAATAGCAGTTTACAGCCACACAAGTCAGAGAGACAAAAATTAGATACTTTTGCAATCTTTGTTTTTGCAAGCTTTGGAATTCTCTTCCCCTCTTCACTTTGTTGGATGTTTTGTTGTTAAATCTTATCCAATGGTGATGACTATGGAAGGCTAAACCTTTTATCAATCCTAGACATTCAAGTAATTTGGTTTGAATTCCGAGTTCCTTACTTTTGATTGTTTTTCAATTGCTTCTTCTCCTTTTCTCTTCTTTCAATTATGATTTCTGTGTTGTGAGTGTGATTACGCTTGATCTATGTCTTATTATATGTAGATTCAGTTTTCATGATTGAATTGGAATTAGGAATTAGGATTGATTAATCCAAAAATCTAATAGAGATTAGGGAACCGATTGGTAACCTAGGTTAATTGAATTTGTACATAAATCAACATTATTAGGGATTGCGATTGTGACTCCAATTTTGTTGTTTAAACCCTACATGATCATGTAGTAGATTTCAAATTAACAGAGGAGGAGGGCAAACGAATTTATATCTTTTGGAACAATGACGAATTCTACCAAAGAACTTGATGTCTTGGATTGATGTTTATAATTAATTGAATTTATTTGTTTTTTACAAACTGTTTTCTCCTTGAAAATTTTGAAAACCCCCTTTCTCTAACATTCATGATTGTCTAATAATTTTAAAGATCCTCGTGAGACGACCAAGGTTGTTTTGCCTTGTACTACAGTTTTTAATTACTATTATTTTGAACCGTGTACGGCCACGGATCAATCCTTTGAATTCATATCCTTGCACTAAATGATCTTTTCATAACATGTAAACTTATAAAATGATTAGTGAATCAAAGTTTAATTAATTTCTTAAGTTTGGTCATTAATCAAAACATACTAGAGTCATTTTCCAACAAAGGTCCCGATACATCTTAGAGGCACTTGAGTGCACACTCAGTCCACTCCTATGTCCTTCTTCAAGGATCAACTTCCTGAGCTCAAGAACATCTGGTATACAGACTCTATCTTTGAACCTCAAAACTCCATCCCTTCCTTCCTTAAAGCTAAGGTTTCTACCCTGAGCGAGCAACTCTCTCTGGTCTAAGAGAAACTGATCTATCTTCTGACCCTCTCTAACCTGATCCATCAAACTGTTGGTAACCTTCAAGGTTCCAAGCCTAATGCTCTTAGGGGTAACTTCCCAAGCTAAACTCGGGTCTCTAAATTCCTCAATCAGATCCATCTCCCTAACCATCAAAGCGGAGACGTGCAAGGTTTTCCTACTTAGAGCATCTGCCACAACATTGGCTTTTCCTGGGTGGTAGGTTGGATAAAAATCAAAATCCTTTAAAAACTCCATCCACCCACGCCTCATGTTCAATTCCTTCCGATCAAAGAGATACTTCAAACTCTTATGATCACTAAAGACCTCATACTTTGCTCCATAAAGGTTATCCCTCCAGATCTTTAAGGCAAAAACCATGGCTCCTAATTCTAGGTCATGGGTAGGGTAGTTCTTCTCATGGGTTTTCAACTGCCTAGAAGCATAAGCCCCTACCTTACCATCTTGCATCAACACTCCACCTAAACCTTGCTTCGATGCATCACAGTACACTCCAAAAGGTTTACTAGGATCTGGCAAAATTAACACTGGTGCTGATGTTAACCTATCCTTAAGGGTTTGGAAACTCTCTTCACACTTACAGTCCCACACAAACAACTGTCCCTTCTTGGTGAGACAGGTTAAGGGTAGGGCTAACTTAGAGAAACCTTCTATAAACCACTTATAGTACACTGCTAAACCCAAGAAACTCCTAATCTCAGTTACTGACTTTGGCGCTTCCCACTGGAGCACCATCTCAACCTTAGCCGGGTCAATGGTTATCCCACCTTTAGAGATGACGTGTCCTAAGAAACTCACCTCCTCTAACCAAAACTCACACTTAGACAACTTAGCATACAACTGCTTTTCCTTAAGGGTCTGCAAGACAACCCTCAAGTGTTCCTCATGTAGGCCTCCTTGGTCTTGGAGTACACTAAGATGTCATCTATGAAAACCACCACAAGCTTATCCAAGTAAGGGTGAAAGGTCTTATTCGTGTAGTCCATGAACATAGCAGTTGATGACAACCAAATGATAGTTGCCTTTGAAAAGATCTTTTTGGTTGAATTTTAACTAGTTATAAAACCAAGTCAGAATTGTGTTGTAACATAAAAGGAAGAAAATATGAAAATAGGTGAAGATTAGAGATGGTATGGCGCCACAAACTAGAGAATTTGATAAGCCTATGATGTTCACCACAAGAATCTTGGATTCTTGATAAGAACTTAGCTTGGTTCAACCAAGAACCTAGGAGAACAAATTCTCACAATATGGATTTAATCCAAAATCAACATCAAAGTTGTTTATTCATGTGTTTGTGGCATCTTACATATAGAGAACATGGCTGAGTTCTTTTGCTTCACTTTGCCTTCCATAGGATTGTAAAACCTCCACTTAACTCACCTAATCATGGCACTAAAACACCCACTAACTCCCACTTAACTCAGCCACCATAATCATGAGTTAATTGGCCTAAAAAACCCTCATAATGTAGCCACCAAATCAATCAACTCAGCCATAAAACTATGAAGGTTACGCCCCCCCCCCCCTTTGAATGACAATAACACTCATAAAAACTAACGTAACTCACAAATAACTTAGCCACAAAAGAGTGGTTACACCCCCTCTCTTCATGACTCTTTATCCCCCTAATTATGTGGTGGTTACACTTGCTTCTCACATTAAAAGTGTAATCCCCCATAATTAATACAATTTTATACACACTAATGAGGAGTTTCTTATGGCATGTAAGCCAAAGATTCCCTCCCCAAGACTCTCTAATAAACTCGTGTACATCATGGTAAGTAGTGGACTTGACCCAAAAATATCACAAATTAATTGGGCTTGATCACACTAACCATTACACTTATTGGAAATAAAAGAAAACAACCAAGACATGGACTTGCACACCTTCTTCACGCTTCTTGGGTTTGGATGAGCAAAGTTATTAACTTGGGCTCATTGTCTTCATTACTTGCACTTGCACTTGGGCTTGTGTCCATTAAAAGAGCCACCATTTGATCTAGTGCTTGTTGGGCCTTTTTGGTCCTAGCTCTTATCATGGGCCCATCAAGTCCTTGAATGGCATCTTGATCCATGATGGGTTCCATTGGGCTTACATCATCCCCTCCTTCTTTAAGTGAATTCGACCTCGAATTGAAATCTTCATCACCTACATCAAAAAGTGATAAATCAGCCACATTAAAAGTTGCACTAATCCCACCATACTCACTAGGAAGATCTATCTTGTAGGCATTGTCATTTATCTTGGCCACCACTTGAAATGGTCCATCTCCCCTTGGGTGAAGTTTATATTTCATTTGGGAAGGAAACCTTTCCTTTCTCATGTGTACCCAAACCCAATCCCCGGGTTCAAATACCATCTTCCTCCTCCCTTTGTTTGCTTGCCTAGCATAGCTTTCGATCCTCTTTTCAATTTGGACCTTCACTTGCTCGTGTAACCTCCTCACATATCCAGCCTTGGCCCTACCATCTTTATGCTTAAGAATTGAAGAGTTAGGCAATGACAATAAATCAAGAGGAGTTAAAGGGTTAAATCCATAAACTACCTCAAAAGGAGAATATTGAGTAGTACTATGAACGACCCTATTGTAAGCAAATTCAACATGAGGCAAACATTCCTCCCAAGATTTAATATTCTTTTTAATCACATCACTTATAAGGGAAGAAAGTGTCTTGTTCACAACTTCAGTTTGCCCATCCGTTTGAGGATGGCAAGTAGTGGAGAAGAGAAGCTTTGTACCTAGCTTTCCCCACAATGTCCTCCAAAAGTGACTTAGGAACTTGGTGTCCCTATCACTAACAATACTTCTTGAGAGACCATGAAGTCTCACTACTTCCCTAAAGAATAGATCCGCAACATGACAAGCATCATCAATTTTTTTGTATGGTATAAAATGTGCCATTTTAGAAAATCTATCCACCACAACAAAAATTGAGTCTTTACCATTCCTTAATCTAGGCAATCCCACAACAAATTCCATAGACAAATCAATCCAAGGAAAATCAGGGTTAGGTAAAGGAGTATAAAGTCCATGAGGTATCACTTTAGATTTTAACTTTTTACACATAATGCATTTTTCACAATATTTTTGCACATAATGCTTCATATGAGGTCAATAAAAATGTTCATGCAACATGTCTAAAGTCTTTTGAACCCCAAAATGCCCCATTAAACCCTCTTCACGCGCCTCCTTCAAAAGTAAGTCCCTTATGGAACTTTTAGGCACACATAATCTTTTTTTCCTTGAATAAAAACCCTTAGTGCCTAAAATATCCATTTTGGGCTGAATGCACACAATTAGCAAAGATATTTGAAAAAGTCCTTATCATGCTCATACAAATCCTTAATGCATTCTAGTCCAAACAATTTTGTTTCAAGGGTAGAAAGTAAAGCATGTCTTCTTGAAAGTGCATCCGCCACAACATTGGCCTTACCCTTCTTGTGTTTCACCACATATGGAAAT
The DNA here is from genome assembly GCA_030762895.1 of Sophora flavescens. NCBI lineage: Eukaryota > Viridiplantae > Streptophyta > Magnoliopsida > Fabales > Fabaceae > Sophora > Sophora flavescens. Next base: position 90,248,460 of record CM061066.1, read on the forward strand.
TGTTCAATAAATTAAACCCACTTTGCATGCCTTTTATTTAACTTTCCTTGCCCTTTCAAATATTTCAAAGACTCATGGTCACTATGAATCACAAATTCTTTGGGCAAAAGACAGTGTTGCCAAGTTTGCAAAGCTCTTACTAAGGCATACAATTCCTTATCATAGGTGGGATAATTAAGGGAAGATCCACTTAATTTCTCACTAAAATAAGAATTGGATTCCCCTCTTGCATCAAAACAGCCCCAACACCAACATTAGAAGCATCACATTCAATCTCAAAAGACTTATCAAAATTAGGTAAAACAAGTATTGGTGCATGGGTGAGTTTTTCTTTAAGTTCCTTAAAAGCATTTTATTGCCCCCCCCCCCCCCCCACTTAAATCCCACATTCTTTTTGACAATTTCATTAAGAGGTGTAGCCAAAGTACTAAAGTCCTTAACAAACCTCCTATAGAAACTAGCTAAACCATGAAAGCTTCTTACATCACTCACATTTTTGGGGGTTGGCCAATCTTGAATGGCCTTAATTTTCTCTTGGTCCACATGGACCCCTTTTGCATTTATCACAAAACCAAGAAAAATCACATGGTCTACACAAAAAGTGCATTTTTTTCCAAATTTGCATACAATTTTTCCTTTCTTAATACAAGTAAAACAACCCTAAAATGTTCAAGATGATCATCTAAGTTTTTACTATATATTAAGATATCATCAAAATACACCACAACAAACTTGCCTAAAAAATCTCTTAGAACATGGTTCATAAGCCTCATAAAAGTGCTAGGTGCATTTGTTAACCCAAAGGCATTACCAACCATTCATATAATCCATATTTTGTTTTAAAGGCAGTTTTCCATTCATCCCCTTCCCTAATTCTAATTTGATGATACCCACTTTTTAAACCAATTTTAGAAAATAGACATGCACCATATAATTCATCAAGAAAATCATCAAGCCTAGGGATAGGATTTCTATATTTAATTGTGATGTTATTCACAGCCCTACAATATGTGCATGTGACACCCTAAAGTCGGTCATCACATGGTTACCCTTTTTGCGAAAAAGAACACATTAAAACTCTGGTCGCTTTCGGAGAAGAAAACCTTTGGTATCAAATTACCGAAAAGGTACTTAATTTTTTTTTTTAAAAAAAAAGAGGTTAAGAAAAGGTGATGAACACTCAGAACATGAATATAAACATCATACATATATACATATATAACATTTCCCCATTGGGATCTTAAGTTTTTGGATTACAAAACGGGCCTTAAACAAACATGCCAACTTCACTGAAAACATAAACTAAAGAAACAGATAAAACATCAAACTGGGAATGAGGAATCTGGGTACTGAACTCAAAAGGAGACTCTAAAAAGCCAGGGATAAACAGAACTACTCCAAAAAGCCGACGACGATCACTAAAGCCTCCTACAGTCTGAGTGGCCACAAACACTACCTCCAGATGAGATATCATACTCCGAATCGATAACCTCACCACCATCGTCAATCGGAACATCTTCCTCTCCGGGGTCCTGTGGGTGGTACCCTACCTCTAGGTTGTCCTCCCACCAGTCGCCTACCAACTCAAGAGGCTCCTCCTCCGGATCCTCTTCAGGGTCCTCCTCGATAGGTTCCTCTGGCTCAACGTGTGGATGAAGAAGTCCATCCATCTGTAGAGTATGAAGTTACAACCAGGGAGGTGGAAGTGCCACTATACGTGTCTCAATCGTGTGAATCCTATGGATCGGTTCTTCGTTGGCATTAGACTCCGTCGTCATAATCGGTCCCCGATACGTAGCTGTCATCACATCATCGCTTACCGTCCAGTTCCTCACTAGCCCAGCCTCGTCGAACACCTCGTTCCTCTAAATCGAGGGTGCTAGGGGAACATTGGGTTCCATCTAAAACACGTACATATACCGATACAAGAAAAGGAAAAGAACATATAGATATGCAAAAGTGAGATATCGTCATAAGATATATCCCACAACAACCATATACATGATACATGCAACACATAATCATGTCAACAGTTAAATCATGCTCAATCATAATATAATCGTGTTATATCAAGGGATCTCAAGCTCGTACAATCAATTTTTGAAAATATGCATGACACTTCAATATCAGGCTCTATCCTAATCTCATGAGATCTCAACACCGTGTTTCACTGGAGAAGAATTAGAGTTGGTCAATCTCTAGCCCACCGGGCAGTTGCCTCCATACCCTCATGCATTTAAGGTCTCAGGACGAGCAACGTCACATGTGCCTCTGAACCGGTCACATGGACAGACTCCCAGATACCACCTTGTATCTGATATATAAGAAATGCACGTCTGCCTGGGGAAATACACATGGAAAATATTTTGTTTACAAGGTTTTCTTTGTGTTCATTCTTTTTCGCTGTCGAAGCTCAAAGCTAACGACTAAATCATCATTTCCCCATCACTTGAAAACTCAGAATCATAGGACACATAGTCCGAATGCTCAATCAGAACGCCCTAAACCGTGGCTGCAGTCCAGGGTTGTGGTCATAAAAATCAATTATATTTTTATTCACGTTTTAAACTTAACATGATAAGGATAGTAGCCCACAACAATGAAATCAGAACGTACTGTCCTCGATTTCGAGAATTGGATTCTCAGTCCATAACATCATGAATAGGAATCATAGTCCCGAATTAACACTGATCCAAGATCACATGTGCATAACTGAATACTAGAGGTGACGTTCTAGATTCTCTTTCTTAATTACTTATTTTTTTGTTCGTTCAGTGAAAATCAAATTCAAAACTGAATCCTCGATAACCTATCCAGGCTATCGGAAAGTTTCTAAAACATTTAGGAAAAACATTTTCTTTGAAAATCTTTTATAAAGCATCTTTGAAATACTTTTATCTTTGAAAATTTCCCCCAATAAGACATTGCCAAATAGTTCATGAAAGTTTTCACTTGAAAACACACAGTTCTTTAAGTTAAAGAGCTTTTGGAAAAGAACACCAATCCTTTCATCTTCACAGCTTATTCAGGTTTTTAATCCTTATCACAGTTGAGCACACACACAAGTCTGGCTTAGCAAACTTTCAATCAACAGCAGTATATATTCTCAGTTCGATGTTAATATCACAGTTGAAAACAGTTCATCACAGATATGTATTATAACATTTAGAGTAAGTATATTCAACATCAGATAATAGCATAACAGTTCAAGTACATCAGATCACCAAGTAAGTTCAATCAATATATAAATATCCAGTTAAACACCTACACACATGCATACAGTTATTGAATATCTTTAGGAAATCCCCTCTTACCTCACGTCGGAGTTAGGAGTTTGGATTTGAAAAGAAGGTCCTCGCTTCTCTGGCGATGGAAGTCTAAGGTTACCAACATAAAATCATGAGTTAAAAATCACCCGAGAACACTAACCACAAGGTATAGGTTCGGTTCATACAATAAACTAGGATTAAGGGTTTCCGAAATTTATGCGACTCTTGGATTTATGATCCTTAAGTGCTAGAAGTTCATAAACAACAATCTTTTAACAAAGTCGAATTAAAAATCTCACTAAGTACTTGACTTAGGGTTTCGGCCAAGCATAGGTAAATAGGTTAGGAATTTCTAAACTTTCCAATCTCTTTAGGTTAGCATCCATACATAGTAAGGAGCTTGAAACCATGATCATTTCGGAAAATGGAAAAATCAAATGTCTTAGACCATGAACTCTTAGGTTCGGACTTAACAAGTTTGTGAGGTTATAGATATTTAAATCATCCAATCTTTTGGACATAGCATCCTTTAACATGAAGGAGCTTTAATCCATAATCATCTTGGAAAACAAAATAAAATAACACATCCTAGGTCAAATGTTACATTCGGCCATCATAGGAAAGTAAAGCAAGAAAATATTTTAAACTTTACAATCACTTAGACATAGCATCCTTTAACATGAGGAGCTTTTTAGTCCATGATCACTTTGGAAAACAAAACTCAACATCTTTGCCATAACCATTGAAGGTTTCGGCCTTTTCAAGAAATAGGGGTTAGAAATCTTTAAACTTTCCAATATCTTTGATATAGCATCCTCCTATATCAAGGAGTATTAATCCATGATCATTTTGGAAAACAAAACTTAAACACCATTGCCTTAAAACTCATTGGTTTTGGTCTTTACATAAAAATAGAGTAAAAATCTTTAAACCTTCCAATCACTTAGACATAGCATCCTTTAACATAAAGGAGCCTTGGTCCATAATCATATTGGAAATGAAACTCAAATACAAACTCATACATGTAAAAGTTGAAACAAGATTCATCTAAACCATATACATGGTTTCGGTCTCCTTAGAAAGAAGAGGTTAGGAAACTTTGTTTTTCACAACCTTTTAGTATGTGATAGTATGAGTAAATACAAGAATATAGAAAGTGGTTTCAACTCAAAAGGAGTTTTCTACCATTTTTGAGAGGTTTTAGAAGTTAAAAGCACATAAAGAACATATAAAGAAAACTTTGAAATAAAAGATGAAACTTTGAAAAAGAACTACATAGGAGTATTACCCTTAACAAGATAGAAAAATTTGATTAAGAACTCCAAGGGAAAAGCTTGATAAAAATGCAAACTTTTTAAGAGAGAAGAATAAGAAGAAGAAGAAGAAGAAGAAGAAGAAGAAGAAGAAGAAGAAGAAATGTAGTAAGGTGAAAATGTGAGAAAATGGAGGAAAGTGATGAAGTGTAGAAATGAAGAGTATTTATAGAGAGTGAGGGGGGAGAGGTCACGGTTTGGGAGGAAGGAAGAGAAGAAAAAAAAGAAGGTGGGTTACTTGTAGAGAGTATAAGGAGTTAATGTGATGTGATGTGATTGGAGAGAGAAAGATGAAATAGTGAGATTTTGAAAAAAATTCAAGATTCACTTTTTTAGGTGTGTCATAGCCTTCACATCAAGTCACTTCATGTCACTTCATCCTCTTGATGCTCTGCTCCATTGCGTATCAGATGACTTCCCCGATCGTATTTCCCGACGATTTCGCCCGGAAATCCCTAAGATTTGGCCCGAACAAGATTTTTCGAAACCCTCCAAACCCACACAAAACATCATAAAAACACTAACCGTCTCGTTCAAGAATTAAAATTTTGTCTCTAGCTCAGTAAACTTGTACTGGCAGTGAGAACCCAGATCGGTTTTCGTTTGAATTTTTGACCGAAAGTTTTTGTGACTTCATACAGTAAAACAACACAAGAAAATGATTTTATTTTAAATAAAATCATCCTCTGGATTTTATAAAAAATAAACACATTAAGGCATGTATTTACTGATAAAGAAGCGTACGATAAACAGGGCGTTACAGTGCACATCCTCCACTTACCATCCTTTTTAGGTACTAAAATTACCGGTACTACACATGGGCTCATACTTTCTTGAACCCACCTTTTTTGCATCAACTCCTCCACTTGGGTTTGAATCTCTTTAGTCTCTTGAGGATTACTCCTATAGGCTAGCCTATTGGGCAATGATGCACCCTGAATGAGATCAATATGGTGCTCAATCCCTCTTAGAGGTGGAAGACTGTGTGGCACTTCCTTTGGGAAAACATCTCCAAATTCCTTCAAAAGATTTTTAACACCACTAGACAAAGAGATATCATTAGAAGCATTAGCATTTAAACAAAATTCCCTACAATAAAGTATGTATAGGGGCTGCCTTGAGACCAATGCACTTTTTACCTGACTCTTTGTTGCAAAATAGCTCTCTTTTCTCTCTTTTTCATATCAATTTTTCTCACTTTTTTTCTCATGATTTTTCTTTATTTTTATCATTCTTTTTCTCAATTCTTTTCTCTCCTTCTCCTTCTTTTCTCTCTTGCTCTCTTTTTTCTCTCATTCTTATTTGATCCTCACTAACTTGCTTTGGAGACAAAGGAGAAAGAATGACCTTTCGGTCTTGATACATGAAGGTAAACTTATTTGAGAACCCATCATGAATGGCCTTTTTGTCATATTGCCAAGGCCTTCCCAACAACATATGGCTTGCCTCCATAGGCACCACATCACAAAGTACACAATCTTCATACTTTCCAATTGAGAATGGAACCTCTACTTGTTTGTTCACAACCATTTCTCCAACCTCACTTAGCCATTGAAGCCTATATGGCCATAGATGTGCCTTAGAAACAAGATTCAATTTGGACACCAATCTAGTGCTTACAACATTGGCACAACTCCCACCATCAATGATTAGAGAACATACCTTTCCTTGAATTAGACATCTAGAATGAAAGATATTCTCCCTTTGGCTTGCTTCATAATCCTTCATTTGACTTCCCAAAAGCCTCATCACCATGAGTAAATCACCATCCGGCATTAACACGTCTTCTTCAGTTTCCTCCCCACTTGAAGCCTCGGATTGTGATTCCACTTCTCCATTCATGGACACCATGGTTCTCTTTGTTGGACATTGGGATGCTATGTGGCCATGGCCTAGGCATTTGAAACATTTTACATCACAGCTCCTATAGTTTGTCTCCATGGGTTTCTTTCCTTGTATGTTGCTCACGGTCTCCTTGGTTGGTGCACCCTCCTCCTTCTTTTGCTTGTCCTTACAATTGGAGGATGGAAATTTGGAAGATAAAGAAGAAGAATATTTAGACTTCCTCCTCTTAATTTGTTGCTCCACCTTGATGGCTTGTTGGACCAAATCTTCAAGCTCCACATAATGTTGCAACTCCACTATGTCTTGAATATCTTGATTCAAGCCATGTAGGAATCTTGCCATGGTAACCTCCCTATCTTCTTGAAAATTTGACCTAAGTAAGGCCAACTCCATCTCCTTGAAATATTCATAAACGCTTTTGGTCCCTTGGGTAAGCCTTTGTAGTTTGTTGTGAATGTCCCTTTGATAATGACTTGGGACAAACCTCTTCCTCATGACAAATTTCATCTCCTCCCAAGTGTCTATGGGCTCTTCTCCATGTCTTCTCTTTTCTTTTTTGTAATTGGTCCCACCACACAAGGGAATATTCCTTGAACTCAAGGGCGGCTACTTTCACCATCTTGATTTCATTGTATGAATTACAATCCATGACTTGTTCTATTTTAAGCTCCCACTCCAAGTAAGCCTTTGGATCATTCTTCCCAATAAAGGGAGGAACTTTGATTTTGACCCCTTCAAGTCCTCTATCACGTCTCTCTCCTCTACGTCCTCCTCCTCTAGGTCCCCCACCTCTAGGCCTTCCTCTTTCACTTTCATATCCACTAGAATCATCATTGTGTTGAAGGTTGGCAAGTTGTCTATCATAGTTTGCTTGCATTGCCTCCATTTGCCTTGTAAGAGCTTGAAATTGAGTAGCCATTCTAGCATGAATGGCCACTGACCTTGGAGAAAGTGGTGGACTATCCTCATTGTTGTCCATGATTTGAGTAGAAGAATTTATGTGTTTCCTCACTACACTCCCTCACTAGTTCACACAGCGGATTTTTTTTTCACTCTTTTGGCTTTTTCGCCACAAAATATATTTTGGACATTCTTGCCTTTTTCCACTCAATTGTCCTCCTTTAGTTCTTAGAAGAGTCAAATACAAAAACCACACAAAAATCCAAAAAAAAAATTCAAGTAACAAAATCACAAAACTTATCAAAAAACAAGGAAACAAAAAGAAAGGCTAGAAAAGCAAAGCTTTGGAAATAAGAACAAAGGAAGAAGGGAAATATTTTTTCAAGAACACAAATTGCTCAAATAGACTTTTCTCTTCTCTTTTTTTCTCAAGATTTCATGCACAATTTTTTTTTATTATAATTTACGCAATTTTTGTTTTTTTTTTCAAACTTTGAAGAAGAGAATCACACTTCAAAACTTTTTTTTTTTGAGCAAGAACAACAACCACGAAATTTCCCTTCACAAATAGAATCAAAGTGTAATTTTTTTTGTGTTTTTGGGTTTAAAAGAAGAAAAGAAGAAAGGTAGAAGATGAAGAACAAAACTCAAAATTCAACCAAGGCCTAAGCTTTGATACCACTTGATGACAACCAAATGATAGTTGCCTTTGAAAAGATCTTTTTGGTTGAATTTTAACTAGTTACAAAACCAAGTCAGAATTGTGTTGTAACATAAAAGGAAGAAAATATGAAAATGGGTGAAGATTAGAGATGGTAAGGTACCACAAACTAGAGAGTTTGATTAGCCTATGATGTTCGCCACAAGAATCTTGGATTCCTGATAAGAACATAGCTTGGTTCAACCAAGAACCTAGGAGAACAAATTCTCACAATATGGAATTAATCCAAAATCAACATCCAAGTTGTTTATCATGTGTTTGTGACATATTACATATAGAGAATATGGCTAAGTTATTTTGCTTCACTTTGCCTTCTATAGGATTCCAAAACCTCCACTTAACTCACCTAATCATGGCACTAAAACACCCACTAACTCCGACTTAACTCAGCCACCATAATCATGAGTTAATTGGCCTAAAAACCCCTCATAATGTAGCCACCAAATCAATCAACTCAACCATAAAACTATGAAGGTTACTGTTGAGTCACCGGCAAGTGTACCGGGTCGTCGCAAGTAATAAAAGAAACACGGTAAGAATTTACCGAGGTCGAACACAAGGATTGAGCTACCAATTCAACTAATTTGCGAGAAATCCGATAAGTTGGTCAAGTAAAGAAAGTGGTTGAGAGAGAGAGATTAAGATCGCAATTCAAATAACAAATCAAGTAAAGCTAAGGTATTAAAATCTGATATTAAAATATCTAGGGTCTCAATTCCACCTACCCAATCATGCATAGTACCCAAGTGATGATGAATTCCTCCCTAAGTTCAATTACAATGTCAACCGGGACCCCCAAATTCTCCTATATCCACTGTCGTGCTCAATAGGACGTATTCGAAGATTGGATTAATTACTTACTAGGTCTCATAATCCTAATCATCAAATTCGATTAATTCTTGTTCCCTATAAGGTTGCACCGATCTCCTACTCACTCTCGTGCAATATTCGATCGATGATCCCAATTCAAGTTCGAAACGCGAATCGCTGATCAGCCTCAACACGTTTAACTAGTCGATCACGCAAGCATATGATCAACGCAATCAAATCAGAATTGGAAAACATTAATTGAGAAAAGGGGAGAAAAACATACATCACATGAACACTATACCGCCATAGGTGGCTTCATTGATTCCCTAGACGAGGGGAATAGTTCCTCATGCCTGAAAAGACAGACGAGCAATCGGACATAACCACCATAGTAAAATAAGAAAAAGAAAAGAGGAGACGCAGCTCTAGAGTAACAAGAACTCGTAATAAACTGATCTAAAACACTGGCTGAAACTAGGAATTCGCGGCTCCCCTCTTCTGATCTGAAACAGCCTATATAGAGTTCTAATTCTGCGCTCTCTCGCGAGGCGAGCATTAAAATTGGCGCGCATTCAATTTGGATTTTCGCGAGGCGAGAGTGTGTTCGCGGGGCGAGTCTTCAAACCTTAATCTGTCACAGCCGTGACCTTCATCACGGCTTGGCCGTGATGGTCTCTGTCTTCCAGGGTCTTCAGGCTCTCGCGAGGCGAGAATCCTCTCGCGTGGCGAATTTCAGTTTTGGCTCCATCCTGAGTTTGAACTTCAGGTTCGCGAGGCGAGCTGGTGACCCGCGAGGCGAGACAGAATGTATGACTGTTGCTGCTTCAGCTGGTCTTCAGGATCGCGTGGCGAGAATCCACTCGCGGGGCGAGTATCTTCAGAATGGAAATTTCCACTATTTCTTGACTTTCCTTGACTCTCGGAGCTTCACTTCTAACCTGAAACAATAAAAAGAAACAAAAAGCGTAATTCTATTCAAAATAGACTAAAAACTACTAAAAATTCCTAGAACGAGTCAAAATCTACTTAGGAACAAAACAAGGCCAAATTTGGGAGAAAACGAGATTGAACTCGAATAATTTGCACAAAAACCAGTCTATCTAGTTATAAAACTAGATAAGCCAAAGGCTTATCAAAACACCCCAAACTTAAACCTTGCTTGTCCCCAAGCAAGCTAAAACTCAAAAAGGACTCAAGACTTGCCAAGCTTAAGGGATTCAATCGATTTCGCACAAATTTCATGCAATCTTAACAAAACAGTTTTTCTCCAATGATTTCCCCCTTGCATCAATGTAATCCCCACATTCATTTACTTTAAACAATTGAGAACTTCATCATTCATGCAATCATTAATCTACATTGAGGATCAGAGTCACACACAAAAGGAAGATCACCAATTTCAAACAATTGCCTTCCTCACAAGGGTATGTAAATTTTCACTCATTCGCTCAAATTCGTCTAGGCTATCAACTTTTCACTCAATTTCACATATCAAGAGCACTTCCCATGAATTTGATTTTCATCTCAAAAATAGTTCCCACGAAAACATGCATGCAACATCAGAAGGTCTTTTAAAGGTTGTAATGGGGCCTGGCTAAGGGTAGGATATTCAAGGATACTAGGCTTAAGTCCCTAGGAACTAAGAGAGCATGAGCATTTGACACACATTCCACTCAAATTCCTTTTTCCATTTTTCTTTTTGCCTCGGGTGACTACAGCCTTTTCCTTGCTAATCTTTTTGTTTTGCCCCTTTTCTTTTGGCTTTTTTTTTTTTTGCCTTGGGTTTCAACCTTTATTTTTCTTTTTCTCAACCCAAAATGACATATCACCTTGTAGCCACCCCAAACTTAGTTTCTCACAACCCTTCTCTTGCTACGCTTCCATCCTCTCCTAATCCTAAAATCGGGTTAACATGGTTTTTTCAGATTTTGGCTTATAATATATGGTCATCAAGAAACAATAGGCTACTTAGGCTCAACGGGGCTAACTAGGGAACATGCATTAGGGATGGTTCTCTTTAGGCCAAGTAGTTATTCAATGAAAATTTGCCTAAATCATTTGATGCAACACATAAACATGCAAACCATGAAGAGATTCAAGCAAATCCGGGAAAGTGCAACTTAACAGTGATTCACACAATCAAAAACAAAGTTGGAGGCTCAAATCCTCACCTGGACATTTTGTAAATTGTTTGACCGAGATACAATTCCTAGTGTGTGCACCCCCTCACCCCAAACTTATCATAAATCAAGTAATCACAATAAAATTCTCAAAGTTCAGTTTTCAAATTTTCACATGGGGATCAACTTTTCTAATTTCAGAACCTAGGGGGAAATCATCGATGGTCAAAATAATTCATGCAATCAATCTATGCTCAATTTAATTAAAATCCAACAAGCTTGCCGACACATATTCATACACATACTCTTGATCTTCTCAAATTATTCAAGAGTGACAAACAAAACAAAAACAAAAACAAAAAAAACAAAAACAAAAGTGAGGAGAGGAGAGGGTGCTCCCTGATCAAGTTTCCATGGTTTCCTCCTCATCCAATTGGCCTCACAGGCTCCCTTCTGTTGCATAGCATCCTGGAAGAACTCCTGTAAATTAAAACCTTAATTGCAGATTCGCGAGGCGAGATATCACTCGCGAGGCGAATCTGGAAAAATTGTTTTCACACTCTCCAGAATAGCGAGGCGAGTAGTATCTCGCGGGGCGAATCTAGAATTCCAACAGATGGTGAAGCCCAGAATCGCGAGGCGAAAGTATACCTCGCGACGCGAGACAGAAGCGTGAGCAAGCCTCTGAGATTCAGGACTTCTGTCTCGCGCGGCCACTGTGGATTCGCGTGGCGAATCAAGCCCTTTTTTTTATATATAAATGAAAATGACAGAAACTAAAACCAAAGGATACCTAGCTTGGGTTGCCTCCCAAGTAGCGCTTGTTTAACGTCCCGAGCCTGACTCAAGTCACCCCTAAGGGTTAATCCGGAGGAAGACACTGCTTGTAATTTGGGACTGATTCCCCATGGTAACGCCTTATCATTTGCCCATTCACCTTGAAGTTACCAGAGGCCCCTTCTAACTCTACTGTTCCGTGAGGACAAACTTGGAGGACCTTGAATGGTCCCGACCACCTCGATCTTAGCTTTCCCGGAAAGAGTTTCAACCTTGAGTTGTCAAGAAGTACCGCTTGCCCGGGCTCAAGCTCCCTAGGCAAGATGTGTTTGTCCTGCCTTTCCTTAGTCCGCTTTTTGTGGTTCGCTTGCTTGCGGATCCCGGACAACTCATTTAAATTCAAAAGCCCTCTATAATCGGCACATACTCTCCACTCCGTGATGGTCCTTTTTGGGATCAACTCATTGTTTTCATTGACCACCACGGTTGTGCCACCTTTCAACTTCGGTGCTTTATCATCCTTTTCCATGCCTTCGTTGTTGAGCTCTTCCTTTGCACATTCATCCCTTGGGAGACTCGGTAAGGCTTCCATGTCTTTCAACCACTCAAGATAGACCTCATCCCCCAAAGGGTCTTTTTCCTCTCTATCATAATCATGGGATTTTACCAACTCTTGTGCTAGTGAAGAACCATGGGCTTCTCTAGTTGCCTTTGCCTTGACAATTGATTCCACCACATCCACTCGATACACATCCGACCTCTCAACAGGGTGCTTCATTGCTTCAAAGACATTGAAGACTACCTCATCATCTTGCACCCTTAGAGTGAGCTTCCCTTGTCGCACATCTATCAAGGCACCCCCAGTGGCTAAGAAGGGCCTACCCAATATGAGAGGGATCTCGGTGTCTTCATCCATATCAAGCACTACAAAGTCCGCCGGAAATATGAGCTTGTCCACCTTAACTAACAAATCTTCGACCACTCCATAAGGATATTTTATAGAACGATCGGCCAGCTGGAGTGACATCCGCGTATCCTTGAATTCTTTGATCCCTAACCTCTTCATCATAGAGAGGGGCATCAAGTTGATGCTTGCCCCTAGATCACATAATGCCTTCCCTAAAGTCATCCCCCCAATGGTGCATGGTATCGAAAAAGAACCGGGATCCTTCAACTTTGGAGGTAGTTTTCTTTGAAGAATGGCACTACACTCCTCGGTCAAAGCAACCGTTTCCTCATCCACTATTCTCCGCTTCTTGGTGAGAAGCTCCTTCATAAACCGGGCATATGATGGCATCTGTTCCAAGGCTTCCGCAAATGGAATGTTAATCTGAAGTTTGCGGAAGACATCAAGGAATCTGTTAAACTGCTTATCCTGTTGAGGCTTCTTCAATCTTTTAGGATACGGTACCTTCATGTAGGGCGGGAGGTCTTGGGGTTCAACCCACTTCTTCCTTCGGAACTCTTCATCCATAAGCTTCAGCCTCCCCCTTGCTCTGGTGCCTTGTCACTTGCCAACTCCTCTTTCTCAGGTTGCTCTTCCTCAACATGTGGTTGTTCCGGGGCCTTGTCTTCCTGAGAACTAGTTGCACCCCTATTAGATCCCAACACCCTACCACTTCTAGTTGTTATGGCATTGCATTGGTTCTTAGGGTTGTTCTCGGTATTACCCGGGAAGGTGCCTGGGAGACGCTCATTTAGTTGCCTTGCGAGCTGAGCAACCTGCGTCTCTAGATTGTGAATTGCCGACCCTGTATGAGTTGCCAACTGACGCATTCACTTTCTCTAAAGTTGTACCTGTATAGATTGCCAACTTGTCAACTGTCGCGCTCATCTTCTCAAAAGCCAACTCCCAAGGCTGCCTTCCATCATCTGTTATTTGCAACTGATTAGGCCCCGGAAGAGCCTGCTGAGTATTGTGCTGCTGGATTCCAATGTTTGGCCTCAGACCCTGTTGAGGTTGTTGTTGCCCGGCTAAACCACCACTAGCATTACTCCAAGCGAAACCCGGATGGTCTCTCCTCATATATCCCCTATTCTGATTCTGACTGTAGTCATTCTGTCTGTTCCTCTGATAGTTGTTCTGGGGCACACTCATAGAAATTGTGGCATGAGTCCACATGTTCCTGAGAGAAGTTGGACGGACAGTTCCGAGTGTCATGATCTCCATTACAATTTTCACAACCCGGAGGCATTCCCTCGTGTATCGCATTAACCTTCTTGTTCCCAGACAAAGCCTCATTCTGCATCTTCAACAGTCTGTTTTGCTCTAGAATGGCTTCCATTGTCGCAGAACTGATTCCACTTGAGGTTTCCCTACCACGGTTGTAATCATTATATGACATCTTCTCCAATAATGCCCATCCATCCTCAGCTGATAAATAGGAAAAAGAGCCGCCAGCTGCGGCATCACAATTCATCTGATAGCGTCCCCTTAACCCGTTAAAGAAATGTTGAACTTTGGAGACCGGGTCAAAGAAAGCTGAAGGACATTTTCTCAAAAGCACATTGTACCTCTCCCAAGCTTCATTAAAAGTTTCATCCTCTGTCTGTCTGAACGATGTAACAGCCACTCTTGCTTGTGCCGCTTTCTGAGGAGGAAAATACTTAGTTAGGAACTTTTGTGCCATTTGCTCCCAAGTTCTGATGCTGTTCCTATCCAAGCTGTCAAACCAATCGCGAGCGACATCCCTAAGAGAGAGAGGGAATAGCCGCAAGCGAAACTCATCCTGAGAAACACCTCATGTCCACTGCAAGTCACAATCTTAAAGGAAGAGAGTTATTTGCCTGAGAGGGTCTTGTCTGCCACTCCCATCAAACTGATTCTCACGGATATAGGCTGTGACACATCCTTCCACTCTGAAGGAGTCTGTATTGAGGTTGCCTCTCACGATGGAAGAATCACAATCACCCAAGTTGGGTAGACTGTACTCGAAGAGAGGCTTGTAACGAGGAGGAGGAGGAGGAGGATTTTCTTCGGCCATCCTCTCAAGATTACTCGCTTCAAGCCTTTTTCTTTCTATGACTTCCTTCCTTAAGCGCTTCTCGGTCTTGGTGATCTCCGAATCAAATAGCAGGTCCTTTTGTGAAAGGGTACCTCGCATACAAAAACACGACAAGACCAAGTGGAATCACTACAAAAAAAAGGTTGTTTAGCGACCGAAAATAGTGACCGAATTTTTCGGTTACTTTTTGCGACCGAACTGGCGACCGATTGTAGGATCTACATGAAGTAGTGATTAGAGATAATACTGCGACCGAAATAGCGACCGAAATAGAGCGTAACAGGGTTATCGGTCGCTATTTCCGTCGCTAAATAAAGGAACTTAAAAGTCAGTAATTTTATTCCTTCTTAGCGACCGAAATAGCGACCAAATTAAATGCAACGGTTGAAAGTCAGAAATTTTATGTATTCTTAGCGACCGAAATAGCGACCGAATTAAATGCAACGGTTAAATTCTATATACATTTGCGACCGATATTAATTCGGTCGCTAAACGGCGTGAAAAAAAATTAAAATCGCGCGTGTTAGCGACCGATTGAGTACTCCATCGCTAAATTTATGAATTCAAATTTCAAATTAACTCATCCCGCGATCGAATTTAGCGACCATTTTTTATTTAAGTGATTGGCGACCGATTATTTCGGTAGCTAAATTATAAATCCATAAAATCGTGAAATCTTTCCCTTCTTCCTCATTTCTGCCTTCTCTTCCTTCCTCCCTCACCCATCTTCGATCTTCTCCCTCGCGTTCAGGCTGCCACCACCATGCAGTGCGCACCGCCACCACTGCCGTCTCCGGTAAGCCTCCATCCTCCTCCTCCTCTTCTTCCATCTCTTCCCTCTTCCTCTCCTCTCTTCCTTTCCCCTATTCCTGCTCTGTTTTTAATCCCCCCTCTGTTTCAGGCTGCCATACTCCAGCTACCAACACGTACGCAGCTCTCCGGTCACCACGTACGCGCAGAGCTCCTCCTACCCTCTTCTCTCCTCATTTTGTGCATTCCCTGCTCTGCCTTGAGGTAACCATGCATGGACTCTCTATGTATCATTTTTTATTTTGCTTCATTGTTTCATTGCTTGCTTTATTGCTTACTACTGAGAAGAGCTACTTGTGTATTTCATGTGAGTTATGAGTTGTGATATAGGTGACTGTGATTGAGTAGAACACCTTTTCATTGTTTCTAATGTAAGTTGTAATTAATCTTGATGTAAATTCCTATTTAAAAATTACTGTGGTTTTCAATTTTCATTCATATATTTATATCATGTAATGAATATTAAGATACATATAATAGATGTCATTATATGAGATGTGAGATTTGTTTAAAATAAGAAACCAAGTATATGATAATGATTGCTTGTAGAAAGTAAGATTAATTGTGTGGAGAGCAATTAGTTTTGCTTTGAGTGCAATCAGGTTTTGGTTTTAATCCATTTTATGTTGATTATAGAATGGACCGTTAAGTGTAATGATGTATCGGGTTAGAACACTTCTTGTACTCTTATTTACACGACTTGCTTGTTTATAAAAAAAATTATGGTGGTTAGTGGTTACTTGTCAAGTTTAATTCTTATGGGTTATAAATACTTGTTTGGGGGAATTGGTAAAGGTATATGAAGGGGTGACATTAATTGAGATGTGTTGTAGAGATGTAGAGATAATGGCAAGAAATTGTGGATAAAAGAGATTGAGACTGATATTACAGACATTAATTTGTAATTAATCTTGTTAATAGATTCATATCTTATATTTAATACTGAGATTTGTGGAAGAGTGAGAATGAGTGTGAAGATCAAGGTTTTAAATTTCTGGTCTGTTTATCTTTCCATATCTTGGCTGAATTTATGTCTTTGAATATCTCACAATAGTATGATCTATAGCCTCTGTGATGCAGCTGTTTACTTGAATAATTTCATATCGTATTGTACGTGTATGCATTCTGATTGTATTGTATTTTGATTCGTTTGGAATCCATGAATTTGTTGGTTCTTGTCTGAATCTGTTTCAAAAATTTCAAAAGAGGGTTTTAGGGATTTCAAGTTCCTGTTCACTTCTTTGTAAACAAAAAAAATATTCTTTGTTGGAGTATGAAATGATCTAAAAACATTATTGTAGCCTGTAATTCCAAGAGAGCTTTTCACTCATTTTGAATCAGATTCATTTGGTAATTCTACTTATCTCTTTTCTGTTTGATGATGTAAATTTATTGAAGGCTGGTACTTATATCTGAGCATGTTCATACATTTGGATTGCTATGAAGAATAGTTTATTCTCTTTAAAATAAAAATCTTTCAATAACAATGAATCACTGTAATTAGAATAATTTGATATGTATTTATTGATAACTTGTTTGGAAATGATTATGGAATCATATTTGTATATATTTACATTATAAGCATTGGAATGAATTGATAAAGTGTTATTAGTTCGTAAATGGCATGACTTTGTTGTTGTTAATATTCATTTACTAATTTAAAGTCCATGAGCTTAATTAGAAAGTCTCTTCTTGAAGCCAACAAAAGCGAGTCTCTTAGATAATGAAGGATTAAGTATAGGGTTAGATAAAATGAAGGGCTAGGCATAGTTTGCCAGGCACATGCATGACGTGCCGTCATCATTAAAACATTATTCACATTAGAAAGCAGCTTTGTACACAATATTATGAAAACAACTCTGGTTTTTTACTCATTTGTTTCATTAGGAAATGGAGCTTTCCAGAAATAGTTGTTGATGACCATCCTTACTAGGTTATCTAGGCACTTCCGGTAGGAAAAGTCCTCTCTATGACCATCCTTCAAAACGACGTAAAAGCATCTGCTTTCCTGAAAACTACTATGTTTGCTAATATGTAAAGTTGCATGTGAAGTTGCATTTCTTTGTTCTATTTTAACATGATAGTATGCTACATGGATCTTTCCATCTTTTCTTATTATCACTTGATGAAGTTTAGACATATGACTTGTTTTCCTTATCGTTTTATCAGAAAATGGACCCGACTAAATGTTTTGAGACAGCCATCCATATAGACCAGGTACAGTATCTCATCAACTTAAGAATAACGATCGGATTCACGTAATGATGGTTAAGGCATAAACTAATCATTTACTAAATTGTTCTTGTGTATTTGCAGGATTTGATTTCAATCCCGCGATCATTCTACCGTCGTTGGGGACAACAAATACCGCGTGTTGTGACTATTGAAGACAAAAGCGGAAATCTGTTCAATGGGAATATAGTAATCCATGAGGATCGCCCATATTTTGCAACAGATACAAATGGTATCAGGGAGTTGTATTTGTTGTCCACTGGTGCATTGGAAAAATTTAAGTACCTTGGGGGTTCTCGTTTCTACATGTTCATCCCTTTGGAAGATTGATGAGTTTTGATATTTTGATTAGTACTTATTGACTGTGGTGTTTTTTTATGTTTTGATCGTTAATTAGTACTTATTAAACTTTTTTTTATAAACCATTATTAAACTTGCGTTAATTAATGTATATGTTTTCTTGATCATATTGACTGTGGTGTTTTGGATCGTTAGTACATCATATTTATGTTTTCTATTTATTTAAAAAAAATATTGGTGTATTTTGTTTATATCAGAAATTAAAAATCAATGGGGTAATAATTGAAAAACTATATTTGGTCGGCAGGATCGTTACAGGAAAAAAAATATCAAAATTTTGCGACCGAATATCGGTCACCAAATTAGGCTAGCTGGGTATGCGACCAACTATACGGCGACCGAAATATATACTTTTGCGACCGAAATATAAGTCCGGTCGCTAAACATTTAGCGACCAGGGTTTCTGCTACCCCCTTAATTCGGTCGCTAATTCGGTCGCTATACAGTATAGCAACCGAATTATCATGTTTAGCGACTGAAATCTTCGGTCGCTAAATAGGTTTTTTTGTAGTGAATCACAGAAGTAGAGAGAAATAATAAATAAATAACAGAAAAATAAAAATAAAAATAAAATCAACTTAACCAATTAATCAAATTCCCTAAAAAATTAGGAAAATTGGTTGTGCCAATCCCCGGCAACGGCGCCAAAAACTTGTTGAGTCACCGGCAAGTGTACCGGGTCGTCGCAAGTAATAAAAGAAACACAGTAAGAATTTACCGAGGTCGAACACAAGGATTGAGCTACCAATTCAACTAATTTGCGAGAAATCCGATAAGTTGGTCAAGTAAAGAAAGTGGTTGAGAGAGAGAGATTAAGATCGCAATTCAAATAACAAATCAAGTAAAGCTAAGGTATTAAAATCTGATATTAAAATATCTAGGGTCTCAATTCCACCTACCCAATCATGCATGGTACCCAAGTGATGATGAATTCCTCCCTAAGTTCAATTACAATGTCAACCAGGACCCCCAAATTCTCCTATATCCACTGTCGTGCTCAATATGACGTATTCGAAGATTGGATTAATTACTTACTAGGTCTCATAATCCTAATCATCAAATTCTATTAATTCTTGTTCCCTATAAGGTTGCACCGATCTCCTACTCACTCTCGTGCAATATTCGATCGATGATCCCAATTCAAGTTCTAAACGCGAATCGCTGATCAGCCTCAACACGTTTAACTAGTCGATCATGCAAGCATACGATCAACGCAATCAAATCAGAATTGGAAAACATTAATTGAGAAAAGGGGAGAAAAACATACATCACATGAACACTATACCGCCATGGGTGGCTTCATTGATTCCCTAGACGAGGGGATTAGTTCCTCATGCCTGAAAAGACAGACGAGCAATCGGACATAACCACCATAGTAAAATAAGAAAAAGAAAAGAGGAGACGCAGCTCTAGAGTAACAAGAACTCGTAATAAACTGATCTAAAACAGTGGCTGAAACTAGGAATTCGCGGCTCCCCTCTTCTGATCTGAAACAGCCTATATATAGAGTTCTGATTCTGTGCTCTCTCGCGAGGCGAAGAGATTCTCGCGAGGCGAACATTAAAATTGGCGCACATTCAATTTGGATTTTCACGAGGCGAGAGTGTGTTCGCGGGGCGAGTCTTCAAACCTTAATCTGTCACAGCCGTGACCTTCATCACGGCTTGGCCGTGATGGTCTCTATCTTCCAGGGTCTTCAGGCTCTCGCGAGGCGAGAATCCTCTTGCGTGGCGAATTTCAGTTTTGGCTCCATCCTGAGTTTGAATGATCGCGAGGCGAGCTGGTGACTCGCGAGGCGAGACAGAATGTATGACTGTTGCTGCTTCAGCTGGTCTTCAGGATCACGTGGCGAGAATCCACTCGCGGGGCGAGTATCTTCAGAATGGAAATTTCCACTGTTTCTTGACTTTCCTTGACTCTCGGAGCCTCACTTCTAACCTGAAACAATAAAAAGAAACAAAAAGCATAATTCTATTCAAAATAGACTAAAAACTACTAAAAATTCCTAGAACGAGTCAAAGTCTACTTAGGAACAAAACAAGGCCAAATTTGGGCGAAAACGAGATTAAACTCGAATAATTTGCACAAAAACCACAGTCTATCTAGTTATAAAACTAGATAAGCCAAAGGCTTATCAGTTACCCCCCCCCCCCCCCCTTGAATGACAATAACACTCATAAAAACTAACTTAACTCACAAATAACTCAGCCACAAAAGAGTGGTTACGCCCCCCTCTCTTCATGACTCTTTATCCCCCTAATTATGTGGTGGTTACACTTGCTTCTCACATTAAAAGTGTAACCCCCAATAATTAATAAAATTTTGTGCACACTAATAAGGAGTTTCTTATGGCATGTAAGCCGAAGATTCCTTCCCCAAGACTCTCTAATAAACTCGTGTACATCATGGTAAGTAGTGGACTTGACCCAAAAATATCACAAATTAATTGGGCTTATCACACTAACCATTACACTTATTGGAAATAAAAGAAAACAACCAAGACATGGACTTGCACGCCCTCTTCATGCTTCTTGGGTTTGGATGAGCAAAGTTATTAACTTGGGCTCATTGTCTTCATTACTTGCACTTGCACTTGCACTTGGGCTTGTGTCCATTAAAAGAGCCACCATTTGATCTAGAGCTTGTTGGGCCTTTTTGGTCCTAGCTCTTGTCATGGGCCCACCAAGTCCTTGAATGGCATCTTGATCCATGATGGGTTCCATTGGGCTTACATCAGCAGTAGCATTGGTCACACCAAAGGGCATAACCAAGTACTCATAGTGACCATAACGCGTCCTAAACGCCGTCTTCGGGATGTCCTTAGACTTAACCCGAATCTGATGGTACCCTAACCTCAAATCTATCTTTGAGAAGGTGCAAGCGCCTATCAACCGGTCCATAAGATCATCCATCCTAGGGATGGGATACTGATTCTTAATGGTCACCTTGTTGAGCTGTCGATAGTCGACACACAACCTCATACTGTCATCCTTCTTCTTTACTAGCAACATTGGCGCACCCCAGGGGGATACGCTAGGCCTAATAAACTGATTTTGGATCAGATCCTCTATCTGTTTCTTCAACTCAGCTAGCTCTAGAGGAGACATTTTATAGGGCACTATGGATATTGGTCCGGTGCCAGGCACTAAGTCTATAGTGAACTCAACATCTTTCTCAGGGGGCAAGTTATAAACATCCCCCGGGAACACTTCAGGAAATTCCCGCACAACAGCCACACTTCTGACATCAGGAGGGCTCTCTAATTCCAGGGAAGACAACATTATGAATACTTGGGCCTCTTCTTTCATCGAAGCCTTAACTTGGTTGGCAGGGAGAAAGGTCAGATTCTTAGACTCCATAGGAGTTCCAAAAACTATGGTTTTATCGAAACAGTTCAGAAGGATGTGGTTGAAAGATAAACGGTCCATGCCTAGAATGACATAAATGTCCTTTAAAGGTAAGCACGCAACATTTACAATAAAGGTTCTACCATTAATGGTGATATGACAGTTCTTGCATGCATAAGAAGTAAGAACAGACTTGTTTGTAGGTGTAGAAACAACTAGATCATACTCAAGAAAGGTAACAGGAAAATTTAAACTCTTGACCTTATCATGTGATATAAACGAGTGCATCGCACCCGAATCATACAATACAGTTAAAGGAGTTCCATCAATTAAGCACATATCTTGGATCAAGTCATCAGGCTCGGAGGCCTCAACTCCACTTAGAGTAAAGACTCTTCCTGTAGTCTTCAGTCGATTAGCCTGAGACTGCTGACTCTTGCTAGCACTTGGAGGCTCTGACTTTGCTCCTCCACAATCCCGACTGATGTGACCAGACTTGCCACACCTAAAGCGGACGACGTCTGATTCCTTGCACTGGGTAGTGAAGTGATCTGGTGTGCCGCACTTGCCACACTTCATGGGCCTAGAGGCATTGGGATTACCACCCGTGGACCTATCATGAGAAAACTGTGGCTTCTTGCCACTCTGCTTGAAATCCTGGCCAGCTGGAGCGTAACACTACTTGCACTTGTCTTTCTGCTCTGTCTTCTTGCTACCCTGGCTGTCAGAATTCCCGAAACTGGCCACTCTGGAGTTGTAGGCATCCTCAAGGTTGGGAAGACTCTGATCTCCTGATATCTGATCGCTTGCTTGATCTCCGGGAGAAGGCCATCCTCAAACTTGACACACTTTGACCGATCATCCACCATGACCTGATAAGGTGTGTAATACCTAGCCAGCTCCTCAAACTTAGCCGCGTACTTGCCCACTGACATATTTCCCAGCTTCAGCCCCAAGAATTCCATCTCCTTCTTGTCACGTACATCCACTGGGAAATACTTCTCTAGAAACCTATGTCTGAACACAGCCCAGGTGACTGTTGTACCCTCAGCCACCATCCCCTGACAACAGTTCTCCCACCAGTGCTCAGCCTCCTTAGTGAGCATAAAAGTGACGAAGATAACCCGCTGCTGAACATTGCAGTCCATAGCTCTGAAGATCTTCTCGATCTCCCTCATCATCAACAAAGCTCCCTCGGGATCATAAGCTCCTCTAAAACACGGCGGATTGTTCCGTTGGAACTTGTCAAGACCATGAAACCCGGTGGTCCTCCGTTGTTGTTGTTCTGAACTTGACCGATTGCATTGGCAAGGAGTGCTAACGCGTTAGCGATTACCTGATCGTTCCTGCCACTTTCTGCCATGAGTTCCTGTACATGTCCAAAACAGTCATTAAATACAGAGAACTTAAGCAGGAAAAAGAGATAGGCTCACAACTTTAAGCATCATTGTCTATAACGAGTATAGACAATTCAAACAAGAGCACACAACAGACTCACAATAGACTCATACCACGTCCTGATAGGACAGACCTACTCTGATACCACTAAATATGACACCCTCTACCCCGCATATTATTTATAAAACATTTACTTAAATGAGGTAATATAAAAACATGCATTTATTTCATTAAATAAAAACTTGGATAAAATGTACCACATTGAAACAACTTAACACAGAAAAAAACAATTTTTTTAAAAAGATAAAACATAAACAAAACTATAAACCAAACCCCGATGCCACATATAGAGCTGGTATAACCGTTCCGGAATAAAATCCTCGGAATACAATGAAACTGAAACTAACAGCAAACTATAACTACTAAAACAACTAAACATCCTAGCTAGAGTCGCGGCTTGTAACACCCTACTTTTTATTTTACTATTTTTTTGAGTAAAAATATTTTCGCTGTATTAACCGGTATAAATGTATTTATTTATATTTTTATCCAAGTTCATGGAGATTGATTTTTATGAAATAAAAATCATATTCATACTCTATCTTAGGGTAGAAGCTTACGATAAAAATTTGGGTTGAAAATTCAGACGGAACCCGATCTGCGTTTTCACTGACAGTATAATTTTACTGGGCAGAAAACCAAATTTTGACTCGTGAACGAAATGGTTTATATTTAAATCATATTTCTAACGAGTTTGGTTGTTTTGAAAATTTTCAACCGAAAATAAAATATTACGCTTTTTACAGGCGTAAAAACCCTGTCGGGAAAAGAGCTGAGTCGAGAAGGGAAGTGCAGAGACCCGTCAAGAGATCGGGACAACGAGTCATACATGGTGACTCATGGAGGATGAGTCACCAAGCATTTATGAGCATTAAATGCAAGTAATCATGACATTTAGGTAAAAAGACCAAAATACCCCCAAGCTTTCGCGGGTATTAACAAGACGCATCTACGCACTCTTAACCACTCATTTTACGTGGTTAAAAACCTCCCAAATCTCTCCAATTTCGTGCATCCACCTCCAATAAATCTTACCTATTTCATTTTGCTTTCGTTTCATTATTTTCCTCTCAAAAACCGAGATCGGGTAAACGACGGAGCTGCGTCACGAATTCTCAGGAACCGCTAACGGATAAGATCGGTGACTCATTGGTGAGTCACTTTGTGTGGCCCAAAATCAGCCACACCTCCATCAAATGTGAGCCACATATTTAATAACCATAGTTAAGCAAAGTAACCCTAGTTAAGTTAATTATTAACTATGGTTAAACTTATATTAATTAAATAATCACAAAACCCATTAAATCAATTCCTTATAACCAAACAAAGCCTAAATCTAGCCTATAAATAATATTCAAAACCGTGGCCTCCCTCCCCTTTCACTCATCTTCTTCATTCTCTTCATCTTCCCCACCAACTAAGTTACAAAACCCTAAGAACACCGAATTCCCACCAAACATATGACCCTCTTCCTTTATGAAACTCGGAAAACACTTGGCATAAAAGTGGTTCCTCTTTCTCTCTTCTTTCCAACAAGCTAAATATCATCAAAAACGGATGAGTGGATTGGGAGATAGGATCAAAATACCGAAATTGCCCAGAATTCTCAGCAACCCACGAAACAGCAGAAATAAGTCCCTTTTCACCCCTGTTATGATCCGAACCAAATGAAACCTTCAACACAAAAGTTGTTCCTTTTCTTATTATCTTTCTATCAAGCCAACGTTCATGATTTTTGGATCGGTATATTGTGAGATACACTCACAATACCATCACACCCTCAAGCTGTCCAGTTTTCAGCTTAGTGAAGGTTGATCATTTTCTTCATTTCTTCAATCTTCAAGAGGTAAAAGCTCATCTCCTTGATCACATAAGCTTTCATATTCATGTATTTCTCATGTTTATGCCATGAATCATATTTTTCAATTCCTAGATCTAGAACTTCAAATAATTCTAGAAAATTGTAGAAAAATCATAAAAATGTGAAACCAATTTCTATGATCTAGTTATGATCCCTCCTTTATTTATCCAAGAGCATGTGATCAAAATAATTTTCCTTACCTATTAACCATTAATGGCCGAACCTAGATAGGAAAATGGGTTTGGTGTTTTGTTGTTTGTTTTGAAAGTTAGTACTTGACTTAAGTTCTATAATACATGCATAGCTTAAATCCAAGAGCTTAGGTCCAACAAAAATCCCTAGCTTAAATTCCTAATATGGGCCGAAACCCTAACCCTAAAGGTTCGAGGATTTTGTTTCAAATTTTAGTCTTGTAATAAGTAATCTATGTTAGTTAAGACTCTAGTAACTAGGATCCAAAAGATGGCATTAAGAAGATAATCCTAAACCTATTTTCTAAGTCTTGGCCGAACCTAGCCCTAAAGTGTCATAGATGGTTGTTAGTTGATTAATTATAGTTATGTTGTTTGAATGAAGGTGGTTGTGTTAACTCGTGGCGGGATAACGAGGATCGTCGTGTACGTGTTTCCGATGATAACTCAGGTGGGAGAAAGAACCATTCCATCGTCGGAATCGATAAGTAGTATATAATTTATAATAATGGTGTAGGGCGACCTAAACCCTACTAGTGGTCGAGTAATCGACAATACCAAAATCGTATTGGAAACTTTTCCGTAATACCAATGACGATTTGGGAATTGTAGGTTTATCGCCTTAGGTTGATTATTCATATTTGAGGATGTTTGAATTGTTTACTTTTGACTGTTTGTGATACGCTGGTTGAGGTACTCCATCTGCATGTGACGTATTGTTTCGATGTTTGAATAATTATGATAGTGATGCTGTTTGCTGTCTGTCACGGCCGTGATGGTTGTCATGGCCAGGCCGTGACAGGTTCTGTGTTGTAGGATTCTTGTCTTTGTTGTCTGTCACGGCCGTGATGGCTATCACGGCCAGGCCGTGACAGAGTCTGACTTTGTTAATTATTTGGTTGTGATAAATAGCCTTATATGATATTGAGATGTTTGAATATTCTGTTGATTAATGTGTTATGCATGATCTGCCTATGTTTAATACTATGCTTAGATTATTTTAAGGAAAGATATATATTGCTCGGAGGTATTTTGTTTGGGTGAGAGTTTTGAATATGAATTAGAAGTGCCTCGCTATTATGGTATAGAAGTAATATGATATAGTATGTAAGTGGAGGTTATGAGGAAAAGCTTGAGGTACTAGGTTGTTATTGATAAAAGTCAGTGAGAATCATATGTTGCATTGGTGTTCATAATCGTGTATTTGAGATACACGAGGTCCGAAGTTCTCGTGGACCGTTCCAAATTAGAATTTAAGTTGTGCAACTATAGTGTCATTGCTATTCATGAGCACCCTTGACTGAGTTGAGAGAGAGAACCAGGGTGTGCACCGTGATCTTGTGCAGCTATAGTGTCATTGCTTTGCATGAGCATTCTCACCATGGATGTACACCATGGGTGTGAATGTGCACCGGTGTTGGGAGCGTGTCACTTGGACGACTGACTGACATTCCTAACGAGGGATGTGTGACAGGATTAGCAGTGGCCACGTCAGCATAAAGGTTTAGTTGCATGAGTTGGAGGGTAGAGGATGATATAGTGAATTGAGGATGATTGTTGATTTTGAATGATGCGTGTCTGTGACTATTATTGTATTATATGCTATGAATCTTTTCCACTTATGATGATAGAACTGTTTCTTATCTCCCTATTTCTGTATTTTTGTGTATGTCTATTTTGTTACGTTAGAAGACCAGAT
The DNA here is from genome assembly GCA_030762895.1 of Sophora flavescens. Lineage (NCBI taxonomy): Eukaryota > Viridiplantae > Streptophyta > Magnoliopsida > Fabales > Fabaceae > Sophora > Sophora flavescens. Next base: position 90,275,178 of record CM061066.1, read on the forward strand.
GGACGAATATGTTGCTGAGGAGATGGATGGAGCCTTGTACGAGACGGAGGTTGTTGAGGAGTCGAATGACATTCCGTATGAAGATGACGCTAGAGAACAACCTACTGATTCTAATAATATAAAGTTGTAAGTTTAGGGCCAGTGAGTCATATAAGACGTTTCTTGTTTTCAGTTAGTTATAAGCATTTTTGTATAAATAAGTACCGGTGTGGGATCCTACTGAGAGGATACCCTAAACCATGTTGTGTAAAATAAAGAATAATTATGTGTGTATTTATGTAATATAGTTTTGGTGTGTTTTGTATTTGTAGAAGTTATATGATTATTATTTAAGTTTTAATTTTTACGTATTTTCAACAGTAAGCGCGCGATTAAGTAAATAAATATTAAGGTTTTAATGTAATAATACAATGGGGCACAACGGGGTGTCTCACGGCTCCTCAGAGTCACTCCTCCACTGGCTGCTCACCGTCCTCTACATAAAGAAAAACAAGCCAACAACAAAAGCAGAGAAACAGGGGGTAAGAAATCATGTAAACACAATGGCATGAAAGTATTTAAGCAAGATGAACATACATCATAACATGGCATAGCAATATACAACATAACATCAACATAAAAATAATCATATCAACATGTCATCTCAACTAACATATGCTATGTGGTGCAACACTACTCCGATACCCCGTTATGCATGTGGATACAAACTATCTCAGGAAGGCAACTTTAGAGTTACATATCCACATTGGCCAAAAACCATCAACGCTGACAATCCACCAAACCATAGGTGAACCCCATGGATAACCGAGCATCATAACGTGGATGCGCCACCGCGGGGGCGCATGGTTCTCCAAACCTTGGGCGAACCACCCGAGACTTGGCCAGATCGCCGTACTCTAGGATGACCTCCCCTATGTTGATCTTCCCCCACTATCAACTTCAACGTATGAATGCATGAGCACAACAACACACAAGGCAACCACCTCCTTTGCTTGGGCCAATAAGCACCCAAGACTTATCACCAACATCAACATCAACACCTTAACCCTTCTGGGTCAAGGCCCTCCTTAGCCAAAAAGCACTAAGGTTCAACTTATCAACACCTCGACCAAAAAGTATCGAGGCCACTTTGGCCAAAAAGCACCAAAGCCTATCAACGCACGGTAACCCACTAGGCAACGACTTAACCAACTTATTGTTCTTGTTTATTTTAATTAATCTTTAATTAAGTTATCTAACTTGTCTTTCTCCGATTGGTGTATTCTTATATTATTAGGGAAATTTGGGGTGGAACACCCCTTTAAACCGTTAATATCAAATTCTGTCCTAGAGGGGAAGCACGGGCGTGCTCCCTCTAAGCATGGGTGTGCTTCCACTTAAGTGAAGCACGATCATGCTTCCTATTATGCACGACCATGCTTGATGCATGGTTGATATGATCCTGATCCGGACTGCCTTGAAGTTTCAATCAAAAGAATGGATATTGACGCCACACTCAAGATATAGGTGAGAAGGTAAGTGATAAATCATGGGTTTGATCGCCACAAGTTGCCTTGATAAGATCAGATTTAGTTCTTTTACCCAAGAACCCAAGGGAAGCTCTCACAATATAGAAAACTCTTTAAATGTCATTCATATTCAAAACTGATTTGTGTGGTACAAGATTTCTCTATTTATAGGCTAACTTGAAAATACAAGAAATAAAACTCCCACCACCATGCATTTACCACATTAATTGATAAAAGCATTTACATTACCTAAAAAATAAGCATAAACATGATAATATATTGCCATTAGCCATTATTAAGACTTAGAGCACTACTAGGAAGCATTTAGTGAGGCGAGGAGAATACAAAAGGTCATCAGAAAATTAAGCCTAAAAAATAGTACGAAAATTAAAAATAAAATGATAAAAATTGGACTTAATTATTATCTAATAAGCCCACTAATAATAGTGCACTAATCTGGATCTGAATATGCTTCTTTCCACATGCTCAAGCCATCCATGTTTCCATCATTCCATTTCTCTTGAAAGTGATTTGTCCTCAAATCCAAACCTGCATCAAAAGTTAGTGGATTATCTAATAACATCTTTCTTTTGTGCTTTCCTCCTTTTGCTTTAAAATTGGCTCTTCCATCCCTTTTTCTCTCAACGCTCTCATTTTTTACAAGATATCCCTTATTGTTATTTTTTTCCTCAACTTTTATCTCATGGTTTTCCTTTTCTGTTTCTTCTCTTTCATCACTCTCCTTTTCTTCTTTATTTTTATCATGGCTTTCTTTTTTCTCTACTTCTCTTTCATCACACTCCCTTTCCTCTTCTATTTTTTTCTCACTCATTCTTCTTTTCTCACACTTTCCTTTCAAATACATTTGATCTTCATACACTTGTTTTGGTGACAATGGTCTAAGAGTAATTTTGCGATTATTAAATACAAATGAGTACTTATTTTTGTAGACATCATATCTCGCTTGTCGTTCAACCTTCCAAGGACGCCCAAGTAACATGTGCCTTATTTCCATGGGCACCACTTCACATAACACCTCATCTTCATATCTCCCAATCTGGAACGACACTTGAACTTGTTTGTTCACCATCACGTCACCGATATCACTAAACTCCGGGTTGCTCCAAATGATATACGGTTCTGGATGCTCTAGAACAGGAAGTCCCAACTTTGGCACCATGATGGTACTAGCTAGGTTAACGTAACTCCTTCTATCAATGATCAAGCTACATATCTTGTCCTCCATATAACATCTAGAATAGAAAAGATCCTCCCTTTGCTTGACATCGTTTTTCTTCATTAGTGACTCCATGAAGAACCCACTGAGAAAAATTCAAACTTTGCATACAACCACCAAGAAAGATGAATAAAATTTGGAATTCTTCAATTTTTTTTGTATTTTTTTTGTTATAACAGAAAAGAACAAAGGAAGATAAAACCTGAAATTCAAGGAGCCTAAGCTCTGATTACCAAATGATATGATCCTGATCCGGACCGCCTTGAAGTTGCAAACAAAAGAATGGATATTGATGCCATACTCAAGATATAGGTGAGAAGGTGAGTGATAAGTCATGGGTTTGATCGCCACAAGTTGCCTTGATAAGATCAGATTTAGTTATTTTACCCAAGAACCCAAGGGAAGCTCTCACAATAGAGAAAACTCCTTAAATTTCATTTATATTCAAAATTGATTTGTGTGGTACAAGAGTTCCCTATTTTTAGGCTAACATGGAAATACAAGAAATAAAACTCCCACTACCATGCATTTACCACATTAATCGATAAATGCATTTACATTACCTAAAAAATAAGCATAAACATGATAATAATTTCATATTAGCCATTATTATGACTTAGAGCACTACTTGGAAGCATTTAGTGAGGCTAGGAGAATACAAAAGGTCATCAGAAAATTATGCCTAAAAAATAGTACGAACATTAAAAATAAAATGATAAAAATTGGACTTAATTACTATCTAATAAGCCCACTAATAATAGTGCATGAATCTAGATCTGAATATGCTTCTTTCCACATTCACAAGCCATCCATGTTTCCATCAACGGTCGTGCTCCTGTTCTGTACGACCATGCTTAAAGCACGACCATCTTCCAGATTCAAACTGGGAGCACGGGCGTGCTCCCTGTTCAGCACGACCGTGCTCCTGAAGCTGGTCGTGCTGTTCTGGGAAAATTCATGGTGTTCTTGGGGTTAAAGCCTCCTAAACACTCTTAAATCAAATCGTAGGGTCTTAACTAAACCATTTGGTGTAAACCTCACACCTCACTATTAATCCATATTTTATGAAACATTAGGGGAATTGATCCCTTAACCGTTATGTTAATTAAGAGTCCTATTTTAGCCAATTAGGGTTTTATTAACAAACCAACATCAATCTCATCATCCAACCAATCAACATGATAATCATAACATACCAGTTCAGCAAATAATTCATGACATAGAGCATATCATTAAACATACAATAATTAGCATATAATAGGCATACAGTCTCATTGACAGACAGTCTCATACAACCAGGAAGATCATGGCATCAACAACAGTTTAGGCATAGTCATAATCAAACATAACATGACATTAATAACAGTTAACAACAACATATAACGGGGCTATGGGAACCCCTCATCTTACACTACCCCCTTGCCTAATGAATACACTATCCTTCTCCCTATACCTGGTATGAAGATTCCTCAACAACACTCCAAACGACAAACCGGTCATGTTCCCTTAGGCAGCTCAGTCTACTTCCAAGCATTGGTCAAACAAGAACATTAACCAATTAGTTCCTAAATCTAAATAATAAAAAAAGGAAACTCTAAAGGGAAGGGATTGTTACCTATAGGGATTAACACCGATGAACTAGACATTCCCGAGAGTCTCTAAAGCTCAAAAAATGCAGCGGGTTTAGAGAAAATAGGGAAGAAGGGGTTGGTAGCTACACTAGTATTTATGTTATACCAAAATAGGGTTTAAAAATGCAAACCCTCGGTTATTGTTCCACTTTATAGGCTGCACACCTAAGCACGAGCGTGCTTAACTTAGAGTCTCCGTGACGCCAAACCCTTGCACAGTCGTGCTTCCCATTAAGCACGGGCGTGCTTGCCAATCACGTGTACGGTCGTGCTTCCTATTAAGCACGGTCGTGCTTACGATCCAAACTGCCACAAGACACAGCCTTGAGCACGGGCGTGCTGGACATGAGCACGGTCGTGCTCATGTACCAGAAAGGGATTTAAGCCTAAAAATCCCGCTTAGCCCTCAACAACGACTCTAAGCTAAGTCCTAAGGCTTAAACTATCAAACAAACAACACTTAACAAAAAACTGGGTGTTGCATGCAGTGTTTGATCCTGAAGCCATGAATACTAGGATAATGAGGACTCCAATTAATGCACCTCAGTTTGAGTTCAAACCAGTTATGTTCCAGATGCTACAAGCTACGGGACAATTCAATGGGGCTGCAACAGAGGACCGTCACCGACATCTGAAACAATTCTTGGATGTAGCAAGCAATTTCAAGATCCCATAAATCACTGATGATGCATTCAGACTGAGATCGTTCCTATTCTCTTTAGGAGGAAAGGCAAAGAATTGGTTGAACTCCTTGGAGCCAAATTCAATTGACACTTGGAACAAACTGGCTGAGAAGTTTTTAATCAAGTTATTCCCACCTACAATGAATGCAAAGATGAGAACTGAAATTGCCTCCTTCTAGCAACAAGAAGATGAGCCATTATTTGAAGCTTGGGAGAGATTCAAAAACTATTGAAGATGTGTCCCCATCATGGTATCCCAATCTGTATCCAAATGGAAAATTTCTACAATGGTGTCTTACCTGGTTCAAGGATGATGCTGGATGCCTCAGCTGGAGGCATCCTGCTCACTAAATCTTACAATGAAGCCCATGCTCTGATAGAGGGGATTGCTGCTAACAATTATTAGTGGCCAACAACTAGACTTGCTCCTGGCAAGGTCAATGTTGTAGCAGGGGCTTATGAAGTGAGTGAAGCATAAGCATTATCTGTACAAGTGCTTGCCTTGACCAATTTGGTAAAAAGGAATGACTATGGGAAATCAGGGCAATTATGTGGCTCTTCCTATCAAGACTGAAGCAATGGTGCAAAAGCAGATTTATAGTGCAGATTCTGTTTCCTGTGTATATTGTGGTTGAGAGCACCTTTTTGAAAATTGTTCTGCAAACCTAGCCTCAGTTAACTATGTAGGAAACAACAACAGAGGAAACAATTCATACAATAATGCCTACAATGTAGGGTGGAAGCAGCATCCTAATCTTTCATACTCAAATTACAATAAAACTCTGAATCCACCTTCTGGATATAATCAACAGCAACAACCTAGGCAACAACAACCTCAGCAACAACCACTAGTTTAACAGAAAGCCCTAGAACCATCTTTATAATCTGTTCTGAAAGCATTTATGACAGAGACCAAAGCTGGAATGAGAAATCTGGAAACTCAAGTGGGACAGTGTTGCGTGAATTTTAGAATATAAATAAAGGCAAGTGCACCTCGTCGCAATCAAGTAATACGGTGGTGAGACTGGTTATCGTATCCACAGGGATTGGATGTCAATTACCAATTCGCAAACTTAACAACTATCTAGACTAAACTATAATCTGAGAGATTGATCAGAAAATAAAGAAATAAAATATTTTTGTCTTTTTGGAATTTTGTCAAACACTTGGTATGCAAACAGGGATGTGGCTAGAATTGTCAGGGTTAGACTACACTAATCCTCCCTTAGTTGCAATGAAATGGCTTCTACACAAGTCCTAATTCAATTATGCCAATCAAGCCTTTTCTAAAGTACTCAAGCCTAATGTCTTAGGTGCATTGAGCCTAAAACCCCAAATTAAACCCTAATGTCTTAGGTGGATTAATCTGAGATTTTGCATGAAGTCAAGACTTATAAGATTGCAAGCATTCAACACCTATGTCTAGATTCTTGACCTACTTGGCATATGATTCATGAGCATGCCTTAATACCAACCTTTCAGTCATCTATTAAAGCAACATATCATTCCTATGGGTAGCTAATCCAAGGAAAGCATTAAACACAGAATCACATACTCATAAGGAAATAGAGACTTGCATTAAAACACCAAATCAAATACAACAAGTTCAGAAAAGTTACATCTAACCCCAACAGTGGGGATTTAACTACTCATGATAAAAGGAAATACAAAACAGAATGAGAAAAGGGATGGAGAACACTCATAGACAAGCTTCCTCCATCTTCTCCCCATCCAAGAGCAGAGAAAACGCCCCCTATTTGGGTAGAAACCCTCTCCAGCCGCCTTGACCTTAGCCTTGCCTCCAAGTGCGAGATCCCTAATTGCATTCGGTGCGGGTTTATTTATAGGTCCGTCGCCGTCACGGCCGTGATGGCCATCACGGCCAGGCCGTGACGCTTTCTCTGCCCAAGGCGTGTCTTCAAGTTTTTAACTCTCGCGAGGCGAGAGAAGTGTTCGCGACGCGAGCCCTCATTTTCCGGTTGGTCACGGCAGTGATGTGCATCACGGCTAGGCCGTGACAGATCTCGACTTTTGCCTTCTTCTCTCGCTTGATCACGTAGTGATGGTCATCACGGCCAGGCCGTGATAGGCTCTGTTTGGCTATATTCTTCACTTTTCTAGCTCTTTTTCATCCAAGCTCCACCAAGGCTGATTTCTGGGCATTTTTCCACTGAATCCTGCAAAACAACACACAGAAACCACCTCATCCGTTCCAAAGGAAAAACTATACAAAATCAACACTAATTTGGCCTAACTATATGCAAATGCATGCAGAAATGTACATGAAAAATGAGGTGAAATCACACTCATCAGACAACTTGCTAATGCACTCAACTCAGGGCAGATTGGTACATTACCTACAACAACTGAAAATCCAAAGGCCTCAAGTTCTGGAGGAGGAAATGAGCAGTGTAAGGTTATCCACTTGGGGAGTGGCAAAGATGTAGAGGTTGCTGAACCAAAGAAGAAGCCAGAGGTGAAGAAGGCAGAAGTTGAGAAGATAGTGGTAAGGGAAGATGCTGCAACAGAACAACCTGCAGTTGCTGAGAAAATACCTAGTGCTACAGCATCACATACTATTCCTAAGAGATTAAAGAAAGTCCATCAAGAAAAGCAGTTCAATAAGTTTTTGGATGTGCCGAAGCAACTTCATATCAACCTACCCTTGCTGGAGGCTTTGCAACAAATGCCTAATTATACAAAGTTCATGAAGGATGTGCTAACTAAGAATAGGAGATTGGGAGAATTTGAAACAGTGGCCATGACTGAGGAATGTAGTATGGTGCTGCAAAACAAAGTTCCAAAAAAATGAAGGATCCTGGAAGTTTCACCATACCTTGCTCCATTGGAGATACTTATTGTTACAAAGCTTTATGTGACTTAGGAGCAAGCATCAACCCTATGCCAATGTCTATTTTCAGGAAGTTGGGCATTGGAGAGGCTCGTCCTACTTCTGTTATCCTCCAATTGGCAGACAAATCTATTGCTTATCCAGAGGGAAAGATTGAAGATGTTTTGGTTAGAGTTGACAAATTTGTATTCCCCGTGGACTTCATTATCTTGGATTTTGAGGCAAATAAATAGGGAAGTCCCTATCATTCTTGGGAGTCCTTTTTTAGCAACAGGGAAAACTTTGATTGATGTGCAGAAAGGAGAACTCACAATGAGGGTTAATGATCAGCAGGTCACATTCAATGTTTTCAATGCCCTCAAGTACCCAGATGAAGGGATGGAAGAATGCTCTTTCATAAAGTCATTTGATGAACTGGTGCAACAACATTTCTTAAAAAGTCAGTCTAATTATAGCAATGTTGTAGCATCAGTAGAAGCTGATAACTCATCTGTGAGGAAGTGGTGGAATTCTTGGACACCAAGGCAGCTCAACATGTATGGTCCAGGAAATATGAGTCATTGGAGGTAACTGATAGTACTTTTAAGGATAATATTCCCTCTATTATTAAACCTCCCACTTTGGAATTGAAAAAACTGCCAACCCATTTGAAATATGCATATCTTGGTGATAATGATACATTACCTGTAATGATTTCTGCCTCACTAACCTGTCCTCAAGAGGAACATTTGCTAGCAATTTTAAAGAGGCACAAAAAGGCAATAGGATGGCAAATGACAGACATAGAGGGAATCAGTCCTTCTATTTGCATGCATCACATCCTTTTGGAAGGCAATTCAAAGAATAGCATAGAGAGCCAAAGGAGATTGAATCCAATCATGAAGGAGGTGGTTAAAAAAGAGATCTTCAAGTGGCTGGATACTGGCATCATCTACCTCATCTCAGATAGTGTGTGGGTAAGTTCCATCCAATGTGTGCCTAAGAAGGGGGTGTAACTGTTATTACAAATGAAAAAGATGAAATCATTCTAACAAGAACTATAACAGTTGGAGGATTTACATGGATTACAGGAAGCTGAACAAGTCAACTACAAAAGATCACTTCCCCTTGCCATTTATTGATCAAATGTTGGATGGGTTGGCTGGAAAGGATTTCTATTGCTTCATGGATGGTTATTCTGGATACAATCAGATTGCTATAGCACCAGAAGATCAGGAAAAAACAACCTTCACTTGTCCTTATAGAACCTTTGCTTTTAGAAGAATGCCATTTGGACTATGCAATGATCCAGCAACCTTCCAGAGATGTATGATGGCCATGTTCTCTGACTTGATTGAGAAATCCATGGAAGTTTTCATGGATGATTTCTCTATGTTTGGGGGAACTTTCCAAAACTGTTTGGTGAATCTGGAGCAAATTCTGGATAGATGTGAGGAGACTAATTTGGTGCTGAACTAGGAGAAATGCCACTTCATGGTAACATAAGGAATTGTGTTTGGTCATAAAATTTGCAGAAATGGCATTGAAGTGGATAAGGCAAAGATTGAAGTCGTTGAAAAGTTGCCTTCTCCCACATCAATGAAGGGCGTCAGAAGCTTCCTTGGCCATGCTGGTTTTTACAGAAGATTCATCAAGGATTTTTCCAAGATATCAAAGCCACCGTGTCAGTTGCTGGAGCATGATAGGACTTTTGAATTCACAGCTGAATGTTTGAAAGCAATTGAGCTTCTGAAAAATGCTCTCATCACTGCACCTATCGTAGTTCCACCTGATTGGGAAAAACCTTTTGAGCTTATGTGTGAATGCGATGAGCAACCAAGTCATTGGTCAAGAAAACGAGCTTCACAAATTACATTACAGACACAATACAACACAAATTTATGTTATTAATTATTAATTAATAATAAATATTAATTAATTAATGAATAAAATTCTATTAATAAATATTATTATTAATTACTAATTATATTAATTAATTATTAATTAATATAATAATATTAATATCATTAAATTATTTATATATAATAATTATATTAAATTATTAAATTTTATATATATTAAATTATATTAAATTATATATATATAATTATATAAGTTATTATATATATATATATAATAATTATTTATATATATAAGTAGCGCTAGTTTGACCGACGTCACTTTTTTTTTTCCTTTTTTTTGGGTCACTCATAAGCTGCTACGTGATAATCAATAATGACTATCACTAAAAAATATTATTTTATTTAAAAATAAATAAATTTGATAAATTATTTTAAAAATAAATTATTTTGATAAATAGTTTTTAAAAATGACTTACTCAGTATAAATCAGGCTCCGGATATATAAATTTCAGCCAGACCAGTCCTGTTTAACCAAAGTCTCCTATCCCAGTATATTCCCCACCCTAATCGTTGCCAGCAGCCAGGCGCCTACAAATAAGTCTTCGATTCAACGAACCAGCACCAAAACGAAAACCAAATTTCTGTTTTGAATTTAGAAGCGAACTTTTTATTTATCGGTCGATTGTAGTCAACCTTTTGAAGGGATCATAATGGGTATTCCGTCGGAGCTGAGGGACACGTGGGTGTCACACACAAAAGGTTTCCTTATTGCTTCTCCAGCTGAAGAGAGGAAGATTTTGAGGACTAAGCAATGTACTAATGGTATGATCTTTATTTTCTGGTTTATCTTGTCGCCTAACTCAACTTTTGTTTTTCTTTTTTTTAAATAATGATCATTAGGACTATTTGATCTAAAATTTAGGTTATGGATCCTTGTTTTCGTTCGGTTAAATCGATTGGTCAATCTATATCATAGATGCATCTCAGTTGATTATAAATGAAGCATCGCGTGTACTTTTGCATCGTTTTGGTATTGATGTTGGGGTTGGTATTGGGAATTTCCGATGTTTTGGATTTTTTTCGGTTACTGGTTTTAAGGACCTGGAAAATGGTTTATTTTGTTTTAAATTAAATTAAGATCGTGTTTGTTAGTACTTATTTTGCTAAAAAAAATCATTTTTTTAATCATAAAATCATTTTTTTAATCATAAAATCATTTTTTTAATTTTTAGTGTTTTTGTTTTTAGAAATAGTCCGAAGCAGAAAAAAATCATTTTTGGGCTTAAAATGAAAAAACTTTCGCTTGGTTTTGGGAAAAAAAATCAGTTTTTATAACTAACTATTTAAAAAAAATGATTTTTTATGATTGTAAAACACAAATCTGCTTCTGCTTTTTTTTTAAAAAACTCTAAAAATAATCACTAAATTATTTTATAACATAATCACTTATTTTTAATCTTAAACAAACGGGCTCTAAATGAAGCCTCTACTTTAACTTTTAAACATGTGGTTGGTCCGAGTAGTAACGAGTTCGGACCTCTTAAGTAAGTGGTCAAGGATCTCCTGACTCAAAATGTTGTTGGGAGAGGTCGGTTCATGTTGTCCAATAACTCGAGGGATTAGTCCCTGCAGTTGCATGTGGAAGATACATACACTGGGGAAGAGAGTTCCCCTCCTTTCCTTGCTTAAACATCCCACCCCTCCCTTCTTTTCCATTCCCCTTAACTCAAAAACGTCCAAACATAGCATAAACAGAAGGGATGGGTGTCTTTCATGTATAAGTAGTCAAAAGGAAAACAAGGTTTTACTTGAGAAAACAGTTATTGAGTAGTATGGTAAAGAACTATTACTTGTTTAGTTGTTTTACTTATATGCTGATTGATAAAGCAAATTTTAAACTTCATCGTTGGATCTTGAGTTAATGCATGCATTCTTGCTTGGCCATTAAACAAATAAATCTCTTCATTATTTTATCACCAAGATTTTCATGAACAAACCAGGGTTTATACATGACATAGCTAGCATTGCCGGATAGCGACGCATAGCGGCAATCCCCAAAACAGCTATAGTGGGATAGTGGGAGCGGCATAACCACTATCGTGGTGGTTGGCGAGGTTGCATTGTTATGATATGGGTTTATGCAACGAAGAAGCTGCAAAGTTTATGAGAGGAAGAAGAAGAATGAACCATAAAAAACTGCAAGGAAGTAGAACGTTTTGATGGAACAGGCAGCAAAAGTAAGGGTAAAATGGACATTCACTGAATTTAAGTGAGGGTAAATAAGACATTTGAAAAGATACAGAGGGCAAGATAGACATTTGATGAGTTAGAAAGGGCAAAATAGAGCTTTGATGAGTTTAAGAGAGGGTAAAATTGTATGAAAAAGTTACAAAAGCTGCTCCGTCTCGCCCCGGGGCTGCTCTACTCCACACTTTCACTATTCACGCGCTACTAACTATCCATACACGCCACATATTTTTTACCATTATTTTTGGAAATATGATCAAATATCAAAGGGTGTTGAAACTCTTATCCCAGGAGATATCCAAAGTTATTGTTACTTGAGAAAGAGCTGATTGTTGCTTAGGAATTAGTCAAATTATTTCTTGTAAATAGGTGAGCATCTCACAAAACCTTTTTCTGTTTCAAGTCTATCATCCTTCTCAAGTATTATTTGATAATATGATATCTCGTCAAATGGTGCCAGAGATCTTGAAAAACATGAATTATATACCTTTTAACTTTTTCTTGATATGCAGATGGTGTGCGTGCTGGATTCAAGGCGGCTTCCATTGCATGTGTCGCAAGTGCTGTGCCTACGGTATGTAGTTTTCGTACTATTCAGGACTTGTTAATACAGATACGGTACTACATGTTTTTTTTATAAAGTAAAATTCAGTTAAACATAATTTATGTAGTTTTTTTAGGTGCAACCTTTTCTTTAAATGAAGTCCTATATTCACCACCAACAAGACTCAACACAGTTGGTAGATAGCTAGGTTTCCTAAACATGCTGTTAGCGACTCAATTCTTGCCTGTGTATGGAAAAAACTTTATTGGTAGAGGCAAAACTCACTTTGGTGATCTTTATACCTCAAAGGATATCAGTCTCTGACTATCGGCCGGGGATATCCTTGATGCAACAAAAAAAAGTCCCAAATTCACCGCTGTGGGTATAAGGGTATTTATTTCTGCATGAACTGGTGAAAGAAAATCTTATAATGTCAATGGTTCTTGTATGGCTCTGAGCCCTACAAGATAAGATTTTACAGAGTAGTCTTTGTAAATTAAGACTGTAGACAAAGTAGTGAACAGTTTGGATCCAAGGGCATATTTGTTAGGCCTCAATCACCTAGGAAGACTCAGTCAAATACGGTGAGAGTTTACTACAGAAGAATGGGTCAAAAGGACCCAAAAGAGAAGGAAAAAAACTGTTAGCAGTTATAGTTGTTAGTGCTGTTAGTAGGGGGGTTATTTCTGTTAGAGCCTACCCCTATATAAGTAGATAGGTTGGATCTGTAATGGGGAGCTTATGAAATTGTAATTGTTGAGACTGGATTAATTTCTAGTGGAAAAGGAGAGTGCTCCTACTTTTGTTCTATTAGTGAAATTCTTTCAATAATACAGAGGCATATTCAGAAAGTCAGCATTCATTTTCCTGTTTCTTGTTGTTTCTTGAGTTCTATTGTTGGAATTACTCCTCTCAAGAGATTCCTAACAAGTTTGGTCCAACCTGTATCCGTTTCGCAATGGAGAATCGAATGAACACGTTGGAGCAGACGGTGATGGACTTAAAGATTGACATGGACTACATCAGATAGATGCTGTTAGAAATGAAAACCAAGAAGACGCCATCGAAAGTAGAGGACAATTCGATCAACAAGAACGATTAATCCTCAGAAGATGAAATGGAGGGTGGCTAATTGAAGGGGGAAGGAAGCATGGCGATTTGTTCTTGGATGAAAAAGGTGGAGTTACCCACCTTTGAGTGGCACGACCCTTTGGGGTGGTTGGCAAGGGCAGAAAAGTTCTTCGAGGTTCAGCAAATCAAATCCTCAGAGAAGCTTTGATTGGCCTTCGTAAGCATGGAAGGGAACACCGTGCACTGGTTTCGGTTCTGGAAGAGGAAAGCCAAGAATCCTTCTTGGAAGGAGTTTGTGGAAGCACTGATATAGAGATATGGAGGAAATGGTAGGGGCACTGTGTATGAGAAGCTAGCCTCTTTGAGGCAGACGAGAGGATTAGAGAAATATGTGCAGCAGTTTGAATTATTGGTGGCGCAAACCTCGACCACGGAGGAGGACCAGCTACTCGGATATTTCTTGGCCGAGTTACGCCATGACATACGGGGTCAGGTGCGACCCCATACCCCTAAAGAACTGCTGCGAGCCATGGAGCTAGCTCGAGATGTAGAATACGCTATGAGGGAAACCCTAAATGTTGGGGGAGCACAGAGTCGAGGCGTAGGTGCGATTTTTCGACCCCAAGGTGGGGGTTTGATGTCGTGAACAAACACCTATGGGGGATCGAACAACACCCAGGGTACTAACGGGTCGGGTCGCGCGGTTCAAGAATGTCGGAGAATAAGCACAACATATTCGGCGGCTAAACCCAGAAAGAATGGAGGTTGGGTTTCAAGAAGTAGGGCTGCCCGAACCCAACCTTATCAAGAATACATTAAAAGGATGGATGGGGGGACTCTGGTTCAAGAAGCCGCTCCTTGTCCAAGCCTTCTTGCATCGGCGACCACTCCCTGCCCTCATCAGCCCCAGGTGTCACATGCCCTCCAGCTTCCGCTTGGTTCGTCCCTGAACCACACCTTACTGGGAGAAATGCCACTCTGATACCATTTGTAACATCTCTGACTGCTTTGCGGATTGACGACTGTCCCCATAAATCAACACGGGTCTTTTCAGCGTGTTTTGTCCTCACTCACACGCTTCCCGGGAAAATTTCCTAGGAGGTTACCCATCCCATAATTGCTCCAAGTCAAGCATGCTTAACTGGGAAGTTCTTAAGTGATGGGCTCCTGAAAAGAAGATGCATCTTGTTGGTATAGGTAGTACCAATCAATTCATATAAGTCATCCTCAACTATATAGTCCCATACTTATATAGTCTCAGGATCCCTCTCATTCGGATGTGTAATCGGTTCATTCATTTGTCCCTCCGCCTAATCTCAAAACATTACATAAGTAATAATATAAAAAAATCATGAACTTCATTAAAACAGTTTATGAAGCCAAGAGATACATAATAAAGGTTCCCAAAATACATATTGAGTCAAAGGGTAATTCCTTCGAATCTCCAAAATCCTCTGAGGAACCTAAACCTGCTTATCTGAAACAATAGGGAACCTAGTGAGAAAGATAATTCTCAGTGAGCTTTTGCTTCAAGCAAGAACATATGAACAATTGATACCTATTATGAAATTAAAAATGAATTTGAGCATGGGCATTTTAAACATAAAACATTCACTAGGTAACTTCAAGTGTGGGGGACTTTAAGTACTATAGTTTAAAAAGATTTTGATACGGCGGTCAGAGCTCTATGACAACAATCAGGCATCCCTTAATTGCTAGTACCATATCCTAGCCTTCAAGAAAATGAAGGACTTACGAAAAAACATATCTCGCCCTGTGTTGTCAAATAGCGGCCATGGCGGCGCCATGACGGAAAGCGGTGGCGGGATTTGAAGGAACCGCCATTCGGAGGCTGTGGTGTGGCGGGTTTCACGTGGCGGTCCATGGCGGCTATGACAGAATTGCCTGCCATGGCGGAAATGGCGGGTTTTTGGTTTTTGGTTTTTGTCGAAATCGTACGTTTCATGTTTCGTATCGTATGAAACGTCACGATACGAAGGTAAAACGATACAGATCTATGGAAGAATCGTTTAGCTGCCGGAATCGTCGTCGGAATCACCAGAATCGTGCGATCTGGTGCGGCTCATGAATCGGCAGCAGAATCGCGATTCCAGGACGCTATGTTGTTATGGGTCTTGCAACGGGTCGCGGGTCTGAAAGCTGGGTTTGACATTGCGCATACTGCTGTGTTTCGTTCATGGGTGAGGTCGCTGAAGGGAACTCTGTTCATGGTAGATTGGTCGTTTTGCTGCGTTTTGAACATTTCGAGTGTACGGGGCGTTTTTTATGTTTAGTTTAGTGATATTATATAATATACTAAAAACTGATTAGTATTCTTTGAACTGATGTGATTTGGAAATTGGTTCATTGGCAAATACTGTATCTTATCACTTTGTGACTTTATGCTTATCGCCTAGAAATTTGAAATAATCAAATAAACAATATTTTATTTAATCTATTTCAAACTTTCAAAATCTTTATCTGATCACCTTAATGCATCTATTTTAAATTAGTTTTACTTATTTGTTATGAGTTTTTCTTATTTATTAGCTTATATTAAGGTTGGTGGCGACATTTAATTATTTTATCAACCTTGTTAGTACTTAGTAGTCTATGATAGATATTATGAGACTTATATGATATTTTCTATCAATTTAATTTATGGTTCTTGACATATGTTGTTAGTGTTTTGGGTTTTATATTTATTTATGCAATTTTTGTTATGTGTATGTATGTATATATATATATATATATATATATAATTTTTTTTTGTCTGCCATGGCATCCGCCATATGGCCGCATCGCCATCCGCTATAATGTATGGCGGATTTTTGGTCGGCCGCCATCCGCCATCGATAACATTGATCTCGCCTACAATTGCTATCGTGGCCGTAATGGCTAAATTTAGTGTCGAAACTTATGCTTCACCAAATATAAACCATTTTAGATTTTTAATTTCATGCTATAATTCATTTTCTCACAATTCATATTCATTTCCAATCACAAAAGAGGACGGTAAGAGTCAATTTTAGCAAGTACCCAAAACCATCATTTATCAAGCATCCATCAATTACAATTAGCAAAAACTATCATAATTTGGAAGGCAATGCCTCAGGTTACCATTCACACCATTTAATTCACAGCCCAAAACATCCAACTATTAACAATTAGGAGCTATTAAAGAATCAACCAGAACTGAACATATCAATAAAACATTAATAACAAGTTTGAAAACATCCATAAACCAAATTCATACAATTCAAAGGATACTATTCAAAATCTGTCAGCAGAAATTTTCAGCAACTTACAACAAAAATTTCTACACCAAAACAGAATGAAGTTTCGAAATTTCAAACCCTATATTATCACAAATTTGTCTATTTTCTAATGACACGGGAATTAACTTAATCTAACATTAGTATAATTTATTACAAATTAAACATCACAACAGTATCAGTACAAAGTTTCCAACATCAACAACAACTTGCATGTCGTTTTTCTCCCTTAATACTTAATGAAATTGGACCATTCCAGAGCCCATTTCGAAGGGAATTGTCTGGTTTCCAATGGTACAAGATGCTCTTCTTCATCAAGCTCGGATGATGAAGTTATGGATGAAATACTGACAGGGGTGCATACGGGTTTGAGAGATTTTTACAGCACTCTTATAAATTTTTCATCAAAATCAACCCCTATTCAACATGTAACCAAAAACCAGTTGTTCAATATCATTTATGAGTTCAAAATGAGCATTTTATAGAAGCAATTGAAACATTTAGCAAGTAGTTGAGATTTATGGTTACCCAATGTTACAAACAACAAAACTCACATGAAGTACTTCATGTGATAGAATCAAGGTTGTTAATTTTGATCTCTCTTGAGTTCCTTCTTAAGCTGATTTTATTCCCATTTTTGGTTGAACCCTAGCTTTCTCTCCTCGGGTGTCGTGAGTTACAGAAAGAAAAGAGGAATGGAAATAAAGAAAGAAAGGAAAAAGAGAAAGAAGAAGGGAGGAGAGAGAAGAGGAAAGAAGAGGAGAAAAGAGAGGAGAGGGGAAAGAAGAAGAGAGAAGGGAGATCAAGGAGCTTTGAACCATGACAAAGATATGGGAGCTGGAGATCCTAGAGAAAACTTGAAGAACCAAGAGAAAGTGAGGGGAGAGAATGAGAGAAAGCTAAGGGTTCAACCTAAAAAGGGAATAAAATCAGCTTAGGAAGGAACTCAAAAGAGACCAACATTAACAACCTTGATTCTACTATATAGTCATGTGAGTTTTGTTGTTTGTACCATTGGGTAACCATAAATCCCAACTACTTGCTAAATGTTTCAATTGCTTCTGTAAAATGCTCATTTTAAACTTGCATGTTAGGGGTTGATTTTGATGAAAAATTGATAAGGGTGCTGTAAAAATCTCTCAAAACCGTATGTACACCTGTCAGTATTTCATCCATAACTTCATCCAAAGAGTTTGTGTCGAAGTGAATCTTGTACCATTGGAAACTAGACTCAATTCCCTTCGAAATGGGCTCTGGAATAGTCCAATTTCATTAAGTATTGAGGGAGAAAAACTACATGCAAGTTGTTGATGTTGGAAACTCTGTACTGATATTGTTGCGATGTTTAATTTGTAATAAATTGTACTAATATTAGATTGAGTTAATTCCTGTGTCATTAGAACATAGACAAAATTTGTGACAATATAGGTTTTGAAATTTCGAAACTTGATTCAGTTTTGGTATTGAAATTTATATTGTAAGTTGTTGAAAATTTCTGCTGACAAATTTTGAATAAGATTATCCTTTGAATTGTATGAATTTGGTTTATGGATGTTATCATTGTTTTATTGATATGTTCAATTCTGGTTGATTCTTTAATAGCTCCTAATTGTTAATGGTTGGATGTTTTGGGCTGTGAATTAAATGGTGAATGGTAACCTTAGTCATTGCTTTCCAAATTGTGATTGTTTTTGTTAGTTGTAATTAATGGATACTTGATAAATGATGGTTTTGGGTACTTGCTGAAATTGACTCTTGCTGTCCTTTTTGTGATTGGATATTAATTATGAGAAAATGAATTATAGCATGGCATTAAAAATCTAAAATGGTTTATGTTTGGTGAAACATAAGTTTCAAAACTAAATCTAGTCATTACGACCACATTAGCAATTGTGGGTGACATGTTTTTCGTAAGTCCTTCATTTTCTCGAAGGCTAGGATATGGTACTAGCAATTAAGGGACGCCTGATTGTTGGCATAAAGCTCTGACTGCCATATCAAAATCTTTCTAAACTAAAGTACTTAAAGTTCCTCACACTTGAAGTTACCTAGTAAATGTTTTATATTTAAAATGCCCATGCTTAAATTCATTTTTAGTTGCATAATAGGTATTAATTGTTCATATGTTCTTGCTTCAAGCAAAAGCTCACTGAGAATTATCTTTCTCACTAGGCTCCCTATTGTTTCAGATAAGCCGGTTTAGGTTCCTCAACCAAAACTGATCATATCAATAAAATATTAATAACAAGTTTGAAAACATCCATAAACCAAATTCATACAATTCAAAGGATACTATTCAAAATCTGTCAGCCGAAATTTTCAGCAACTTACAGCAAAAAATTCTACACCAAAACTGAATGAAGTTTCTAAATTTCAAACCCTATATTATCACAAATTAGTCTATTTTCTAATGACACGGGAATTAACTTAATCTAACATTAGTACAATTTATTACAAATTAAACATCACTACAGTATCAGTACAGAGTTTCCAACATCAGCAACAATTTGCATGTCGTTTTTCTCCCTTAATACTTAATGAAATTGGACCATTCCAGAGCCCATTTCGAAGGGAATTGTCTAGTTTCCATTGGTACAAGATTCTCTTCTTCATCAAGCTCGGTTGATGAAGTCATGGATGAAATACTGACAGGGGGTGCATACGGGTTTGAGAGATTTTGACAGCACCCTTATAAATTTTTCATCAAAATCAACCCCTATTCAACATGCAACCTAAAACCAGTTGTTCAATATCATTTATGAGTTCAAAATGAGCATTTTACAGAAGCAATTGAAACATTTAGCAAGTAGTTGGGATTTATGGTTACCCAATGTTACAAACAACAAAACTCACATGAAGTACTTCATGTGATAGAATCAAGGTTGTTAATGTTGATCTCTCTTGAGTTCCTTCTTAAGCTGATTTTATTCCCATTTTTGGTTGAACCCTAGCTTTCTCTCCTTCTCGGGTGTCGTGAGTTACAGAAAGAAAAGAGGAATGGAAATAAAGAAAGAAAGGAAAAAGAGAAAGAAGAAGGGAGGAGAGAGAAGAGGAAAGAAGAGGAGAAAAGAGAGGAGAGGGGGAAGAAGAAGAGAGAAGGGAGATCAAGGAGCTTTGAACCATGACAAAGATATGGGAGCTGGAGATCCTAGAGAAAACTTGAAGAACCAAGAGAAAGAGATGGGAGAGAATGAGGGAAAGCTAGGGTTCAACCTAAAAAGGGAATAAAATCAGCTTAGGAAGGAACTCAAAAGAGACCAACATTAACAACCTTGATTCTACTATATAGTCATGTGAGTTTTGTTGTTTGTAACATTGGGTAACCATAAATCTCAACTACTTGCTAAATGTTTCAATTGCTTCTGTAAGATGCTCATTTTAAACTTGCATGTTGAATAGGGGTTGATTTTGATGAAAAATTGATAAGGGTGCTGTAAAAATCTCTCAAACCCGTATGTACCCTTATCAGTATTTCATCCATAACTTCATCCACAGAGCTTGTGTCGAAGTGAATCTTGTACCATTGGAAACTAGACTCAATTCCTTTCGAAATGTGCTCTGGAATAGTCCAATTTCATTCAGTATTGAGGGAGAAAAACGACATGCAAGTTGTTGTTGATGTTGGAAACTCGTATTGATCTTTGTTGCGATGTTTAATTTGTAATAAATTGTACTAATATTGGATTGAGTTAATTCATGTGTCATTAGAACATAGACAAAATTTGTTACAATATAAGCTTTGAAATATCGAAACTTGATTTAGTTTTGGTGTAGAAATTTCTGCCGACAGATTTTTAATTAGATTATCCTTTGAATTGTATGAATTTGGTTTATGGATGTTTTCAAACTTGTTATCAATGTTTTATTGATATGTTCAGTTCTGGTTGATTCTTTAATAGCTCCTAATTGTTAATGGTTGGATGTTTTGGGCTGTGAATTAAATGGTGAATGGTAAACTTAGTCATTGCCTTCCAAATTGTGATAGTTTTTGTTAATTGTATTAATGGATACTTGATAAATGATGGTTTTGGGTACTTGCTGAAATTGACTCTTGCTGTCCTCTTTGTGATTGGATATTATTTGAGAAAATGAATTATAGCATGGCATTAAAAATCTAAAATGGTTTTTTTTTTGGTGAAACATAAGTTTCGAAACTAAATCTATTCATTACGGCCACATTAGCAATTGTGGGTGACATGTTTTTCGTAAGTCCTTCATTTTCTTGAAGGCTAGGATATGGTACTAGCAATCAAGGGACACCTGATTGTTGTCATAAAGCTCTGACTACCATATCAAAATCTTTTTAAACTAAAGTACTTAAAGTTCCTCACACTTGAAGTTACTTAGTAAATGTTTTATATTTCAAATGCCCATGCTCAAATTCATTTTTAATTGCATAATAGGTATTAATTGTTCCTATGTTCTTGCTTCAAGCAAAAGCTCGCTGAGAATTATCTCTCACTAGGCTCCCTATTGTTTCAGATAAGCCGGTTTAGGTTCCTCAAGGGGTTTTGGAGATTCGAAGGAATTATAATGTCTTTTGGGAACCTTTATTATGTATCTCTTGGTTTCATAAATTGTTCTAACGAAGTTCTGGATTTTTTTTATTTTATTTTGAAAATTACTTAAAGGTCATGTATGACCGATGTGTTAAGACTATCGGTTTGTCTATCAATTTTTTGTGGATGTCTTGTGCTGGATTCTAAACACTAATATAAGGCATTACAATTTCTAAACTATTTTTTTAAACAGAGAATAACTCTTTTGTCAATTGAATAAATTATAGACTAAACCCCTAATTTGGTCACTGAGAAAAACACTCGGGTCTGAAATAGTCCCTATCCAAAATAAATTATCCATTTCATCCTTAAGAATGTAATTACCGGGACACTTTAGTCCATCTGTCAGTTGACCGCTTTTTTCAGTTGATGTGTTCACCATTTTTGCTGAGTTGTCAGTCAGCATGTCTAATAGGATAGCCAGCTTGGAATTTTTTTTTCCACCCCTATTCCCTACCCAAACGACGCAGTTTCTCCTCCCACCTTCGATGATTCATTGATAGAAACCCTAGAATCTCTTCTTCCTCTACATTATCAACCATCTTCTTCTCCCGTCCTCTGGTTGCTACCATCTTCCCATCTTTCTCTTTTCCCTAATCTATATTTCGCCCACTTTCCATTATCAATTCGAACAGAAACCCTAATCTGTATTTCGCCCCCTTTCTATTTTTGGAGTTGCATCGAAATGAGCTAGGCTTCTAAGGACGTGTCTTGCCATGACCATAGTGAAAGGAGGTTTAACTTGAGCACGAGGCCTGATAGGTGGTGGCCTTACAGCTGGTGGCAGTGGTGGTGTACTCTGATCACCCATTTCCTGCAAATCAGACAGATCAACCTAGTGAGCAATGGTACCCCTTCAAAAATCGGATTGAGCTGCTTTGATTCACGCGATTCTTCTCCCTTTAGCTAGTTGATTCACGCGAACCCCTTCACTTATTCTCCTTCGTCTCAAATTTCTTCTTTCTTTGCAGAGGTTTGGTGACTGAACAAAATTGTGAGAGGGAGCTTAAGGGTTTAGCAGAGACGAACCTACACATTCAGCCCCCCACCAAAAACGGCGTCGTTTCGTTGCAGACCCCTCCCTTCAAACGCATGCGTTTTGGGCCAGACGAATTTTGGCTTTTATTTTGAATTTTTTTTCCTGTTAATTTCCATGCTGGAATACAAGTAAGAGGTGCTACCCGAGAACTCAGCAAAAAACCTGTGACACATAAGCTGGAAACCGGTGGTTAAAGGTCGTCAACCATAGGAAGGACTAAAGTGTCCCGATAGTTACATTCTTAAGGATGAAATGGATAATTTATTTTGGATAATGACTATTTCAGACCCGAGTGTTTTTCTCAAGGACCAAATTGGTGGTTTAGTCTAAATTATACTTGCTATTATATTTCCAAAGTTAAATAGCATGCATATAAATTTTATATTCCACTTTATAACAGTTTTCTTATTATCCACTTGAAAATTATTTTTTTAGGCATAATATGTATCATACTATATATAAAAGTTAGGGCGTTACAATAGGTTCGCCTATTAGAGTTTTTTTAATTAAAGTCGCATTTTTCAAATTCGCAGTTGGCTGCAGTTCGCATGATCCCATGGGCGAAGGCAAACCTCAATTATACTGCTCAGGCACTTATCATATCTGCTGGTATGCTCTCAACTTAACTAATAACTATGTTAAAACTTACATAGGTACTTTAGTCATGTAATCGTGGTATCAAGAGAACCAAAGAACTTTCTTGAGAGGGATATGTATCAGGTTTTGTATGAATGAAAATAGATCTTTCAAATACGTTTTCTGCATGGTGATTATCTGTATTGGCAAGCAAGCAATAATTCTTTATCTAAGCTTATCAACAAATTCATATAGTTATCTTTGATGTAAACGAAAAGGATTGATTGCATCATTTTAATATCAGTGTCAGTGAAGGTTAACCAAAAAAAATGAAAAAGGAATAGAACTCATCCTATTTTGCTGTTGATCCGGTCGTAAATAAATTGCTTGACATTAAGTTATTTCCTTTAGTTTGACTCTCTTTGCAAAGTGTTTGAATACATTTAAAACTTAACATTTGTGTCTGGTTGGTGAACAGCATCCATTGCTGCCTACTTCATCACTGCTGATAAAACTATCTTGGAGTGTGCAAGAAGAAACGCCCAGCTTGAAGATTCTTTGAGACACAATAGATAATACAATTATATCTTAGAAACTGCAATAAACAAGTACCCTTTGTTGTTCTTGGTGCATGATGGTGCAATGGGTTGTAATATGAGATCAGCTGGCCTACTGCAAAGCTTTTTCTTTCTAGGTCTCTGTCTCGAATGGATTTGAAGGTGTATATTCTTGATTAAAATATTGTGTTTTAACATTCTTGGAATTGCCATTCCCTATGCCTTCTAAAGTTGTAATTTTAAGCTTCGATGTTGGTGAATTTAATTCTTTTGCTAGTTTTGGTTGCCATTTCTACTTATTATCACCATAAAAAGATGACTCCGAACTTGCAAAATTCCATCAGCAATTTCATTTTGAAGTCATGTTCACTCCCATACCCTTTGGGCTTGTTTGTGAGTTTTGGAGGGGAAGGGATATTCCCTTACCTTTCATGAGGTTTATTTTTTAACAAAAGAATTTAAATTCTCCAAAATCCTCTAATTTGGGGGAACTAAAAAAATGAACTAGATGAGGATTTTGGAAGGCTATCTTCCCTTTCCTCATCCCTTTCTCCCTTCCTTTTCTCAAAGCCTTCCCCTCCTTTTCCCTCCTAACAAACAAGCCCTAGGGCTCAGCATTCACCTGATACTTGTGCTTTTTAAAGGACCACTATAATGATCTGTATACAATCCTTGAGGGTCTTCCTAAATGGGTTAGAGTATATTTGTAATTGTGGAATAAATCTTTTGCTTATAAAAAAAATACAATCCTTGAAGGGGCATTGGTCGTGCTGTCGCCACGCGCCAAAAAGAATGAGCGTTTACAAAAATAATGTAGATAGGGAAGCGACAACTCGAGTATCGTCTCTCAAGGACTCTTAGGTGTTGTTGTTATTAACAGAAAATCAGTAAAAGTCAGATTTGGGGGGTGTTTGAGATTGAAAACTAAATAAAGAAAACAGAACAGAAAAACAATGCAATAAAAAGTAATTACCAAATAAGCTAAAGAACGATCAACCTACTGTTCTTGGTTTCCCACTATCATCGGTTCATATAAATCCAAGCCCTAAGCAGATTCTAATCCCCTCCCGGTTGTAGCAACAATTTACAAGTGAAACCACTACTACAGATATATGTCCCTATTCCCGAATTAAGCAAACGGGGTGAAGCACTCATGAACTAAGCGAACATGATTGAACACACGTGAATTAAGCAAACGCGATTATATATAGGAACATAACATCACCGAAACAAAACAACACAACACTATACATTCATGAATTAAGCAAACAGAAACATATAGCATCGTATTGAAAAGAGAAAAGTAAGTAAAAACAGGAATTACAGAACCTCAAATGTAAATGGAAACCAATCCCAGTAGATTAATCAAGGAGAATAGTTCTCCATTACAGAAATAAAAGAAAAGAAAATAAACTATGAAACTACTGACTAAAAACTAGCTAGCCACTGGCCAAAAACTAGTCAACAGCCCTCTAGCCTAGCCCCCCTTCAGTTCTGTCTAAAACTGACTTATATACAACTTCTGGACTACGCGGACTCGCGAAGCGAGCACAAATTCGCGAGGCGAATAATGCGAACAGTCTGCAACTTTTGATCTTCTCGCGAGGCGAGCATATCATTCGCGAGGCGAGCCTCTTCAGATTCCAAACTGTAACGCCCGTGACCTTTCACACGGGTAAACCGTGATGCTTTCTGACTTCCAGGGCTGGATTACTCGCGAGGCGAGTCAAGTGTTCGCGGGGCGAGACAGAATGGTTGGCAATTTCTGGAACAATCACCTTCTGGTTCGCGAGGCGAATGCCTTCTCGCGAGGCGAAAGATCCAGAATTATTTCCTTTTATTAACCTGAAAACAGAAAATAGAATAAGTGTTTTATTTAACTCTAAATCAACTAAATTAACCTAAAAATACTTTACAGACTCAAAATACTGCTTAAAGACAATCAAGTCTAATTTGGGTGA
The DNA here is from genome assembly GCA_030762895.1 of Sophora flavescens. Classification (NCBI taxonomy): domain Eukaryota; kingdom Viridiplantae; phylum Streptophyta; class Magnoliopsida; order Fabales; family Fabaceae; genus Sophora; species Sophora flavescens. The sequence continues at coordinate 90,300,758 of CM061066.1, forward strand.
AAATGATATAAAATTAGCACAAAGCCAAGGTTTTTATTAGTTATAAAACCAGTCAACCAGAGGCTCATCAGGTATGGTCAGCATCCGATTTTTTTTTTTTTTGATAGGATCATCTGATTGAAGGACAGCAAATAAGGCTCTTAGCCCCTCTTCCTTTGCGTGGATGATATCCGGTTAATCTTCTCAACCTTAATTTGTTCGAGTGTAAAATGTGTGAATGTTTGTGGTGCAAGAGGAAGAAAGTATCTATTTGTTGGTAAATAAAGCACGAGAACTAAAACCTGAAGCTTCAATTCGAAACGTTTTGTGCCAGGTTAGAGGGAGACCAAGTATATTACTAATAAGATGGATAATGCTTTGTCTTTGGGTTATTGTTGTAAATTGTTGTCATTTGCTAACAAGGTGGAGACCAAGTATATTACTAGCAAGGTGGATAATGCTTTGTCTATTTCTCAATTCTCTCTCCCCCCTCTCTCTGTTTTTTTCGCTTTTAATATGTTTCTATAGCTATCGCGTCCTTGTTTGAATGGATTTGTCCTTCGTTTGGTTAACACAACCATGGTTTCAAGTGAAAAAAATATGGAAACTTGGTGTAATATCCCTTCGAAGGATATTTTAGTTTTTTCATTATAATTCTACCATAGGTGTGTTTGAATTCTTTTGTATTTCATAATGTGAAATTGTTTGATTGATTGAATTATGAAGTTAATTATATGTGAAATAAAAATGGAATGGATATATATATATATATATATATATATATATATATATATATATATATATTATATTTATCTATTATCATACACACCTACTTATTTTTAAACCAACTTATTTATCTCTATCCTAAAATCCCCTAAGTGACCAATACTTTTCAAGGATATCTAACCTCCATTGGTCAACTTTTTCCTCTCCTTTCACCAATTAATTTTCAGCCAGAACAAGGTATAACACCTTGTTTCCTTCATTCATTTTGGCAACCAGGAAGAAAAACACCATACCCCTCCCCTATTTTGTCTTTTTTTTTTTCGGCCAGAACTAGAGTGGGGGAGTTGGATGTTTCATTTTCATTCCTCCCTCAACCAGAACAGCTCTCTTCCTTCCCTTTCTCCCTCACAAAATTCAGCCTCATCCACACACCATTTCCATCCTCATTCCCTTCTCCATCCTTCCAAAATCTCTCGTTAAATCTACATCAATTTTCCTCCTAACCTTTTAAATCACAATTTCAACTCATCAAAAACCTAAATCAAGAAAGATGGACAACATGCAAGACCTCTAGTTCTCTCAAAATTTCGAAATAGGAGCACAAATCAGATTAGGGAGGAACCCTAAGGAGATCAACAGTTGCAACCTTGATTCTTCTACCAAGCCATGTGAGTTTTGTTATTTGTAACATTGGGTAACCATAAATCCCAATTTCTTGTTAGATGTTCAAATTGTTTCTGTGGAATGCTTATTTTGATCTAATATGTTCTTGTTAACCACTGGGTTTTTGATTGGATGTTGATTAGAGGTGGTTTTGGATGAAAAATTTACAAGGGGTTGTCAAATCCTTCAAACCCGTAATGTACCCCTGCTAGTGTTTCATCCATAACTTCCTCTACAGGTATTATTTCGAAGTAATTTTTATACCATTAGAAAGTAGACTCATTTTTCTTCGAAATGGGCTTTGGAACGGCTTGATTTCATTAAGTATTGAATGAGAAAAATGATATTTAAGTTACTGCTCGTACTGGGAACCCTGAACTGACATTGTGTTAGTATTTGAATTGTAGTAAATTGTACAACTATTGGATTGAGTTGATTCCTGTGCTAATAGAAAGTAGACAGAACTGTTAACAATATAGGCTTTGGAACAACTCAATTTCTTTAAGTATTGAATGATAAAAATGATATTTAAGATGTTGTTCATACTGAGAATTCTGAACTGATACTGTCTTAGTATTTGAATTGCATTAAATTGTACAAATATTGATTTGAGTTTATTTTTGTGCTAACAGAAAGTAGACAATTTGTAACAACCTAGGCTTGTTCAATTACTTATGCAATTCAAATACTAAGACAGTATCAGTTCAGAATTATCACTATAAACATCATCTTAAATATCATTTTTATCCTTCAATACTTAAAGAAATTGAGTCATTCCAAAGCCTATATTGTTAACAGTTCTGTCTACTTTCTATTAGCACAGGAATCAACTCAATCCAATAGTTTTACAATTTACTACAATTCAAATACTAACACAATGTCAGTTATGGGTTCCCAGTACGAACAACAAATTAAATATCATTTTTCTCCTTCAATACTTAATGAAATCGAGCCGTTCCAATGCCCATTTCGAAGGAAAATGAGTCTACTTTCTAATGGTATAAAAATTACTTCGAAATAATCCCTGTAGATGAATTTGACAACCCCTTGTAAATTTTTCATCCAAAACCACCTCTAATCAACATGCAATCAAAAACCCAGTGGTTAACAAGCACATATCAGATCAAAATAAGCATTCCACAGAAACAATTTGAACATTTAACAAGAAATTGAGATTTATGGTTACCCAATGTTTCAAATAACAAAGCTCACATGGCTTGGTAGAAGAATCAAGGTTGCAACTATTGATCTCCCTAGGGTTCCTCCCTAATCTGATTTGTGCTCCTATTTCGAAATTTTGAGAGAACTAGAGGTCTTGCATGTTGTCCATCTTGCTTGATTTAGGTTTTTGATGAGTTGAAATTGTGAGGTAAAAGGTTAGGAGGAAAATTGATGTAGATTTAATGAGAGGTTTTGGAAGGATGAAGAAGGGAATGAGGATGGAGATGGTGTGTGGATGAGGCTGAATTTTGTGAGGGAGAAAGGGGAGGAAGAGAGCTGTTCTGGTTAAGGGAGAAATGAAAATGAAACATCCAACTCCCCCCACTCTAGTTCTGGACGAAAAAAAGAGAGAAGATAGGGGAGGGTATGGTGTTTTTCTTTCTGGTTGCCTAAATGAATGAAGGAAACAAGGTGTTATACCTTGTTGTGGACGAAAATTAATTGGTGAAAGGGGAGGAAAAAGTTGACCAATGGAGGTTAGATATCCTTGAAAAGTATTGGTCACTTAGGGGATTTGAGGATAGAGATAAATAAGTTGGTTTAAAAATAAGTGGGTGTGTGTATTATAATATATAAAATATATATATATATATATATATATATATATATATATATATATATATATATATCCATTCCATTTTTATTTCACAAATAATTAATTTGATAATTCAATTAATCAAACAATTTCACATTTATGAAATATAAAAGGATTCAAACACACCCATGGTAGAATTATAATGAAAAGACTAAAATATCCTTGAGAAGAGATATTACATTCCTATCCTCCTTAAAGAAATTTTGTCCTCAAAATTTTAGACGACTTACCTACTCAAACAAGTAAGGAGAATCCCGGCGTAAGTCATCTTCAAGATCCCAAGTTGCCTCCTCAGGAGTTGACCCTTCCCAAATAACTTTCACTAAATGAATTGTTTTATTTCTTAGGGTTTTCAAGCTGCGGTCAATCACTTGAACTGGTATAGGTTGGAAGGTTAAATCTGGTCTTAATTGGACAAGATCATGATTGAGGGGTTGACAAGGATCAAGAATATACTTTTTGAGTTGAGATACATGAAAGACATTGTGTATTCCTGACAAGGAAGGAGGTAAAGCAAGTTGGTACGCTACTGGACCGATTCGATGAATAATTTGGAAAGGTCCTATGAAACGAGGACGGAGTTTCTTGGCCCGAAGGGCTCTTCCAATGCCTATTGTGGGGGTTACTCTTAGGAACACATGGTCACCCTCTTCAAATGCTAAGGGTCTCATTCTTTTATCGGCTTAACTCTTTTGTCGACTCTGCGCAACTTTTAATTTATCCCTAATAGTTCGGATTTTCTCCGTAGTCTCCTGGATTAACTCAGATCCTAATATCCCCTTGTCACCCACTTCAGCCCAACAAAATGGAGTTCTACACTTACGGCCATAGAGTGCCTCATAAGGCGTCATACCTATGCTGAAGTGATGACTATTGTTGTAGGCAAATTCTACTAAGGGTAACCCAACTTCCTCCATCCTCTAAAACACAAGTCCTAAGTATATCCTCTAAGGTTTGGATGGTTCTCTCTGTCTGACCATCTGACTGGGGATGGTAGGCAGTACTAAAGTTCAACCGAGTACCCAAGGCTTGGTGAAAAGCCTTCCAGAACCTAGAAGTGAACTTAGGATCCCTATCTGACATAATAATAACTGGGACACCATGAAACCTCACTATTTCTCTTATGAATACCTTTCCTAGTTTAGTCGTATTATAAGAGGTCTTAACAGGTAGGAAGTGGGCGGACTTAGTCAATCGGTCCACTATCACCCAAATGGAGTCATGCCCCGACTGAGTGCGAGGCAAACCCACAACAAAGTCCATGGATATGTTCTCCCATTTCCACTCAGGTATTTCCAAAGGTTGGAGCATGCCTGAGGGTCGTTGATGCTCGATCTTGACCTTTTGGCACACTGAACAGTGAGAGACAAATTTGGCAACATCGTTCCTCATTCTTGGCCACCAGTACATCTTTCTAAGGTCTTGATACATCTTAGTAGAACCAGGATGTATTGAAAAACTTCTCTTGTGGGCTTCCTCTAACACTTGTCTTTTAATCTCTTCATCATTTGGAATGCATATTCTCTCGTGAAAGAGGAGGGTTCCATCCCTGGCTTCGGAGAAGCCAAGTTGATTCTTCCTAGCTTGTAGGTCCTCATCCCAAAGTTGAGCTTGTCTAATTCGAGCTCTAAAATCACAAGTGATCTCAAGGTGACTCAAATATATGCTATTGGGGCCCATGACAACATTTAGGTTTAAGTTGTGAAATCCTCCAATAGTTTCATCTCATGTAACGTCATGGATGAAACGTGAAGAGACTTCCGGCTTAAAGCATCTGCTACCACATTTGCCTTTCCTGGGTGATACTGCAACTCAAACTCATAATCCTTGAGGAACTCTATCCATCTTCTCTGTCTCATGTTGAGTTCCCTCTGATCAAAAAGATATTTCAAGCTCTTATGATCGCTAAATACTTCGAATTTTGATCCATAAAGATAATGTCTCCATATCTTTAGATCAAAAACTATGGCTGCTAACTCCAGGTCATGGGTAGGGTAGTTTTCTTCATGGGGTCTTAACTGACGAAAGGCATAAGCCACTACCTGGCTATTCTGCATCAAAACACACCCTAAGCCTTTTAATGATGCATCACTATAAACTTCAAATCCTAATGCTGGGTCAGGAATGATCAACACGGGAGCATAGGTCAAACGGGCTTTGAGTTCAAGGAAACTCCTCTCACACTTTTTATCCCACTCGAAGGGATTTCCCTTGCGGGTTAAGCGGGTTAAGGGTAGAGCTAACTGTGAAAATCCCCCTATAAACCTTCAGTAATATCCTGCCAAGCCTAGAAAACTCCTAACTTCGGTGATGTTCTTAGGTCTTTCCCAATTGAAGACAGCATCAACCTTACTGGGGTCTATGGCTACTCCTTCTATTGAAATTACATGTCCTAAAAACTTCACCTCAGACAACCAAAATTCACATTTTTCTGGCTTAGCAAACAACTTCTTTTCTTGGAGTATCTGCAAGATGATCCTAAGGTGTTCTTCATGCTCTTGAGGACTCTTAGAATAGATAAGGATATCATCAATGAAAACTACAACGAACTTATCCAAGAAGGGTCGAAAGATGCGGTTCATATAGTCCATGAATACCGCTGGAGCATTCATTAAGCCAAAGGGCATAACTAGATACTCGTAATACCCATATCGGGTTCTAAATGTTGTCTTGGGTATATCTTCAGACTTAATCCTTATTTGGTGATATCCCGACCTCAGATCAATTTTTTAGAATATCGAGGCTCCTCTAAGTTGATCTACCAGATCATCTATTCGGGGTAGTGGATACTTATTTTTAATGGTTATCTTGTTAAGTTGTCTATAATCCACACAGTCTCATACTCCCATTTTTTTCTTAACCAACAAAACAGGCGCACCCCAAGGAGAGGCACTAGGTCGAATGAATTGCTTTGCTATTGAATCCTCTAATTGAGCCTTAAGTTCTTTAAATTCCAAAGAGGACATTATATATGGTGCAATAGATATTGGTCCCGCACCAAGAACCAAATCTATGGAGAATTCAATCTCCCTTTCAGGAGGTAGGGAGAGTATGTCTTTTGGAAAGACATCTATGAATTCACTCACTACAGGGATAGTTGCGACATCTACATTATCTTTAGAACTTGAAGAAAGTACGCATATGAACATGGGTTCCCCACTATTTAGGCATTGGTTAATCTGTGACACATTAGCAAACAAGGAAGGACATATCTCTTTGGGATTTTCTCTTGGAGATAGGAAAATTATAGACTTTTCTGGACAATTTAGTACAACTTGATTGGCTGATAGCCAATCCATGCCTAAAATGGCGTCTAAACCTTGTAGGGGCAAGCAAATCAAGTTAACTAGAAACTCCCTATCAGATATTTTCAGTATACAATTTTCGCAAACAAGGGAAGTTTCAATATTGCCCTCTGCGGGGGTAGACACAGATAAAGGGTATGGAAAAGAGGACAAAAACATTTGTAGACGTAGAGCACATTCACAAGAGACAAAATAATGGGTTGACCCAGAATCAAAAAGAATAACAACAGATTCTTGGTTTAGGAGACCGGTACCTTTAATCATACCATCTTTTCCCTTAGCTTTCTTACCACTGAGAGTGAAAACTCATCCAGAGGATTGGTTACTAGGAATGGCAACCCCTTTCTTCTTTAGCTGAGGGCAAAATGGAGAAGAGTGTCCCGTCTGCTTGCAAGAGTATCAGACATTCCGACCAGCCAAGCACTCCCCACCGTGTTTCTTCCCACATTTTGGGCATCCGACCATTCTGGGAGAGTTAGATGTCTACACCTGCTTGCCTTTATCCAAACTCCTTTTTACCTTGAGTTGTTGATGGTGTTTACCTCCATTCCTATTCTTAAGCCATTTCTTCTAATTCTCCACTTCTAATTCTTGCAAACTTTCTTCCACCACATAAGCTTGTTGGACGATGGTGGGGTATTCAGTAAGCCTGGTTTGAGCCAAACAGTTCTTGATATCAGCTCTCAAGCCCCCAACGAAACTGATCTATCTTCCATTCTTCATTTGGAGCATAACTTGCTTGCGAAGCATGTCTTGCCAAATCTTCAAATTTTGCTACATATTGAGCTACCGACATGTTCCCTTGCTTTAGTTCCATGAATTCCCTTTCTTTCTGTTTCCTAAGGCTGAGGGGAATATATTTTTCAAGAAAAACCACTTGGAAATGCTCCCAATCCAAAGGTGTCCCCACAGTTGTCATGTGTGCCTTCATGCCCTTCCACCAATTAGCAGCTTCCTTCTTTAGCATATGAGTTGTAAAAGTAACTTTTTGTTCCCCTGTACACTGCACAACCTCAAAAATCTTCTCCATTGCTTCTATCCAATGATGAGCATCCAGAGCATGTTTCACCTTGGAGAAAGCAGGTGGGTCAAGCTTGAGAAATTGGAAGAAAGTACGGTTGGCATCATCCAGGGGTTGTGCTAGTCCTCTAGCCCGAGTCTGGTGATGGAGAAGATTATTAGTAGCCATAGTATGGTCCGTACGACCTGCATAAACTCGTCCAACCACTCAAATCCATGCCCAGGAGGTCCTGGAGCACCTATTCCTCTACCTCTTCCTCTTCCTCTACCTCCGTGACCTATAGTTTCATCACTCATGATTCTTGATACCACATACCAATATCAAGTTGATCAGACTTAATACTTAGTAAGATGGCATTTAGAAAAATAAATGCAAAATTCAAGCACAACGATACTATGCAAAACTATCCACAGTTCAATTAGATCGAACTGCTCTGATACCAAAAATGTAATGCCTTATATTAGAGTTTGATACCAAAAATGTAATGCCTTATATTGGAGTTTACAAAAGTAACACAAGGCATCCACCCAAGTTGATAGTCTTAGCACAAAGTGGTCATAAACGACCTTACAACTCAAAAATAAAAGCATTTCATACATAACTACTCTCGAACTTCAATAAAATAGTTTATGAAGCCGCGATTTACATATTAAAGGTTCCCATGAAACATATTGAGAAAGAAATGAAATTCCTTCTTTATCTCTTTAATCCTCCGATGGACCTAAACCTGCTTATCTGAAACAATAAAGAGCCTAGTGAGAAAAATAATTCTCAGTGAGCTTTTCTTCAAGCAAGGATATATTAACAATTAAATCCAAATAAACAATAAAAAATGAGTATAAGCATGGGCACTTTAACTTAAAACATTCACTAGAAAACTTCAAGTGTGAGGGACTTTTAGTATTCTAGTTTAATAGATTTTGATATGGCAGTCAGAGCTCTATGACAACAATCAGGCGTCCCTTAATTGCTAGTACCATATCCTAGCCTTCAAGGAATTGAAGGACTTACAAAAACATATCTCACCCAGAATTACTTATGTGGCCTTAATGGCTAATTTGATTTTGAAACAATTGTTTCACCAAAATGTAGACCATTTTAGATTTTTAATGCCCTGCTATACTTCACTTTATCGTGATTAAGAAAAATAATCCAAACACAGTTAGGACATCAAGAGTGAAATTACAGCAAAAACCTAAGCCATCAATTCAATAAAACATAATTTATCACAATTTGGAGGATAATGACTAAAGTTACCATTCCCACCATTTATTCCACTGTCTAAATGTCAAATCTCAAACAGTTAGGAGTTCATATAACACTAATCAAAACTAAGCATGTCAACAATACATTATAAACCAATCTCAAGTGTCCAAAACCAAGAAAGATCATGCAATAATTCAAGTGTTATCAAATTTGAAAACTGGTTTGAATTTTTGAAGAAATTGAAATGGAGATTCTTACACCAATACCAACTCAAATTCAAAAATTCTCAGTTCAGAATTAAGGCCATATAAATAATTGTGGGTGAGATATGTTTTTGTAAGTCCTTCAATTCCTTGAAGGCTAGGATATGGTATTAGCAATTAAGGGACGTCTGATTGTTGTCATAGAGCTTTGACTGCTATATCAAAATCTATTAAACTAGAATACTAAAAGTCTCTCACACTTGAAGTTTTCTAGTGATTGTTTTAAGTTAAAGTGACCATGCTTATACTCAATTTTTTTTATTGTTTATTTGGATTTAATTGTTAATATATCCTTGCTTGAAGCAAAGCTCACTGAGAATTATTTTTCTCACTAGGCTCTTTATTGTTTCAGATAAGCAAGTTTAGGTCCCTCGGAGGATTAAAGAGATAAAGAAGGAATTTCATTTCTTTCTCAATATGTTTTATGGGAACCTTTGATATGTAACTGTCGGCTTCATAAACTATTTTATTGAAGTTCGAGAGTAATTATGTATGAAATGCTTTTATTTTTGAGTTGTAAGGTCGTTTATGACCATTGTGCTAAGACTATTTTGACTATCAACTTGGGTGGATGTCTTGTGTTACTTTTGTAAAGTCGAATATAAGGCATTACACTTGGTTTCTGGTGGAGTTTGCATAGCACCAAAAGAACGATAGAGAATCCACCAAAAAAGAACGAGAGAGAGAGAATGCAAAGAATGGGAGACAGGGGGTATAGAACGGGATAGAGAATGCAGAGAACGAAAGAGAGAGATAGCGGAAGAGAACAGAAGAGAGAGAGGGAGCCCAGGCAGTTTTCTCCAAATTCTGGCAAGAGGTGGGCCAGACAGTTTTCTCCAAATTCCGGCAAGAGGTGAGTGTCTCCGGTGAGTTACGATGGAAATCTGACACCATTAGTGTAAATTTGAGGAAAAAGACTAACTTGTGTAATTTGACAACCTAAATGACTGAATCAAAACTTTATTTTTTCTTATAGGACCAACTTAAAACTATAAAAGAGTAAATCGTCAATTTGGTCGCTGAAATTACGAGATGATATCAACTTGGTCCCTTAATTGGACGAAATAGCAAAAAGGTTCATGAAATTACAAAACATTATTCAATTTGGTCACTTCGTTAACCCCAGTCTGTTAATGCCATTAACGTGACTGATCACTACAAAAAAACAATTGTTTAGCGACCGTACTTTTCGGTCGCTAAACCATGTAAATCGGTCGCTATTTGTTTTAGCGACCGAATCAGAGACCGATTTATGGTGGTAGCTGAATACCTGGTCGCTAAGGTTTTAGCTACCGAATTATTATTTCGGTCGCTAATTAGCGACCATAAATTCGGTCGCTATAAAATAATAATCGGTCGCTATTAGGTTGGTCGCATTTTTTGGGTAACCATTTTTAGCGACCGATAATCGGTTGCTAATTCGGTCGCTAATTTTGGTTACTGTTAACCTATATTAGCGACGGATTTTCGATCGCTATACATCATCTGGAAATCTTAAATAAAGTTTAGCGACCGAATTATTGGTTTCTAATTCGGTCGCTAAACTGGTTATTATTAATTTTTTTTTAATTTTAATTTTTATAATAATTTTTTTTATGATTTTCTTTAAACGTTACAAAAATTACTAATAAAACACACCAAATAACTTATGAAATATACAATCATAAAAAATAATAAATATATATAAAAAGAATAATCCAAAATGTCGTACAAGAATCGTTTAAAGTAAAAAATATGGAGAGAAAAAATCTGTCATGATGAGGGGGAGATGGAGGAATCCAATCATCCTCAGCGCCCGTACCACCGACGTCGCTAGGCGATCGTCCTCTGCATAGCTGACATCGATGGACGCGGCGGAGCGAACCGAGGAGCGGCGGCAGCGAGCGCACAACCGTCGAGCATCATCCCGAGCAATCGGAGTCTGGATCCTCATCTGCTCCAACACACCAGCCGCATGATACCGCGCCTGCTCGATGCTCGCCGCGCATCATTCTTGGTGTGCCCGAAGTCAATCAGGTAACTGGTCCGCCATCTCGCCGCTTCTCTCGCTCTTCTCCCGAAGCTCCGCGTTAGCTGCGTGATGGTGTCCTACATTTGGTGGAACTGCTCCCGAGGGACGGTATCGGCGCAAAGCAAGGAGCAAGGCGTCTTGGGACGATGAAGCGATGAACTCGGCTCCCAGGTGTCCAAGGCCATACACGTGCCCCTTCTTGTTCCTGCCCCCGACGACCTCCAAATTAATGGCATTATCGTCGATGGAGACAGGAGAGCAGCCATCACCAGTCAAAGCCTCATCTTGTGACTGTGAGGCACGTGATATGGCATCGTCCTTCTTCTCGTTGAAGCCCGCCTACAAAGTATAGTTGAATAGATTTAGTTAAAATAATTATATCCAATATTAACAAATCATTTATAATAAATTACAAGTAAACACTAAATTATTTTTTTGCTTACAGCATAGTTACGGGCCTTGTCGTTGACCCATGTCCCCGACTTCAACTTCTTCGTCCTCTCCACCAACTCCATAGCAGTCGGGGCCCGCTGTTTCTGTGCTTTCTGCACAGAATAATATAATATTAAATTCATAAGAATAATTAAAAATGAAAACTAATTAATTAAATAGTATATTAAGTCAAAAGTTTAATGTATTACCAGCTCGTCGTAGTGGGCGGCGGCTGATTTAGACCCACCGGTCCAAGCACATGCGCCACCATCAGAAGCTCGATTACACCGAGCTGTGGCCTGGATCTCCTGGAACTTCTCAAGAGCCCAAGATCTTGGTCCAGCTGCCTCATGATCTCGGGATCCACCCACCTCCCCTTATTCTCGCCCCTTCCTCAGCTTGTTCATCGATTCTTCATAACCAAAGTGAGCCTTTATGCTCAAATATGTCCCTGACGAGAGCCTCTAAAGCTAAGTCCCACCTATACTCTTTCTGCAACTTACAGTTGTTAGGAAATTCGTGTGTACATATATATAATGTAAATTTAATTTAAAAAACTTAATAAACTGTTACCTTAAACTCTAGAAACAACTGATCCCTATGGCCCAGTGGGATGGCCTTCCATGTAGGCCATGGACCATCAAACTTGCGTCGCAGGATCTTCGAGATCGAATCAGAAGGGCCGCCCTTCAGGCGTAAAGCTGCAGCAAAATTAGAGCATTAATATATTTTATATTTAAATTTTAAAAACAAGTAAATAGAAATTAACGATACTTTATATATATTAAAAAATTAAATTAGCATACTCGTTATCCCCCCTGGGGATAAGAAGAATCCTCCTGTCGGATGGACCACGACTCTCCTGTCCCGAAGATGATAATGGTGGTCCTGTCGTCGTAGGTGTGGATGATGAGGGTGCTGTCCTGACCCCATGAGGATGGGTGGGGGGTGCAACTCCATCACCCTGAGGTGTCCCGTCAACAGAGGTACTGGTAGGATGGTCTCGATCTGAAGGCTGTGGGTCGGCCGGCGAAGGGACTCTCGCAGCACGACCTCCACGACGACCCCTACCTCCCGGAGGAATCGCCATCCTGTGAAAAAAATGAAAATATGATTACACAACAGTGTAAATAATACAAAAATAAATTACCTAATAAGTAGAATGACATTCACACAATGAATTATGACATAAATAAATTACCTAAGTAGAATCTCCGTCACTAAATTCACCCTCAGTCTCATCAGTATCACTTGATCGGAATGTACCTTTGCTAGATGTGTCCAACTCGGATTGATCCATTAACTCTCTTTCAACTTCTTCCCCATTTCCGGGTTTAAGTCAGGCAACGTCTCACCATGGTTACTCCACCAATAGTAATCAGGCATGAAGCCCTTCTCATAAAGATCGGCTACAACTCCATCCACACTTTTGAAAGATTGACACTTGCATCTTTTGCAAGGACACCTCAATTGATCACCGCCCAGCCGTATAAATCTCTCCTGGCTAACAACAAACTCTATAAACTCACCCACTCCAACTCTATACTCTTCCCTAAGACGTTTATTCCGATCCAACCTACGATACATCCATTTCCGATTCTCCGAAATATCTATTGCTGGCAATTAAATAGCCTGACCAATCCTACAATAACACTTATATATTACGGTGCATTCCAATAACTCCATCAATCTCGTTCTTATGACAAGGTATGAACCTATCCCATTCGAGAAGAAACCTTTGTCACACTCGGCTACTAATAGTTATTCCCATATTCAAATACCTTATACTTGACAAAATTTGGCGGCATCTCCCATCGGTCTCCAAGTTACACGACTCGAGCACGGTCAGAATCACCGCGATCAAGTATGCACCAGGAGAACAAAAGGAAATGCATCAGACCGAGATTTCAACAAGTATATAAGGCATTTGAACATTGAAATGACTATTGTACGAGTGTGAAAAAGGTTTTTTCCCAAACTGTCCCAATTGGACAATTCAAGATTCAATACAATGAGCATGCATACCTTGATAAGTTACGCATGCTCATTAATATTGAATCTCAAACAGGAAACTAAGGCTTTCGTAAATTAATTATTAACTCTAACAGAAAATAAAACCATTAACCTATAAATATTGCAACATTGTTGAGTTTATATAAATTGCAGCGTAAATCAATACAAACTTAGATTAAATATTGTAGCAAACATCCTATTGAGCTCCGCTCTCCACTAACAAGTAGCGATTAATTGTCAAACACATGCATAATTTCTAAATTATCAGACACAACCAACATCCTCGCCTTTTGGACAGGATCACATCCTATTGAGCCCCGCTCTCCACTAACAAACAACACATATTGACAAACACATGCATAAACATTAAATTATCAAGCATACAATCAGACAAGATCACATCCTATTGAGCTCCGCTCTCCACTAACAAACAACACATATTGACAAACACATGCATAAACATTAAATTAATTATCAGCATACAATCAGACAAGATCACATCCTATTGAGCTCAGCTCTCCACTACCAAACAAGACGATAATTCACATAATACATTACACTGAGTGTTCAGAGAACTGACCTGAGAGAGAAAACACAACTGAGCAAGGATAAGTGGAGGAGCCGGTAGAAGAATATGACAACAAGGACCTATCGTGCATAAATGAAATTATTCATTTCAAATCAAATCACTATTCCAAAACCAAGGAAAATATTTGCTAATAGAAAGCAAAGGAAAAGAGACTGAGTCATTGTTTTGAAGTTTTTGGTTTCTAAAATTAGGTGCTTTGAAACTATGGAGAAAGATGGTTTTGGGGTTGGATAATATCAAGATTCCTATGTAGTCTTTTAAAATCCACAAGATTCTTTTATACCAAAATAATCTTTTAAAATCTCAATCCAATACACCAATTTAAATTGAAGGGTAGGAATATAGAGCAAGCCTTTTAAACTTACTCTTGAACCAATAGAAAACCAAACTTAATCCCTTGTATGCAGTGACCTAAAAAATAGATATTATTCCTTCCTACTTTTGTTCACTTGTGGGCCATGTTTCTTACTTTCACTTTCCATTCTCAGATAGTGTTGTCCATTTGAGTTCCTCTGCTATACAACTTTGGACATAATATTACCACACTTTTTTCCTTAGATAACCTTTATCCCCTCACATGTTATAAGTTTCCTGTGCACGAATTGCACATAATTTATATAATAATGTACGCAAAAAATTTATATGATAAAATTAAAGTGATGTGCCAATATCAATTTCCTAACTGCATTAGGTTCCGAATTGATCCTTCAAATTTTAATCCAATATGCATTCTTATTCGTTTGTCGGGTAAAAGTGGAAATCATATTCTGAAATTTGAAAGTGGTATATATATATATATATATATATATATATATATATATATATATATTATGACTTTGTTTCGAGAATCGATATCCCTCTCGACTTGGAAGTGCCAAAGCCCATCTAGCCATCCTTTATCTTTGTTCTAGAGGAAAATTCTTATGGTTAGAAGCCTAATAAATCTGTAGTTCCATGACTTCTTAGTGTCATTTTATTAGTCCTCAATGTACAATATGCATAGTTCTCTAGCACCCTAGTACGTGGGGTTGAATGTTATGTATGGTAAAGTATGGAGACAAAGACATGAGGGAACAATGGTTGCAGATCAAGGCACTTGGAACAATGGTAGTTGGAAATGGGATTTCAGCTGGAGGAGAGGTTTGTTCGTTTGGGAGGAAGACATGGTGGCTACACTCCTGCAAATCTTGGACAATGCAGTTTTGGTGGAAAACAAGGAGGATTGCTGGATTTGGAGAGGGGGAAATGATCAAAACTACACGGTCAAATCAGCATACTCAGCTCCGACAACAACAGCTTTCTAATGGTGTTAATACTCGGCACTTCAAGTTCCTATGGGAAAGAGGCATACCACTAAAGGTGGGAGCTTTTTGTTGGAGGGTCTTGTTAGATAGGGTCTTGTTAAATCTGGTTAGAGTAAGAATGTGGACTTGGTGCAAGGCTTTGGTGAAGAAGGCTTCGTTCTCCTACATAGATTGGTGTTTAAATCCAGATTTCGCATCAAATCATTAGGCTATACTCACCGACGGGAACTTGGCTACCTAGTCCATGTCCTCTTTGTTGTGACTATTATTTTGTAGGGCTGTGTATCAAGCATACAATGTATCAAGCATAGAAGTATATCAAATAGGAGTGGCTACTAATACTCGGACTGGTGTATTAATCCTAATCCTTTGATGACTCCGATTCAAATATGCTCGCATAAAAACGCAGGATCTCTTTGAGTTTGTTTTTTTCATGATTTTTCGTTGATTGCTAAGTTGTTGATGTTGGTTCTGTTTTTGGTCTGCTATTTTACGAAGGGTTTGCAGGAGGTGGCGGCATGTGGGCTGGTCTTAGGCTATTTAGCTTAAGCAAGAACCAATATAAATCTGGTGCTGCCATTACTTAGTGTTTGGGCCCAATTTTGTGGATGGCATTTCGGAGTGGTAGGTGGCAAGTGGGACAATCCTTATCTCCCGTTTCTGCAGTGGCTAAACATGGGGCTGGAAGAGTACAATTTAATTCAAGGTCTCAAATGGCTAAGTTTAGGTCTTTGTGGCTTTAGTGGTTATTTTCTGTTTCTGTGGCTTGGTTTGGCTAGTAGGTGAGAAGTGTTAGGTGTCTTTTTGTTGGGGGAATATCAATTTCATTTATTCTCCCTGCTTCTTTGTTGCTGAGTTTGTGCTTTGTAATACAAATACTGCTTCCTAAGTTAGTATTTTCTTTACATCGTTCATTCCTTCACTTTGATATCTTTGTATTCGGTTTTGAATAAACCTTTTATTCTTTTCAATATACATCTTTGCTTATAAAAAAAAAAAAAAAAAAAGAGGTCCTGAACCAGGGGAGCCTCAAATGGCCACCCAACAACCCACAAGAAATGAAATTAGGACAAGGCAGCCTCCTTCATATTTAAAGGACTAATACTGTTATATAAATACCAACAATCCTACCCTTATGTCATTACAGTGACATCCAAAACTGACATAGAATATCCCATTTCCAAATATATAGACTATGACAGTTTCCCTAATAAACACAAAGCTTATGTGGCTGCCATTGCTCAACAAGATGAGCCTAGAAGTTATATAGAAGCTGTCCAAAAGAAAGAGACAGAGAGACAGAGAGACAGAGAGACATCGAGAGAGAGAGAGAGAGAGGGAAGAGGAGAGAAGACAAGGTAGCTTACCCTTGGTGGTGGTGGTGTCACCGGAGCTGCGGACAGTGGTGGCTCAAGGGAGGCGGCTCAGGTGCGCTACAGAGACAGAGACAGAGAGACATCAGAAAGAGAGAGAGAGAGAGAGAGAGAGAGAGAAAGGGAAGGTGGAATCACTCATCGGAGGTGCGTGACCTGGCGGTGACCGGAGCACAGAACCGCGCGTGGTGGCAGGGTGGAGCAGAGCGTGCAAGGGAGAGAGAAGAAAAGAGAAGGAATGAGAGAAACGGGGAAGAAAGGGGAAGGGCTCGCGATTTAGGGGTTTCAGTTTTAGCGACCGAATTATTCGGTCGCTATATAGGTCGCTAATTTGGTTAGTTTTAATTTGAATTTGTAATTTTAGCGACCGATTTAACTTTTCGGTTATTATCACGCGCAATTTTATTTTTTTAAAGCGCCTTTTAGCGACCGAATTAATATCGGTCGCAAATATAAATACAGTTTAAAGTGTGAATTCATAAATTTAGCGACGGATATATAAACCGGTCGCTAATATAAACACATTTTGACCGTCGCATTTAATTCGGTCGCCATTTCGGTCGCTAACAATTCATAAACTTCTGGCTTTTACTCTCCTTTGTTTAGCGACCGAATTAGCGACCGATATCTCTGCTACGCTCTATTTCGGTCACTATTGCGGTCGCAGAATCAACTCTAACCAGTGTTTCATGTAGATCCTACAATCGGTCGCTATTTCGGTCGCAAATAGCAACCTAAAATTCGGTCGCTATTTTCGGTCGCTAAATGACCTTTTTTTTTGTAGTGGATGTGGCATGTTAAATGCCTTGGTGGCACCCATGTAAGTGTTCATATGGCATCCACGCCACAATATACAATTTCAGGAACCAAATCGATACTCTTTTCTCTCTTTTCCTCTCCTCCTCTAGCTAGCCACCTCTCCTCTCTCTTCTCCCTCTTCCCCTTCTTCTCCTCCCTCTCCTCCACCTTCTTCTGCTAGGTGGGGTGTTCCTATTTCAAGGATGAACTATCCTCTTGAAGGAGAGGAAGGAGAAGAAGGGGAAGAGGGAGAAGAGAGAAGGGAGGTTCCTAGCTAGAGAAGAGAGAGGAGTGGGAAAAAGAGAAAAGAGTATCGATTTGGTCCCTGAAATTGCATTTGGTGACATGTAGGCCACATGGATACTTACATGGGTGCCACTGAGGCACTTAACGCATCACATCAGCCACGATAACAACGTTAACAGAATGGGGTCAACGAAGGGACCAAATTGAATAATATTTTACAATTTCAGAGACCTTTTTTGCTATTTTGTTCAATTCATGGATCAAGTTGATACTACTTCGTAGTTTCATGGACCAAATTGACGATTTTCTCAACTATAAAATAAGATAAAAGATCAAAAGTATAATTTTTTTATAAAAAAAAATATTTTTTTTCCAAAAAAAAAATACCTTTTTCCCGTAATTTTCCATCACTTCTTTTTATCTGCAAATTAAGCAAATATTTTTAAAATTTATCTGCTATCAGTTTATCAATATTTTTTATTTATCTTTAGATATCTCTACTCAATGAAATTAGACGTGATAATATTTCATTGAGAAAACTACATTCAATTTTCTTTCTTCATAATTCATACTGAAAAATTGGAAGCAGAATTAGCATGCCTTTAGACATAAGGCCTATACAACTACTTACAAATTCTTCTAATGACTGAGATAAATGACATGAAATACTTTCCTCAGATTTTAATTTACAGAAACGAAAAAAATTAATCAGGGTAATAGTAATCCTTCCAGAATTAGCATGGAATGCTTACTCTAATTTGATTTAATTACTCTATTGGTCCTTACAGTTTTATTGACTTTTTAAATTTAGAAGTTTTTAATCACATCTCTCTGTACTTCAAAAAATGTAAATAGGTCCCCACTACCAACACAAGTTTTAGAACATAGTTACAAAATTCTATAGTGAGGACTTAATTAAAAACTTAGTTAAATTCAGGTACCTATTTAAAAAAATCAAAAGACTAAGAACTTAATTAAGAACTTGAGGAAATTATACTAACCTCTCATAAAGTTTCCCAAAATTGATCATACGGAAATGATATTTTGACACCCACTTTTGACACCGACACTGTAGTGCACTGTAGCGGTGGCATTTTCGTAATTTTGACCACTTTTTAAATAAAAAAAAAATATTTAGCTCTTTTTTGTACCAACATTTTTTGTTAATTAAGTGCAAATATTTGGTTAATCACGTGCAAATATTTGGTCAATTTAGTTTATTATATGGTTGATGGGTCATCTCATCCTGAAACTTGCAATCATTTTCCACAACCATGTAAATATTTGGTTAATTGAGTTCATTATATAGTTAATGGGTCATCGTGAAGCATACAATCATTTTTCACAACCATGCAAATATTTGGTTAATTCAGTTCAATATATGGTTAATGGGTCATCCTGAAGTTTACAATCATTTTTGACAAGCATGTAAATATATGGTTAATCACGTGCAAATATTTGGTTAATTCAATTCATTATATGGTTAATAGGTCATCCTGAAGCTTACAATCATTTTCAACACCATGTAAATATTTGGTTAATCATGTGCAAATATTTGATTAATTCAGTTGATTATATGGTTAATGGGTCATCCTGAAATTTACAATCATTTTCAACACCATGTAAATATTTGGTTAATCACGTATAAATATTTGGTTAATTCAGTTCATTATATGATTAATGGCTAAACATGTTAGTACTCAAAAAAGCTAAATATTTAAAATAAAAATAAAAAAATTGCAAAAATGCCACTGCTACAATGTGCTACAATGCCAGTGTCAAAAGTGGGTGTCAAAGATGGGTGTCAAAATATCATTTCTGTTGATCATAATACCTTTCTTGTTTTAAAAGTTACATCAAATCCATTGAGATTTATGGATTGATTACACAAAATAAGTCCCTACCACTGCCACAAATTTTAGAAACTCAATCACAGAATTCTACAGTGAGGACTTAAAAACTTAATTAAATTTAGGCACCTACTTAAAAAATTTAAAAGAACAAAAACTTAATTAAAAACTTAATTAAATTCAGGTACCTATTTAAAAACTTTAATAAGATTTTAATTAAAAGCTTGAGGAAATTCCACTAACCATTCGTGAAGTTTGCAAAAATTACTCTAAGAGCCTTCTTGTGTAAAAATTACACCAACCTCAATTGAGGTTTACCAATTGATTACATTGACATCCCTTTAAGTTTGAGTTAATTACAATGACCTCCCCTGACTCCAAGGTAATAGGGGTGTTATTGTAGGCTTGCAAATAAGAGAGATATGGTGTATAATTTCAACAAACAATGAGGAAAGCCTATAATTTTTTTCTAAAAACTTCTAAATTCTAGAAGCCTACAAAAGATTGTTGAGTCAGAATGCATAACGGTAGATGGCATCTGCTACACCATCTTCATCATTGCTGGAACCAATTACGTTAGCCACAGCTTTTGTCTTCTCTGATCCATTACTAAGTGCGATGCCTAGAGAAGCCAGCTCAAGCATTTCGACATCATTTTCCCCATCACCAATAGCCATTATCTGCATTTAAGTGATTTGGAGGAGAAATGGAAATAATGGAAGTCAATACAGCCACACTATGATATATTAGAAGAATTTAATTGATATGCATTGTGAACGTAAAGTATTTTAACACTGTTAACCAAATCATGATATGGGTGACTTATAAGATAGTTAGGATAAAACTAAAAAAATTTCAACGATGTGTCAATTTCTGATTGGTTGATAGTATAAAAAATATTTGCACTGTCAATACATATCAATTAAATCCATATTAAAAATATAACGTTGATACCTCAATCCAGCAATTATACTACATTTGCATGACTAATAAACATCAATGTCACAATCCAAATTTACTGTGTTTTTCCATTAACTCTATGGGATTAATGAAATTCAGTAGATATATGCCACATCATGTGAAATGTAATCTTGAAATCAAGTCATGGAAAACTTGGCCAGAATTTATTGGCTAATACTTCGAACCGCAATAAGACAAGACCTTGGTGATCATAAAAGAATTTCTCAAGAAAAGAAAATTTTCTTGATTTCACTTTCACATAAGCATAGAAAAAAACATTGTAAACAGTGAAGTTATATTAGCAAAAATGTCTATTGTCCTTCAACAGCATATTTATGTTAATTCAAATATTACCACCCCCTTCATACATGTGAATCAGAGTTTGGAAGATAAAGACAAGCAGACAACAAAATAAATGAGAGGGGGAACGGATATTTGTGGTACCTCCTTAGCAGTAACCCCAAAATGATCTAGAAGTACTTTTACGCCATTCCCTTTGGATGTTCCCAAGGGTACAATTTCCAGCATGTCTGGCAGAGCTTGAACAACAGTGGCACGACCTTTTGTTGCCTGTGACCAGTATGGCCGTAAAGTATTAGTCACACTCTGGGCACTGTCCATGAAAATCATTTTCTGTAAAACCAAATATAACTGTTAGCAATAACTCGAAGTGAGAAGTGACAAGCATAATAACAAATTCAGTTAGGTTCTTCACTGCAGTTCTATTTGACAAACAACTTGTATGTAATATTTACTTAAACCATGAAGAAAAAATGGGGAAAACAATTATACTTCCAAGATGAAATGTCAAAATACAAGGTTCAAATTATGAGTCCATCCCCCCTTCCTAGCATTGAAGAACTTAAGTGGTGTGCAGTGAGTAGCAGGCTACAATGAATTGCAAATTATGATATCATTTCATTGAGCAACCACGCACACAGTAATCAGAGGCTAAAATTAGGGAGCAACGATCTCTCCTACTGTATACCTGTATGTCAGCAGAAGCCAGAAGATGTTCAACGGAAGGCATGATCTCAGCCTGCAAAGTAATTTGCCTAAGACAGCGTAAACGGCAAAATAGAAGGCAAGGAAGTATATAGAATTTTGAAAATGACATACCTTTGGTTCATGGTATACTGTATGCAGTGAATCAACAAGTGGGTCATGAAAAAGGGTTAAGCAGCGGCCTTCACTGAATGCAATGAGTGGAACCTTACACTCCAAAGAGTAAAGACATGCCTGCATTTTAAAGAAACACAATTCTTTCTTTTATTCAACTAACGACAATAAGAATTTTCCCGCAGAGCATAAATTAATCCGATATTTAAATTTGAAAGTTGAAACCCCCAATCTTTCTGTAAGAAAACTGGAGTAAGAAATTAATTTCCACAGAAGCCGGAAAATGTGCTGGATCAAAAATGTTCTTTTATCTCATTTTGGTCAAGGAGAACAAAACAAAAGAGAATTAAAGAGGTGACCTCTCTACAGATGCTTGGATCTAAGTTGCTCCTAAATATTTCTCGACCTTGTCTACCATAAACGAGCAATCCCTGAAATCATTTGGTGTACAGAATTAACCACACAGGATACGGAAGCTCGCAATTCGAGACCATAGAGCAACTTAAAACAAAGAAACTATGAGAGCGAAAACTTATGTTAAGAAAATAAAGTGAGACATTTCATATGGTTGGTTATTCAATTATACAATATGATTCTAAATTCATCAAATTATTGATTTGCACACAATCAATTTAGATTTTATAACCTTTGAGATTCTATTGTGCTTGATAACATCTACAAAGGAAAGATGCACCAATGATACACTTTTGGTGAATGAAACTCGTGCTTCCATCAAAGCCGCAGTATATCATTATTACCAAAAAAAAATTATGTGATGCCAAATTGCATACATCAATTTAAGCTTTAATTATTAGGTTTTTTAATTTATTTTATTTTAGTTAGTTTATCTGGATTTTTTATATTTGATTAAATTACACTCCCTCTTGAAGTTTTGCTAAAATACGTTGTACCCCAAACTTACTTCAAAAATACCTGCATCCTTATTGACTTGTTGACCGTTAACTAAGTTAATAAATTCTAAAAGAATATTCCATTTAATCCTATTAAATGTCAACTAACTAGATAGTGTGGTTAATAAATTAAAATTAACGATGTAAACCTATATAATCTATTTTTTAATATTTTTCTCTCTTATTTTTGTCTCTCTTCTAATGTTGATGTGGAAGTAACTATTGCAAGCCTTTATAGCCAATATTTATACGTTACTTTAGCTATTACTAATTTTGCCTATTCAAATAAGTAAACTCTGTTAACTAAGTCACCTTTAATACTTTATCATATTATTTAGCAAAGTCACTTAATGACTCTTCTTCTATCTTTCCAATTGACACCATGAAAAAGGCTACAAAGCTAAATACTAAGAAACTAGAATTATGAGTTACAAAGCACAATGTTAGGTAACCCCTAGGTTAGTTAGTTGGAGGGTTAGTTAGTTAGTTAGGGGGTCAAGTAGGTAATGATGTGTATAAATAAGAGGAAGGGGTAAGAGGGAGGGCAGCGAGTCATTTTGGTGAGAACTCATGTAGGGTTTAGGAGAGACTGGACCTCTTGAAAGTCTAGAATTGTGATAACTCATTCTTTTCAACAGAGAATTATTCTTTTCCTTCCAATTCTTAACAAGTTTCTATCAACTGGTATCAGAGCTCCAATCTTAGGGCTGAATGGGGAAATTGTCGTGAAGATGACATCAAGATTGATTCCAAGATTTGATAGAAAGGAGGCTTACTGGTAGCTGATTCAGATAGATCAATATTTCCAGGCCAATAGAACACATGAAGAGATGAAGCTATTGTGGGGTATCTTAGCATTGAAAGGAGAAGCTCTCACATGGTGGGTTTCACAGAAGGAGAGCAATCAGAAGGCAACATGGGGGACCTTCGAGAAAGCAGTGCTGAATAAATTCCAATTATAAATTTGGACTTGTCTTCAAGATTCGGGATGTGAGGAGCAATAAGCAGAAAGGACGATGAAGTTCTGAAGGTCAAGAACCATGGGGACAGAGAAGAAACCAATGGCAGGGAGAAGAAATCTGCAAGGGAAACAAATACGAAGACAGATGCAAGAACAAAGAGGAAACAGGTAAATCCAGAATCTGTAGTTTCAGAGGATGGGAGGAATCTCGCACAAGAAGTCAGCAAAAAAATCCAAAGGAAGAAGGACGTTGGAGAGAGGAAGAGAGGAGACTACTCAAGGATCATTGGGAGCAGCTTCAGAGCCTTCGATATGAATTAAGAAGAGGTAAGCTCATTGGTTCCGGAGATGAAACAAAAATAGTCAGTTGAACAGTTGAACCAAGAAACCAGAATAAAGAAGAATTTTTACAGGTTAAGAACTTGAATCTTAGGGATACAAAAGAAACTGAAAAAAAAGGGGAAGCAAAACCGGAGGGTAAAACAATCCATGGTGGAGCTATGGTGGAAGAGAGGAGTCCGCATTGGGTATGGGATGAACTATGATGAAAGGGGAACAAAACTAGAACCAAGTATAGAAGCAGAAACAAAGAAAGTCCCAAAGATGATGCAGGAGACCAAGAAGAGGGCAGAGGAGATAGAGACGGAGGAGGAAGATGGTGATGCATCAAGGGGTCCTAAATTCCAGAATTCAGATAAGGTTGATAGGAGGAGAGACGCAGAAGAACACCAGAAAATTCTGGTGAGTGAGAGGAAACCAACCTCAATCTTGGTCAGGTTTTGGTGGTGGAGTAAGAGTGCACAGGTTGGTCCTTGCAATGGGCATTGAAGACGGACAACAATGGGATCCCGGTGGACACGTGTGTTATGTCTATGACAATGGGGCTCATGCTTCAAACAGTGGGACCCAGGGAAAATTGCTACAAACAGTGGGAACCCGGGAAATTTTTTTGTTCCAATTGAGGACAAGGTCAATGTTTAGGGGGGTATTGTTAGGTACCCCCTGGGTTAGTTAGTTGGAGGGTTAGTTATTTAGGGGGTCAAGTAGGTAATGATGTGTATAAATAAGAGGAAGGTCTTAGAGGGAGAGCAGGGAGCCATTTTGGTGAGAACTCGTGTAGGGTTTGGGAGAGACTGGACCACTCGAATGTCCATAATTGTAATCACTCATTCTTTTAAACGGGATTCTTCTTTTTCTTCCATTTATGAACCAGTTTCTATCACACCAAAATAGGGTCATAAATAATTTATAGCAGTCATGATCCTACTAGAATTCAATTAGACCATTGGAATGACAAAGCACCAATAACGACATAAATATTTTCCATTGTAGCCAAAGTACTACTAGGATTAGGACAGTTTTGCCACAGTATAGTGACGAAGAGTGATGAAAATAACTAAACATGCTTTTGGTAGCTTGAAATACAGGTTTTTGACAACCTTAGTCCTTGCTGTATATTGAACTCGTGAACAAGATATTAAAGAATTATATAATTCTTACAGATGGATTTCATATGGACAAACCAACCTCGAAGTCCAAAGCTCCTTCAAAGGTTAAAACTTTTTGTCAGGAATGTTCTTAACAAGATTAACACTACAACACGCTCCCAAATCACAGACCTCTTGCCACTTTGTTTCCTTATATCTGTATAATGTGTGGTTGAAATTCCGAATTTGGACTTCATCTATTTTTGCATTGCTCGGTGGCAAAATTTCTATGGAATAGGTTATTTGGGATCTTTCAAGAGTTTAGGATCTTGCCATATGGATTTGCATCATTTTCACCTTACTAAATTTAGAGGTTTTGGCTCTCATAAAGATGCCCAAATTTTGTTAATATTCTTTGGTGTATATGGCTGGAAAGGAATCCTAGAATTTTCAATGACTCCTTTTCGACTCTAGACTTCGTTTGGGATAGGGTTACTCTTTTAGTATTTCTATGGTGAGGCCCATGGATTTTTAGTGGTTTTTCTTTGTTAGATATGTGTAGAAATTGGTAATATGGCATGCTTCATTCCGTGGATCTGTCACTTAGGTTTTAATTGTTTCTTTTGGTCTTTTTGTGAGGACACCTTATCCTCTTCAACTGTACTTTTCCCATCTTATCTAATAATATTTCTTTTATTGTCAAAAAAATGTAAATTACCATTTCTTGATTAATTCATTGTGTAGTTAATGTGTGTGGTATATTGCTGGCCATAATTTCATGATCTAAGGTAATTGGTAAAAGATTGAAAGATGAAGTCTAATGTTGGAAAATCAAGCAATTGAACTCAAGAATTATGCCCTAGAAATTTGGGTTGATCCTTTGAGCACTCAATGGATATCATAGAGTTTAATAAGTTTCACTTAACATAGTACCACAAAAGTAGGTGTCATTTTAATTCTAACACGTTCTTTTGGACTTGAAAGAAGGAACTGATTTACAATAGGATAATTCACCTTCAAGAATGTAATCGAACATTAGTAAAGAATAATTGAGTTTCATCATAATATGTAGTTTTAGTGAAATCCTAATCCTAGAATCTTAGTGATTAGTTGATTTTGTGGGGTTGAGTTAGGCCTAAAAGCCCAAATTTTAAGATGGTATCAGAGCATATCCTAGATCCGTTGGGCCACCCGCAGATGTTTGGTCTTGTAAACTTCACGCTCCAGATGTTCAGTCGTGGGCATAAGGGGGGTTTTGGAGTCCTACATTGGATAGTGATATGGCCTGAAGAGTGCTTATAAAGGGAAACCCTCACCGTACAAGCTAGCTTTTGGGGGCTGAGTTAGACCCAAACCCAAATTCTAAGAATTCCCATTAATTTGGTTTAGTTACTTATTTTTATTTTTAATTTCTCACTTATTTAATTTCGGCAGTATTTTTGTTAGTTAAGTAATTGAATTGTAGTCTGGTTGTTAGTTAAGTAATTGAATTTTAGTTTGGTAATCACACAATTCACGTGTAACGATACTATACACATGACTTAGTACTTGTTAACAACCCATGTACTAGTTGAATCATAGTAAAAAAAACAAAAGACAAAGTATATTATTTGGTAGGGGAAAAATGTTTACATTAAATATGCATTTATATGTCAAATTGCTAGAACCCATATATCAATTATTGCTTACACAGGTTATTCAAATGCTCACCATGATCTATTGTTAAAGAGTTAACAATAATGTTTTTTGTTATGTTCTAAGGTCATCATTGTCATAAAAAATCCATCCGGTGATTGATGTTAGTTACTTTGTCTCTGAAATTATATTGTTGGATTACTTCCAATGATATGGAGGAAGCATAACTTACTAAAGTAAATTTGGACGGAAAATATTGAATAGCAGGTGTTAGATATATGCAAAATTGTTACCCACAGACAAATGTATGAATGTGTACGATAAGAGATTATAATATTCTATAATGCTTTCAGCCATACAGATGGACTGCCATGCTGAATCAAGCTACATCATGTACATTAAAAGGGAACAGAGAACTGACCTGTAGGAAAACCCCAGGAGAAAATTCTGATACAATGCCATCTTTTCCAGCTAAATCCACCATCTTAAAAATATCTATCACAGCTGGACGAGCCTATTTCCCAATGTTCAAAACCAACTATCAAAGCATGTTTTAAACCATTTGTATGTCTATACTTATAGTAGAAAATTTACTTACATATAGCAGTGACAGTAACCAAGGATTGATATGTATTAAGTATTAACCAATATATAATAAAAAAATGTATAATAACATGATACCCAGACAAATAATCAACCTATTAGATCTTACTTTTCCAGTAGCTATCACAATTTTTACACCCCTTGATGTGGCCTCTCTCAAAGCCTTAGCAGTCGTGGGAGCAATTTGACTTTTGCTGTTCAGCAATGTTCCTTTATATAATACAGGAGTCTATTAAAACCCAGAAAAAAGAAAAGGAATATTTGAAGAGTATGTTTGGCTGTGATCTTACCATCCATGTCACAGAAGATATAGCTGAACTTTGGTTTGTAAAATCTAAGACTGCCCTCTTTTTTCCTGTCTTTTAACAATTCATCTATAAGATTATTTCCCCACATACTTTTATATATGCAAATGACAGTTACTTGAATTAGAAGGAAGCGTATAAAACCAAAAATAATACAAATTGAGGGATGCTAATGCCTAAATACAATTACCATCAGAATTGTCTTGGTGCGAATTCGAATTTGTTTCAGCATCATATGCACTCTTTATTAGCCCTTTTCCTTTCCAACCAAGACTCTTTAGAAGGAGTTCCTCCTCTCTCTCCATTTCTGCTTCAGCCTCTTCACTTATTTCATGATCAAATCCCAAAAGATGTAACAACCCATGAACCTGCCAAAAGTTGAAGTAATTGCTATTCTCAAGTCTGAGCCTTCAGTTCACACAATGTAAATACAGTCTTAGAAGATACATGGCACATTTGGATAAACAGTTTAATTAAGCACTTATTCAATAAGTTGTTTTGAAACAAGCTAAAAAGAACTTATTTTCACAAGCTTCTTTGACAAGTTTATTGAAATAATAAAATAAAATAAAATAAAAAAGCTTATAGGAAGGTCACCAACTATTTTCATAAGCTAATTTCGTAAGTTTATTATCATAAGCTACTCTCATATGCTGAAATAAGTTCTTCCAAACGCTCCTAAAATACCAATATGCTTGTGTCATTTTCTTCTTGAATAACACACCCATGCCTAGAAGAAAATGAAACACCAGTTCACTTTCCACCTTATGTATCTTATGTCTTAATGAACAATTTGTTTCTACTCAAATGGAAAGTCAAGTATTTGACTTTTGCACTTTCAGTGTATTGATTCTTGGAAAAAGTTGGGTACCCCCACCCCCACCCCCAATGATGTACAAGATGGTTTCAGTATTGAACTTTTGCTTTTGTAATGGCTCATGAACTCCTTTGAAGTTTATGATCAAAGACATGACATTTGAAAAGATTGATTAAAATTAGAGAAATGCTAGCAACACACTCTCTTCTATTAGTTGAAATTCATGTGGGTCCCACTTGGATTTTGTAAGACCCACATAAATTTCAACCAATAGGAGGGAGTGTGTTGCTAGCACTCCTCTTAAAATTATCAACATTAATTGAAGCAATTGAAGAAAGAAACCAATATAAAAGCCAAGCAGATGCCTCACCTATCTGAACTTAATCATGTCTACAACAGAAGACTGATAATATTATATGACATAATAAACTTCACCCCAAGAAAGAAAATAATCAGAATATCATCAAACAAACCATGAGGACACGGATCTCATCAAAGAGAGTGAGCCCTCTTTCCTCTGCTTGCCTTGCCGCTGTCTCAATGGAAATTACAATATCACCCAACATAAGCTGCAAATAACAGAATTCATCAAGCACTTAACTTCCTAGACAAGCTCTGAATTTTTAATGATCGGCTGTGAGCCTACAACAGCCTGCCGTACTTAAAATCAGCTAGACAACGCAATTCTTACAATAGGAAGCTTAAGCCCTGGTATATGTTGTGACATTGAGAGAACATCAGTAGCGTGATCCTCATCTCTCCATTCCTTGTTAAGTTTTCGAATAAACTCATCATTGCAAAGAAGCACCGATAACTCAACACTTTCGAATCCACCAACATCACTTATAGCAGCATCTCTTGTTTTATACTCCGAATCTTTCAAACCATCGAATGCCAGTTTCATTGCCATCGGAACATTTAGCCGTAGCATCTCTGCAATGCTCTGCACTCAGTGAAAACAAGGAAAGCATAAAGAATGATTACTGTTTCAAATTTAATATTTGCACCTCCTTTATGATAATCTTATACTAATTTTATATATCATAGCTGTATCGTGTCCTATGAAAGGGCAACATAGCTCTTACTAAGCGCAGGTCCAAGGAAGCACCGGACCAACTATGTGGGTCTATAGTAGGCAGCCTTATCTTGCATTTGCAAAAGGCTGATTCCATAACTCGAACCTACGACCTACTAGTCTCATGGCCACAACTCCAACTGTTACACAAACGCTCCTTTTCAACTGTGTCCTATCCTAAAATTTAAAGATTTTCCATATCACATGTTTGTGTTGTACCGCATATGTGTTTCATGCCATATCCGAGTCTCCTAACAAAGATCGTGTGTATTTGGATAAACATTTGATAAAAGTGATTTTGAATAAAATTGATTTTGTAATGATTTGGTTACAATTATGTTTGGATGTTTTTATTTTGAAAGCAATTTTTATGTAAAATTTAGTGTAAATTTTTCAACCCAACGCAAAAGCTACTTTTCTTTTACCAAAATCACGTTTGATAGGGGCAGCATCAATTCTGCACTTTTTCACCATGGAAACAAACACACACATTATGCTACCCTATTTTAAGCTTCACTTATTATCCTTACCTCCTTTTTGTAGCCCCCTTAATTACATTCAGAAATCATGGTTAATGGCACGTTGAATTTGGTTAACGGGTCTACCAATATTGGATACCTCATTAACCATTCATTGAAATTCATTAACCAAGATTTTGTACATCATAACCAAGTTATCCATTAACAAATTACTCATCTAATACATGTGTATCCATTCACGAAATTCAACAGGTCGTTAACCATGTTTTTGAACCTTATTAACCAGCTATCACAGATGTCAACTTTTCAGACTAACATTATTGTTTAAGCTTCACGTTATTATCCTTACCTCTTTCTTTTCGTTGCCCCCCCTTTTTTTCCCCTCAAATGAAGACTTAAATCGTAAAAATAAGAAAGAATATTTTTGTTCAATCTGAAAGCATAAAGTTGAAGCGTGCAGTACCGAAATTTCTGGATCGTCAGGCAAATCTTCTTCAATGCAAATGTCGACGCAGAGCTCCAACTCCTTCTGTGTGACCTTGGGCGCTCGCCTCCTCACCTTCCGATACTCCCTCTGTCCGGCACGGACTCCCACCACTGTCCCCAAACGCTTATCGCCTTCGTTACGGCACAGAACGTGAAAGCTACGACCCAAAAGCGAATATTTTGAATGCAAAGAAGCATAAGGAAGGTTGGAGAGATTAACGGAACCGAAATGGGAAGAAGACAGGATAGGGGTAGCGTTGTTGGCAGTGAAGTAAGAATGGGGTTGGGTGGCGCATGTAACAGCACGCGCCATGGTGTGGGCGGAGTCGAAAGGAGGGAGACGGAGGAGATTAGAGAAACGGGGAAGCATATAGGAATGATGGAGTTGTGGGATGTGATTGTCGTTTCGGGGGTATTTAGCTTCGAATGCTTAGAGCCAGCGACCAGCGTGATAGTGACCTGAGCGAACTCAAGGAGGCGAGAGAATATGGTTGGTACTTCGTATTTTTTTCTATACTTGTCTCTTTTCCATTAAAAAAAAAGTAATATTAATATTTAATAGTATTCATAAAAGCAAAATTAGGCACACATTAATTATAGAGTATAATTGATATATATTATTAATGTAAAGTTTTTTATACCGTCAACCAATCAGAAATCAAGGTATGTATGACTTATAAGGTATAAGGTAGTTAGATAAGAGTCAGAGAATTTTAGTAAGATGTTATTTTCTGATTGGTTGATAATGTAAAATTATTTACACTGTCAGTATATATCAATTAAATCCTTAATTATATGAGTTTAATTTCTATGAACTGTTATTGTAAAGAATTTTTATACATGCATCCAATAATATCTTAACAAATCAGTATTATTGTTATTTCTTCTCTTAATTAATAAAATAAAAGTACACATATCAAACTATTAGTCATATGTCAGCATAATTTTTTTTTACATTAACAATCCATACTACTTTTTTTGGTACAACAATGCATATTACTTTAATCATAATTATATTATGACAATTTACACATAATTTATGGAGAAATGACATGGAAAGTTAAAAATTTTTAAGCATACATTTAAAAATACAGATTAATTTCTATGCACTGTCGGTATAAAGGATTTTTACACAGACATCCAATAATATATTGACAAATCAGTATTATTATTATTTCTCTCTTAATTATTAAAATAAAAGCACACATGTTTAATAAAAAAAAACATACATATCAAAATATTATTGAATGTCAGCATAAAACTATATTACTTTAATCCTTAAATAAAAGTATTATTGATTATTAATACCATAAAAGATTTATTACTAACTGTAACTAATAAAAAAGTTTAACTAATAAGAAATTCTGACTTTGTTGATGATTGTATTGAAAACAAATAAAATAAATGAGAATTAGATTTATTTTTGCATTCAAATTCAAATTTCATTAGAAAAACAAGGATATTGTGAAAGTGGTGTTGTCTAAGGTGCACTACCCATCAAAGTGATGTACTATCTAAGTGGCACAATCTGGACCAACTAGATTGTCACTTGGGATGGTTGATTTTTCCACCAGGTCATATGGTCAAAGTTCAACTAACCCAAATATTAATCTGGATGATCCAGATTGTGCCACTTGGATGGTACACCATAACCTCCACATGTAAAAGTATATAATTATGGATGACATTTTTTCAATGAGTTAATACTAATACAATATTAGTATACAATTTTACGCTAGTAAAAAATAATACATTTATATTGTCAAAAACATTTGTAGTGGTTAAGAAAGAATGAAAAATTTGCTAATAGAACATTAAGATATAATTCTCGAATAACATAAAAATTATTTATGCTGATATCATGCACAAATTATTTTTTCTTAACACATAAACTTGAAAACTTATGCTAACTACATTGACATCATAGTAATTACTTTTATTTACCACATATTATTATTATTATTACAATTAGAATTTATTTAGTTTACAATATTAATGTAAAAATAAATTACAAAGTCAACCAAGCCTTATATGTTAGAAAACTTTGATACCTTTAATGAAGGATTTATCTGACTTTCCCAATGTTTTTTTGTGTACTGATGATGTATTGTTAGGTTGTTTTGTGTTTGGTTCATGTAAAATCTAAATGGTTAAAAAGCTATAGATTAATTTAGGAAATTGTAACAAATCAAAAGTTCTATAGTTTTTGTGAAAACCATGCTTTCAGGCAACAGTTAGCTACTTACCAGATTATCTGTTGCTTTTTGTGTGAGAGTAGGTCTACATTTTCCTTGTTTCTTGAAATAATAATAACTCTTATAAAAAGTCAACTAATAAAAAAATACTACCTTCGGATCCAACTATAAGCAAAAATAACTAATTTCACACTTATTAAGCAAGTTAGTTAATGTAGTTTAATTATCTTAATTTATGTAAAAAAAAATGAGTTATAATTACTAAACTACTCTTTAATTGTCTCAAGAATATGCAATGCTCTTGGAAAAGTAAAGGGGGAATTGGTTTGATTGGTTAATTTTCTTGATTTTTGGAATACTTACATTAAATAGAGTTAAGTTGGTTGGATTTTGCTTATATTCGAGTCCAAAAAATATAGGTGCCTTTTTCCTTATAATCGAGTTCAGAGGTAGTATTTTGTTTGGGACTTTGATTTCTTATTAGTAAGACTTTGCTTTTAGAGGAGTTCGGAGGTTTAATTTGTGGATAAATGACTCTATTGTGTTTTGATTAATGACCAAACTAACTTGAATTATACTTTGATTCACTAACTACTTGCCAAGTTTAAATGTTTGTACAAGATATCATTAGTGCAAGGAAACGATGCAAAGGATCAAAGGAGTAAACGAAGGATCATGAAGGAATGCTTGAAGATGAAGAATCTCAAAATTGAATCACAAAGCATCTCAAACAAAATTAGATTTTGTTGTAAAGAAATTTTTAAGTTTCTCTTTGTGAAATAACTCTCTTAAAAACAAATCAAAATGGTTTTTATAAAGTAAAATGAACTTAGAATAAAAAAGAATTAATTGAAAGTTCTGAACACCTATGTGTACATCGATACTTTCAGTTAATTAACTAATTTTTAATGAAAACCTATATGTACATCAATGTATAAATAGTATACATCAATATATACATCGATTGATTGTGACTGACTTGATAAGTATGCAAAACAAGCTTCTATAAATCGATTGTACAATCAATGTATAAGGTGAAACATAAACTAACACTTTTTAAAAGAAGCATATGATTTGATTGCACAATCGATGCATAAAGCTAAACATAAGCTAACACTTGTTGTAATATGCATCCAATCGATTTGTACATCGATGCATACACAGAACAGAAGTGAAGTCTTTTGAAAATGATAGAACAATCGATTAGTACATCGATGCATAAGCCCAAACAGAGGCAAAGACTTTTGAGAATGATTATGCAATCGATTGACCAATCAATGTGAAGACTTCTGCGCTGAGAATGCTTATGTTTTTCAAGAACACAATCG
Source organism: Sophora flavescens (assembly GCA_030762895.1). NCBI lineage: Eukaryota > Viridiplantae > Streptophyta > Magnoliopsida > Fabales > Fabaceae > Sophora > Sophora flavescens. The sequence goes on from CM061066.1 coordinate 90,334,654, forward strand.
ATGTACACATCTATGTATCAGTCAAAATCAAGAATTTCTAAAAACACAATCGATTTGGCAATCGATGTATTCAGTTATAAAAATTGAATCTTTGTTTAATACATCGATTACACAATCGATTGACTGATAACTGAATTTTTCAAGAAAAGTTTGTTTTGATCTTAACTAACTTTTGAAGTGTGCCCATGTTGGTGTAAGCCCTAGATACCAATCTATTTTGAATAGATCATTATTTGTATCATGAATTTAATCATATATTTGATATATGAATAAGGCATTCATTCATTATGTTATTAGTTTATAGCATAATAAAATCATTATAATACGTAGTTCATTCAATGAGATATAAAGTACGTGACTTAATCATGAGACCTCATTGAATAATAGAATGTTATTCTTAAATATCCGTAGTTGAGTATTATTGTTAATTAGGACGACAATAATATATATAGACTATTGTGTGAGTAGAATGATGACCAAATCTCACGGGTCATGGATATGTGAGATCAAGTCGGCACACAGGTATAAATATTAGGAATAATATTTATACCGGATGACCCATTATGAGAATACTTCATAATAGTTATGTAAGTGTCATAAGTATTCTCATGATAACCATAATGAAGTATTCATTCGACTGGAAGTCACTACGATTCCTACATGAGGAGTTATACGCTTTAATGCTATCAAACATCACGCGTAACAGGGTGATCATAAAGGTAGTTATTGGGCCTGCAATAAATCATGTTGAGGAGTGTGAGTGATGTAGACATGATTCGTCCTTCCTACATAACAGGGGTAATGTCTTGGGCCTCTCGATAGAGTGAGACGTGAAATATACGTGGCCATGCGGAAGTTGGCCAATATGTGATATTGGGTCCATTTATGATTACATGTCTACTCGAGGATTGAGGAACAAAAAATTGAACATAACAAGGATGACACTATTATGCTTTGTGTTCAATTAAGACATATGGACGAAGGGACATTTACTACACGGTAAATTTTGGTCGCGGTAAGGTTAAAATTGGATCACTGATACTCTTGCTAATTGGGTAGTATTGATGTATTGCTAGATGCCGCTCATTATTTATAATATTTAATATTATAATTAATATTTGATATTATTATAATATTTAATATTATTGCCAACTTAGTGGGAGCCTATAGGGTCACACGCATAGAGCAAACGAGGAGCAGTTATATTAATTAAATATGATTTAATTAATATAAGGACAATTGGGCTTGTAGTGTACAAAGCCCAATAGGATAAGCAGTTAGGCTAAGGGAGCTGCCAACTTATAAGTAGAAGTGCTCTCCCCTCTATCCTATGGCTAAATGTGTCTCCCCATAGCCGGCTCCGACGCCCATTTGCTCGCGTGTACTGTGTAGAGGTGCCGACCCTTCATGGAACGAAAAGCACACTTCAAGATATAAACACAATAGCCTTTTGTGTGATTCATGTTTGTAATGCGCGATTATGAGGATTGTTTTCTTCGCCTTAAGATTTTAAAAGATAATTTTATGAAAACCCAACAGTAATATCAGAATGTATTATTGTTATTACCATGAATCCATATATACTTGTTTGCCTCGTTTGATAACATGCTATTTTTGCTTTTGAATATAATTCAATCAAATACATTTTGAGCACATGTTTGTTCTTGTTTAATATATATCATAATACGTGCGTATGCTACAAGAACTTTTCCGGAAGGGACGTATGTTTCCGTTTACTGTTCCGCAAAAGGCACTTGAAATTCGAAATTGTGATTTTGATGATCAGATAAGTCAACTGATTTTATTTATTTTTTGAAATTCAAAAGGTAAGTACACGAAATCATGTTCATTGAAATCAAAAGGAACTTTTGTTTTTGGTCGTAACTGGGCGTTACTTTTTATTTTATATATATATCTTAATTGAAATGCCTTTTGAACAATACGCTAAATGTTCAAATCAAATTGAGTTTGAGAGGTGACGATGAAGTGTACGTGCACTGTAAGTGTTCATTTCATTTTTTTATTAAAAAAAAATGGAATTCAATATACCATTGGCATCATGTAATGTCTTTGGAGTCCTGACATGAAACCTGGACGAAAATGGAATTCAAATTCCAAAGTTTTTTATGATTTAATATATTTTAATGCCTTATTTGAATTCAAATAGAATGGAATTGAGTATGGCATAAAGAAACCAGTACATATGGTTTTTCTTTTCAAAAGGTTTGAAAAGATCCCCTTTAATTAATTCATAGTAAAGGAGTAATGACATTGATTTATTGTATTAACTTTTGAATTCAATTAATTTAATTATATGATATTTGTTTGATTTGGAAATCAATCAAGTGGTATTAATTTGGCATTTGAATTCATGTTTAAATTATTTATTAATAATAAAGTGATATTATTATAATTAAATAATTTTAAATATGTGGTATATGGTTATGGACCTAGATTATGCTGTTATTTATTTTGGATAAATACGACATGCGTGTCGTGATTTATTTATTTAAATACGGCCTGTATGTCGTGATTTTTTAAATTTATTTATTTATTCTTAATAAATGTAATTGCTCGAGTTGAAGATGAGGCAACACCAAATGATGACGCCGTGGAAGAAGCTTGCTCGAGGGTCAAAGATTTGTAATAATTATTTATTTATTTAATTTTTTTTTTGTACTTTTAGGAGGCCATAACTATATTACCTTATCTTATATGTTTATGCATGAAATGTATGAGATGTATGTTTGTGTATGTGATGCATGAAATATGTGTATACATGTGTGTTTTAAATGTTATATATATTTGTTAAATGTATAATAGCATGTATGCTGAGAGACGCTTTGTGTGTGATACAACGCCGGTGAGATCAATTTTAATAAAAATCTCTCAAAAGGAAATATTAAGTTTAAGAGCCTTCCAATCCATGACACTCATCAAGACTAATATCGAATGAGTGTAGGTCCGCCAAAGCGAATGCATTTTTCTATGCTAGTAAGATGCGATGGGACAATTGTAATGTCCAAATGCTATACATTGGGTTTAACTTAACTAAGCCTACTTCAATATGATTGAAAGGCTTAGAGGCGTTAAGTTGGGTTTTAATTCATGAAATGAATTAGGATAAGAGTTATTCACCCAACTGATCCAAGAGTTACATGAGATGTAATTGGAAAGGAGTTTCCTACCTAAATAACTAAGTTTTGGGAGATCAGCCAAAGTTGACTCAAAACAAGGTAAAATATGGATCTTGGTCTTACTAGAAAATCTTTCAAAGGGATTTTCCGAGTTAATGATGAGGGTCATTGAATTAGGAGTGTTCATCAACCAATCCAAACCGATTTAAACCGCAAAACCGAACCGAAAAATCGAAAACCGAATAAACCGAAAACCGAAAACCAAAAAAACCACAATTTTTTTATTGGATTGGGTCGGATTTTGGATCCTCTAGTGAAATCCAATCCAATCCAAACCGATCTATTATATACATATACTATTATTCTTGAAATTATAGTATTACTCATACTTAACATTGTTTTTCATACTTTTATGTCCCTCATTCTCTTTAATATTTTTGTTGAAATGACATATATGAGACTATTTAGAATAAATATTAATGTCTTGAAGTTATATTTTACTAAAAAATTTGATGCATAACATATATATACTTGATTGAGCAAACATGAAAAATATGAAATCAATTAAGTAAGTTTGAAAAATAATTAGGTATAATTTATCTATAGTCGATTCAAGGAAAAAAATAGGATAAGTGAGAGTAGATATAGAGAATTTACATAAAAGCACGTCTTAAAAAATATCAATAATTATTTTTTCTCAAACTCTCAAATTAAAATGAAGATTATCCTTTGTTCACTATTAAATAAGTAGCAAGGACACTTGGAATAAGAAAAAAAGTGAAGTATGAAAAAAAACTGAATTATCCAATCCAAACCGCATTTAATTGGATTGGATTGGATCGGATATTTTTAAGGAAACAAACCGATCCAATCCAAACCGCACGTTGTTTTCATCATTGGATCGGATGACTTTTTAGCTTAAAACCGATCCAATCCAATCCGCGAACACCCCTACATTGAATTGAGTAAAATAGTGGGAGCTTATTTAATAAAAGACCTTATTAAATATGTTTTATCATGATACTTATATTCTGCATGTTTTCTGTAATTAGAACTACAATGAAATAAAACACTATAATTAATTATTGTGATTTGTCCTTAAGAATGGCAAGATATCCAGAATTAAATTTCTGGATTGGAACAGGAATTTGAGGATTGTCCTCAAGTACGAGAAAGAGTTGTATGTTCTCGAGCAAATGTTCCTGAGCAACTAGTTCCTACTAGGATCGAAAAGGATGCTTACGAGAAGCATCAAGTCGATGTTCTAGATGTAGGATTCCTCATGCTTGCAACCATGAAGATGCTTGATATGATCATGCACCTCATGATGCTCTATTGATAGCATGCAATGCATAAGAACCACAAGTCTTCCCGGCCCTTTCAGCTGCGAACTAACAGAAGGGAAATCCAGATAGTTATCATGTGCTTCATACTATTGAGTACATTGAAAACCTGGTAAGCTGGGCTTTCCTTTACCCCAAATGTTGGTCATTGATATGATCTTGCAATTGTTGCCGGATAGTTATAGTCAAATCGTTGTGAACGATTCTGACAGACCTCTACTAGAGATTGCAAGGAAGCTGAGAACTGCCAAGCAGAGTCTCTATAGTAGAAAAGGGTGGACTATTGTGAGAGTCTTGAAAGGGAAAGCCTTAAGTCTGCTAAACAAGGATAAGAATAAGGGCAAGAACAAGTTCAAGCCTAGTACTTCTATCTTGAAGCTAATAGGCAGGTTTGCAAAGGAAGGCAGTTGATTTCATTACGGTTTGACTGGACGTTTGAAAACTGCTAGAGATACTAGAAAGAGTATGAGAAAAGAAAGGAAGTATGACTTCCTATTCGAGCATTGTGTTATACAAGTCAACCTACTTCAAAATTATGGGTATTTGATACCGCATGTAGATCCAACATTAATGTGAAGGATCAAAGGGAATAGGATGTTGAATAAAGGCGAAGTCAACATGTGAATAGGAAATGGAGCAAAAGTTGCTGCATTAACTATAGAAGGTTTTGACTTTACCTTCCGGGCTTGTTTTGGAACTAAATAAATGTTATTATGTTCTAGCTATTGGTAGAAACATCAGTCACCTGATATTTTCTATGCTAGCACGTTTTCGGTTAATAGACTTGGTGTCCTTAATCCTCATATGCCCATCTATAATATAAATGCGAAAAGGGTCAAACCAAGTGATTAGAACCCTACATGTCTTTGACATTGTCATTTAGGCCATATAGGTGAGAAACGTATCTCCAAGCTCCATATGGATGGACTATTTGGACTCATTCGATTGTGAATCATTTGATGTATGTGAATCTTGCTTCATGGGGAAGATAACTAACGCCCTATTCACCAGGCAAGGTGAAAGGGCCAGTGATCTCTTGGGCTTGATACATAGCGATGTATGTGGGCCTCTAAACAAGTTTGCTAGAGGTGGTTATCCTTACTTCATCCCATTTACTGATGATTTCAGTAGATATGGATTTGTGTATCTTATGAAACTCAAGTCTGAAACCTTTGAAAAGTACAAAGAATTCAAGAATGAAGTGGAGAACCGACATGGAAAAAGTATTATGGCCATACGATAAGATCGTGGTGGAGAATACTTAAGCAAAGAGTTTGATGACTATCTAAGAGAGTGTGGGATAGTGTCCCAACTCATACCTCCTAGAACGCCACAATGGAATGGCGTCTCAGAAAGGAGGAATCGCACCTTGTTAGACATGGTACGATCTATGATGAGCCATTGACACCTTTTAAGACTCTTTCTGGGTTTTTGCTCTAATTATAGCTGCATTCACTCTTAACTGTGTTCCATCTAAGGCGGTTGAAAAGACTCCATATGAGATATGGATGGGCCGAAGGCCCAGTTTGTTATTTATGAGGTTTGGGGATGTCAGGATTATGTGAAACATCTCATGATGGTAAATTTGGGCCAAAATCGGATAAGTGTATATTTGTGGGATATCCTAAGGAAACCAAAGGATATATTTTTTTTGCAACCCCTTCGAGGACAAAGTGTTTGTCGCTAGGACTGGAGTGTTCCTTGAGAATGAATACATCTCCAAAGGAAACAGTGAGAGAAATGTAGAACTTGGAGAAATCCAAGTACCACAAAATGCTGAACCACCTGCAATGGAACAAGAACCGGTTCCACAAGATGTTGTGGTTGAGCCGCCGTTTCAAGTAACACAAGACATGTGTAGGTCTAACATGCCACATCGCCAGCCTGAGAGATATGGACTTCTCCTTACTCAAGAAGGTGATGTGCTGCTCATGGATCAAGATGAGCCTGTAACCTACCAAGAGGCCGAAATTAACCCAGAATCTGAGAAGTGGCTTGAGGCCATGTGATCCGAGATAGAATCCATGTACACGAACCAGGTAGGGACCTTGGTTGAGCCATCCGAAGGGGTAAAACCCATAGGTGCAAATGGTCTTCAAGAAGAAGACTGACATGGATGGTAAATTGGGTACCTTTAAGCTGCGACTGGTTGGGAAAGGTTTCAAACAAATTCATGGTGTCGACCATGATGAAACTTTCTCCCCAGTAGCGATGCTTAAATCTATTCGGATTCTGCTTGCTATTGCTGCATACTATGACTATGAAATCTGGATGGTGGATGTTAAGACTGTATTCCTTAACGAGAATCTTCTCGAGGATGTGTACATGACACAACCCGAGGGTTTTGTCGATCCAATGGATGTTAGAAAGATAGGTAAGTTTCAAAGATCCATTGTTGGATTAAAGTAAGCTTCCAGAAGCTGGAATCTTCGTTTTGATAAAGCTGTAAGATAATTTGGATTTATCAAGAACGAGGATATGAACCTTGTGTGTATAAGAAGGTTAGTGGGAGTGAGATTGTCTTTCTCGTTTTGTATGTTGATGACATACTACTAATCGAAAACGATATCCCTACACTGTAAAATTTGAAAACATGGTTGGGGAATTGTTTCTTGATGAAGGACTTGGGCGAGGCTTCCTACGTGTTAGGAATCAGGATCTATAGAGATAGATCGTTGAAGTTGTTGGTCCTTAGTCAGAGTACGTTATGTACTACACCAATTGTCTTGTATGCTTTGAGCATGACAAAAAGGTACCAATTGATGTCGGTGAAGGTCACTGAACTGTAGTCACGAACATCCTTAAGTATCTGAGAAGAACTTAGGATACATTCTTGACAGATGAAGGTGAGGAAGAAGTCTTTGTAAGGTGTTATCTAGACAATGATTCCAAACCGATAAAGATTATTCCAGATCGCAGTCTCGATTTGTGTTTTATCTTAATGGTGGCACTATATACTTGGAAAAAGTTCAAGTGTGAGACAGTTATAGATTTCATTACAGAGGCCAAGTATATAGTTGCCTTAAATGTAGATTTAAAGACCGTTTGGATCGGCAAGTTCATTTATGAACTAGGAATGATTCCTAACTTTGCGAACTCCATTGATCTCATTGCGATGATGATGGAGTAATCGCATAAGCTAAGAAAACATGATCTCACCAACAATCCGAACATATACTTAGGTGGTTCCATCTCATTCAATAGATGATCGATGGAGGAGAGATATGAAGATGTGCAGAATGACAACACTAATAATCCGCTAATGGAGTCTCTTGCTCAATGGTAGCATGACACTCACACTAGATCGATGGGTGTTAGATTGATGCATGATTGGCTCTAGTTCTAGTGGGAGATTGTTGGTGTAAGCCCTAGATACCAATCTATTTTGAATAGATCATCATTTATATCATGAATTTAATCATATATTTGATATATGAATAAGGCATTCATTTATTATGTTATTAGTTTATAGCATAATAAAGTCCTTAGAATACGCAGTTCATTCAGTGGGATACTAAGTACGTGACTTAATCGTGATACCTTATTGAATAATAGAACGCTATTCTTAAACATACGTAGTCGAGTATTATTGTTAATTAGAACGACAATAATACATATAGACTATTGTGTGAGTAGAATGATGACCAAATCTCACGGGTCATGGATATGTGAGATCAAGTCGGTACACAGGTATAAATATTAGGAATAATATTTATACCGGATGACCCACTATGAGAATACTTCATAATAGTTATGTAAGTGTTATAATTATTCCCATGGCGACCATAGTGAATTAGTCCTTCGACTTGAAGTCACTACGATTCCTACATGAGGAGTTGTAGGCTGTAATGCTATCAAACATCAAGCATAACAGGGTGATCATAAAGGTAGTTATTGGGCCTGCAATAAATCATGTTGAGGAGTGTGAGTGATGTAGACATGATTTGTCCCTCCTACATAACAGGGGTAATGTCTTGGCCCCTCGATAGAGTCAGACGTGAAATATGCGTGGCCACGCGGAAGTGGGCCAATATGTGATATTGGGCCCATTTATGATTACCTGTCTACTCGAGGATCGAGGAACAAATAATTGAACATAACAAGGATGACACTATTATACCTTGTGTTCAGTTAAGACATATGGACGAAGGGACATTTACTACACGGTAAATTCTGGTCGCGGTAAGGCTAAAATCGGATCACCGATACTCTCGCTAATTGGGTAGTAATGATGCATTGCTAGATGCCGCTCATTATTTATAATATTTAATATTATAATTAATATTTGATATTATTATAATATTTAATATTATTGCCAAGGTGGAGCAGTTATATTAATTAAATATGATTTAATTAATATAAGGACAATTGGGCTTGTAGTGTACAAAGCCCAATAGGATAAACAGTTAGGTTAAAGGGAGCTACCAACTTATAAATAGAAGTGCTCTCCCCTCTAACCTAGTCTGGCTAACCGTGTCTCCCCATAGCCGTCAGCTAGCACAAGATGCATAGTTCCGACGCCCATTTGCTCGCTTGGACTAAGTAGAGGTGCCGCCTGTTCGTGCAAGTAATACGGTGGTAAGACCGGTTTATCGTATCCACGGGGATTGGATTTCAAGTACCAATTCGCAAGCTCGGCAACTATCTAGACTAAACTATTAATCAAGAGAAAGTAAAACAACAAAAGAAAAGGGAAAAGTTCTTTGGGGACTTTTGACAAACACTTGGCGTGCAGAAAGGATATGTTGGGACTAGACTTCACCAAACCTCTAACTCATGCACTATCAGGACTAGATACCTCCCATTCATGCTTCAGATATTAAAATCAATCCACTAAACTACTCAAACCCCGGTTCCTCGGATGGCAAGAGCCTAAAGCCACTAATAGACCCTAATTCCTTAGGTGGCCTAGATTAATGAATTTGCATTAAGATTAGGGATTACGCGATTACTAATAAACCTAGTTCCATTCCTAGATACAAGGCTTACTAGGTGATTAAATTCAATTCCGGTCATGATACGAACGTTCCCATTGCATACCAAAACACAAATCGAGTCATGGGAGTGCTAGCCACAACAAGCATTAAGCACAGAAAAATAACCACTAATATGAAGACATGAACATAGAATAATAAGTCAAGATAAATACATAAACATAGGTTTGGTTACATCTAATCCCAACACAGGGATTTAACTACTCATAAAACAAAGAAAACCAAACCAGAGAAATAGGAAGGAAGAGGAGAGAAGAGGCTCCATGTGAGCTTTCCTTCTTCTTCAAAGCAATCCCTCTTGGCTCCCTTCTAGGGTTGATACCCTAGCCCAGCTGCAGCCTCCAAATGCCTTCAAATGGACCCTCCAAAAAAACTCAAAACTCTGTCTGCTGCGCTCTTATTTATAGGTCTGCTGCGCGTCACGGCCGTGATGGCCATCACGGCCAGGCCGTGACGCGTTCTGTCCAAGGCGTAGTTGCACAAAATAAAGTCTCGCGAGGCGAGCTAGGTTTCGCGTCGCGAAACCCTAATTTTCTGGTTGGTCACGGCCGTGATGTCTATTACGGGCAGGCCGTGACAGTCTCTGACTTTTGCCTTCTGCTCTGCTTGATCACGGCCGTGATGGTCATCAGCCGTGATGGTCATCACGGCCAGGCCGTGATGGGCTCTGTTTGGCTCATATTCTTCACTTTTCAAGCTCTATTTCATCCAAGCTCCACCATGGCTGATTTTGATCATTTTTACATTGAATTCCTGCAAAACAACACCAAGACACCGCTTCACCCGTTCCAAGGGAAAATCTAATAAAAACCAAATAAAGAATGCCTAATCTATATGCAAAATGCATGCAAAAGAGTACAGAAAACATCATGTAAAATCACACTATCACCGCCCCTTTGTCGCACTATTGATCCAAACGAAAAGCATGCTTCAAGAGGTAAACACAATAGCCTTTTATGTGATTCATGTTTGTAATGCGCGATCCATGGGGATGATTTTTTTCCGCCTTGAGATTTGATTTTAAAAGAGGATAATCTCATGAAAACCCAACAGCCCAACAGATCTATTTTGATATACTACTATATAAAGGCATGGGAAAACACTTTCTGAATAACAATTCATTCAATACTGAGATTAAGCATGACATTCATTGAGAGAGCTTTTCATTGAGAATACTTGAAATATTTTTGTTAGAGCTTCAATTTGTAATACTTGATTTCTTTGAATCAGAATAAAAAAACCTTTCTTACTGCAAAAGGAAGATTAGAGAGAATGTGTTCTCTCTGTGTAGATCAAGAGTAGAAGGGACTCTTGGTGGTTTGACAAGAGTAGAAGGGATTCTTGGGAATTGCAAGATTGCTTTGACTGAAAAGCTGCCAATTGGGTAGAAGGAACCTGGGAGTTAAAGCTTGTACAAAATCTTGTAATTGATTTTGTTTTAGTGGATGAAACTCACTGTGAAGTGGGGACTGGATGTAGGTTACCAGATGAGGTAGCTGAACCAGGATAAAATCTCGGTTTCCATTTCTATCTATCCCTTAACTATTTTAAATTGCTTCATTTGATGAATGTATGTTTAGGCAATTGTTAAGGATTAACTAGTGAATTCTAAATATTTGAAATCAATCATTTCATCTATCTTTCTTGTTAAAAGAACAAAGTCTTAAATCAATTTCTAAGGCAAAAACTTGTTTTGGTTGACAAAACATTTTCAAGAAGTTTAGAAAAGTTTCAGTTTTTGCATAAAAGGGGAAAAGTTTTCAAAAATCTCCCATACTCAATTCAATGTCCCCTTCTTGAGTATCTAGAAGCCACAACCAACAAGTGACATCAGAGCTTTCACTCTTGTGTAAGGCTTAACAGCTTAATAGGATGGCTTCAAATGACATCTTGGGAGAATGGGCTTCTCTAGCAAAACCCCCTACATTCAATGGCACTACCTATATGTATTGGAAAGAAAGGATGTTAATATTCCTTGAGTCAAGTGGTATTGATGTATTAGATGCTGTTGAGAATGGTCCATACATCCCTCACACTCTTGATGCAAATGGCACCAAGACAAATAAGCCTAGAGCTGAGTGGGATGATGAGGACAAGAAAAGAGTAGGTTATAATGCTAAAGCTAAAAATATTATAACTGCTGCTTTGAGTTATGATGAATTTTTCGGGGTCTCTAATTGTAAGACAACAAAACAAATGTGGGATACGCTGCAAATTACTCATGAATGGACAAGTGATGTGAAGAGAGCAAGAATGAACTCACTCATGCACGAGTATGAACTCTTTCACATGAAGAAAGATGAAGATATCAATGATATGAAGAGGAGATTCACCCATATTGTGAATCAACTCAATGGATCTAGAAAGACTATTTCAGATGAAAACAAATCAACAAGGTCATAAGATGCTTAACAAGAGAATGGCAGCCAAAAATCACTGCTATAGCTGAACCAAGAGACTTAGAAACCATTAACATTGTTACACTTTTGGAAAGCTCAAAGAACATGAGATGGAGCTTCATAGGTTGAATGATCATGAAGATAAGGAGACAAAGAATAAAGGCTTATCACTAAAAGCACAGATCTCCAAAGAAGTCCTTGATAGTGATGAAGATGAAGAAGTTGAGGAGGAAGTTGAGGAGGATGAAGATTCAAAAGAAGATATGGGATTATTAGTCAGAAAATTCAAAAGGTTTCTCAAGAAGAAGAAAACCTTCAGCAAAAAGCCTTCAAACTTCTTTTCCAAAAAGAATTTCTCAAAAGGTGAAAGTTCAAATTCAAATGTGAAGTGCTATGAATGTGGCAAACCTGGACACTACAAGAATGAATGTCCAAAGCTTCAAAAGAAGGACAAACATGATAGCTATGAGTCCAAAGACAAGAAGAATAAAAAACCAAGAAGAGCATACATAGCATGAGAGGAAAATGACATGGATTCCTCTGAAGAATCTGAGGAAGAAGAGGCAAATCTCTGCCTTATGACTAGTCATCAAAGTGACAATGAAAATGAAGATGAGGTAAATGATCTTCCCCCTACTTATGATGAACTACAAGATGCTTTTGATGAATTGCATAGTGAGTATCTGAAAATTGCTAAGCAATTAATGTCATCTAGGAAAGTCATTGCTAAACAATGTTGTGATTATGCAACTTTTCAAATCAAGAATAAGGAACTAGAAGCTAAAAATAGTAGGCTAAGTGCATCTAGTTCTACATGCTCTAATTGCAATATTCTGGAAAAAGAGGTAGAAAAACTAAAAAGCACTCTCTCTAAATTCACAATGGGAGGAGATAACCTAAATGCCATATTAGGACAACCAAGAGGAGTATATGATAAAGCTGGAATAGGTTACCAACCAGCAATGCATGAAAAAGCTTTTAAGAAACTCTTTGTTGCACCTAAGTCATCTACTAGTCCTTTTGTTAAATGTTTCTATTGTGCAAGAAAAGGACACCCTACTTCTACATGCTATTTTAGAAATCCTTCAAGGATGAGTGTCAAACAAATATGGGTTCCTAAGGAAACTTATGTCATGACTAACACCAAAGGACCCAACAAAATTTGGGTACCTAAGACAATTGGTTAAAAATCTGTTTTGTAGGTGTGTTCGAAGGCTAAAAGCTCAAGTTGGTATCTAGATAGTGGCTGCTCCAAACACATGTCTGGAGACATCACAAGATTCACTTCCTTTACTTCCAAACAAGGTGGAAATGTAACATATGGTGATAACAACAAAGGTGGAATACTTGGTGTTAGAACTATTGGAAAAAGTCCAGCAACTCGGATTGAAGGAGTTCTCTATGTTGAAGGACTCAAGCATAATCTTCTAAGCATAAGTCGACTTTGTGACAAAGGGTATAAGGTATACTTTAACTCAAACATGTGTATGTTTGAATCTAGACATGATAAGAACATGAAGTTGATTGGAAATAGAGTAAACAACATCTATATGCTAGATTTAGACAATTTATCTTCTAATGATGCATGTTGCTTAATTTCAAAAGAAGAAAATTGGTTATGGTATAGGAGAATAGCTCATATTCACATGGATCACTTGAACAAATTGATTTCCAAAGAACTTGTAAATGGTTTACCTAAGAAGAAGTTTGTAAAAGATGGCTTATGTGATGCTTGTCAAAAATGAAAACAAGTGAAAACTTCTTTCAGAGCTAAAAACATTGTTTCAACTAGTAGACCTTTACAATTGTTGCATATGGATATTTTTGGTCCTTCTTGAACAAAACGTTATGGTGGAAATCTTTATGCTCTTGTGATTGTTGATGATTTCTCTAGATATACCTGGACATATTTCTTAGCACACAAGAATGATGCCTTTTCCGCTTTTAAGAAAATGGCTAAGCTTGTACTAAATGAGAAAGACATGAAAATTGTATCTATAAGGAGTGATCATGGAGGTGAATTCCAAAATGAGGAATTTGACAATTTCTGTGATGAACATGGTATACAACACAACTTTTCATCACCAAGAACTCCACAACAAAATGGAGTAGTTGAAAGGAAAAATAGATCTCTTGAGGAGATTGCTAGAACCATGTTTAATGACTCTAATGTGCCAAAATACTTTTGGGCAGATGCTGTTAGTACAGCTTGCTATGTACTAAATAGAGTCTCGATTAGACCAATATTGAAGAAAACTCCATATGAGTTATATAAGGGTGGAAAACCAAACATTGCTCACCTTCATGTCTTTGGTTGTAAATGTTTTGTGCTAAATAATGACAAGGATAATCTAGGTAAATTTGATCCTAAAGCTGATGAAGGCATTTTTCTAGGATATTCTTTATCTAGTAAAGCTTGAGTTTACAATATAAGAACTTAAAATATAGAATCTGTACATGTTACATTTCATGAAACTAACCCCAAAAGGTTGGGAAAGCATATTTGTGAGGATGCTGCATAAACATCTGAAGAAACTCAACTTGAAGAAAAGCAAGAAAATGCAAAAGTGGAAGGAGTTATAGAGAATCCAGCAGAGGAACACAATGAGGAACTACCTAAGGAGTGGAGAATTGCAAAGAATCACCCTCTAAACAACATTACCGGTGAAATATCCAAATGGGTAACTACTAGACACTCTTTAAGAAATGCATGTAACAACATGGCCTTTGTTTCTCATGTTAAGACTACATCTCTAGACATATCTGATTTTGGTGAATCCAAACAAAGAATGATTTTAAGTGAACCTTGTGAAATCTACTAATATCTGTATTAAGTGTGCAGATCTATATACAAGAGTCTCATAACAAAGAAATAAAGTCTTAATGATGCGTTTGTAGTATGATGCGTCTGAACAATGACTCGGTCTCTACCAAATTCTGATCAAGCAACTGAAAGTCTCTCGCTTCAACGATATTCCTACTCGAAGAATATTCTCTGATTATTTAGTATAAAGAAATTCGATATCAGAAAGCTCAAAGCACCATTCCGCACCTGAAGAATCCTTTTGTTGCAAAAACCAAAATGAACTTTACTTGAACGCATACCCGCCTAGCATAAATAAGGAAAGTCGCGCTGTCCAAGTCTGAAAAGCAAAAAATGCTGCTTTGAATCAAACTGCACTCTGATAAAGCTATGCCAACATATACGTTCAATTTGTCTTGAAGCTCACCAACGATCATAAACATTAAATGCAAGACCAGAACGACTCTATTGGCATTTATTGATGAAGAACAAAAGAATACTCATATGAAGAACTCTCCTGAACGGACTTATCTCTCTTGAGTATAAATAGAAGACTTTGAAGACTATTGAAGACACACACCCGAATACATTAATTCCCACATTCAATACTCTCAAGCATTCAAAGCTCTCTTAAGTTCTTCATAGAAAACTTCTCTGCTCAAATCATTTGTAATTATTGAGAAGTATTTATTGTGATCTCACCTACCTTAAACACTTATTCACTCTGTGAGTGTTACTCGGTAGATCTGCAAGGTTGTAATTCGTGAAGTTGCTGCTTCATTCAAACTCTTACTGTTTGTAGAGCCTGAAGAGGCTTGCTGAAAGAATACTTATTTGAGCCTGGAGAGGCTAGGTGTGCAAACAATACTTGTTAGTTGAGCCTGCAGAGGTTAGGTGTTCAAATAATACCTTCTGTAATCTGATCAGTTATAGTGCAAATACTTCATGAAGCCAAGGACTGGACGTAGCCCAAGGTTTGGGGTGAACCTGTATAAATCTCCGTGTCTCCTTTTCTTAGCTTAATCTTTTCAGTTTGCTTTACTTTAACTGTGCTAACTGGGTTGGAAAGTGAATCTTCTTTTTATCAGACGCATCTTTGTGTCTTATAGGTTAAACTGCAACGTTTTGCAAAAAGTATTCAAAACACAATTCAACCCTCCTTCTAGTGTTTTATATCTGTTCATTTCAGTTGGTACCAGAGATTAACCTCTAGGTTGAGCACCTAACAATGTTGAGGAAAAATCCTGTTGAACAGACATCATGACAGTTGGAGCTAGCACAAGCGGAAGCCACACTGGAGAAGGAGCATCTATAGCTAGACCTCCCTATTTTGATGGAGAAAACTACAATTATTGGAAAGAAAGATTTCAATGGTTCATCATGTCAACAAATTCTGATTTATGGGATATTATCACTGATGGTCCCTACATTCCAAAAAATGATGATAACACTGACAAACCCAAAGCTCAGTGGACTGTTATTGAAAAGACTAAGTGGGAGATAAATCATAAAGCAAGGTATTCATTGATATGTGCTCTTAGTCAGGAAGAATTTGAAAAAGTCCATGCATGTGGATCTGCTAAGGAAATCTGGGATACTCTCGAAGTTACTCATGAAGGCACAACAAAAGTGAAAGAAACAAAGATAAACATGCTTGTACGAAAGTATGAGTTATTTACTATGGAATAAGGAGAAAACATTGCTCAGATGATAGGAAGATTTTAGACTATCACAAATAATCTGAAGTCACTGGGAAAAATCTACACCAATGCTGAGAAAGTTGGCAAAATTCTAAGAAGTCTACCCAAACAGTGGAGACCTCTGGTTACAGAAATAACTCAAGCCAAAGATCTCACAACTCTTCAAATGAGTGATCTTCTTGGAACTCTACAAGTTCATGAGCAGGAGCTGAATGAAGACAACGCAAATAAGAAAGGAAAAGCTATTGCTCTCAAGGTAGAGAAATGATCTTCAAAAGCTCTAAAAGTTGAAGAATTAGATCAAGAGCCAGACGTCTCTGAAGAAGACTCAGACAGTGATGATTAAATGTCATTATTGACTAGAAAAATGAGGAAGTTATGGAAGAAGAAGAATTTCAGAAAGGATAAACCTTTCAAGAAGTTCAATAAAGAAAAATTCTTCAAAGAGAACATTAGTTCTGACAAAAGTTCTATCATATGCTATGAATATAAGAAGCCAGGACACTTTAAATCTGAACGTCCTCAGTTGCAAAAGCAACCTTTCAAAAAGTTCTATAAAAAGAAAAAGAAAGGGATGATGACAACTTGGGAAGATCTTGATGGCAGCTCATCTGATGAAGATGCAGAAGGTGAATAATGTAACAGCCTCATTTTAATTATGTTGTTCAACTGATTAAAATATAATTAATTATATTTTAATTGGAGAGTTAGAAAGTGTTATTGATTAAAATAAAATCGTATTCATATTCTACTTTATGGTAGAGCGTTACGGTAAAATTTTCGGTTGAAAATTCAGACGAAAGCCGATCTGCGTTTTCACTGCCGGTACAAGTTTATTGAGCAGAAAACCTAATTTTGAACCATGAACGAAACGGTTAGTATTTTTATGATGTTTTGTATGATATTGGAAATTTTTGAAAATTCAAGTTCGGAAATAAAAGTAATATTTATTCTGGGTGAAATACGATCGGAAACTTGAACCGGATACGTAATGGAGCAGATTAGGGAGTACAAAAGTGATGAGGTGACATGTGATGAGTTTGTTTGATTTATTGGTTATTATGTTGATTGGTTGAAGGTGGAGTTAGTACTCTGTGGTGTGACAACGAGGAGCTTCGAGTTCGGGAGTTCGGTGATAACCCAGGTGGGGGAAAGAACCAACCTATCGTTGGAATGGATAAGTAGTAGATTTTATAATAATTTTTTAGGGCGACCTAAACCCTACTAGTAGTCGAGTAATCGACAAGACAAAAATCACATTGGAAACCTTTTCTGAAAAACCAATGGTGATTTGGGTATTATAGGTTTATCGATATTAGGTTGATTTTATATTGTTGATGGTTGATTTGATTTTATTAACTTTATTGAATTGATTTTGTGCTATGTTGGTGATATGGGAATATTTTGATTGATAT
Source organism: Sophora flavescens (assembly GCA_030762895.1). Classification (NCBI taxonomy): domain Eukaryota; kingdom Viridiplantae; phylum Streptophyta; class Magnoliopsida; order Fabales; family Fabaceae; genus Sophora; species Sophora flavescens. The sequence continues at coordinate 90,352,445 of CM061066.1, forward strand.
TGTGTTATGCATGACCTGTCTGGTTTGTATTATTATGCTTAGTGATTTTTAAGCAAAGATATATATGTTGTCTAAGAGATAATTGTTTTGGGTGTGAGGATAATAATGATTTAGAAGTGCCTAACCTAGATGATGTATGTTAAAGAGGTGTTATGACATAGAATATGTGTCAAGTTCTAATGGAAGGTTAAAGCACTAGGATGTTGTTAAAACGGGTTGGTGAGATTCAAGTATAGGTGTTGTTGTCCACAACCGTGTATTGGTAATATAATACACAAGGACAAAAGTGTATTGATAATATAACACACCAAGACAAAAGTGTATTGGTAATATAATACGCAAGGACATCTGTGTATTGGTAATTTAATGCACCGTGTATTGGTAATATAATACACGTAAAACACTTATGTGTATTGGTAATATAATACACCGTGTATTGGTACTATAATACACCGTGTATTGGTAAAATAATACATGCAAAACACTTCTGTGTATTGGTATTATAATACACGTAAAATCAAGAGTTCTCGATCGCGAGACCACTTCCACCTCAGGAAATAGGTGTGCAGCTATTGTGTCTTTGAGTAGCATGAGATTGGGGGTAGAGGATGATATATTAACTTGAGGATGATCTGTTAGTTATGTGTGTTGTTTGTTTGTGACAATTACTGTATAATTTACTATGACTCTTTTCCGCTTTTTGATGATAGAACTGTTTCTTATCCCCTGTATATTTCTGTATGTTGTATTTTATATCCTTGTGGAATCGTACGAGAAGACCCTGTTGATGACCCTAACCAGGAGGAGTTGAACGGAACTCCCTATGAACCCGATGCCGGAGGACGAGCTGAGACCCTTGGTGATTAGGGTCTAGTTAGTTATGGCAAGTGTGTCTCGTGACGTGTATTTTTATTATGTTTTCCGCTGTTTAACTTTTTGTCTAAGTATATACCTGTGAGGGATCCTACTAATAGGATATCCTCAACAGTGTTTTGTAATATGTTTAATATACTTATATTGTGATATGCTATTCTATATGAAGTTGTATACTTTATAAGTTAAGTTTTTAAATTTTTACGTATTTTCACGATAAGCGTGCGATTAAGAAATTAATTAATAAGGATTTAATCTAATAACACAACGGGGCACAGCGGGGTGTCTCATTTTGGTATCAGAGCAGTTTGGTTCTAAAACGGACTGTGGGTTCAGAATCAAAAACTGCGAGGTTTAGGATGTTGTTACTGACCATGTCTACTTGAATCCACATTGAATTTTGATTATGCTTCGAAGTTGGGTAGTGTGTCCGAATCTGATGTGAGAGGTTAATATTAGTCTGGCATATGGTATTTATATACTTGTCTATGTAGTATTATATGTCATACTAATAAGAGTGGGTGATTTCTTTTAACAGAATCATGGCTCGCGGAAGAGGACGTCCAACTAACAGTGGTGACGGAACTCCAGAAAGGATTATTGGAGCTGTCAATGGTAATGCCGACAATACTGAGAATGGAAGAGCATCATCTTCGACTCCAAGTGCAATGGAAACCCTAGCTGCTGCTATGCTATTGCAAACCCAGCAGAATGTTGAGATGCTGAAGATGAACAAAGAGCAGCTAGAAATTAAGAATCAGAGAAGGGCGGTAGCAGCTGAAGATGCAGGATTGACTAATTTTATGAATGAAAAACCACCTCAATTCCGAGGAGAGTATGACCCAGAGAAGGCGGAATGGTGGATACAAGAGATCGAAAAGATATTTGCTACTATGCGCTGCAGCAAGGAGAAGAAAGTGACCTATGCTGCCTTCATGTTAACCGAAGGAGCAGAATTCTGGTGGAAGGGAAAGAAAAGAATGTTGGAAGCTGAGGATAGGAACATTAACTGGAAGTTATTCACTTATTGCATTTTCGAAAAATATTTTATGCGTCTGGTTCGACGCGAGAAGGAAAAGGAATTCACAAACCTCAAATAAGGCAACATGTCTGTTGGAGAGTATGCATCACATTTTAAGACTTTGATTAAGTTTTCAGAATTCTATCAGAGGTTTCCAAGTGAGGCCTGTCAATGTAGAAGATTTGAGGAAGGACTCAAAGATGAGCTGCAGAGGGCTATAGTGTCTCTGGACATACAATATTTCCCAGAACTAGTCGAGAGATGCAGTGCCATTGAAAGTATAGACCTAAGGATGGCCAATGAACAGAAACAACTGAGGAGTGGAGGCCCTAACCGATCAAGTTTCCAGAGGCGCGGAGGAAGTGTTTCTCAGTGGAGACAGAGACCATATGCTCGACCCGGGCAAACACCGGCACCAGCACCAGTGGTTAGAACGGGTCAGCAACCGCAAGGCTTAGTTTACTTCAGATGTGGAGTATCGTATTATGCTAGAGACTGTACAAATAGACCTAGCTATTTCAACTTTGGGAAACCAGGTCATGTGGCACGAGATTGCAGACAAAGGGTTATGTAACAGCCGACAGCTGTCGGAAGAGGAACTGGAGACAATAGAGGTGGAGCTGGAAGAGGAGTCCAGGCAGTAAGACCACAAGTGGCCAGACCTCAAGCCACTGGAATAGTGTTTACCGTGATGGGAGCTGAATCCTCTCAATCTGCTGATCTTATACAAGGTATGTGTTTGATAGCTGGTAGACTCTCGTATGTGTTGTTTGACTCAGGCGCTACACATTCTTTTATTTCGCATGAGTGTGTGGATCATTTGAACTTAATTGTTTCCAAATTACCTTATACCCTCACAGTGTCTACTCCAACCAGTAATCCTTTGACTACTATGCCTGTTTGTTTACAGTGTCCTATCGTTGTTGAGAATAGGACATTTATTGTAGATGTTATCTGTTTGCCTATGCAACAGATAGATGTTATTCTTGGAATGGATTGACTTTCGGCTAACCATATAGTGCTAGATTGTTCTAGCAAGACTTTATCATTTCTTGAACCTTTTAGTGTAGCATTTGCCAATGAAGGAGTTTCTACGAGGAGTGACAACTCTCAATAGTTTGTGATGCTTTTCATAATGGAGGCTAATGAGACTCCCATCATAGATTCCATGCCTATCGTGAGAGAGTTTTATGAAGTTTTCCCTCCAGACGTTCTAGGTTTGCCACCAGAAAGAGAAGTGGAATTCACTATAGATCTCGTACTAGGGACAGGGCCTATATCTATAGCACCTTATCGGATGTCACCGATTGAGTTGGCATAGTTGATGGAACAATTGGATGACATGTTAGGAAAAGAGTTTATCAGACCGAGTGTTTCACCGTGGGGAGCACCGGTGTTATTTGTTAAGAAGAAGGATGGAAGTGCGAGGTTATGCACGGATTACAGGCAGTTGAATAAAGTGACGATTAAGAATAAGTATTTGTTGCGAGTTTTGAAGGATATGCAACTTTATGCCAACCTTTCCAAGTGTGAGTTTTGGCTTGAAGAAGTACAGTTCCTAGGTCATGTGATTAATAAAGAAGCAATAGTCGTAGATCCAGCTAAGGTTGAATCCAGCTAAGGTTGAGTCAGTTCTTAAGTAGGAACGACCTAAGTCAGTAAGTGAAGTACGGAGTTTCCTAGGACTAGCTGGATATTATCGGAGGTTCATAGAGGGATTCTCAAAGTTTGCGTTTCCTATGACGTAGTTAACGAGGAAAAATATAGCTTTTGTATGGACGGACAAGTGTGAACATAGTTTTCAAAAGCTGAAGGACAGGTTGACTATATCACCCGTGTTGACCTTACCAGACCCACTAGGACAGTTTGACGTATACTATGATGAATCATACCGAGGTTTAGATTGTGTCCTAATGCAAGAGGGAAGAGTTGTGGCTTATTCTTCTAGACATTTGAGAGTTCATGAGAGAAATTATCCGACTCATGATTTGGAGTTAGCAGCAATAGTGTTCGCATTAAAGATATGGCGACACTTTTTGTATGGAGCAAAGTTTAATGTCTTCAGTGACCACAAGAGCCTGAAGTATCTATTCGATAAAAAAGAATTGAATATGAGACAGCGAATGTGGACGGAGTTTATCAAAGATTATGATTTTGAATTACTGTACCATCCTTGGAAGGCAAATGTGGTAGCGGATGCTTTAAGTAGGAAATCCTTGCACGTGTCCGCGATGATGGTTAAGGAGTTAGAATTGCTTGAACAGTTGAGGGATTTGAACTTAGGAATGGAATTGGTTGAGAATAAGATTTTCTTAAGTATGATCACTGTTAGTAGTGATTTTATGAAAGATCTTAACGATAAACAAGTTCAGGATCTATACCTCCAGGAAGTAAGTAGAGGAATCAATGAAGGTAAAATTTCTGAGTTTAATAGTGGAACGGATGGTGTGTTATGGTTTAGAGATAGAATATGTGTGCCAGAGGATGCAGAGCTTAGGAAGTTGATTTTAGAGGAGGCACATAAGAGTAAGTTGAGTTTCCATCCTGGATCCACAAAAAATGTATCAGGATTTGAAGAAAATGTTTTGGTAGACAAGACTGAAGAAATAAGTAGCGGAGTATGTTTTATCTTATCTAGTGTGTCAGAAAGCTAAGATTGAACATCAGAAGCCAGCAGGATCACTACAATCTTTAGATATCCCAATGTGGAAATGGGATAGTATAGCTATGGATTTTGTGGTCGGATTACCATGAACTCCTAAGAATCATGATGCGATTTGGGTTATCATTGATAGGTTGACAAAGTGTGCTCACTTCTTATCCATTGGTGAAATTTATAATTTGGAATGGTTGACTCATATTTACATCAAAGAAATTGTTAGATTGCATGGTGTGCCATCAAGCATTGTCTCAGACCGAGATCCTAGATTCACATCTAGATTTTGGAGACAATTGCAAAATGCCTTGGGAACAAAGTTGAGGATGAGTTCTGCATATCATCCCCAAACTGATGGACAGTCAGAAAGGACAATTCAATCATTGGAGGATCTATTGAGAGCTTGTGTGTTGGAGCACACTCGCAGTTGGGATGAGTTCTTACCATTGATTGAATTTACTTATAACAATAGTTTCCATAGTAGTATCTGAATGGCACCATATGAGGCTTTGTATGGCAAAAAGTGTAGGACCCCGCTATGTTGGTATGAGACTGGTGAGAACCAAGTTTTGGGTCCAGATGTGGTCCAACAAACTATGGAGCAAGTCAGGAAGATGCGGGAAAAGATGAAGGAAGCACAGGATAGGTAAAGGAACTACAGTGACAAGAGGAGGAGACCATTAGAATTCCAGGAAGGCGATCACGTGTTTTTGAGAGTTACTCGGAAAAATGGAATTGGCAGAGCTATCAAATCCAAAAAACTAACTCCTCGATTCATTGGACCTTTTCAGATTCTTCGACGAATTGGTCCAGTAGCTTACCAAATTGACTTACCACCCAATCTTTCCAACCTTCATGATGTCTTTCATGTTTCTCAGTTGAGAAAGTATTATCCTAATCCTTCACATGTCATTGAGTTTGAGTCTATACAACTGCGAGAGAATCTAGAGCATGAGGCTTTACCTGTAAGGATAGCAGATAGACGGATTAAGGAGCTTCGCGGTAGACAAATTCCTTTGGTTAAGGTCGTATGGGATGAAACTACTGGTGATGCTACTTGGAAACACGAGGAGGATATGCAACAACAATATCCACATCTTTTCTAAGGTACGTAAATTTCGAGGACAAAATTTTCTTCTAAGAGGGCTAGTAATGTAACAGCCCGATTTTAATTATGTTGTTCAACCGGTTAAAATATAATTAATTATATTTTAATTTGAGAGCTAGAAAGTGTTTTTGATTAAAATAAAATCATATTCATAGTTTACTTTATGGTAGAGGGTTACGGTAAAACTTTCGGTTGAAAATTCAGACGAAAGCCGGTCTGCGTTTTCACTGCCGGTACAAGTTTACTGAGCAGAAAACCTAATATTGAATCGTCAACAAAACGGTTAGTGTTTTTCTGATGTTTTGTATGATATTGAAAATTTTCGAAAATTCGAGTTCGAAAATAAAATATAATATTTATTCCGGGTGAAATACGATCGGAAACTTGAACCGGCTACGCAATGGAGCAGAGTAGGGAACACATAAGTGATTAGGTGACATGTGAGAGTGAGGTGACTTACTAGGGGGATGGCCCAAGTCACATCCTGAAAAGTGGTCAAGATGACACTTTTTGAATTATAACATTTTATATTCTAAAAACCTATTTTTCTCTTTGCTCTTCAACCAAACAAGGCATAAGACCAAACTTGCTCTCCAAGCTCTTCCCTCTCTCCTCTTGGACGTCCCACTCCCCTCTCCCTCTATAAATACCCATTTCATTTTCTCTTCATCACTTTCCTACTTCTTCACTTTCTCATTTTTAAGTTTCTAATACTTAAAGTTTCCATTGTTGCTTAGTTTCAAGCTTCAAGTTCTTCATACTTTTTCTTTCTAGTTTCAAGGGTAACACTCTCATACTCTTATATTTCAAGTTTTACACTTATTTTATGAGTTTACTTTATGTCTTCTTAAAATGTTCTTAAAGCTCTTTTAACTTCTAAAATCTCTAGAAAATGGTAGAAGACTCCGTTTGAGTTGAAACCAATTTCTATGGACTTCTATTAATCTCGAATTTTATATTCTAAGAGCTTGTATCAAACAAACATCTCTAACCTATTTTTCCAAGGATGACCGAAACAATGTATTAGTGGCCTAGGATGTTTTGTTTCAACTTTTTGAAGGATGATCATGTATTTGAGATTCTAGATACCTCTTGATCTTAAATCTAAAGTCTTGAAAAGTTTGGAAATTTCTAACCTATTCATCCTATGATGGCCGAACCTAGTAGGTTGTGGACCTAGGATGTTTTGTTTTCATTTTCCAAGATGATCATGGACTTGATCTCCTTAATACATTTGGATGCTAAGTCTAAGAGATTGGAAAGTTTAAAGATTTCTAGCCTATTTATCCTATGATGGCCGAACCTATGATGGTTGTGAACCTAGGATGTTTTGTTTTCATTTTCCAATATGATCATGGACTTGATCTCCTTAATACATTTGGATGCTAAGTCTAAGAGATTGGAAAGTTTAAAGATTTCTAGCCTATTTATCCTATGATGGCAGAACCTACGATGGTTGTGAACCTAGGATGTTTTGTTTCATTTTCCAATATGATCATGGACTTGAGCTCCTTCATACATTTGGATGCTAAGTCTAAGAGATTGGAAAGTTTAAAGATTTCTAGCCTATTTATCCTATGATGGTTGTGAACCTAGGATGTTTTGTTTTCATTTTCCAATATGATCATGGACTTAAGATCCTTAATACATTTGGATGCTAAGTCTAAGAGATTGGAAATTTTAAAGATTTCTAACCTATTTTGTAATACAAGGCCGAAACCTACCATAAGTGGTTGGATGATTTTTATTCCAAATCTTCAAGTTATATAAATTTATCTAAGTTACCTAGAACCTAAGTGATAAGTATCCAAAGGCTTATGTTGAAAAAAGAATCCTAACTCTAATTTGAATTAAATGGACAAACCTAGCCTAAAGAGAACATAAATGAGTTTGTTTGATTTATTGGTTATTATGTTGATTGGTTGAAGGTGGAGTTAGTACTTTGTGGTGTGACAACGAGGAGCTTCGAGTTCGGGAGTTCGGTGATAACCCAGGTGGGGGAAAGAACCAACCTATCGTCGGAATGGATAAGTAGTAGATTATATAATAATTGGGTAGGGCGACCTAAACCCTACTAGTAGTCGAGTAATCGACAAGACCAAAATCACATTGGAAACATTTTCTGAAAAACCAATGGTGATTCGGGTATTGTAGGTTTATCGATATTAGGTTGATTTTATATTTTTGATGGTTGATTTGATTTTATTACCTTTATTTAATTGATTTTGTGCTATGTTGGTGATATGGGAATATTTTGATTGATATTGTGTTATGGATGATCTGCCTGGTTTGTATTATTATGCTTAGTGGTTTTTAAGCAAAGATATATATGTTGTCTAAGAGATGATTATTTTGGGTGTGAGGATAATAATAATTTAGAAGTGCCTAACCTGGATGATGTATGTTAAAGAGGTGTTATTGCATAGACTGTATGTCAAGTTCTAATGGAAGGTTAAGGCACTAGGATATTGTTAAAACGGGTTTGTGAGATTCAAGTATAGGTGTTGTTGTCCACAACCGTGTATTGGTAATATAATACACTAGGACAAAAGTGTATTGGTAATATAATATGCAAGGACATATGTGTATTGGTAATATAATACACCATGTATTGGTAATATAATACACGTAGAACACTTTTGTGTATTGGTAATATAATACACTGTGTATTGGTAATATAATACACCGTGTATTGGTAAAATAATACACGTAAAACACTTTTGTGTATTGGCAATATAATACACCGTGTATTGGTAATATAATACACGTAAAATCAAGAGTTCTCGCGAGACCACTTCCACCTTAGGAAATAGGTGTGCAGCTATGGTGTCTTTGAGTAGCATGAGATTGGGGGTAGAGGATGATATATTAACTTGAGGATGATATGTTAGTCATGTGTGTTGTTTGTCTGTGAAAATTACTGTATAATTTACTATGACTCTTTTCCGCTTTTTGATGATAGAACTATTTCTTATCCCCTGTATATTTCTGTATGTTGTATTTTATATCCTTGTGGAATCGTACGAGAAGACCCTGTTGATGACCCTAACCAGGAGGAGTCGAACGGAACTCCCTACGAACCCGATGCCGGAGGACGAGCTGTGACCCATGGTGATTAGGGTCTAGTTAGTTATGGCTAGTGCATCTCGTGAGGCGTATTTTTATTGTGTTTTCCGTTGTTTAACTTTTTGTCTAAGTATATGCCTGTGAGGGATCCTACTAATTGGATATCCTCAACAGTGTTTTGTGATATGTTTAATATACTTATATTGTGATATGCTATTCTATATGAAGTTGTATACTTTATAAGTTAAGTTTTTAAATTTTTACAAGCGTGCGATTTAGAAATTAATTAATAAGGATTTAATCTAATAACATAACGGGGCACAGTGGGGTGTCTCAAAGAAGCAAATCTATGTCTCATGGTAGATGCTGACTCAGACTTTGAGGTAATTTCCGATTTTAAGGACTTGCAAGATGCCTATGATGAATTGATTAAGGAATCTAACTGTTTAAATAAGGCTTTTAGAATACTTAATAGGCAATATGTGAAACTCCTAAAAGAGCATGAACATAAGACTCAAGAGTGTGACAAACTGTCTCAGGAAAACATCAAGCTTAAAGCTGAAAAGCTTAAGGCTAAGATCACAGCTGAAGAGCTAACCTCTGATCTTGCCCGTTTTGTCAATGGAAGAGATAACCTGCCTTAGTTGTTATCAAGTCAGAGACACTCTCTTGATAAAACTGGTATAGAATTCATTGACCAGACACATCATAAAGTATCTAACAAAGTCTTAGGACAAAAACCTAAAACTCTTTATGATAAGATCATTACTTACAAAAGTAGTTGTAAAAACTATGGAAAAGCTCGACATATCACGTCTAAGTGTATTCACACAAGAAAGAAGTTGTCACAAACTTCAAGAACTAACAAAAAAGGACCCAAAAGAATATGGGTACATAAAACTGATTATTCCTGTTGCAGATATCCTTAATAGGACAAAAAGCACACCTATCATGGTACCTGGACAGTGGTTGCTCACGACACAAGACAGGAGAAAAGTCTATGTTCCTAGACCTCCAACCTAAAGAAGGTGGACATGTTACCTTTGGTGGAAATCAAAGAGGAAAAGTCATCGGGATAGGTAAAATTGGTGGGAAATCACCTTTACCATCTATCTTTAATGTTCTTTTAGTTGAAGGATTAAGACATAATCTGCTAAGCATAAGTCAATTATGTGATAATGGATATAATGTTTTCTTTACTAAGAATGGATGCATAGTCAAAGACACTAATGGCAAAGTTCTCTTTTCAGCAAACAGGCAACAAAATCTTTATAAGATTGGTCTAACTGAGTTGACTAATCAAAATGTGACTTGTTTTGTGTCAAGAGAAGATGAAAGATGGGTATGGCATAAGAAGCTAGGACATACAAGTATGAAACAGATAACTAAGCTTCAGAAGTATAGACTTGTGAAAGGTCTACCTGATATAAGTTTCAAAAATGATGTCTTATGTGACTCTTGCCAATGTGGAAAGCAAGTTAAATCTAGCTTTAAATCCAAGAATTTGGTATCTTCCTCTAGACCTTTACAATTGTTGCATATGGATCTGTTTGGTCCAGTTAGTGTTGGTAGTAAGGTAGGAAAGAAATATGGTTTTGCCTTAGTCGATGATTATTCTAAATTTACATGGGTACTCTTCTTAACCCACAAAGATGAGTCATTCAAGATGTTCTCTATATTCTATAAGAAAGTTCAAAATGAGCAGGGAATCTGTATCTCAGCTATCAGAAGTGACAATGGGGGAGAGTTTGAAAATGAGCATTTCAGTACATTCTATGAAGAGAATGGCATCTCTCACAACTTTTCTGCTCCTAGAACTCCTCAGCAGAATTGAGTAGTAGAAAGAAAGAAGAGATCTCTACAAGAGATGGCTCGAACAATGCTCAATGAAAGCAAAATCCCAAAGTAATTTAGGACTGAGGCAGTAAATACTGCTTGTTATGTACATAACAAAATATTGATAAGACCCTTCTTGAATAAAACTCCCTATGAATTGTGGAAAGGTAGAAAACCCAACATTTCTTATTTCCATGCTTTTGGATGTGAATGCTTTATTTTGAATACCATAGATCAACTTGGAAAGTTTGATTCAAAAGTAGATAAGGCTATATTTCTCAAATATTCAGACACTTCTAAAGCTTTTAGAGTTTACAACTCTAGAACAGAAGTTGTTGAGGAATTTATTCATGTTGAATTTAATGATGGTTTAAAGACTGATAGGAAACTATCAGATCTAGAAGATGATCTTGCAGGATTAGATCTCGGAAGACAAAGCAATCAAACGGATGATAGCTTGAAAAATGAAGATCCAAAAACTTATATTCAAGCGTCTGATCCACCTGCTCAACAACCATCTAAGACTGAACTCAGACGAGATTGGAAGTTCAAGACTCATCACCCTGAAAAGTTGATCATTGGCAATCCCTCTTAAGGAGTTAGAACCAGGTCAACATTCAAAGATTCAAACAACACGGCATTCCTATCTGAGATCGAACCAAAGAACATCAAAGAAGCTCATGAAGATGAAAGCTGGATTTTAGCTATGCAAGAGGAGCTAAATCAATTCAAAAGGAATGATGTTTGGTTCTTAGTTCCAAGTGAAAAAGGAAAATCAATTATTGGAACGAGATGGGTATTCAGAAACAAGCTTGATGAAGATGGAAAGGTAGTCAGAAACAAAGCAAGGTTAGTAGCTCAAGACTATAATCAACAAGAAGGTATCGACTACACTGAAACTTTTGCACCAATAGCTAGAACAGAAGCAATTCATATACTTATGTCATATGCTGCACATCATCAAGTCACCTTATTTCAAATGGATGTTAAAAGTGCATTTCTTAACAGAATTATTGAAGAAGAAGTATATGTTAAGCAACCACCTGGATTTGAAGATAGTGACAAACCAAATCATGTCTATAAGCTTAAGAAGGTTCTCTATGGATTAAAACAAGCACCTAGAGCTTGGTATGACAGACTATGTTCTTTTCTTACGAAAATGATTTCATTATAGGAAGAGTAGATACAACTCTCTTTATAAAAAGTTCTAAAAGGGATTTCATTATAGTACAAATCTATGTTGATGTTATCATATTCGGTGCTACTAATGAAAATCTCTACAAAGAGTTTTCCAAGCTTATGCAGAATGAATTTGAGATGAGCATGATGGGAGAATTGAAGTTCTTCCTTGGTCTGCAAATCAAACAGACCGATGATGTGATTTACATTCATCAACAAAAATATACCAAGGAGATCTTAAAGAAATACAAGCTGGATACAACTAAACCGATGAAAACTCCCATGGAAGCAAATGCAAAATTAAGCAAAGATGAGGAAGGTAAAAAGGTAGATCAAACTACTTACAGAGGTATGATTGGATCTCTCTTGTACTTAACTACAAGTAGAACCGACATTCAATTCAGTGTCTGTATGTGTGCGAGATTCCAATCAGATCCAAGAGAATCACATCTCAAAGATGTCAAAAGAATATTTAGATATTTGCTTAGAACCACTAACCTTGGTTTGATGTATTTAAGAACACAAGAATACATATTAGTAGGATTATGTGATGCTGATTATGATGGAGACAGAGTAGAAAGAAAAAGCACAAGTGGAGGATGTCAATTCATTGGAGCAATCTTAGTCTCTTGGACAAGCAAAAGACAAACTACAATTGCTCTATCCACTGCAGAAGCATAATACATTTCAGCTGCAAGCTGTTGTTCACAGCTCTTATGGGTAAAACATCAACTTGAAGATTATTCTATCTTTGAACATAATATATCTGTTTGGTGTGAAAATTCTAGTACTATCTGTTTATCTAAGAATCACATTCAACATTCTAAGGCTAAGCACATAGAAATTAAACATCATTTCATAAGAGACTATGTTCAAAAAGGAGTTTTTGATATTAAGTTTGTTAAAACTGAAAATCAGTGGGCTGATATATTAACTAAACCCTTAGTTGAAGATAGATTCACTTATATTAGAGATAATCTGAACATGCATTTCATAAATGAATAATGCGTCTGCTCTCCGATGAAGCGTCTACTGACGTGGATTATTTACTAAGACTTTACATTGCAGTTATCTAAATGTTTTTGAATTCAAAACATTTTATCTTTATTATTTCTCAATTGCTCTTTTCTGAAACCTCTTTCTTTAAAACCTAAAGTCTTCTCTCTGAAACACTTTACTATTTCAAAAAGCTTTTCTCTCTCTTGTGAACGAATCTTTTCGAAACCCTTTCGTCTCCTCTCTCCTTCAAACCCAAATCAATTGCACCCAAAGCACCCACTCAGAAAATTGCCCGTGCTGCTGCTCGGTTAGGGATGAGTGTGGAAGACATATCTATGATTGTTCTCGGAGGATTTGTCAAGATGAACAAGATTATCAAAGGAGGCACGAATGTCTTGGAAGAATTGGAAGCTTCACAATGGGTCAACATTTTCTCTTTACATGAACCCATGTACCCTCTGCTACTTCAAGAATTTTGGGAAAATGCTGAATAAAAGATGTCTCGGACTCAAATTCCCATTCGAACAAAGTGTAATGGAAAACCCTATTCATTTACTCTTAACAGTATTCAGAAAGCAACCAGCTGCCCTAGGCAAGGTGCTGCTTTTACAGATGATTGGGAAGTTGAATATGGTGAAGAAATTTTTCATCAAGTTATCTATGGGTTATCCAACCCGACAAACAAAGCTGCCTCCAAACTGACTCCAAAAGGATGGTTTTTGCATGTCTTGCCAATCAACTATGTGATGCCAAGAACAAGTGCTCGAGATAATGTCAATAAGATGGATAGATTTGCCCTATTCTATCTCCTGAATCTGATGAAGGTTGACATCAAGGACTTAATTTTCAATTATATGCTAAGGATGGTAAATCCCCAAATCAAGACCTCATACACCTATGGGATGCTGATTACCAAAATGATAAATATCAATGGCATTCCCCTCACTGGAAAGGTTAATATGGCTACTGCCATTGTTGAAAGAACCCTCTCTCAGATGAAACTGAGACCCCCAGGAAGGATTTCTAACTCTGATGAAGATAATGAGAAGAACAAATTATCAGAAGAATCTGAAGAAGAAACTGATGAGTCCGATGACTCAGAAGCAACATAAATGTCTACCCCTTTGGATCCCAAGGTCAGAACAAAGCTTCAAGTCAAGAGGAATCTGGTCATCTCAGAAGCATCTGATGTTGATGACGACCAACCTATTTCCAAGGTTCTGAAGAAGGAAATAATTGAAAAATCTGATGTTGCCCCTCGGAAGGAACTCAAGAGGAAAGCTACTGTTGCAGCTACACCAGTAAGAAGATCTAAAAGGCTGAAGATAGCTGAAACTGTGCAAGTTTCTTTGCAACCTGCAGCATCACCCCTTAGGTTATCTGCACCCTCACCCTCTTCACCCATTGTTTTATCCTCACCTTCTGATTCATCATCCTCTTCCTCCCACAACTCCCCCTCTTCACAATCAGATTTCAATTGCTGAAAATCTTCTTGCTTTATCTGTTTGAGATTTCAATTTAAATCTCACTCCAGATCACCCATCACCACAACCCGTTCTTCATAACTCACCTGATCATATATCCAACTTTTCAGGAATTTTTTATTCCATTTTATCACCTTTTTCTCACCCTTCATCTACCCCTCAGACCTCACCACAAAGACCTCTCTATCCATTCCTTTCAACCCCTCTGAGCCATTACCTACAGACCAAATCAATTGTGATCTTCTTATCCCGGATGACTTAAAAGCAATCAACAATCTTCTTGATGAACAGGCTGCAGTAAGGATGATTCAAGCCTCTTGGAAACACAGACCCAATCCTGCTGCTTGCATGAAGCCCAATACTGTATTGAAGATCTTCCTGAAAGAGGATCTGTCTGTCCAAAGCCAAAGTTGAATCCAAAATCCAAGAAGCCTTTTGTCTGGTTTAAAAGAAAGCATCAGAAACTGAAGTTCCCTAGATGGTCTACTTCATTCTTGAGTCACCCTGAGCCTCATGTTTTTCAAGACCCAGCTCATAACTATGGCGTATCTCTGCTTAACAAACTCAAGACGCCTACAGATAGTGCCCGACTCAGTTCTTACCACTGGATCGGATATCCAGATGAAGATAGAGCAGAAAAAGGCAACTATACCCCTTCCAACCAACTCTTATTTTCACTCCTTTTCTTTTCATTTTACCTTTGTCTTTTTATGAAAACTCTTTTTCTGTTTTCTCTTTTGATTTACCAATTTCTTTTAAAAATTTAACTGGTTTTTCAATTCTCTTTCCCCTCTTTTCATTTCTTTCTCTAATTTAGAAATCCCCTCTTTAGAATTCCTTGTTTGCAACCCTTTGGTTCGTTGCACTCAGTCTTTCCCTTAACTCTTTCTTTGTTCCCCATTGTTTTTTATCTCATTTTTATTTTCTCTTTTGGCCATTCTCTTCCCTGTCACTATCTGGAAATTGTTCCATATGAATCACCCATGACTGCCACCCTTTTTGATCCTGGCCCCTCCTCTTCATCTCCACCTGATGATACTGCTGTACCGGCATCCACCATCATTAAAATGGATCCCGTGGCTCATACAGCAATGTAATAAGTCAATGACGGTTAAATCAATAAATGTTGTTTTCATAAGCATTTTATTTATTCTATCACTTTATCTTTTTGCTGATGACAAAGGAGGAGAAAATAATATATCTGAACTAAATAATGAAACTCAAAAGATAAGATGCTACCTTAATCATGCGTCTGATATCTTTATGGAAGCATTAATTCAGGGGGAGCTTGAGAAGCTTAATTAACCTGAATATTATTGTAAGCTTGAATATTGTCATTCTTCATATGATTCTTTGTGCTTAAATATTTATTTATCCTTAGTTTATTAAAATCATAAGACAATGTTTGTCATCATAAAAAAGGGGAGATTGTTAAGACTACATCTTTAGACATCTCTGATTTTGATGAATCCAAACAAAGAATGATTTTAAGTGAACCTTGTGAAATTTACTAATATGTGTATTAAGTGTGCAGATCAGTATACTGTCTCATAACAAAGAAACAAAGTCTTAATGATGCGTATGTAGTATAATGCGTCTGAACGATGACTCGGTCTCTACCAAATTCTTGTCAAGCAACTGAGAGTCTCTGGCTTCAACGATATTCAAACTAGAAGAATATTCTCTGATTATTTCGAATAAAGAAATTCGATATCAAAAGCTCAAAGCACCATTCCGCGCCCGAAGGATTGGAAGAATCCTTTTGTTGCAAAAAGCAAAATGAACTTTACCTGAGCGCGGACCCGCTTAGCACAAATAAGGAAAGTCGCGCTGCCCAAGTCTGAAAAGCAACAAATGCTGCTCTGAATCAAACTGCACTCGGATAAAGCTATGCCGACCTACACGTTTAATTTGTCTTGAAGCTCACCAACGATCATAAACATTAAATGTAAGACCAGAACGACTCTATTGGCATTTATTGATGAAGAACAAAAGAATACTCAGATGAAGAACTCTCCTCAATGGACT
This sequence comes from Sophora flavescens, assembly GCA_030762895.1. Lineage (NCBI taxonomy): Eukaryota > Viridiplantae > Streptophyta > Magnoliopsida > Fabales > Fabaceae > Sophora > Sophora flavescens. Next base: position 90,368,695 of record CM061066.1, read on the forward strand.
TATCTCTCTTGAGTATAAATAGAAGACTTTGAAGACTATTTAAGACACACACCTGAATACATTAATTCCCACATTCAATACTCTCAAGCATTCAAAGATCTCTTAAGTTATTCATAGAAAACTTCTCTGCTCAAATCATTTGTAATTATTGAGAAGTCTTTATTGCGATCTCACTTACCTTAAATGCTTATTCACTCTGTGAGTGTTAGTCGGTAGATTTGCAAGGTTGTAATTCGTGAAGCTGCTGCTTCATTCAAACTCTTACTGTTTGTAGAGCCTGAAGAGGCTTGCTGAAAGAATACTTGTTTGAGCCTGGAGAGGCTAGGTGTGCAAACAATACTTGTTAGTTGAGCCTGCAGAGGTTAGGTGTTCAAATAATACCTTCTGTAATCTGATCAGTTATAGTACAAATACTTTATGAAGCCAAGGACTGGACGTAGCCCAAGGTTTGGGGTGAACCAGTATAAATCTCCGTGTCTCCTTTTCTTAGCTTAATCTTTTCAGTTTGCTTTACTTTAACTGTGCTAACTGGGTTGGAAAGTGAATCTTCTTTTTATCAGATGCATCTTAGTGTCTTATAGTTTAAACTGCAACGTTTTTCAAAAAGTATTCAAAATACAATTCAACCCCCCCCCCCCCCCCCCCAGCGTTTTATATATTTTCATTTCATCTCAAATTGAACAAAAAACTATAGATGATGCAATAGTTAATGAAAACTGGATTATGGCAATGCAAGAAGAACTTAATCATTTTGAAAGAAATAAAGTTTGGGAACTTGTTCCAAAACCCAAGGATAAACAAATAATAGGTACAAAATGGGTGTTTGGGAACAAACTTGATGAAAATGGTATCATAGTAAGGAATAAGGCTAGATTAGTAGCCAAAGACTATAATCAAGAAGAAGGAATAGATTATGATGAGATATATGCACCTGTGGCTAGATTAGAAGCTATTACAATGTTGCTAGCATATGCATGTATCATGAATTTCAAGTTATACCAAATGGATGTCAAAAGTACATTCCTAAATGGTTTTATACAAAAAGAAGTATATGTTGGTCAACCACCTGGTTTTGAAATGTTTGATTTTCCTAATCATGTTTATAAACTAACCAAAGTCTTATATGGACTTAAACAAGCTCCAAGAGCTTGGTATGAAAGATTGAGTAACTTTTTATTACAAAAAGGTTTTATTAGAGGCAAGGTTGACACAACGCTTTTCACAAAAAGAAAAGGTCAAAATATACTACTTGTACAAATATAAGTTGATGATATTATATTTGGTGCTACTAATGATGCACTGTGTAAGGAATTTGCTAAGTTGATGCAAATTGAGTTTGAGATGTCCATGATGGGAGAACTCACTTTCTTCCTGGGACTTCAAATCAGAAAATGTGATGATGGAACCTTCATAAGCCAAGCAAAGTACTGCAAGGAACTACTGAAGAAGATCGGCATGAAGAATGAAAAGGAAATGGCAACTCCAATGAGTTCATCATGTTACTTGGACAAGGATGAAAAAGGTAAAACTGTAGAAATATCCAAGTACAGAGGTATGATTGGCTCCTTACTTTACCTTACAACTAGTAGGCCTGATATAATGTTTAGTATTTGCATGTGTGCAAGATATCAATCAAACCCTAAGGAATCTCACTTAACAACTGTAAAGAGAATCATGAAATATTTGCTAGGAACTAGAGAAATGGGTTTATGGCATGTTAAGGGATCAACATGTAATCTTATAGGATACTCTGACTCTGACTTTGCTGGATGCAAGTTAGAGAGGAAGAGTACTAGTGGAACCTGCCATTTACTAGGGAACTCACTAGTTTCCTAGTTTAGTAAAAAACAAACCAGTGTGGCATTGTCGACTGCTGAAGCAGAATATGTTGCAGCAGAATATGCTAGTGGAACCTGCCACTTACTTTACCTTACAACTAGTAGGCCTGATGTAATGTTTAGTATTCGCATGTGTGCAATATATCAATCAAACCCTAAGGAATCTCCCTTAACAGCTGTAAAGAGAATCATGAAATATTTGCTAGGAACTAGAGAAATGGGTTTATGGTATGCTAAAGGATCAACATGTAATCTTATAGGATGCCCTGACTCAGACTTTGCTGGATGCAAGTTGGATAGGAAGAGTACTAGTGGAACCTACCACTTACTAGGGATCTCACTAGTGTCCTGGTTTAGTAAGAAACAAACCAATGTGGCTTTGTCAACTGCTGAAGTAGAATATGTTGCAGCAGGAAGTTATTGTGCACAAATCCTTTGGATGAAACAACAACTCGTTGACTATGGTGTTCTCTTAGAGAAAGTGCTAATCAAATATGACAACACTAGTGCTATAAATTTAACTAAGAATCCTATAATACATTCTAGAACTAAACATATTGAAATAAGACATTATTTCATAAGGGATGATATTCAAAGTAGAGATACAGTTATTGAATATGTTGATACATCTAAGCAATTAGCTGATATTTTCACTAAACCATTAGCTAAGGAAAACTTCTATTACATAAGAAGAGAATTAGGAATAATTGATCCAACCTATGCTTGATGTTTTGTATGATTTAATGCATGACTGTTTGATATTTGATCTCTGTGCATCGATTAGACAATTGATTAGCTTAAACCAAAACCTCAAAGCTAGTACACAGATTGTGCAATCTATGTATAAAACAAGAAATCTGATTTTTAGTACCTTTACATCGATTATTACATCGACTGATTAAAGCTTTTTTGGCTTAGAAACACTAGCACATCGATTGTTACATCGATTGTTAGACAAAATCAAAAAACATGACTTTCTGGAAGTCCTTATACATCGATTTACCTGCTATAAAAGTCTGAAAAACTCAAACTGATCTGCTATAAATCGATTGTACATCAATTGAACCACTGATCCAAGAAGCACTACTCTCTGTAAGTGCTTATGTATTAATTGATACATCGATTTACCTATGTTAAAATTGATAACCTTGTAGATAAATCAATTGTAACATCGATTAAGTGAAGTTTCCATAACTTGGGACTCACTAACTTGCTTTATACATCGATGTCTACATCGATTGAGTGTATTCTGCTGTTGTTGAACTCTCTGACATAGCTAATACATCGATTTAAACATCGATTGAGTTCAAGATTCAGAATTGGTCATCGATTGAAATAGTTCAAAACTCAATCCTGGTACTTTGTAGATCGACTTACTGAAGTGTTGAACAAGCTGAAAACCATTAATAAATCGACTCATACATCGATTGACTGATAGAATTCTATAAATACCCAACTTTTCCCTCCAAATCTTTCATAATTCCAAATCAAATTTTCAATACCCAAAACCCTAGCAGAGTTCGAAAATCACTCAAATGTCTCGTGTGAAGCAAACTGCACCTTCTACACCTATTCCCTCCAACTCCACATCATCATCTTCAACACAATCCTCCACACCTCAACAACTTTCCCCCATAGCCACACCTTCACGCCCTAAGAGGAAAGAAATTGGAAAAACCCAAACCTCTCAGAGGCAAGAAAAGCAACAACTCAAGGAACCTGCTAAGAGAAAGGATTCCAAAGGAAAAGAAAAGGTGGGTGAAACATCTAAACCTACACCAAAGAAGAAAAAAGCAAAGAAGAAGGTGGCTAAGGAAACACCCAAGAAGAAGGTTGATCAAAAGAAGATAAAAATGGTGGATGAAGAAGAAGAGGATGAGGATATCAATGCTGAGATAGAGCTATTTAAAAGGTATTTCTCTGATGAAGAATATATTATGCTCTATAAGAAAGATTTTAAGCATAGAGATACCCATGAGGCAAGAACTGTGGATTTTAACTACTTTAACAAAAATGGCTTCACTTTTCACAAGATCTTAGAAGATTACAAGCTAAGTGATTTCCTTCAAACAAAATGTGACATTTATCCAACTCTGATCAAAGCATTTTACTGCACTTTGGAAATGGATAACATAGGATTTTCTTATGAAGTTAAGAACAAAAGAATTGAGATGACTTTTGATGAGTTTTCTCAATTTACTGGGATGGATTACTTGGGGAGTAACATGGCTGGGATAGGACCTGAAAGTGCTTGGTTGAAAGCATATGACGAGGAAGAAGCTAAAAATGTGCTTTTGGTTGAGAATGCACCTGAAGGGAGACTGATCAACATCAGCTCCATGCATATTCAGCACAGGCTACTTCAGTATGTGCTAAGTAGGATTTTTCTTCCAAGATCAGGGAACCATGTTGTATTGTAAAACAATGATATTCTGATGCTGTGGGCAATGATTGAGAAGAAGCAGCTCAGTTGGAGCTATATCATTGTGAGGCACATGGTAGACTGTAGAATCAGTGGAGCTACACTGCCTTACTCTGGTTTAGTAGTAAAGCTGCTTGAGAAATTTGAAGTCTCAATGGAAAATGAGAAAAGGTTCCAAGCAAGGCAAGTGACTCACAAGTTTGGGGAGGGCACAATAAGCAAGATGAAGCTTTCTAAGAATTCTAATGGAGAATGGGTAAGAGTGACTGGAGATTATCCAAGAGCTTCAATGGAAAACAATGCTGAAATGAATGCCAAGATGGGTAGGCTGATCAAGATGATTGAAGTCTTTGAGCAAAGGCAAAATAACCAAAACCTGGTGATCAAGAGGACTTTATACTACATAAGTGTAAAGGTCAATACTCTTGAAGGGCAGATGACCACTATACATCAACATTTGGGAATCCCCATCACTGCACCTCCACCTTTAGAAGCAACTCCAACTTCTGAAGATGTTGTGCAAATGGCAAGGCAAGCTGTTGCTACTGCTACTCAAAATGCACCTGAGGAAAACGAAATTCCTAATGTTCAAGCAACTGAGCCTACACAACACCATGAAGAGCCAAATAACAATGAAGATGCTTAGTTTTTAGGGCTTTCTTTGTGTATGTTTTGATGTTTTGGATGATTGTATTGAATGCTCAGTGACTTGTTGTTTTGCTACTTTGAACAATATTTTGATTAAATCATATTGTACTCTCTCATATGAATGAATGAAATCTGTGTTTTTGAGATGAATATTCTTTAGTATGTACCTTGTATATGTAATTTACATCTCCCATTATTTCTTTTTGATAATGACAAAGGGGGATAAGAAAAAGAGTACCATACTTATATAAAAACTAATCCTAATTCATAATACAAAATGTCTAAGAACTGTCACTTAGACAAGGGGAGTAAAAATAAAAATTGCTGCATTATATGAACTATGATATACTTCCTATATTTCTCTTATATTTAACATATAAAGTATGGTGAGTTTGTCATCAATCAAAAAGGGAGATTTTGTGGATAAATGACCCTATTGTGTTTTGATTAATGACCAAACTAACTTTACACTTTGATTCACTAACTACATGCCAAGTTTAAATGTTTGTACAAGATATCATTAGTGCAAGGAAAAGGAAGCAAAGGATCAAAGGAGTAAAAGATGGATCATGAAGGAATGCTTGAAGATGAAGAATCTCAAAGTTGAATCGCAAGGCATCACAAGCAAAATTGGATTTTGATGTAAAGAAATTTTTAAGTTTCTCTTCGTGAAATAGATTATTTAAAACAAATCAAAATGGTTTTCATAAAGTAAAATGAACTTAGAGTGAAAAATAATTAATTGAAATTTATGTACATCTATGTGTACATCGACGTACTTTCAGTTAATTAACTAACTTTTAATGAAAACTGTAACAGCCTGATTTTAATTATGCTGTTCAACCTGTTAAAAAATAATTAATTATATTTTAATCTGAGTTAAAAAGTGTTTTTTTATAAAACAAAATCATATTCATACTCTACCTTATGGTATAAGGTTACGGTAAATTTTACGGTTGAAAATTCAGACGAAAGCCGGTCTGCGTTTTCACTGCCGGTACAAGTTTACTGAGCAGAAAACCTAATTTTGACCCGTGAACGTGACGGTTAGTGTTTTTAATATGTTTCCTTCAACTTTGGATATTTTGAAAATTTGTGTTCAAAAATAGAATATAATATTTTATTCGAGTGAAAACGTCGGAAGAATTACGATCGGAAAATACAACCGGGTGTGAAATGGAGCAGATTAAGGAGCACAAAAGAAGTGAAGTGACTTGATGGAAATGGGTTATGACACACTCCAAAAGTGTGATTACCACACTTTTCAAATTATAACATATTATATTCTAAAAACCTATTTTTCTCTTTCCTCTTCAACCAAACAAGTCTTAAAGACAAAACTTACTCTCCAAGCTCATCCTCTCTCCAAAATTTCGTGCTCCCCTCTCCCTCCTCTATATAATCATTACCCATCTTCATTCTCTCACTTTCTTCCTCCATCTTCATACTGCTTCAACTTCTTCCATTTCTTCTTTTTTTTCAAACACTTAAAGCTTCCATTTTTATTAGTCTTTTCCACTTGAGATCTTCATTAAAGTTCTTCCTTATACTAAGGGTAATGCTCTCATATTAATCTTTTTGCAAGTTTCATCTTTTATTTCTTAGTTTACTTTATGTGTTCTTTATATGTTTTAAACTTCTAAAATCTCTCTAAAATGGTAGAAAACTCCTTTTGAGTTGAAACCACTTTCTATAGTCTTATATTAACTTATATTTTCACATAATAAGAGGTTGTGGAAAAAAAAAAAAATCTCTACCTATCTCTTCCAATGAAGGCAGAATGCTTGCATTTGTGACCTAGGAAGTTTTTGTTTCAACTTTTGGAATATGATCATGTGTTTGAGTTTCTAACTATTCATTGATCTTAAATCTATAAATCTTGGAAGTTTTGATAGCTTGTTCCTATGATGGCTGAAAATATGAATTAGTAAGCCTAGGATACTATGTTTCAACTTTCCAAGTATGATCATGAATTTAGAACTCTTAATACCTTGTGATTCTAAACCTAAGAGTTTTTGTTAAACAAAGAATATTTTCCTCATCATCCTATGATGACCGAAACTTAGTGTTTAGGTGCTAGGATGTTTGAGTTTTTATTTTTCCAAAATGATCATGGACTTAAGCTCCATAAGATATTTGGATGCTAAGTCTAAGAGATTGGAAAGTTTAAGGATTTCTAACTTGTTTATTCTATGTTATTAAAGCTAGGATGTATTACTTTCATTTTTCCAACCAAGATGATCATGGACTTGAGCTCCATAAGATACTTGGATGCTAAGTCTAAGAGATTGGAATGTTTAAGTTTCCATTGTTTTCCAAAATGATCATGGACTTGAGCTCCATAAGATATTTGGATGCTAAGTCTAAGAGATTGGAAAGTTTAAAGATTTCTAACCTATAAATCCTACGAAGGCCGAACCTAGAAGGTTATGGATCTAGGATACTTTGTTCTTATTTTTCCAAAATGATCACGGTTTTGAGCTCCTTAATACATATGGATGCTAAACCTTAGAGATTGAAAAGTTTAGTGAATGCTAGCCTATTTTACTAGCCTTGGCCGAATACCCTAAGTGTATAACTTAGAGGGATTTTAATTCAACTTTGTTAAATGATTATTGTTTATGAACTCTTAACACTTAAGGATCATAAATCCATGAGTTGTATAATTTTCGGGAATCTCTAACCCTAAGAACTAGTCTTGGCCGAACCTATACCTTGTGCTTTAGTGTTCTTATTTGATTTTAACTTGTGATTTTGTGTTCATAACCTTAGACTTCCATCACGGAGGAAACGAGGATGTTCGTGGTATACCTCTTCGAGCATCTAATCTCCTTACCTTCACAGAAGATGGAGTTAATACTTTGTGGTGTGATGACGAGGAGCTTCGGGTTCAGAAGTTCGGTGATAACCCATGTGGGGGAAAGAACCAACCTATCGTTGGAATGGATAAGTAGTAAATTATATGATAATTGTGTAGGGCGACCTAAACCCTACTAGTAGTTGAGTAATCGACAAGACCAAAATCACATTGGAAGCCTTTTCTGAAAAACCAATGGCGATTCGGGGATTGTAGGTTTATCGATATTAGGTTGATTTTATATTCTTGATGGTTGATTTGAGCTTATTACCCTTATTGAATTGATTTTTGTGCTATGTTGGTGATATTGGAATATTTTGATTGATATTGTGTTATGCATGATCTGCCTGGTATCTATTATTATGCTTAGTGGATGTATGTTAAAGAGGTGTTATGACATAGAATATATGTCAAGTTCTAAAGGAAGGTTAATGCATTAAGATGTTGTTAAATCGGGTTGGTGGGATTCAAGTATAGGTGTTGTTGTCCATGACCGTGTATTGGTAATATAATACACAAGGACAAAAGTGTGTTGGTAATATAATACACCAAGACAAAAGTGTATTGGTAATATAATACACAAAGACAAAAGTGTATTGGTAATATAATACGCAAGGACATCTGTGTATTGGTAATATAATACACCGTGTATTGGTAATATAATATACGTAAAACACTTATGTGTATTGGTAATATAATACACGTAAAACACTTGTGTATTGGTAATATAATACACCGTGTATTGGTAATATAATACACGTAATATCAAGAGTTCTCGCGAGACCACTTTCACCTTAATGGGAATGTGGGTGGAACACCGTAACGGGAATGGAGGTCTGCACTAGGTGGAACATCCTAAAGGGAATGAGGGTGTGCCCCGATGCAAATGAGGGATGGTGACAGGAGTGGTAGTGGCCACGATAACCTAAAGACATGGTGACATGATTAGAGAGGTTACGTTAAATAACATGTTAGATTGCCTGGGAGTAAGGGTAGAGGATGATATATATTAACCTGAGTATGATTCGTTAGTTATGTGTGTTGATTATCTGTGACAATTACTGTATAATTTACTATGACTCTTTTCTGCTTTTTGATGATAGAACTGTTTCTTATCCCCTGTATGTTTCTGTATGTTGTATTTTATCTCCTTGTGGAATTGTACGAGAAGACCCTGTGGATGAGCGTAACCAGGAGGCGTTGGATGGAACTGCCTACGAACCGGAGGCTGGAGGACTAGCTGTGACCCATAGTGATTAAGGTCTAGTTAGTTATGGCCAGTGCATCTCGTGAGGCATATTTTTATTATGTTTTCCGCTGTTTAACTTTTTGTCTAAGTATATGCCTGTGAGGGATCCTACTGATAGGATATCCTCAACAGTGTTTTGTAATATGCATAATATACTTACATTGTGATATGCCATTCTATATGAAGTTGTATACTTTATAAGTTAGGTTTTAATTTTTACGTATTTTCACGTTAAGCATGCGATTAAGTAATTAAATAATGAGGTTTTAATCTAATGACACAAAGAGGCATAGCGGGGTGTCTCATTTTGGTATAAGATCAGTTTGGTTCTAAAATGAACTGTGGGTTATGTCCGATCAGAATCAAGGACTGCTAGGTTTTGGATGTTGTTACTTGTCGTGTCTAGTTGAATCCACATCGGATATTGACTATCCTTAGAAGTTGGGTAGTGAGTCCGAATGTGATAAATAACATTGGTATACAGCAGTCGGTAACTGATGATAGAGGAGCCAATGTTCGGAGAGGAGCTGGAAAAAGGAGTTCCAGCAGCAGGACTGCCGATGGCTAGACCTCAGGCCATTGGGAGAGTGTTTACTGTGAGGGGAGCTGAATCCTATCAATTTGGGGATCTTATACGAGGTATGTATTTGATATCTGGTAGACTTTGTTTGTTTGTCTAAGTAGCATGATAGACAAGAAAGTGATGAGAGTTTTGTTGAGGTATAGTTGTGATTGGTAGGATGTGAACCCTTAAGATCAATATCAGTGAGTGAGACAATTACTATACGTCAAATGTTGATCGAGGTATAGTATTACTAAGAGAATCTAAGTTAATGATCAAATACTTGTAGTTAGTGTGGATGGTAGGAATTTGGAAGATTAAAGGAAAATTACTTATAGTAGTTTTACCTAAGATGAATATGAGCAGGAAAGATAACTTCTTTTGGTTTTAATTGCATTAAGAGGTGCAATAATGTTCTTTTGAGGATTAAGATGTGTGATTTTGATATAATATGGAATAGTGGAATATGCTACAAGGATCTAAGACTGTGAATGGATACGCTAAGTAGGAAGTTAGGGCTGATGGGAATTTGCGTATAAAAAAAAATAATGCACTGGAAAAAAATTCCCATCGAAGGATCCTTGCGAATGGTCATGATTCATGGTTAGAAGATTTACCTCTTGAAGCGATGAGAATTGATTGAAATCGTCTATCACGAACACCGCACGAATGATGTCTCTAAGGTATCCACATGAGCAGATCCCGTGAACGTCCAACGTCACGAACACAAAGCGTCTCTGCCTCACAGTGCTAGCTTCGAAAACCGAGACCTGCTGCTCACTGTCACTCTCTATGTGCGGCTAGGGTAAAAACCGTGTAGGCACAATAGCTTAAGTGGTCTACTTATAGTAGCACCTCCTTAAGTGAGTTAGTGACCAGCATTTGACCTAAGCCCCATGTACTATGCGCTAGGCCCAATAGAAGAGTCCAACTCTCCTTTTAATGCTTCTTTTGATCCGCTCTTATGTGTGTGACCCTATAGGTTCCCAAAACGTTAGTAGTAATATTAAATCTCATTTAATATTACAAACAGTGAGCGATATCTAGCAATACATCACTGCCACCTAAGTAGTGAGAAAGTCAATGATTTGACGAAACCTTTCTGTGACAAATATTCATGTGCATTATTATCCCTTTGTCCATATATCTATATTGAACACAAGACATAGAATGTGTCACCCTTGTATGGTTCAATATCATGTTCCCTGATACCCGAGTAGACTTAACAACAAATGAGGTCAATATCTCATATTGACTCATTTCAGCACGGCCATGCATTTTACAGTCTCACTATATCAGGGGCCCCACAGATATTACTCCTGTTATGTAGGAGGGACAAATTCCATCTAGGTCACTCACATCCCTCTGCATGGCTCGTGGTATGCCCAATGACCGTCTTTATAATCATCCTATTACAGATGACGTTTGACGATATTAAAGCACACGACTCCTCATGTAGGGATCGTAGCGATTTCAGGTCGAAGGATTGCATACACCATTGTCACTATGAGAACTACTTATGACACTCACATAACACTCCATGTAGTGTTCTCATGGTGGGTCAATCCAGTACATCATTACTCTAATGTGTACCTATGTGGCGACTCGATATCTCATATCCATGACCCGTGAGATATGGTCATCAGTCTGCACACATAATAGTCTCAATGTATTATTATTGTCCTTATTAATAAAATACTTGACTACGGATATTTAAGAATAGGATTTCATTGTTCAATAGTGTCTCACGATCAAGTCATGTACTTGATATTCTATTAAACTGAAATTTCTATTCTAAGGACTTTATTATGTTTAAACAAGTAACACAATAAACTGGAATGCCTCATATTATGATGAGACATCCATAAGATATTTGGATGCTAAGTCTAAGAGATTGGAAAGTTTAAAGATTTCTAACCTATAAATCCTACGAAGACCGAACCTAGAAGGTTATGGATCTAGGATACTTTGTTCTTATTTTTCCAAAATGATCACGGTTTTGAGCTCCTTAATACATATGGATGCTAAACCTTAGAGATTGAAAAGTTTAGTGAATGCTAGCCTATTTTACTAGCCTTGGCCGAATACCCTAAGTGTATAACTTAGAGGGATTTTAATTCAACTTTGTTAAATGATTATTGTTTATGAACTCTTAACACTTAAGGATCATAAATCCATGAGTTGTATAATTTTCGGGAATCTCTAACCCTAAGAACTAGTCTTGGCCGAACCTATACCTTGTGCTTTAGTGTTCTTATTTGATTTTAACTTGTGATTTTGTGTTCATAACCTTAGACTTCCATCACAGAGGAAACGAGGATGTTCGTGGTATACCTCTTCGAGCATCTAATCTCCTTACCTTCACAGAAGATGGAGTTAATACTTTGTGGTGTGATGACAAGGAGCTTCGGGTTCAGAAGTTCGGTGATAACCCATGTGGGGGAAAGAACAAACCTATCGTTGGAATGGATAAGTAGTGGATTATATGATAATTGTGTAGGGCGACCTAAACCCTACTAGTAGTTGAGTAATCGACAAGACCAAAATCACATTGGAAGCCTTTTCTGAAAAACCAATGGCGATTCGGGGATTGTAGGTTTATCGATATTGGTGATATTGGAATATTTTGATTGATATTGTGTTATGCATGATCTGCCTGGTTTTTATTATTATGCTTGGTGGATTTTAAGTTGAGGTATATATGTTGTCTACGGGATGATTGTTTTGGGTGTGAGGATAATGATGATTTAGAAGTGCCTAACTTAGATGATGTATGTTAAAGAGGTGTTATGGCATAGAATATGTGTCAAGTTCTAATGGAAGGTTAAGGCACTAGGATGTTGTTAAATCGGGTTGGTGGGATTCAAGTATAGGTGTTGTTGTCCATGACCGTGTATTGGTAATATAATACACAATGACAAAAGTGTATTGATAATATAATACACCATGACAAAAGTGTATTGGTAATATAATACACAAAGACAAAAGTGTATTGGTAATATAATATGCAAGGACATCCGTGTATTGGTAATATAATACAGTGTATTGGTAATATAATACACGTAAAACATTTATGTGTATTGGTAATATAATACACGTAAAACACTTGTGTATTGGTAATATAATACACCGTGTATTGGTAATATAATACACGTAAAATCAAGAGTTCTCGCAAGATCACTTCCACCTTAACAGGAATAGGGGTGGAACACCTTAACAGGAATGGAGGTGTGTACTAGGTGGAACATCCTAACGGGAATGAGGGTGTGCCCCGATGCAAATGAGGGATGGTGACAGGAGTGGTAGTGGCCATGATAACGTAAAGACATGGTGACAGGATTAGAGAGGTTACATTAAATAACGTGTTAGATTACCCGGGAGTAAGGGTAGAGGATGATATATATTAACCCGATGATGATTCGTTAGTTATGTGTGTTGATTGTCTGTGACAATTATTGTATAATTTACTATGACTTTTTTCCGCTTTTTGATGATAGAACTATTTCTTATCCCCTGTATATTTTTGTATGTTGTTTTTATCTCATTGTGGAATTGTACGAGAAGATCCTGTGGATGAGCGTAACCACGAGGCATTGGATGGAACTCCCTACGAACCGGAGGCTGGAGGACGAGCTGTGACCCATGGTGATTAGGATCTAGTTAGTTATGGCCAGTGCGTCTCGTGAGGCGTATTTTTATTATGTTTTCCGCTATTTAACTTTTTGTCTAAGTATATCCCTGTGAGGGATCCTACTGATAGGATATCCTCAACAATATTTTGTAATATGCATAATATACTTATATTGTGATATGCCATTCTATATGAAGTTGTATACTTTATAAGTTAGGTTTTAATTTTTACGTATTTTCACGTTAAGCATGCGATTAAGTAATTAAATAATGAGGTTTTAATCTAATGATACAAAGAGGCATAGCGGGGTGTCTCATTTTGGTATCAGAGCAGTTTGGTTCTAAAACGGGCTGTGGGTTATTTCCGATCAGAGTCAAGGAATGCGAGGTTTAGGATGTTGTTACTGGTCGTGTCTAGTTGAATCCACATCGGATATTGACTATGCTTAGAAGTTGGGTAGTGAGTTCGAACGCGATAACTAACATTGGTATACAGCAGTCAGTTACTGATGATAGAGGAGCCAGTGTTCAGAGAGGAGGAGCTGGAAAAAGGAGTTCCAGCAGCAGGACTGCCGATGGCCAGACCTCAAGCCACTGGGAGAGTGTTTACTGTGAGGGAAGCTAAATCCTCTCAATCTGGGGATCTTATACGAGGTATGTATTTGATATCTGGTAGACTTTGTTTGTTTGTCTAAGTATCATGATAGACAAGAAAATGATTAGAGTTTTGTTGAGGTATAGTTGTGACTGGTAGGATGTGAACCTTTAAGATCAATATAAGTGAGTGAGACAATTACTATACGTCAAATGTTGATCGAGGCATAGTATTACTAAGAGAATCTAAGTTAATGATCAAATACTCGTAGTTAGTGTGGATGGTAGGAATTTGGAAGATTAAAGGAAAATTACCTATAGTAGTTTTACCTAAGATGAATATGAGCAGGAAAGATAACTTCTTTTAGTTTTAATTGCATTAAGAGGTGCAATAATGTTCTTTTGAGGATTAAGATGTGTGATTTTGATATAATCTGGAATAGTGGAATACTCTACAACGGATACATTAAGTAGGAAGTTAGGGCAGTATTGATTGCGGTGCTAATTGTAGAAGTTAGATGTTGGAATTGATTGTGGTATTAATTGCGGGAGTTAGATGTTGAAATAAGGTCCTCTAGTAGATCAGTAGTAAGAAGAAGGAAAGGATTAAGTTTTAATTATGTCATTCAAAGATGATAGATCAAGGTGAAATGTTAAGGACAATGAGTATAATGTAGTGATGGATTGTTTCGAGGATAAATAGAACAATATAAGAATGAATTCCGTTATGAAGTTACTGCTGTCACCTAGGGGAAAGTCAACGATGAGAAATATAATGTGGGATCTTTAGATTAAGATACGATTACAAGATGAGGTCTAGTTTTAAGTTAAGAAATTCCGAGGATGGAATTTTTTTTAGAGGGGTAGTAATGTAACAACCTGATTTTAATTATGTTGTTCAACCAGTTAAAATATAATTAATTATATTCTAATCTGAGTTAAAAAGTGTTTTTTTTATAAAACAAAATCATATTCATAGTCTACTTTATGGTAGAGGGTTACGGTAAAATGTACGGTTGAAAATCCAGACGAAAGTCGGTCTGCGTTTTCACTGCCGGTACAAGTTTAATGAGCAGAAAACTTAATTTTGACACGTGAACGAGACAGTTAGTGTTTTTAATATGTTTGCTTCAACCCATGGTGATTAGGGTCTAGTTAGTTATGGCCAGTGCGTCTCGTGAGGCGTATTTTTATTATGTTTTCCGCTGTTTAACTTTTTGTCTAAGTATATGCCTATGAGGGATCCTACTGATAGGATATCCTCAACAGTGTTTTGTAATATGCATAATATACTTATATTGTGATATGCCATTCTATATGAAGTTGTATACTTTATAGGTTAGGTTTTAATTTTTACGTATTTTCATGTTAAGCATGCTATTAAGTAATTAAATAATGAGGTTTTAATCTAATGACACAAAGAGGCACAGCGGGGTGTCTCAAAAACCTATGTGTACATCAATGTATAAATAATATACATCAATGTATACATTGATTGATTGTGACTGTCTTGATAAGTATCCAATCAAGCTTCTATAAATCGATTGTACAATATAAGGTGAAACAGAAGCTAACACTTTTTGAAAGAAGCATACAATTGATTGCATAATCGATGCATAAGGCTAAACAGAAGCTAACACCTGTTGTAATATGCATCCAATCGATTTGTACACTGATGCATACACAGAACAAAGTGAAGTCTTTTGAAAATGATAGAACAATCAATTAGTACTTCGATGCATAAGCCCAAACAGAGGCAAAGACTTTTGAGAATGATTATGCAATCGATTGACCAATCGATGTAAAAACTTCTGGGCTGAGAATGCTTATGTTTTTCAAGAACACAATCGATGTACACATCTATGTATCAGTCAAAATCAAGAATTTCCAAGAACACAATCGATTTGACAATCGATGTATTCAGTTATAAAAATTGAATCTTTGTTTAATACATCAATTACATAATCGATTGGCTGATAATTGAATTTTTCAAGAAAAGTTTGTTTTGATCTTAACTGACTTTTGAAGTGTGCCCAACAGATATATTTTGATATACTACTATATAAAGACATGGGCAAACACTGTCTGAATAACAATTCATTCAATACTGAGATTAAACACGAAATTCATTGAGAGAGATTTTCATTGAGAATACTTGAAATATTTTTGTTAGAGCTTCAATTTGTAAAACTTGATTTCTTAGAATCAAAATCAAAAACCTTTCTTACTGCCAAAGGAAGATTAGAGAGAAGGTAGAACTCTGTGTAGATCAAGAGTAGAAGGGACTCTTGGGAATTGCAAGATTGCTTTGACTGAAAAGCTATCAATTGGGTAGAAGGAACCTGGGAGTTGAAGCTTGTAAATATTCTTGTAATTGATTTTGTTTTAGTGGACGAAACTCTCTGTGAAGTGGGGACTGAATGTAGGTTACCATAGGAGGTAGCTGAAGCAGGATAAAATCTCGGTTTGCATTTCTCTCTATCCCTCAACTCTTTTAAATTGCTTCATTTGATGAATGTATGTTTAGGCAATTGTTAAGGATTAACTAGTGAATGCTAAATATCTGAAATCAATCTTTCTTGTTAAAAGAACAAAGTCTTAATTCAATTTCGTAGGTAAAAACTTGTTTTGGTTAGTTGACAAAACGTTTTCAAGAAGTTTAGAAAAGTTTCAGTTTTTGCATAAAGGGGAAAGGTTTTCAAAAATCACCCATACTCAATTCACCCCCCTCCCTTTTGGAGTACCTAGAAACCACAACAAACATAATTGTGTTTAGACCTTATATTAATTTATCTTAGTTTCCTGTCTATAGTTACAAGTAGAAGTAAGCTACAATTTCCAATAGTATATCAGCAGCAAACCCTATTGATTCTACAAAATAAGATTACTTCTTGAAGTTGTTTGACCTATTAAGACCTTAAGCGTCTGATATATCTAAATCCCTGGGTTTTGATGATTCCAAATATTCAATGTATGATTATATTGAACAATGTGAAATCATCTAATGAATTTGTTTAAGTGTGCAAAACAAAAGAAAGTACTTCACTCGTCTAATGCTATCCATCTGATGACGTCTTTGAAAACCATGACTTTAATGCTCGTTTTCAATCTTTTAACATTACTAGAATCACCCGTCTTACTCACTCCTCTATGACTACGAAACATACGTGGAAAATCAAATAAACTTGTTAATACCATAATTTTTGATAATTACCACATAATTTATGCAGAAAAGTCATGGAAAGCTTATTTTTTAAGAGTTTAATTTCTGTGTACTGTCGGTGTAAAGATTTTTACAATGATAACCAATCAGAAATCATGTAATTGATGACTTTTAAGGTGGTTAGGATAATAATCAAATATTTTGAATGGTGTGTCAATTTCTGATTGGTTGACAGTGTAAAAAAAACTTTACACTGTCAGTGTATACCAATTAAATCCATTTTTTAATACATACGTTTAAAAGTAGGCTAAATTATACTTTTGGTCCCTTATCTTATTTTTTTAGATTCATTTTGATCCCTTATGTTTAAAACGATTCATTTTGGTCCCTTAAGTTTGAAATATTACCCAAATTGGTCATTTCCATCAGTCCGCTTAACCTGACTCCTACGTGGCAGTTAAGGGATGATATGGGTAGCTGATATGGCACGTCTGCCACGTGGGAGGATCAAATCGAATTTAAAAAATAAGATAAGAGACCAAAATGAATCTTAAAAATAAGATAAATGACCAAAATTAATCTAATAAATAAGATAAGAGATTGAATCGAAATTTTAGCTATTCTTCCCCAATGTGTCTTCTTCTCCAATGGATCTTCTTCCCTAAGGGATGTAGGCAGCCATAGATGACATTTTTCAAACTATTGGTAGGTGGAGCGCGAAGGAGCCCAGATCTAGGAGACCATATGACAGCTGCTAGGCGACATTGGAACGTGGTGACTTTGGTGGACTTTGAAGGTTGGTTGGCCTATTGTGTCGAAGAGGGTGGTTGGGTTGTGGTGGTTGTTTTGGAAAGAAAATCAATGAAAAATGACTTCATAATAATTTTTGGGTGTGTTTCAATTGCTGTTTATTGGAGAGAAAAAAATTATGAGTGGATTCTTTTGTCACACAGAAAACGCCAACTCCGCTCGAGCACAAGCACTCGACTAGGATGAAAAACGTTCATCCATATCTATATGCACCCCTTGGAGGAGAAGACTAATTGGGGAAGAACACTAATTGAGGAAGAAGGGCTAAAATTTTGATTTGGTCCCTTATCTTATTTTTTTATTCGTTTTGATCCCTTATCTTATTTTTTGAATTCGATTTGGTTCTCCCACGTGGCAAACATGCCATGTCAGCTACCAACATCATCACTTAACTGCCATGTAGGAGAGAAGGTAACAATGATTTGACAGAAATGACCAATTTGGGTAACGTTTTGAAACATAAGGGACAAAAATGAATCTTTTTAAACATAAGGGACCAAAATGAATCTTAAAATAAGATAAGGGACCATAAGTATAATTTAGCCTTAAAAGTATTATTAATACCATAAAAATATAGGCAAAATAGGTAGATTAAATAGACAACTATAAACACGAGAAGGGGGTTGAATTGTGTTTATCAGAAATTAAAACAAAATTTGAAAACTTTTCCCACACAGAAGCTAGGTTCAGACAAGTGTGAAAACACTCCACAAACAGGTGACCCGTCTGTTGTGATTTTAACAAAAAAACACACAATGTAACACCCTGTTTTTCATATGCTTCTTTATCAGTAAATACATACTTTAATGTGTTTATTTTTTATAAAATCCATAGGATGATTTTATTTAAAATAAAATCATTTTCTTGTGTTCTATTACCGTATGAAGTCACAGCAAAATTTTCAGTCGAAAATTCAGACAAAAACCGGTCTGGGTTCTCACTGCTAGTACAAGTTTACTGAGCTAGATACCAAATTTTAATTCGTGAACAAGACGGTTAGTGTTTTTATGATGTTTTGTGTGGGTTTGGAGTTTTTCGAAAAATCTTGTTCGGGGCCAAATCTTAGGGATTTCCTGGGCGAAATCGTCGGGAAATACGATCGGGGAAGTCATTTGATACGCAATGGAGCAAAGCATCAAGAGGATGAAGTGACATGAAGTGACTTGATGTGAAGGTTATGACACACCTCAAAAGGTGAATCTTGACTTTTTTTCAAAAATCTCGCTTTTTAATCTTTCTCTCTCCAATCACATCACATCACCTTAACTCCTTATCATCTCTACAAGCAACCCACCATCTTTCTTCTCTTATTTCTTCCTCTCCCAAACCGTGACCCTCTCTCTCAATCTCTATAAATACTCTTCATTTCCACACTTCATCACTTTCCTCCATTTCTCATATTAACACTTTACTACATTTCTTTTTCTTCTTCTCTCTTACAAAGTTTACATTTTTATCAAGCTTTTCTCTTAAAGTTCTTCATCAAAGTTCTTCATCTTTTTAAGGTAATACTTCTATGTAGTTTTTTTTTGTAAAAGTTTCATCTTATTTCAAAGTTTTTTTCATATGTCCTTTATGTGCTTTTAACTTCTAAAACCTCTCAAAAATGGTAGAAAACTCCTTTTGAGTTGAAACCACTTTCTATATTCTTGTATTTACTCATACTATCACGTACTAAAAGGTTGTGTAAAACAAAGTTTCTTAACCTCTTCTTCCTAAGGAGGCCGAAACCATGTATATGGTTTAGGTGAATCTTGTTTCAACTTTTACATGTATGAGTTTGTAGTTGAGTTTTATTTCCAAGATGATCATGGACCAAGGATCCCTTATGTTAAAGGATGCTATATCGAAGTGATTGGAAAGTTTAAATATTTTTACCCTATTTTTATGTAAAGACCAAAACCAATGAGTTTTAAGGCAATGGTGTTTAAGTTTTGTTTTCCAAAATGATCATGGATTAAGACTCCTTGATATAGAAGGATGCTAAGTCCAAGAGATTGGAAAGTTTGAAGATTTCTAACCCCTATTTCTTAAAAAGGCCGAAACCTTAAATGGTTATGGCAAAGATGTTGAGTTTTGTTTTCCAAAGTGATCATGGACTAAAAAGCTCCTTATGTTAAAGGACGCTATGTCTAAGTGATTGGAAAGTTTAAAATATTTTCTTGCTTTATTTTCCTATGATGGCCGAATATAACATTTGACCTAGGATTTGTTATTTTATTTTGTTTTCCAAGGTGATTATGGATTAAAGCTCCTTCATGTTAAAGGATGCTATGTCCAAAATATTGGATGATTTAAATATCTTTAACCTCACAAAGTTGTTAAGGCCGAACCTAAAATTTCATGGTCTAATACATTTGATTTTTCCATTTTTCGAAATGATCATGGTTTCAAGCTCCTTACTATGTATGGAT
Source organism: Sophora flavescens (assembly GCA_030762895.1). NCBI lineage: Eukaryota > Viridiplantae > Streptophyta > Magnoliopsida > Fabales > Fabaceae > Sophora > Sophora flavescens. Next base: position 90,388,882 of record CM061066.1, read on the forward strand.
GCTAACCTAAAGAGATTGGAAAGTTTAGAAATTCCTAGCCTATTTACCAATGCTTGGCCGAAACCTTAAGTCAAGTACTTAGTGGGATTTTTAATTCAACCTTGTTAAAAGATTGTTGTTTATGAACTTCTAGCACTTAAGGATCATAAATCCAAGAGTCGCATAAATTTCGGAAACCCGTAATCCTAGTTTATTGTATGAACCGAACCTATACCTTGTGGTTAGTGTTCTCGAGTTGATTTCTTTTTTTAAATCATGATTTTATGTTGGTAACCTTAGACTTCCATCGCCGGAGAAGCGGGGACGTTCGTGAACCTTCTTTTCAAATCCAAAACTCTTAACTCCGACGTGAGGTAAGAGGGGATTTCCTAAACATATTCAATAACTGTATGCATGTGTGTATGTGTTTAACTGGATATTTATATGTTGATTAAGCTTACTTGGTTATCTAATGTACTTGAACTGTTATGCTATTATCTGATGTTGAACTGTGCTTGTTCTAAATGTTATAATGCATATCTGTGATGAACTGCTTTCGACTGTGATATTAGCATTGAACTGAGATATACTGCTGTTGATTGAAAGTTTACTAAGCCAGACTTGTGTCTGTGCTCAACTGTTATAAGGATTAAAAACCTTAATAAGCTTTGAAGATGAAGGGATTGGTGTTCTTTTCCAAAAGCTCATTAACTTAAAGTACTTATTTTAAATGTTGAAATGGTTTTGGTAAACTACTGTTATAAAAGAGAAAAATCATTTTCGACCTATGTGTCTTTAAGTGAAAACTTTCAAGATTATTTGGCAATATCCTATTGGGGATTTTCAAAGATAAAAGTATTTCAAAGATGCGTTATAAAAGATTTTCAAAGAAAAGGTTTCCTCCTAAATGTTTTAGAAACTTTTCGATAGCCTGGATAGGTTATCGATGATTCGGTTTTGAATTTGATTTTCACTGAACGAGAAATAAGTACTTAAGAAAGAGAATCTAGTACGTGAGACGTCGCCTCTAGTATTCAGTTATACGCACGTAATCTTGGATCAGTGTTAATTCGGGGCCATGAGTCCTATTCATGATGTTCTGGACTGAGGGTCCAATTCTCGAAATCGAGGACAGTGCATTCTGATTTCGTTGTTGTGGACTGTGTGTCCTAATCACGTTGTTGTGGACTGTGTGTCCTAACCATGTTGTGATGAACGTTGTTGTAGGTAAATGTTGTTTAATCTAGTACGCGAGACGTCGCCTCTAGTATTCAGTTATACGCACGTGATCTTGGATCAGTGTTAATTCGGGGCCATGAGTCCTATTCATGATGTTCTGGACTGAGGGTCCAATTCTCGAAATCGAGGACAATGCGTTCTGATTTCGTTGTTGTGGACTGCGTGTCCTAATCACGTTGTTGTGGACTGTGTGTCCTAACCACGTTGTGATGAACATTGTTAAAGGTAAATGTTGTTTTCTACGACCACAACCCTTGACTGCGGCATCGATCTCGGGTGTTGTGATTGAGCATTCGGACTGTGTGTCCTATGCTTCTAAGTTTTCAAGTGATGGGGAAATGATGATTAAGTCGTTAGCTTTGAGCTGCGATAGCGAAAAAGAATGAACACAAAGAAAACATTTTGAAAATAAAATATTTTCTCATGTGCATTTCCCCAGGCAGACGTGCTTTCTTATATATCAGATACAAGGTGATATATGGGAGTCAGTCCATGTGACCGGTTCAGAGGCACATGTGACGTTGCTCGTCCTGAGACCTTAAATGCATGATGAGGGTATGGAGGCAACTGCCCGGTGGGCTAGAGATTGACCAACTCTAATTCTTCTCCAGTGGAAAACTGTGTTGATATCTCATGAGATTAAGTTAGAGCCTGATATTGAAGTGCCATGCATATTTTCAAACGTTGATTGTGCGGGTTTGAGACCCTTTGATATAACACTGTTATGTTATGTATATGCATGATTTAACTGCTTATATGATTATGTGATGTATGTATCATGTATATGGTTGTTGTGGGATATATCTTATGACAGTATCTCACTCTTGCACACTGTATGTTCCGTTCTTTTCTTCTTGTATCGGGTATGCGCATGCTTTTAGATGGATTCGAACGCTCCATTGGCACAGTCGATCTCGAGGAACGAAGTGTTTGATCATGCTAGGAGGACAGGGAACCAGACTATACATGAGGGTGCGACGACCACGACGTATCGAGGACTAGTCACGACTACCGAGATGAATGCTAACGGAGTGCCCGTATGAAGGATTCATACCGTCGAGATGAGGACTTTGACGTTTCCACCTCCATGGTACTACCTTCATACGCTACAAGTCACCGGTCTCCTTCATGAGCATTTTGATCCAGTTGAACCGCTTGCGGAGGATCCAGTGGAGGAGGATCCCGAAGAGGATCCCGAGGAAGAGCCTCTCGAGCTGATAGAGGTCGAGGATGAGGAGGAGGAGGAGCCAGAGTATCATCCGCAGGATCCCGGAGATGACGACATCCCTATCGACGATGGTGGTGACGTTATCGATCCGACATCTAATATTGCATCTGAGGGTAGCGTCTGTGGTCACTCTGCATGCAGGAGGCATTGGTAGATCGTTCGTCGTCTTTTGGAGTTGTCCCGATAGTCCCTAGGCTTTTAAATCCATCTTTTGAGTCTTGTATCCAGTTCCCTATCCCCGGTTTGATGTTTCCTTTTTACCCATTTCTTCAGCAGCTGTTTTAGTGTATTTTGGCTGGTTCGACAAGGCCTGTTTTGTAATCAAACCTAAGATCCCAAGTGGGACAGTCATATTTATATGTATGATGTTTATTTTCATGTTCTGAGTGTTCATCACCTTTTCTTAACTTCTTTTTTTTTATAAAAAAAATTGAGTACCCTTTTTCAGTAACCCTATATAAAGGTTATTTTTCCGAAGGCGACCAGTGTTTTAAATAGGTTTCTTTTCCGCAACGGGTAACCATGTGATGCCGGGTTTTAGGGTGTCGCACTAGTTGGTATTAGAGCTAGTCGAGTCTTTCGAGAATGTTTGGGTTTAGGTCTGTTGTGTTGAAATTGTATTTTTCTTTGTCTGGATGTTGTTTGAATTACTTCTTTGAGGTAATGTGTGATAACCCGTGGTTCACATCCCTTTTCTGGCTGTTATTTGACTGCTTGTGTGGTATAGGTCAGTATGAACCAGAGAGGTGCTCGTGGACATGGACGAGGCTACGGAGGAATGGATTTCGCTTCCCAAGCACTGGCTGACGTGGCTGCTGCCATAGCTCTTCAGACGGCTAATGCTGTTACCCAGAACCAACAGGAGCAACAGAGGGCAGAACAAGCTGCAGAGGGAAGGCATCTGTACGCCTTCCGACGTCAGAATCCATCGCAGTTTGATGGAGACATGGATCCAATAAAGGCTGATCTTTGGATCCAGGATCTAGAGAAGATCTTCGATCAGGTACACACTCCAGAGGAATCTAAGGTACCCTATTCCGTGTTCCAGCTAGTGGGCGATGCTGAGTACTGGTGGAAGGGCACCAGGAAGTTGTTGGAGGCTGAGCACCAGGCGATCACCTGGGGAGTATTTCGTGGCAAGTTTCTAGACAAATACTTTCCCCAGAGTGCCCGGAAAGAGAAGGAGCAGGAGTTCATGAGGCTGAGTCAGCGGGACCTGACAGTAGGGGAGTATGCGGTGAGGTTTGAATCCCTTGCCAAGTATTTCCATTTCTTTCAAGACATTCCCAGTGAGGAAGTGCCGGAAAATTGAGATGATGCATAGAGGAAGGGATAACAAGGGAAGCGCAGGAGGACCTGTTCATCCTAAGAGTCAGAATCAAGGCCAGAATTCAAAATGGAAGCAGAACCAGAGGAAGTCGTATCACCAGGCATCTAGATACAACCAGAAACAACAACATGCTCGTCCCAGTGTTTCAGGGACAGGAAGTGGAGGCTTGAGAAACAACGATCAAGGCCAAGAAAGGAGATGTTTCAGGTGTGGAGATCCGAGCCACCTGGCTAATGCTTGCCCGAAGAAGGATTACAAGTGTAACAATTGTGACCGCGTGGGATACTTGGCAAAGGAGTGCCGTGCACCGAAGAGGAAGCATTCTGTCAACCATGCTAGAGTAAACAAGCCAACTGTTAAGGGAGGAGTGTATACCATGAGTGGTGCTGAGGCATCGAACTCCGCTGATCTTGTGCAAGGTAAGTGCGACATTGTTGGTAATCTCTTGTCAGTACTTTTTGATTCAGGTGCAACTCATTCTTTTATTTCGATGGATCGTGTGAAAATTCTAGACTTGCCTGTTTCTTCCTTGCCATATAATCTGATTGGTTCTACCCCAACTGCTGAATCTGTGACTGTTAATTATGTTTGCTTAAAATATCCTATTATCATTCAGAATATACATTTCCTTGTAGACTTGATCTATTTGCCTTTAGTACAGTTAGATGTAATCTTAGGCATGGATTGGTTATCTTTCAACCATATCCTAATAGATTATGCTCAGAAAACCTTAACCTTTAGTGAGGAGGTTTCTAGATTTTTATCTGCTAGTCAGGTAAGAGCTTCTTTGAAAGAAGGAGCTCAAGGTTACATGCTGTTGTTTTCCTTGGACGTCGACAACGAGTTTGACTTGGAATCCGTACCTGTCGTTCGAGAGTTTTCGGAGGTTTTCCCTAAGGATGTACCTAGATTGCCACCTGTTCGGGAGATCGAGTTCGCGATTGATCTGATTCCAGGCACTGGACCAATATCCATGGCACCATATCGCATGTCGCCACCATAGTTAGAAACCTTGAAGGACCAACTTGAGGAGCTGATGACGAAGGAGTTTATACGACCTAGTGTGTCACCGTGGGGAGCTCCAGTCCTGCTAGTAAAGAAGAAAGATGGAACTACTAGGTTGTGTGTGGACTTTCGTCAGTTAAACAAAGTCGCGATTAAAAACAAATATCCTATTCCAAGGATAGATGATCTTATGGATCAGTTGCGTGGCGCGGCAGTGTTTTCAAAGATAAATTTGCAATCAGGATACCACCAGATACGAGTAAAAGTAGAAGATGTTCCTAAGACAGCGTTTCGAACATGCTATGGGCATTATGAGTATTTGTGATGCCGTTTGGAGTGACGAATGCACATTCTATATTCAAGGACTATATGAATATGATCTTTCGTCCATTTTTGGATCAGTTCGTAGTCGTCTTCATTGATGACATTCTGATCTATTCTCCGGACAATGAGACTCATGCTGAACACCTTAGCATTGTTCTTCAGATCCTGAGAGAGAAGATGCTCTATGCGAAACCAGAGAAGTGTGAGTTTTGGTTGGATCAAGTTCAATTCTTGGGTCACGTAATATCCCGCAAAGGAATCGCTGTGGATCCGACGAAGGTCGAGGCTGTTTTGGAATTGGAAAGACCGACAACGGTGATGAGATGAGTGTGATTTCACCTCATCTTTGTTTATCATTTTGCATGCATTTTCATGTAGTTTAGGCATATTTAATTTGATTTTTTTTAGTTTTTATCTTGGAACAGTAAGGTATTTTTGTGGTGTTGTTTTGCAGAAATTAAGGATTAAATGCTCAGGATCAACCATGATGGAGCTCGGATGAAGATGGAGCTTGAAAAGTGAATAAAATGAGCCAAACAGAGCCCATCACGGCCATGATCGAGTAAAACTAGAAAATTGAAGTCAGAACTGGTCACGGTCGTGACCTGTCAGCTGAGCCAGACCCCCACAAGTCAGAATCTGTCACGGCCTAGCCGTGATGAGCATCACGGTCGTGACAGACCAATCACTAAAGAAGCGCCCAAGGCAGAAGCCATCACGGCCTGGCCGTGATGGCCATCATGGCCATGACGCGCGTTGCTTGGATCAGAAGCAACTGATTTTGATATAATTTGAGTTAGATTGGGATTCAAACATCCCAAATCTATAAATAAGGCATCTGACCAGAGGCAAAAGAGGATTTTGGCTGCTACTCTTAGGCTATAATTTAGGATCTCTACTCTTCTTCTCCTTCTTCTCATAGTTTTATTTTCATGTTATTTGTAACCAAGCTTGTCATCGCCATGGCAAGGCTTGAGTAGTAGTTTAATTTCTAGGGATTGGGGCTATGCCCAAGGTTTGTTTATGGCAGTGAATTGATGTTATATCTTTGTTAATTGAAATTTAGCTTTAGATCTGATTTCTAGTGTTTGAATTACTTGTAAATCTGGTCCGCACTTATTTGCATGTCGTAGACATTCTAAGGAGGAACCTAGCGGTGAACTTAGGTGTCGGATCTATAGAATCAGACTTAGGACTGAAATCACGAGAGTTAGAAGCCGTCCTTTGAGGATTAACGAATTGTCACAAAGCGTAAAGGGTCCAATCTAAATTCGACTACCACGAGAGTAGGGGTTGTTTAATTGGGCACGGTTTTTGTAACCCGAGAGGAAGCATTAACTATTTGAGGATAAATTCTCCTTCAAGGTAATTTCAATAATTAACAAAGGGTAATCAATTTAGTAACATAAACAATCTTGTTGGTAACCCAAATCCCTAGGAATCCATTTAGATCTGAAAAACCATAAACTGTTTACTTTCTGTTTTATTTGATTATGATTTTAAAGTCATCTCTTATTTCAAATATCAAATCCTTTTCCAAATCCTTTTCTATAGTCCAGCTTAGTCAATTTGATAATTAGTTGCGATTTGAGATCACGGTCTCTGTGGGTTCGATATCTTTTTATTACTGGGCGACAATCCGGTACCCTTGCCGGATCGCACGCACGTGCACTAGCACGCGACACATCAAACGGCAACAGAAATCCGTAGTTTTGTGGGTTGGCTACTATAGGAGGTTCATTGAGAGATTTTCCAAGATTGTAGGACCTCTCACCCAGTTGACTCGTAAGGACCAAGCGTTCGTGTGGACAGAAGCCTGTGAAAGAAGCTTCCAAGAGCTGAAAAGGAGGTTGACAACCTCACCGGTATTGATCCTACCTGATCGTAAGGAATCTTTTGAGGTTTACTGTGATGCTTCACATCAAAGTTTAGGCTGTGTGCTGCTGCAAAATCGGAAAGCTGTAGCTTATGCTTCGAGGCAGTTGAAGATTCATGAGAGGAACTATCCGACGCACGATTTAGAACTGGCTGATGTGGTCTTTGCTTTAGAAATCTGGAGACATTACTTGTACGAGGCTACTTTTAATGTTTTCAGTGACCATAAGAGCTTGAAGTACCTGTTTAATCAGAAGGAGTTGAAAATGCATCAGAGACGTTGGTTAGAATTCCTGAAGGATTATGACTTTCAACTATAGTATCACCCTGGAAAGGCGAATGTAGTGGCTGATGCCTTGAGCATGAAGGCAATTCACGCATCAGTGATGATGGTTAAAGAGCAAGAATTGCTGGAACAATTCCGAGATCTAAGTTTGTCAGTTGAGAGTACACCAGGAAAACTGTGTCTGAACAAGGCCACCGTGTCAAATGGATTAATGGACCAGATAAAGGAGAAGCAAGAGACTGATCTGTATTTACAGATAGAAAGAGACTTAGTACGTAAAGGAGCTCTGTCAGAGTTTAGAGAAGGAACAGATGGAATCTTGAGGTTTGGTGAAAGAATCTTTGTACCTGATGATGCTGAGCTAGGGAAGCTGATTTTAGAAGAGACTCATAAGAGCAGGTTGAGTATGCACCCAGGAGCCACGAAGATGTATCAAGATCTTAAGAAGTTGTACTGGTGGTATGGGATGAAGAGAGATGTAATGGAATACGTCGCTTCTTGTTTGGTATGTCAGAAAGCCAAAGTGGAACACCAGAGACTAGCGGGAATATTACAGTCTTTAGATATTCCAGAATAGAAATGGGATGAAATCTCGATGGATTTCGTGACCAGTTTACCAAGGACTAAGAAGGGTTATGAGGCTATATGGGTAATAGTGGACCGACTGACTAAGTCATCTCACTTTTTGCCAATCAATATGAGATACTCTATGGAGAAGTTAACCCAACTGTACATCGGTGAGATTATTAGACTGCATGGTGTGGCTTCGAGCATTGTTTCAGATCGAGACCCGCGATTTACATTGAGGTTTTGGCAGAGTTTACAAAAATCGCTTGGAACGAAACTCATATTGAGTTTCGCATATCATCCGTAGACTGATGGACAAACGGAAAGGACAATCCAGTCACTAGAGGACTTGCTGAGAGCTTGTGTTTTGGAGGATGTCGAGGGTTAGGACGAGTCCCTACCATTGATAGAATTCACCTACAATAATAGTTTCCATTCAAGCATTGGAATAACACCTTATGAAGCCCTGTATGGTCAACGATGTTGGACGCCTTTGTGTTGGTACCAGGATGGTGAGAGTTTGCTGTTGGGTCCAGACTTCGTGCAACAAACGATAGAAAAGGTGAAGATGATCCAGGAGAAAATGAGGACTACTCAGAGCCAACAGAAGAGCTACGCGGACAAGAGACGACGACCTCTAGAGTTTGAGGAATGCAAACATGTATTCTTGAGAGTCACGGCAACGACTGGGATCGGCAGAGTACTAAAGTCCAAAAAGCTTACTCCCAAGTTCATTGGACCCTACCAAATTCTTCGTCGTGTATGTCCAGTAGCTTATAAAATATCTTTACCACCCTTTCTTTCCAATATCCATGATGTCTTTCATGTCTCTCAGTTGAGAAAATACATTTCTGATCCATCACATATCATAAAGCCTGATAAAGTACAGTTAAAAGAGAACCTGTCCTTTGTGACTTCGCCGGCACGAATCGCGGATAGGACGACAAAACAGCTCAGAGGTAGCAAATTCCTTTGGTCAAAGTCATCTGGAATGAGACAACAGGAGAAGCAACGTGGGAAGCTGAGGACAAGATGAAATTGCAGTACCCTGAGTTATTTTAAGGTACATAATTTTGAGGACGAAATTCTTTTTCGAGGGGTAGAGTTGTAACACCCTGTTTTTCGTATGCTTCTTTATCAGTAAATACATGCTTTAATGTGTTTATTTTTGTTAAAATCCAGAGGAAGATTTTATTTAAAATAAAATCATTTTCTTGTGTTGTTTTACTGTATGAAGTCACAGTAAATTTTCGGTCGAAAATTCAGACGAAAACCGGTCTGGGTTCTCACTGCCAGTACAATTTTACTGAGCTAGAGACCAAATTTTCATTCGTGAACGAGACGGTTAGTGTTTTTATGGTGTTTTGTGTGGGTTTGGAGTTTTTCAGAAAATCTTGTTCGGGGCCAAATCTTAGGGACTTCCCGGGTGAAATCGTCGGGAAATACGATCGGGGAAGTCATCTGATATGCAATGGAGCAGAGCATCAAGAGGATGAAGTGACTTGTTGTGAAGGTTATGACACACCTCAAAAGGTGAATCTTGACTTTTTTCAAAAATCTCACCTTTTCATATTTCTCTCTCCAATCACATCAAATCACCTTAACTCCTTATCCTTTCTACAAGCAACCCACCTTCTTTCTTCCTTTCCCAAACCGTGACCCTCTCTCACACTCTCTATAAACACTCTTCATTTCCACACTTCATCACTTTCCTCCATTTCTCACATTTACACTTTACTACATTTCTTCTTCTTCTTCTTCTCTCTTACAAAGTTTACATTTTTATCAAGCTTTTCTCTTAAAGTTCTTCATCAAAGTTGTTCATATTGTTAAGGGTAATACTTCTATGTAGTTTATTTTTCAAAGTTTCATCTTTTATTTCAAAGTTTTCTTCATATGTCCTTTATGTGCTTTTAACATCTAAAGCCTCTAGAAAATGGTAGAAAACTCCTTTTGAGTTGAAACCACTTTCTATATTCTTGTATTTACTCATACTATCACATACTAAAAGGTTGTGTAAAACAAAGTTTCCTAACCTCTTCTTCCTAAGGAGGCCGAAACCATGTATATGGTTTAGGTGAATCTTGTTTCAACTTTTACATGTATGAGTTTGTAGTTGAATTTTATTTCCAAGATGATCATGGACCAAGGCTCCCTTATGTTAAAGGATGCTACGTCTAAGTGATTGGAAAGTTTAAAGATTTTTACCCTATTTTTATGTAAAGACCAAAACCAATTAGTTTTAAGGCAATGGTATTTAAGTTTTGTTTTCCAAAATGATCATGGATTAAGACTCCTTGATATAGAAGCATGCTAAGTCCAAGAGATTGGAAAATTTGAAGATTTCTAACCCCTATTTCTTAAAAAGGCCGAAACTTTAAATGGTTATGGCAAAGATGTTGAGTTTTGTTTTTCAAAGTGATCATGGACTAAAAAGCTCCTTATGTTAAAGTATGCTATGTCTAAGTGATTGGAAAGTTTAAAATGTTTTCTTGCTTTATTTTCCTATGATGGCCGAATGTAACATTTGACCTAGGATGTGTTATTTTATTTTGTTTTCCAAGATGATTATGGATTAAAGCTCCTTCATGTTAAAGGATGCTATGTCCAAAAGATTGGATGTTTTAAAGATCTCTAACCTCATAAACTTGTTAAGGCCGAACCTAAGAGTTCATGGTCTAAGACATTTGATTTTTCCATTTTCCGAAATGATCATGGTTTCAAGCTCCTTACTATGTATGGATGCTAACCTAAAGAGATTGGAAAGTTTAGAAATTCCTAGCCTGTTTAACTATGCCTGGACGAAATCTTAAGTCAAGTACTTAGTGGGATTTTTAATTCAACCTTGTTAAAATATTGTTGTTTATGAACTTCTAGCACTTAAGGATCATAAATCCAAGAGTCGCATAAATTTCGGAAACCCGTAATCCTAGTTTATTGTATGAACCGAACCTATACCTTGTGGTTAGTGTTATCGAGGTGATTTCTTTTTTTAACTCATGATTTTATGTTGGTAACCAAAGACTTCCATCGCCGGAGAAGCGAGGACGTTTGTGAACCTTCTTTTCAAATAAAAAACTCTTAACTTCGACGTGAGGTAAGAGGGGATTTCCTAAACATATTCAATAACTGTATGCATGTGTGTATGTGTTTAACTGGATATTTATATGTTGATTGAGCTTACTTGGTTATCTAATGTACTTCAATTGTTACGCTATTATCTGATGTTGAACTGTGCTTGTTCTAAATGTTATAATGCATATCTGTGATGAACTGCTTTCAATTGTGATATTAGCATTGAACTGAGATATACTGCTGTTGATTGAAAGTTTGCTAAGTCAGACTTGTGTGTGTGCTCAACTGTTATAAGGATTAAAAACCTTAATAAGCTTTGAAGATGAAGGGATTGGTGTTCTTTTCCAAAAGCTCATTAATTTAAAGTACTTGTTTTAAATGTTGAAATGGTTTTGGTAAACTACTGTTATAAAAGAGAAAAATCATTTTCGACCTATGTGTCTTCAAGTGAAAACTTTCAAGATTATTTGGCAATATCCTATTGGGGATTTTCAAAGATAAAAGTATTTCAAAGATGCTTTATAAAAGATTTTCAAAGAAAAGGTTTCCTCCTAAATGTTTTAGAAACTTTCCGATAGCCTGGATAGGTTATCGATGATTAGGATTTGAATTTGATTTTCACTGAACGAAAAATAAGTACTTAAGAAAGAGAATCTAGTACGCGAGACGTCGCCTCTAGTATTCAGTTATACGCACGTGATCTTGGATTAGTGTTAATCTGGGGCCATGAGTCCTATTCATGATGTTATGGACTGAGGGTCCAATTCTCGAAATCGAGGAAAGTGCGTTCTGATTTCATTGTTGTGGACTGTGTGTCCTAATCACGTTGTTGTGGACTGTGTGTCCTAATCACGTTGATAAAGGTAAATGTTGTTTTCTACGACCACAACCCTTGACTGCGGCATCGGTCTCGGGTGTTGTGATTGACCATTCGGACTGTGTGTCCTATGCTTCTAAGTTTTCAAGTGATGGGGAAATGATGATTAAGTCGTTAGCTTTGAGCTACGATAGCGAAAATGAATGAACACAAAGAAAACATTTTGAAAGTAAAATATTTTCTCATGTGCATTTCCCCAGGCAGACGTGCTTTCTTATATATCAGATACAAGGTGATATTTGGGAGTCAGTCCATGTGATCGGTTCAGAGGCACATGTGATGTTGCTCGTGCTGAGACATTAAATGCATGATGAGGGTATGGAGGCAACCGCCCGGTGGGCTAGAGATTGACCAACTCTAATTCTTCTCCAGTGGAAAACGGTGTTGATATCTCGTGAGATTAAGTTAGAGCCTGATATTGAAGTGCCATGCATATTTTCAAAGGTTGACTGTGCGGGTTTGAGACCCTTTGATGTTATACTATTATGTTATGTATATGCATGATTTAACTGCTTATATGATTATGTGATGTATGTATTATGTATATGGTTGTTGTGGGATATCTCTTATGATGGTATCTCACTCTTGCACATCTGTATGTTATGTTCTTTTCTTCTTGTATCGGGTATGCGCATGCTTTTAGATGGATCCGAACGCTCCCTTGGCACAGTCGAGCTCGAGGAACGAAGTGTTTGATCATGCTAGGACGACAGGGAACCAGACTATACATGAGGGTGCGATGACCACGACGTATCGAGGACCAGTCACGACTACCGAGATGAATGCTAACGGAGTGCCCGTACGAAGGATTCATACCGTCGAGATGAGGACTGTAACGTTTCCACCTCCATGGTACTACCTTCATACGCTACAAGTCACCGGTCTCCTTCATGAGCATTTTGATCCAGTTGAACCGCTTGCGGAGGATCCAGTGGAGGAGGATCCCGAAGAGGATCTAGAAGAAGAGCCTCTCGAGCTGATAGAGGTCGAGGACGAGGACGAGTAGGAGCCAGAGTACCATCCGCATGTTCCCGGAATTGGCGATGTCCCTATCGATGATGGCGGTGACGTTATCGATCCGGCATCTGATATCTCATATGAGGGTAGCGTCTGTGGTCACTCTGCATGCATAAGACATTGGTAGATGGTTCGTCGGCTTTTGGAGTTGTCCCGATAGTCCCTAGGCTTTTAGAGCCATCTTTTGAGTCTTGTACCCAGTTCCCTATCCCTGGTTTGATGTTTCCTTTTTACCTGTTTCTTCAGTAGCTGTTTTAGTGTATGTTGGTCGGTTCGACAATGTCTGTTTTGTAATCAAACCTAAGATACCAAGTGGGATAGTCATACATATATGTTTGATGTTTATTTTCATGTTTTGAGTGTTCATCATCTTTTCTTAACTTCTTTTTAAAAAAAATAAAAATTGAGTACCCTTTTTCAGTAGCCCTATATTAAGGTTATTTTTTCGAAGGCGACCAGTGTTTTAAATAGGTTTCTTTTCCGAAACGGGTAACCATGTGATGCCGGGTTTTAGGGTGTCACACACAAGCACACAACTTGAAAACAAGTTTGATATTCACACTTTAACCCTTTTAGTTAGACAACAGATAATATAACAAAAGCAACTAAAGAGTTTAACGGAAAAGAGATTAACACAACTATTTATCCTGGTTCACTATTTAACACAAAGAGCTACGTCCGGTCCTTGGAAGCACCAAGTTTTAACCACTATAATTGATCAGGTTACAGACTCCAAGTATTGTTTGCACACCTAGCCTCTTCAGGCCCCAAGACTAGTATTCTTTGCTCACCTAGCCCCTTCAGGCTCACATAGGTTTGTTTGAGAAGTTTGTTTGTAATAAATACAACAGACAGACAGTTCTTTCACTAACACTCAAAGTGGATTAAATGTAAGCTTAGGAAAGATTGCGTAATAACTTCAAATGATTGAAGAATACAGATTGAAAGAATGAAGAAATAAATGCGCAGAGTAATGACTCTTTTAATGCTTTGTGTTCTCTATCTTCATCTTCAACGACTTCTGTATTTATAGCCTTGAAGCATTTAAGATCCGTTAGAGACATTCCTTCAAATGTTGGCTTCATGCAGAGCTCCATTAAATGCAATAGAGTCGTTCTGGGCAGCCATTAATGCAATAGGAACGTTGGTTGTTGTAACAGCCTATTTTTAATTGCACTGTTTTAACAGTAAAAATATATTTATTTATATTTTTATTTGAGACTTATGAAATGATTTTGGAGAAAACAAAATCATATCTAGAACCTACTCTATGGTAGGAAGCTCTGGTTAAACTTTGGGTTTAAAACTCAGACGGAAACCGGTCTGCGTTTTTTTAATTGACAGTATAATTTTATACTGATAGAAAACCCTAATTTGACCCGAAAAATGGAATTTGTAGATTTTTTATATTTTGTTCGTGGGGAAGTCTACTTTCCAAATTTCTGATCAGAAATAAAAAATTATGTGTATTCGGATGAATTTTGGTGAAAGTTCGAACGAAAACAGTCGGTGTTTTCACTGACAGTAAGATTTTAATGATCAGAAAACCTAAGTTTGACTCGCGAATGAAACAAGGTAGATTTTTACCACGTTTCTAATAAGATAGGTTATTTTGACATTTTTGCAAAAAAAAAGTTATTAGACGATTCTCAGGCATTTTGGTCGTTAATCGGATAATTGACGGAGCCGAGGACAGATAACAAAAATATCTAGATATTTATTTGAAAATATCTAGATATTTATAACTTAACTGCGATTAGTACTAACTTAACCTAAGTTAAAACCAACTTCCCATCTATAAAAACCCCGCCCACGGCAGACCCCCCCCCCCCCCCCACCACAATCTCTTCTCCTTCATTTATTATTCTTCTTTATTCATAACATAAACTCCATTTTCAAGATCTCTAGGCGCATCCTTGTTGAAGTGCATGTGATCATTAGCTATGTTGTTCGAAAGATAGTTGTTTGCTTTAGGTGTGAGAATAATGGTGACTTACAGGTGCCTAACCTAGATGATGTATTGTAATGAGGTGTGGTGACTTAGAATATGTGTTGAGTTCTAGTGGAAGGTTAAGGCGCTAGGATGTTGTTAAAATGGGTTGGTGAGATTCACGTGCATTGGTAATATAATACACAAGGTCGGTGTTGTTGTTCACAACCGTGTATTGGTAATATAATACACGAGGTCAAGAGTTCTCGCTAGACCGTTCCACCTTAGAAATAGGTTGTGCAGCTATAGTGTCATTGAATTTCATTGAGCACCCCCGGGAGTGAACGGGGTGTGCACCGAGAGCATCGTGCAGTGTCATCGCTTTGTGTGAGCATTCTCACCATGGAAGAGAATGTGCACCGGGAATTTGGAACCTGTCGCTTGAACATCTGATTGACATTCCTCAAGAGGAATGTGTGAAAGAAATCATCAGTGACCACGTCAGTATGAAAGACTAGTTGTACGAGATTGGGGTAGAGGATGATACTTGAATTTGAGGATGTTTTGTTAGTTAGGTGTTGAATGATGATTTGTCTGTGACAATTACTGTATAATATGCTATTACTCTTTTCCGCTTTTTGATGATAGAACTGCTTCTTATCCCCTATGTTTCTGTATTCTTGTGGGTTACTTTACTTACATTAGAAGACCCGGTGGAGGATGATGTTACTGAGGAGCTGGACGGAGCTCTGTATGAAACGGAGGTTGCTGAGGAGTTGGATGGAACTCCTTACGAACCAGACGTTGTAGGTCGAGCTGTGATCCATGGAGATTAGAGTATTGATAGTATGGCTATTGTGTCTAAGAAGGAGTATTTATATGTTTCCACTAAATATGGCTTTTATTTTAAGTTTATGCCTGTGAGGGATCCTACTGAGAGGATACCCCCAACAGTGTTTTAGTAATATAATAATTAAACAGGTGTGTATTTATATATTACAACCTTGGTGTGTTTAATTTGCAGAAGTTATATGATTATTTAAATAAAGTTTTAATTTTTACGTACTTTTTATGCTAAGCGCACGATTAAGGAATTAATTAATAAGGTTTTAAGCTAATAAAACACTGGGGCATAACGGGGTGTCTCATTTGGTATCAGAGCAGTTTGATTCTGATCGGACTACGAGTTGTAGGATGTTGTTATTGCCCGTGTCTAATTGAATCCACATCGGATTTTGCCTATGCTTAGAAGTTGGGTAGTGTGTCCTAACCCGATGCGAAAATGAATATTCATATGACATATGGTATGTATATACTTGCCTATGTAGTATTATATGTCATAATAATGAGAGCGGATGATTTGTTTTACAAAATCATGGCTCGAGGAAGAGGACGTCCAACCAACAGTGGTGACAGAACTTCGGAAAGAATTATAGGAGCTGTCAACAATGACACCAATGTAGGAGGGTCATTTGTGACTTCCAATACCTTGGAAACGATAGCTACTGCTATGCTATTACAAACCCAGCAGAATGCTGAGATGCTGCAGATGAACAGAGACCAGCTGGAACTAAAGAACCAGAGGAGGACTGCAGCAGCTGAAGATGCAGGGTTGGCTACTTTTATGAAAGGGAAGCCACCTCAATTCCGAGGAGAATATGACCCGGAGAAGGCTGAATGGTGGATACAAGAGATTGAGAAGATATTTGCAACCGTGCACTGTAACGAGGAGAGGAAAGCGACTTATGCTGCCTTCATGCTAACTGAAGGAGCAGGGTTTTGGTGGAAGGGAAAGAAACGACTATTGGAGGCTGAAGGCAGAACGATTAACTGGCAGTTATTCATTAACTGCTTCTTCGAAAAATATTTTTTGCGTCTAGTTAGGCACGAGAAGGAAAAAGAATTCACAAACCTCAAATAAGGCAACATGTCTGTAGGTGATTACGCATCACGTTTTGAGGTGCTGATCAAGTTTTCAGAGTACTATCAGAGGTTTCCGAATGAAGACTGGCAATGCAGGAGGTTTGAGGAAGGACTTAGAAACGAGCTCAGAGGGTTGTGGTGTCTCTCGATATTCAGTATTTTCCTGAACTGGTGGACAGATGCAGTGCTATTGAAAGTATCGATCTGAGGATGGCCAATGAGCATAAACAATTTTGAAGTGGAGGTCCTAACCGATCAAATTTTCAAAGGCGCGAAGGAAGTGGTTCTCAATGGAGACAGACCATGTGCAACACTAGTGCAGGCACCTGCATCAGTACCAATGGCTAGAGTGGGTCAACAACAACAAGACTTAGTTTGCTTCAGATGTGGAGGACCGCGTTATGCTAAAGACTGTACGAATAGGCCGAGTTGTTTCAACTGTGGGAAACCAGGTCATATGGCACGAGACTGCAGACAGCAGTTTGTGCAACAACTGGCAGCTACGGGAAGAGGAGTTGGAAACAATAGAGGTGGAGCTGGAAGAGGAGTTCTGGCAGCAGGACCACAAGTGGCTAGACCTCAAGCCACTGGAAGAGTCTTTACCGTGAGGGGAGTTGAATCCTCTCAATCTGCTGATCTTATACAAGGTATGTGTTTGATAGCTAGTAGACTCTCGTATGTGTTGTTTGACTCAGGCGCTACACATTCTTTTATTTCGCTTGAGTGTGTGGATCATTTAAACTTAACTGTTTCCAAATTACCTTATACCCTTACAGTATCTACTCCAACTAGTAATCATTTAACTACTATGTATGTTTGTTTACAGTGTTCTATTGTTGTTGAGAATAGGACATTTATTGTCGATCTTGTCTGTTTGCCTATGCAACAGATAGATGTTATTCTTGGCATGGATTGGCTTTCGGCTATCCATGTAGTGCTAGATTGTTCTATCAAGACTTTATCATTTATCGAACCTTCTAGTATAGTATCTGCCAATGAAGGAATATCCATGAAGAGTGACAACTCTCAGCAGTTTGTGATGCTTTTTGCAGTGGAAGCTAATGAGACTCCTAGCATAGATTCTATGCCTATTGTGAGAGAGTTTCCTGAAGTTTTCCCTCCAGACGTTCCAAGTTTGCCACCGGAAAGAGAAGTGGAATTCACCATAGATCTTGTACCAGGGACAAGACCTATATCTATAGCACCCTATCGGATGTCACCGGTTGAGTTGGTTGAGTTGAAGAAACAATTGGATTACATGTTAGGGAAAGATTTCATCAGATCGAGTGTTTTGCCATGGGGAGCACCGGTGTTGTTTGTTAAAAAGAAGGATGGAAGTGTTAGGTTGTGCACGGATTATAGGCAGTTAAATAAAGTGACAATTAAATACAAGTATCAGTTGCCTAGGATAGATGATTTGATGGATCAGTTGAAAGGAGCAGTAGTGTTTTTTAAGATTTATTTGAGGTCTGGATACCATTAGATTAGAGTAAGAAAGGAAGATATAGTTAAAACAACTTTTAGGACGAGGTATGGACATTACGAGTATTTAGTTATGCCTTTTGGTGTGACTAACGTTCCCGCAGTGTTCATGGATTAACCGAATCTTTAGACCATTCCTCGATAAGTTTGTCGTTGTGTTCATCAATGATATTCTTATCTATTCCCGTACGCGGGAAGATCATGAGGAGCATTTGAGAGTGGTACTGCAAGTTTTGAAGGATAGGCAGCTTTATGCCAAACTTTAGGACGATTTGACGTATACTGTGATGCGTCATACTAGGGTTTGGCATGTGTATTAATGCAAGAGGGAAGAGTTGTGGCGTATGCTTCCCGATAGTTAAGAATTCATGAGAGGAATTATCCGACTCATGATTTGGAGTTAGCAGCCATAGTGTTCGCATTGAAGATATGGCGACACTTTCTGTATGGAGCAAAGCTTAGTGTATACAGTGATCATAAAAGTCTGAAGTATCTGTTCGACCAAAAAGAGTTGAATATGAGATAGAGAAGATGGATGGAGTTTATCAAAGACTATGAGTTTGATTTACTGTAGCATCCTGGGAAGGCGAACGTTGTAGCAGATGCCTTGAGTAGGAAATCATTGCTTGTACCTGCAATGATGGTTAAGGAGTTAGAATTACTAGAACAGTTCAGAGATTTAAACTTAGGAATGGAGTTGGTTGATGATAAAATATGTTTAGGTGTGATCACTACTAGTAGTGATTTTATGAAAGATCTTAAGGATAAACAAGTTCAGGATCTATACCTTCAGGAGATAAGTAAAGGGCTAGATGAGGGCAAAGTTTGAGTTTAGTAGAGGAACAGATGGTGCATTAAGGTTTAGAGATAGAATATGTGTGCCAGAGGATTTAGAACTTAGGAAAATGATATTGGAAGAAGTACATATGGGTAAGTTGAGTTTTCATCCTGGATCCACTAAGATGTATCAGAATTTAAAGAAAATGTTATGGTGGACAAGGATGAAAAAGGAAGTAGCGGAGTATGTTTTATCTTGCCTTGTGTGTCAGAATGCTAAGATTGAACATCAAAAGCCGGCAGGCTTATTACAATCTTTAGATATCCCAGAGTGGAAATGGGATAGCATAGCTATGGATTTTGTGGTCGGATTACCACGAACTCCTAAGAAGCATGATACGATTTGGGTTATCATGGATAGGTTGACGAAGTGTACTCGCTTCCTACCTATTGGTGAAAGTTATAGTTTGGAAAAGTTAACCCAGATCTACATCAAAGAAGTTGTAAGGTTACATGGTGTACCATCAAGCATTGTCTCAGACCGAGATCCTAGATTCACATCTAGATTTTGGAGACAACTGCAAAATGCCTTGGGGACAAAGTTAAGAATGAGTTCTGCTTATCATCCCCAGACTGACGGACAGTCAAAAGACAATTCAATCATTGGAAGATCTTTTGAGAGCTTGTGTGTTGGAGCACACTGGCAATTGGGATGAATTCTTACCATTGATTGAATTTACTTATAACAATAGTTTCCACAGTAATATCGGAATGACACCATATGAGGCTTTATTTGGTAGAAAGTGTAGGACTCCGTTATGTTAGTATGAGACTGGTGAGAACCAAGTTTTGGGTCCAGAAGTGGTGCAACAGACTACGGAACAAGTCCGGAAGATAAGGGAGAAGATGAAGAAAGCACAGGATAGGCAAAGGAGCTATAGTGACAAGAGGAGGAGACCATTGGAATTCCAGGAAGGTGATCACGTGTTTTTGAGAGTCACTTGGAAAACTGGAATTGGCAGAGCTATCAAGTCCAAAAAAATTACTCCTCGATTCATTGGACCTTTTCAGATTCTTCGACGAATTGGTCCAGTAGCTTACCATATTGCCTTACCACCTAATCTTTTCGATCTTCATGATGTCTTTCATGTCTCTCAGTTAAGAAAATATAATCTTGATCCTTCTCATGTGATTGAATCTGAGTCTATACAACTGGGAGAGAATCTCGAGTATGAGGCTTTACCTGTAAGGATAGCAGATAGAGAGATTAAGGAGCTTCGTGGTAGACAAATTCCTTTGGTTAAGGTCATATGGGATGAAACTATTGGAGATGCCACGTGGGAACGTGAAGCAGATATACATCAACAATATCCACATCTTTTCTGAGGTATGTAAATTCCGAGGACGGAATTTTTTTTCTAAGAGGGGTAGTAATGTAACAGTCTGTTTTTAATTACGCTGTGTTAACAGTAAAAATATATTTATTTATATTTTTATTTGAGACTTAGGAAATTATTTTGGAGAAAACAAAATCATATCTATAACCTACTCTACGGTAGGAAGCTCTGGTTAAAATTTGGTTTTAAAACTCAGACGGAAATCGATCTGCAGTTTTTTAACTGACAGTATAATTTTATACTGACAGAAAACCCTAATTTGACCCGAAAACTGGAATTTGTAGATTTTTTATATTTTATCCATGAGGAAGTCTACTTTCCAAATTTCTGATCATAAATAAAAAAAATTATTTTTATTCAGACGAATTTTGGCGAAAGTTCGAACGAAAAACAGTCGGTGTTTTCACTGACAGTAAGATTTTAATGATCAAAGAACCTAAGTTTGACTCGTGAACGAAACAAGGTAGATTTTTACAACGTTTCCAACAAGATAGGTTATTTTGAAATTTTTGCAAAAAAAAAAAAGTTATTAGACAATTCTCGGGTGTTTTGGTCGTTAATCGGGTAATCGACGGAGCCGGGGACTTATTACAAAAATATCTAGATATTTATAACTTAACCTAAGTTAAAACCAACTTCCCATCTATAAATACCCCCCCCCCCCCCCCCCCCCCAACAAACAATCTATTCTCCTTCATTTCTTCTTCTTCTTTGTTCATAACATAAACTCCATTTTCAAAAGCTCTAGGTGCATCCTTGTTGAAGTGCATCAAGATCATCATCTTCTTACGAACCATACGCCGGAGGTCAAGCTGTGATCCATGGCAATTAGAGTTTAGATAGTATGGCCAGTGTGTCTAAGAAGGAGTATTTTATGTTTCCGTTAAGTATGACTTTTATTTTAAGTTTATACCTATGAGGGATCCTACTGAGAGGATACCCTCAACAGGGTTTTAGTAATGTAATAAATAAACAGGTGTGTATTTATATATTACAACCTTGGTGTGTTTAATTTGCAGAAGTTATATGATTGTTTAAATAAAGTTTTAATTTTTAAGTACTTTTCACACTAAGCGCGCGATTAAGGAATTAATTAATAAGGTTTTAAGCTAATAAAACATCGGGGCACAACGGGGTGTCTCAGTTGTACTCTAACATGAAGGATCATGGCTTTATGCATCGTGCAGTAGCCAAATTAGAGTTGTGCATAATGCTTTTGTACTTTTCAGAGCACATTTCCCTTTTCGTGTAATAACCAAGAATAGTAGGGAATAAAGCATGTTGGAAACATTCGTTAACTGGACTCCATCTATGATTTCCTAGGTTGCTTGTGAGAATGACTTCTGACTTTTCTTGATAAACATGAAACGAAGAAAAAGAGAGTTTCAGAGTCTTCTGTATGAGGGGACAGCTTCCAAAAGCTTTGTACTTGAGTTCCCTATCGAAGAACCTCATAGAGGTATAAGAACTTATCAGAAGACAAGTTGAAACTTCAGTGCAGAAAGTCAATAATACTAGTCAGCAGACAGGTTGATTTTTGCTTCATCATACAGGTGGTCATCTATGTGGCAGACAGGTCAGAAAGTGACTTCTTACTGTTTTGATATGCACACTGGATACATAGGTTAGAAACCAATACAGAGGTTAATTAAATCATCAACAAATGTTTAGTTTTCATCAAAACTTAGTGAAATGCACATCAGACATTTTAAAGACTTAACATAATTTGGGTAACGTTTTAAAACATAAGGGACAAAAATGAATTTATTTAAACATAAGGGACTAAAATGAATCTAAAAATAAGATAAGAGACCATAAGTATAATTTAGCCTTAAAATTATTATTAATACCATAAAAAAAAGGCAAAATAGATAGATTAATCCTAATGAAAAGGGTTAACTATTAAGAAATTATGGTTTGGTTGATGATCGTATCAAAAGCACAAAAAATATATGAGAATTAGATTTCTTTTTGCATTCAAGTTCAAATTTCATTAGAAAAACATCGATATTGTGAAAGTATATAATCATTGATGACAATTTTTCGATGAGTTAATACCAATACAATATTAGTCTACAATTTTTACACCGTAAAAAATAAGACATTTATGGTGTCAAAAACATTTGTAGTGGTTAAGAACGAATGAAAATTCGCTAATAATACATTAAGATATATTTCTCGAAAAACATAAAAAATCTTTGTATAAATAGCATGTATAATTTATTTCTTTTCTTAACACATATAAACATAAAAACTTATGCAAACAATATTGGCATCACCTTAATTACTTTTATTTTCTAATTATTATTATTATTATTGTAACACCCACTTTTTATTTGTGTTTTGTCTATGTTGTATTACTAGTAATTATTATTATTTTGGTTAGCGACAGGGGCTAAGACCCAGAAAGTAAACTACAAATTAGAGATATTTTTATATTTTTATCTGTGATCAAGAATATGATTTTGGGAAAAATAAAATCATGGTTAGACCCACTAAGTAGTGATTCAAATTTGGATTTAAAATTTAGACGAAACTTGATCTGTGTTTTACCTGATAGTGTTGTTTTACACCTGTAAGAAAACTCAAACTTGACTACATTGTAGGAAGTAGTGATCCAAATTTAAGTTTAAAACTCATATTGAATCGATCTGTATTGTATTTTATTCGACGGTATAATTTTATATCGATAAAAAAATTCAAATTTCACCCGAAAAATAAAAATATTAGTTTTGCCAGTGCCTTCCTGATTTGTGATTGTTTAGAATGTTTTTCAAAATCTTGGCGTCAAAATAAAATATCAGTATTTTACTGGTGTCGACTTTACGGGGAAGCATGTCAACCCTTGGCATCCGGAGAGATCTGGAGCCAAGTTCAGAGCACTAAAGGAAGTAGAGCATTAAAGTGTGACGCAAGAGTCAAACAAAATGAACGATATGACAGGCCATCAAGTTGTCAAATGTGACAACAAGTCTCTATTGTCCACTCATGTCTCTAACTCTAACCTTTGGATAATAGCCTTAACAAAAAAAAAACAAAATATTTGTTGGGTGGTTTTCTTCCTAGATGGGATCCACTAGATAAAAAATAAAAGTAAAGAAAAGAAAAAAAAGAGAATGATTAATAATGGGTCCAAACTCATGTGGCATTAAAAAAAAAAAAAAAAGGGAACTTAAAAGTTCAAATAAAAAGGAAAAAAGGGTTTAGTCAGTGGTGTGTGCCTGACGTGAAAGAAAAATAAGAGAATAACTGGGGAGGGGTTTCGGCGCGCAGGGAGGCGAAGAAGAAAATGGAGGAATTTTGTGTTCTTCATCAGATGAGTAAATTATCTTCATTCTTTATGAAATTTTAGTATATTGTTCCTGGTGTTGAGATCAATATTTTGATATATTATATTGTTGGTTTGTCTTCTCTTTGAGTTGAGTTGCTATACCCATTATTGTGGGGTTTCTCTTGTTGCTTGCTTGTATCCACATTTTGGGTGATGTATTGTTGATTTGGTGTTCCCTAATATTTCTAGGAAGACTTGGTGTACCCATTATTATTTATAGTGGAAGTTTTTGCTGGACTTGGTCCCGTGGTTTTTATCCCTACACTGGGGAATTTTCCACGTTAAAAAGTGTGGTGTCATTGCTATCTATCTTTCTGCCATTGATATTATCCTGTGGAAAAATATTTTTGTTGTGCCTATTTATTTGCACAGGTGAAGGGAAAAATGTTTGCTTCATTGGAGAGTGTTATCTCTGGCTTTTTCCCAACAAAGTGGTATCCAGAGCTTAGGTTGTTCTGTACTGTGCATTTAAATGGAGGAAAATCAAGGGTCAAATATGATTAAGCTGAACTCTACAAATTATACACTTTGGAAGACCCTCATGGAAGATATGTTATACAGCAAAGACTTTTTATGATCCCATTGAGGGGGACACTGCCCGACCCAAGGATAAAAATGAAAGTGATTGGAAGAAGATGAATAGAAAGGTAGTTGATTTGATTAGGCAGTGGCTGGATTTGAGTGTATATCCTCATGTAGACACAAACAGATGCCCAAAAAATGTGGAAGAAGTTGGCCGAGCTGTATGAGCGGAAGAATGTGCAAAATAAAGCATTTCTGATCCAGAAGCTGGTGAATATGAAATACAAAGAAGGGGATTCAATGGCAGAGCATATGAGTATTTTTCAGAATACCGTGAATCAGTTGACAGCAATAGATATTAAATTAGATAATGAGTTGCAAGCCTTGTTGTTGCTTAGTTCCTTGCCTGACACTTGGGAAGTCCTGGTTGTGACATTGACTAATTCAGCTCCTAATGGGAAGTTGACAATTTCAATGGTAAAAGAGAGCATGTTGAATGAAGAAGCTAGAAGAAAGGAGTGTGGTTTGAATGGTACCTCCACTCAGTCAGAAGCACTAGTTGCAGAGTCATGGGGGAGAAGTCAAACCAGAAATTTCCATAAGCATGAAAAATCTGACAGTCGTAGCAAGTCAAGAAGCAAGTCCAGGACTAGTAAAGAAGTGAAATGTTATCATTGTGGCAAGGTGGGACACATCAAAAGACAATGCAGGTTCCTAAAGAGAGAGAAGTC
The DNA here is from genome assembly GCA_030762895.1 of Sophora flavescens. Classification (NCBI taxonomy): domain Eukaryota; kingdom Viridiplantae; phylum Streptophyta; class Magnoliopsida; order Fabales; family Fabaceae; genus Sophora; species Sophora flavescens. The sequence goes on from CM061066.1 coordinate 90,413,777, forward strand.
AAGAGAGAGAGATGAAGACAAAGAGAAGAAAAATGATAAAGACACAACTACAGTTGCATCTGATAGTGATGTTTACATTGTCTATGATGATAATTCTATAATTCTAGCATGCCATGATTCTAGTTGGATTGTTGATTCTGGAGTCTCATACCATGTCACTCCTAGGCATGATTTCTTCTCATCTTATACTGCTGGTGATTTTGGCACAGTTAAAATGGGAAATGAAGGGGTATGTAAAATTGTTGGTATGGGAGATGTTTGGATTGAAACCAGCATTGGGTGCAAGCTGCAATTGAAGAATGTCAGACATGTTCCAGATATCCGTCTCAACTTGATTTCTGTTAAAGCATTGGACATTGAGGGTTATCATACTTACTTTGGTGGTGGCATATGCAAGCTCACCAAAGGGTCACTAGTGGTGGCAAAAGAAGAAAGCCTCACTACTCTCTACAGGATGCCTGGAAAGTTAAGCAAGGAGGAAGTGAATGTAGTTGAAGGTGCTTCTTCTGATTTGTGGCATATGCGCCTTGGTCACTTGAGTGAGAAATGACTCAACATCCTTGCCAGGAAAAATTCTCTTCCTATGAAAGGTACACCTTTAAATACTTGCTCTCATTGTTTTGTTGGAAAACAACATAGAATTTCATTTCGTAGTTCTGGTCCTCATAGGAGGCCAAATGTTCTTGATTTAGTTCATACTGATGTCTGCACTATGGATTGTAAGTCTCTTGGTGGTGCTTCATAATTTGTTAGTTTTATTGATGATCACTCTAGAAAAGTGTGGGCTTTTGCTTTGAAATCTAAAGACCAGGTACTTGGTGTCTTCAAGCACTTTCATGCAAGTGTTGAAAGAGAAAAAATAAGCAAGTTGAAATGTGTCCGAGCAGATAATGGTGGTGAATACAGGGGTCCGTTTGAAGAATATTGCAAAGAACATGGAATCAGGCTTGAGAAGACAGTTCCAAAGACGCCTCAACATAATGGAGTTGCATAGAGAATGAACCGTACCATTAATGACAGAATCAGGTGTATGCTCTCTCATGTAAAATTACCCAAATCCTTTTAGGGTGAAGCAATGAGAACTGTTGTGGATTTGATCAACCTTTCTCCTTCTGTGCCACTTGATGGTGATGTTCCAAACAGAGTATGGACAGGGAAAGATGTCTCTTATAGTCATTTGAGAGTGTTTGGCTGCAGGACTTTTGCTCACATTCCAAGAGATGAGAGGTCCAAGCTCGATGGAAAATCCAAACAATGTGTCTTCTTGGGTTATGGTCATGAAGAGTTTGGTTATAGACTCTGGGATCCAGCTGACAGAAAAATTATCAGAAGCTGGGATGTGATATTTCTTGAAGACCAAACCATTGAAGATTTTGAGAAAGCTGAGAAACAGAAACCGGTTGCCAGAAGTTATATTGATGTTGTGCCTAAACCCCCTACTGGAACTTTTGTTGAAGGGGGAGATGTACAGGTAGATGATGGGAATGCAAATGACGACCCTACACCTCACCATGATGAACCAGTTGAAGAGGTTCCATTTGAGCCACCAGTTGAGCCTCAGCTGAGAAGATCTACTAGAGAGCGTCATGCTTCCCAAAGATACACTCCACATGAGTATGTGATGATCACTGATGGTGGAGAGCCAGAAAGTTATGAAGAGGCTATTGTAAATGTGCACAAGGAAGAGTGGTTGAAGGCCATGCAAGAAGAAATGAATTCCTTGCATGAGAATCACACATTTGAATTGGTGAAGTTGCCTAAAGGTAGGAAAGCACTCAAGAACAGGTGGGTGTTCAAGCTGAAATCAGAAGAGAATAGCTCCCAACCAAGGTACAAAGCAAGATTGGTTGTGAAAGGCTTCAATCAGAGGAAAGGTATTGACTTTGAAGAAATTTTCTCACCTGTGGTGAAGATGTCCTCTATTCGAGTTGTGCTTGGATTAGCAGCTAGCTTGAACCTAGAGGTTGAACAACTTGATGTGAATACAACATTCCTTCATGGTGATTTGGAGGAGGAAATTTATATGGAGCAACCTGAAGGCTTCAAGATCAAAGGAAAAGAGCAGCTTGTGTGCAAGTTGAAGAAAAGTTTGTATGGACTCAAGCAAGCACCAAGGCAATAGTACAATAAATTTGATTCTTTCATGGAGAAACATGGTTATAGTAAAACCACTTCAGATCATTGTGTGTTTATGAAGAAATTTCTTGATGATGAGTTTATTATCCTCTTGCTATATGTGGATGACATGTTGATTGTTGGTCATGACACAAAGAAGATTGATTGTCTGAAGAAAGATTTGAGCAAGGCCTTTGCTATGAAGGATTTGGGTCCTACAAAGCAAATCCTTGGCATGAGAATTACTCGTGATAGGAAGAATGATAAATTGTGGTTGTCTCAACATAAGTATATTGAGAAGGTATTAGAGAGGTTTAACATGAGCAATTCCAAACCTGTTAGTACTCCACTTGCAAGTCATTTCAAGTTGAGCGCTCAACAATGCCCTACAAATGAGAAAGACAAAGAAGAGATGAAGAAGGTTCCTTATGCATCCGTGGTTGGTAGTTTGATGTATGCTATGGTATGCACAAGGCCGGATATTGCCCATGCTGTTGGAGTTGTTAGTCGTTTTCTCTCTAATCCTGGTAGAGACCACTGGCAAGCAGTGAAGTGGATTTTCAGGTATCTCAGAGGCACCTCTAGAGTATGCTTATGCTTTGGGGGTGGTCAACCTGTGTTAGACGGCTACACAGATTCAGATATGGCCAGTGATGTTGATTCAAGAAAATCTATTTCTGGATATTTGATGACCTTTGCAGGGGGAGCAGTGTCTTGGCAATCAAGATTACAAAAATGTGTTATTTTGTCTACCACTGAGGCTGAGTATATTGTCATTACTGAAGCCTCTAAAGAACTTTTGTGGATGCACAAATTCCTACAAGAGTTGGGCCTCAAGCAAGAGAAGTTTGTGTTATTTTGTGACAGTCAGAGTGCTATCCATCTCAGCAAGAATCCAACTTTTCATTCCAGGTCAAAGCACGTTGAGGTGTGGTATCATTGGATACGAGATGCGCTAGAGATGAAGACATTTTCGCTTGAAAAGATCCATACTGATGAAAATGGTTCAGATATGATGACAAAGACCTTGCCTATGACAAAGTTGATTTGTTGCAGAAAGATAGTAGGCATGGTTGAGCAGTATCTTCCCACTTAGTCGGGAAGGGGGAGATTTGTTGGGTGGGTTCCCTCCTAAATGGGACCCACTAGATAAAAAGTAAAAACAAAGAAAAGAAAAAAAAGGGAATGGTTAATAATGGGCCCAAGCCCATGTGGCATTAAAATAAAAAAAAGGGGGAACTTAAAAGTTCAAATAAAAAGGAAAGAAAGGGTTTAGTCAGTGGTGTGTGCCTGACGTGAAAGATAAATAAGAGAATAACAGGGGAGGGGTTTCGGCGCGTAGGGAGGAGAAGAAGAAAAGGGAGGAACTTTGTGCTCTTCATCAGATGAGTAAACTATCTCCATTCTTTATGAAATTTTAGTATGTTGTTCCTGGTGTTGAGAGCAATATTTTGATATCATTATATATATTGTTGGTTTGCCTTCTCTTTGAGTTGAGTTGCTATACCCATTATTGTGGGGTTTCTCTCTTGTTGCTTGCTTGTATCCTCCTTTTGGGTGATGTATTGTTGATTTGGTATTCCCTAGTATTTCTAGGAAGACTTGGTGTGCCCATTATTATTTATAGTGGAAGTTTTTGCTGGACTTGGTCCCGTGGTTTTTATCCCTACACTGGGGAGTTTTCCACGTTAAAAATTGTGGTGTCATTGCTATCTATCTTTCTGGCATTGATATTATCCCGTGGAAGAATATTTTTGTTGTGCCTATTTATTTGCATAGGTGAAGGAAAAAACATTTGTTTCATTAGAGATTGTCTGTCTTTTTCCCAACAATATCTCACCTTCCCACTCACTACAACTCATGGCCAACACGACCAAAATACCCAGCCAACAACTTCATTTTCTTTCACTTGACACAAACACACTAAAACACAATTACATTTCTAGTTTTTAAGATCAAGGCTTGAGTTTTAGTTTTCTCTCCTTTGTTCTTGGTTTTCTTGATGTTCTTCATTTCTCTTTCCATTTTCCATCAACCAAGAGGTAAACTCTCTTGACTCATGTTATCAATTTCTTCCTTGCTTCATTTCATTGTTATCCATGCATTTTATTTCAAGATTCTTTTTCTTCTAGATTCTAGGAAAAATCTCTAAAAACTTGTATGAGCTTATTGTTGAAATTGTGATCACATTTCTACCATAGAAATGAGTTTGTCTTCATGTATGCCAAAGCTCAAAGTGAGCAAAAATATCCTCCCCTCTTAATATAGCTTGGCTGTGAGCTACCTTGGATTTTTCCCTTTGGTTTTTCGCTTGTTTTAACTTGGATAAATGCTTTTTGATGAAAGTTGTTAGTTGGGGTTTGATCTTGTGAAGTTTCGTTGAGAAGGGAGCTAATTGTGAAGCTTTAAAGAAAGAGTCTTTTTATTGTTTTCAAGAGGTAAGGAGAGATTACCTCCGATTAGTTTGATAGTTTCATAAGCAATGTTTGTTTGAATGAGTGTGATTGTTCTTGTTTGAGATGACTCGACAATTGTTAGTATAGTATTTATTTGGTAACTGTTTGATTTATTTGATGAATGTATTTTGAAGGGGCAAGCATAAATTGTGGTGTTGCTTGCCTTGGATTGAATATATGTGTGATGTTGGTTTTAAGTTAGATGACTATATATATATATATATATATATATATATATATATATATATATATATATATATATATATATATATATATATATATATATGTTTTGAGATTGTAATCTTGTATGACTGGTTTAGTTGAGAGCGTAGCATCGACTATAGCTTGATAATGAATATTAAGCCATTTAAAAGCCTTATTAAGAATAATTTTTTTTAATGATAGGATGCCTAATTTTACTAATAGTAACTAAGTTAGGAATTCAAAAAGGATTTTTTTAATAAGACTCACGAAGCTGAGAGTTAGTAAGGAAAAATAGTGAGAATTAAGTTGCTTTATCATTATTTTTCTAAACATGTTTTAATGAGCGAAAGTCTAGAAAATAATTTACTTTTTTCAAGGAAATAACCTTCTCAAAGTATTTAACCTTTCAAAAACGAAAAAGTCTATTTTCTGAAAGTTTGCTCAAAGGAAAAAACTAAGAAAAATGTTTCAATGGTGAAAACTTTAGAAAAGGTTTTTCTGTTCAAGTCAAAATCCTTTCATTGAATGGATTTTTGAGGATTTAGCTTCCAAAAATGAATTTATAAAATAAATACTTCTTGGAAATCATTTTAAAGGTGAAAGTGCATTTTGGTTAATGCCAACGAGATTTTTGAGTTTTGTTTTCAAGTTTTAATCAATGAAAGTGAATTTTGTTGAAATTGGTGATTGCCCCTTCACTTTGTGAATTACGTGAATCTAGTGACTGAGATGTCAGGCTACAGTTATGTGAGTTGAAAACTTAGACTTCGTGTCTCATATTATGTATGAACGAACTTCGTGTCCTACGTATGTCAGTCCAATGTCCATGATATCGGCCCAGTACTTCTTGAATTGAGCACTCGGACTATGTGCCATGTGTTATGTATGAACGGGCTAAATGTCCCTTAAAATGAGTCGTGAGCTTTGTGCCTTGACAAGAATGAAAGAACAAAAAAGAAATCAGAAGACCAACTGATTTACATGCATGAACTGGTAGACGTGCCATGGAACTCGAGCTACAATCCATTGTGGATTGGCAAGTTGAGCCAGTTAAGACCACTGGGTCGGTAGGGACATTTGGGTTTGAACGCCACAGGGGGCTGGAGGTTAGCAACCCCGTGCAGTGGTAATCGACCGCCAAACATGGATGGACTCAATTAGAGAATGGACAATATTACATAGGTTGAGACATGATACCCTTCAACAATTGGAGTTCGGACCAAAATTGAGAGGCCAGACTCATGAGAACAATTGTATTATGAGAGTGTTGCTGCCATGACCCGTATTTCATAGCCATGACCGGCCGAAAGGGAAAATCTTCTTTTTCCCTTTTGCAGCCTCAAAAACATTCACAAATTCGTCTCATCCAAAGTAAAGGACTACATTCATTACTTACAAAAGGAATATAATGCATCGGAGTGAATAACGACAAACAAAATTACAAAGTCCTAACTAAAATTAGAACAACTTAAATCTAAGAGTACAATCCTTCAAACTATCCACATGGCATACAAGACTTCTCGCGACTTCAAAGATACCTGTAGCTGAAATGCTGAACGCGGGGTGAGTCCACTAATTCAGTGAGGGAGTTCCCCCAAACACAAACAGATATGCAATATAAGAATAAAATAACAGCACAAAGTCACACAAGCACTCATCCATATCCACGCATGATCCATCTCAAAGAGATATCACGACAATAATATATAAAAACATTCATGTATTAAACATAGCTCAAAAGGACATCTTGTCCATTTGTCAAGTACTTGTGGAATGCCTTGTGCTTCATTTGTTTCTCATATCTCAAGTCCCTCACAAGGGATCAATACATTTCTTGTGCGCACATATTACATATCATACTATCATCGAGTCTTTGGGTATCCTAGGAGATGGGTCCTCTGAGGACCTCCTGCCCCGACGGTTTTAATTTCGTAACCTGAAGATATTGCTCCCTTCGGCCATAACAACATCCCTCCTCAATGCCTGAGGTGTCTAATGAGGTCCCCTCATCCCCGACGGTGTTATTTATATACTAGCGTCTTCCGCTCCTCGGTTGGCCTACCCAAAGATTCGTATGGAATCCTATGTAATTGATTCCACTAAGTAATTTTCATATGTTTTAAACCACATTCATCAATCATTAGCACATGAACATATTTATCATTCTCATAACCGATATATTTCACATTTATATAACATTCATCTATAAGATAATTAATTCATTCAAGATCCAAGCATATAGATATCCAAATTGAATTCCAAAATCATAGAAACAATTTCATGAGCACATAATCCAAAGACCATTATTTACACAAACTTTAATTTATCCATCCATACACTTAATATTATCACTTCATCAATTCATACCAAAATTCATATTACAAATGCTATATTTGGTATTCATCAAATAACGTAATCAACTCATTCAATTTTTCAATACTTTGAATGTGTCAAACATAATACACAATTAACACTTTACTCCCATACCCTCATAAGCATATTTTCCATTACTTATATCATAATACTTTTACACTTTATTATTATTATTATTATTATTATTATTATTATTATTATTATAGTTCACTACGTAACTATCTCTGTTTTGGTTTTATAAAACTAATATATTATATGTGCTAATATAAAAGTTCAACATGATTGCATCTCTTTTTGCAATTTATTTCTCATGATCGGCGTTCCAACACAAAAAGAAACTTGCTGTTCATATCTAGCACCTTCCAGCAAAAACAAAAGTCATTCTTTGGCATTTCAATTTCTATACGAACAGAACAAAAATAATAAGAAAAGCAACGACAACACTGGTGTATAAACGCAAGGCATGTATAGAGACATAGCAAATAATCATATATATTATATGGGTTCACATGAAAAACTTCATTAATAACAATTATTCATAACCATTATTCTTAGATTAACATCGTTATTATTTCCCAAACCAAAATCCACAAACACGTCATTTAGAACACTAAAATTCCCTCACCTCTTTGATAGATACCATTGTAAGGTTCTATAGATATGAAATTTGCAAGAAGTTAAGATGGAGAAGAGACATCCCAAGCTACTTCCTTTCTTGCCTTCCCTCTTATAATATTTTAACTTTGGGCCTTTGGTGGGTAAAAGCTCACAAACTCATAAATTACTAATATCATTATAAATAAGTTAAATTAATCTAATTAACAAGGGTGTTTCAAATATGCACTAACATATCTTGATCTTAAATCATAAATAAATTTCTAAGATTTCTCAAAAGCATTTAAAAATATATATATAGCGTAATTTATTAATTACAGGCACATTTATTAAAAAAAATTATGATGTAGATCCTCATACAAAGAGTAACTTTTAAATTATTGATCATAATTTCATTTTAACATATAATTTCAAATTATTAAAATTACCAGATATTATATTCTCCCTCCCTTAAAAAGGAATTCATCCTCGAATTCCAAGCACACATACTAAGAGTTGTAACAAAAGAATCATATCACATAAGTAGATAGCTTATTAAGCACGTAAAATAACATTCTCATAGATACATAAATTAATCTACCAAAGAAGCCTATAGCTTTGAGTTAACCATAAATCATTTTCTCACAAAAACAAAAAACAAAAAAACATTACTTGTATCATTTCATAATAATACGAAAAAGTACAAAACCACTATAACATTTTCAAGAAACTGTCACAAGCTTTCTCTTATACCAGACATCGTTCATTCATTTCAAATTAATATCAGTGTCAACCCATATTTATCATAATTAAATCACAATAAGCTCTAGTTGTATCCTTCAATTTTTATTTTTATTTATCAAAAACATGCAACCTAGCATCATGCTTACATTATCTTACACACACAAAAGCTTTGACCAACCCTTACTATTGTTGGAAAAACAATTAAATTTCCAAATAAATGCAAGTGAGTGGGATTTTAAGAGATTAGTTGGGAATGTGAAACACTTGACTCTTGGAGTCATATCATAAAGAGAGATTAGTTGGGAAGGTGAAACACTTGACTCTTGGAGTCATATCATAAAGAGAATTAGTTGGGAAGGTGAGACAATTAATGTCCACTAGTCACATTCATGAATGGAAGCCATGTCCCTTCACTATATAAATGGGTCATGTGAGGAAGAGTAGAATCATCCCAACCAAAGCAAGAGAGAGCAAGTGTGTGAGTGATCACTTGTAGAGAAAGTCTCTTGTGTGAGTGAGTGTTATCATTTCTTGTAACTTGAGTGTGGTACTTGAGTTTGTAGAGTGATACACAAAAAGTGGGGTGGGTTACAAATATTGTAATCACATATTTGAGACAGTGAATACACTTTATTGGAGTGTTTACGTGGAAGTAGGCAAGAGTTGCCGAACCACGTTAAATTCTTGTGTTCTCTATATTTTTCTGTAGTGTATTTTTTTCTTGTGTTCTTACGATCCTTTATCTGTGTGAGAGATACCCAACAGTGGTATCGAGCTATGGCGGGGAACACATCAAGGTTTGAGATCCCATTATTTGATGGGAAAATAAATTTTATGATCCGGCAAGTGTACCATTCAAGATCTCTTGGTGCAGAATGGTCTTGATCGAGGCTTTAGAGAAGGAGAAGCCAGATACCATGAAGGAAGAAGAATGGACAAAAATTCAAAAGAAGGCGGTAAGCACGATTCGGTTAGCTCTAGCTCCTGAGATAAAGCACAATGTGTTAAAGGAGACAACACCAACGGCTTTGTGGGAGAAGCTCCGAGAATATCTATGCGTCGAAGTCGCTAACCAATCGTCTCTGTTTAAAGATGGAGTTATATCAACTCAAAATGGAGATGGGAGGAAATCTCCATGACCACATCAACAAGTTCAACCAGCTAGTAAGCCAATTGTTGAACGCCGATGATAAAATATCGATGAGGAGCGGCGCTGCTGTTATTGTCATCACTACCAAGGTCCTACAAACCTGTGGTTCAAACGTTGCTTGTCGGAGAACAACTTTGAAGATGGATGAGGGGATTGTCACTTTAAGGGAAAATGAGAGGATGATGAAAAACGAGAATATCAATGATGAAAGTGAAATAGCAATGGCGGAGGAATCCGAGCGAGGGAGGAATCATTCAAGGAGGCATGATGGGTCAAGAGGAAGATCAAAATCGCAATCACGTCCTCAACGAGATATGACAAACGTGCAATGTTATTATTGCGGGGAGAAGGGTCATTTGCAACTAAGGTGCACACAAATGAGGGAGGATTTGAAGAAATTAAGGATGATGAGAAAGGATGATGACAACTCTCAGACAAACGTGGTCAAAATAGCTGAAGATGAAGATATATTTTTAGCAACAACCGAGGATGTTGATAAATCAAATTGGGTGGGATGGATTCACGCCTCGGAGCACATTTGTAGAGATCGAGCAATGTTTAACACCTTGAAAACTAATGAAGAGTTTGGCCATTTCAAGTTAGGAAATGGTGAAAAAATGAAGGTTGAGGGCATTGGCACTGTGAGAATGAAGCTCCATGATGGTGCCATTAGAACTTTCCAAAATGTGAGGTTTGTACCTTCTGCAGTTGCCAATATTATTTCTTTGGGGGAGATGGCATCACAAGGGTACAAGTATATTGGTTCAAAGTGGGGATGCAAGGTGTATAAGGGAAGACGCTTGGTGTTAAGAGGGCAGAAAAGTAAGAAGAACCTTTGCTACTTGGAAGGGCAAGCTTTGAGAAGGGAAAGCGGCCGTGATAGCAAAGGTGTAAAGAAGGTAAAATTTCTTGATGATGTGGAAATTTGGAAATTTTAATTGAGGGAGGAATTGTTGGAAAAGCAATTAAATTTCCAAATAAATGCAAGTGAGTGGGATTTTAAGAGATTAGTTGGGAATGTGAAACACTTGACTCTTGGAGTCATATCATAAAGAGAGATTAGTTGGGAAGGTGAAACACTTGACTCTTGGAGTCATATCATAAAGAGAATTAGTTGGGAAGGTGAGACAATTAATGTCCACTAGTCACATTCATGAATGGAAGCCATGTCCCTTCACTATATAAATGGGTCATGTGAGGAAGAGTAGAATCATCCCAACCAAAGCAAGAGAGAGCAAGTGTGTGAGTGATCACTTGTAGAGAAAGTCTCTTGTGTGAGTGAGTGTTATCATTTCTTGTAACTTGAGTGTGGTACTTGAGTTTGTAGAGTGATACACAAAAAAGTGGGGTGGGTTACAAATATTGTAATCACATATTTGAGACAGTGAATACACTTTATTGGAGTGTTTCTGTGGACGTAGGCAAGAGGTGCCGAACCACGTTAAATTCTTGTGTTCTCTATATTTTTCTGTAGTGTATTTTTTCTTGTGTTCTTACGATCCTTTATCTGTGTGAGAGATACCCAACAACTATATTTCCTTAAGTGTCCCCTATTTTATAGCATAGCAAGAGATATAATATGCATATCCCTACCTAGGAAATATTATATGCAGAAATTCAATACTTATCATGCTTATTAATTATATTATGCACAAATTAGTGTGAATATACGGATATAGTAGTAATTAAAAAATATATCCATGTCTATATAGTGTAGCAAATACTATATACAAAGCTTGTTAGTGTAGTTTAAAAACAAACTTCCTTATTTATTGGAAGTAGTGATCAGGTATGCCCACATTTATAAATATAATTACTCATACACTCATGGATTCAAAGCAATAAAATAGAAGGATGAACAGAGAGCATATTAACATCATCCATGGCAGTCATTCATGACAATCAAACACACATTATCCACTTAACACACTTTTCATACAATTTAATTATATTCTTTAACATTCTTCAGGACTATCAATTATACAATTAATTTATGCATAGCTTGTTGTCATTTTATCATCAAACATTTTGCGTGAGTATAAAAACTACCCATCATCATGTACACACTTACGCCTCCTCAAGGAACCTTATTTAAATTAAATTCAAATTAACAACTTAGGTATCTATATATAAATAACTATGTCATCTGATCATATTGCCGCCTTGCTGCCATGTGGACTCAACAACTAATCTTACAAGTGATCAAAAACTGAAATTAAGTCGTGATAACTTTTGTCTTAGACCTCGCCCTAGTTCAAGATCCAACCACAAATATTATCAATACCTAATTTCTCTTTCAGGACTTTGTAACCTAAGCTCTGATACGTAATTTATTAATTACAGGCACATTTATTAAAAACAAATTTATCATATAGATCCTCATACAAAGAGTAACTTTAAAATTATTGATCATAATTTCATTTAAACATATAATTTCAAATTATTAGAATTACCAGATATTACGAGTTTTATGCATAATCGCTCGCGACGAGAAGCTAGGATCTCCGGAGAGATGAAAATAGAAAATGATATTGAAGTATCATGTATCTCTTTGACTTATGGTAATTGTTTGAGTGTAACTCTTGTGTGTGAGTCTATCTTGTTGAGACTTTATGTTGTGCGAATATTATATATATAACTGTATTTATATGCATCTGCTTTGTTGCTTATGCGACTGTGTGCAAGTATCTCACCCTTGTCGTGTACCTATTGGATCTTATGTTGTACCTTTGGACACATGTACAGAGGCTACCTAGGGATCCCCTCCACCACTTGGGGACACTAGCGATGAACTTTGGCTCTTGAGGGTGATGATGAGAGCGCGTGGGTTGTCCACCTCAATGCCCGTCATGCCACTTACACTTGGGCACGTTAGCTCTGCGAGGGCACCGGTCTTGAACCTTCATCTTGCAGAGACTGAAACATGATGGAATAACCAAAGTAAACACAATAAATGGGGTTGAATTGTGTTTATCAAACTTTTTCTTAACTTAGAAAATTGTTTCACATGCGCAATAAGTAGACGGGTGAAAAAACAAAATATTAGACATGTGAGTCGTCTAATGTTTAAACAACACACACATAAGCACAATATAACTTAAAATATTTTGATATTTACATATTTAACCCCATGTTATAAAATCAAGTTAGATAAACTCTTAAATAAATTAAAGAGATAAGGGTAAAGAATATCACTCAAGGGATTTTTCCTGGTTCACCCCAAAATCAACAGAGCTACGTCCAATCCTTGGCAGCACCAAGTTTTCTCCACTATAACTGATCATACTACAGTACAAATATCCGCTCAACAACTAAAATAGTAGGAAGTGTTTGTGTATTTAATACAACTTACAAGTCTTTCTGGTAAACACTCAGAGAGTGGAATAAATATGAGGAAAGAAAGATTGCATATTGATTTCAAATGATTGAAGAAATAAATATTGAAAATATGAAGGAGTAAATGCTCAGAGTAAATGCTTCTTGAATATTTCCACAGTCTTGTTCTTCATCTTCATGCTCTTCTCTATTTATAGCCTTCAATCAATTTGATTCGTTAGAGATATTCTTCAAAAAGTGATTTCTTCTGGTTTAAAGTATTGGACGCCATTAATGCCAAAGAGTCGTTCTGGGCAGCATTGAATGCTTGGAGACGTTGAGCTTTGACATGACAGACGAAGAGTTCACTTTTATTTTGAAGTGTTGTTGTATCAGATGTGCAACAGCGGTGCTTTTGTACTTGCAGCAGAGGACTTTCCCATTTAAGTGCAACACTCCATTTCATCTTTTAAAAAGTACTTTTGGTTTGTACTTAAAAGTGTGAAAAGCATGACTGACTTGTCCAGAGGTCCTTAGTTATTGAAGTCATCAAGTAAAATCTTCTTTAATTTGAATAAGTTAACTCGAACTTTGTTCTGACAGATGATCAGTAGAAAAGTGCAGTCATTGTTTATAGACGAGTGTAGTTCTCTAGCTTCAGACAGGTGTACCTTGAAGGATCTTCACAGAGCTTAGCTTGAGACAGAATATTAGAAGTGCCACATAATCTATTAGTAGATGAGTGCTCATGTTGATCCGACTTGACTTAATGCTGAGCTGTCTTATAGTAGACGGGTGGTTTTTAGGCGGGTCACTAAAACTTCTGTCAGAGTGACATACTTTTGTTGTAATTTTTAGACGAGTGCTCATGCTGATTTTCCATCTCCTTCCACATGCCCTAGGTTGTGTCAATGTAAACAACGTTATCAAACAATTCTACATTTAAGGAATTTTGGATTCAAGACATTACCATCGAATTATAGGTTGTCCAATCTTCTTCATTGGGATCCCCTTCTTTCGGCTTCGACTATTTACCATTCACGTATACCATCTTGTGTTTTGACATCAAAGCATTGGTCATCGCCCTCTTCCATGTTGGGTAGTTCGTCCCTTCGAGAACATGTGCAACTACTTGGTGTCCAGTTCTATCTGAGCTACTCAATTGGTAATGCGGTGTGTGACACCCTCTACCCCGCATGTATTCATAAAGTGTAAAAGACATAAAATAAAGGAACACATGCATATTATATCATAATAATAAAAACCGGTCAGAGGCTGTCGTATTGTAACATAACTTCAAACGTGGAAAAACCAAAACATGTTTATATAAAGAAAACATAACATAACTGAAACATAAACGAAACGCAACCCCGATATCACATTACAGAGCTGGTATAACCATAATCCGAAACACCTCGGATAAACAACATAACTAAACAAATCCTAAACTACGAGTAGCGGCTCCTCAAAGTCACTCCTTAGCAAATTGCTCACCGTCCCCTGTATAACCAAAATGATACTTGCAAAGCAAACAACAAAAGACGAGGAGTAAGAAACATATATATCAACATAATGGCATGGAAGCTGTTAGTAAGACGATCATGTATCATATAAACATAGCATATCAAACATTATAACATCATCCAACATATTACATTCATATCATATCCATCATATCAACAATGCATGCTATGCGATGCAGCCCTACTCCACTCTCCATTATGCACTTGGATCCAATCTACCTTAGAATGTCAACTTCGGAGTTACAAATCCACATTGGCCAATAAGCACCAACGCTGGGGAAATCCACCAAACCATGGGTGGACCCCTAGGATAGCCAACACACCTTACTCTCGGATGCGCCACCACGGGGGGCCAGATTACTTAGATCACCACAGACGGCCAGATCGCCTTACTCTCGGACGAGCTCCCCAATGTTGAACATCCCGCACTAACATCTCCGATGCGTGAATGCATGAACAACACAATACACAACAACAATCACCACCTCCGCTTGGGCCACTTGGCTACCCAAGTTTTATCACCATCAACACCTCGACCACTTGGCTATCGAGGATTAACGTTATCTTTTCGTCATTTAATCTTTTAACACTCTGGCCATCAAGTACCAGAGATTACCAACTCGACCACTCGCTATCGAGGCCCCCTTGGTCACTAGGCTACTAAGGTACAACATCATCTTTAATTAAAACTCTGGCCATTAAGCACCAGAGATTACCACATTGACCATGATGCACCAAGGTCCCCTTGGCCACTCGACTACCAAGGTAGAACATCTTATCACTTGTCTTTGGTCTTCAAAGTTCGTTTGGTGTCTTATTAGATCTTTTACTTATTTGGGGTGAAACATCCATGTTTCAGATTTCTGCGTTCTGTTCTGGACAGGTGAGCGCGGGCGTACTCCCCCTTCAGCACCGGGTGTGCTGGCATTTCAGTTAAGCACGAGCATGCTAACTATCCAGCACGACCGTGCTTGGGCAGTGCGACCTTTTTGAATTTCAAACTGGAGCACGGGCGTGCTCCTCATTAAGTACGGTCGTGCTAACTGGAGCATGGTCGTACTGGTTTGGGCAGAAAGGGTTAGTAACCCTTGCCAAACCTCTTGGGGTAATTCATGGATTGAACCTATTGACTTTTACTAAGTCTTTGATCATTAGTTTCAATGTTCTTAATTATTCTTCAAGTCTTATAACTAAGGGGAATTAATCCTTTAATTCCGTTTCATTACTAAGATCCCTAATTGCTTGTGAATCAATCCCTAGGGTCTATCCAAGGACCATCAAACATTAACCTCACCTCTCATTACTACGATTCAAGTCTTATGAACAAACTGGGAAAACATCCCTCAATTCTCTTTCATCATTGTTAACATATTTTAACGTCTTAACATCATTAATAAGCCCTATTAATTGGTTAGAGTCTTATTAACATTATTGTTGGCATTAACATCCTTAACAAGCAAACACTCATTCAGAGCACGACATCGTCATCATCATAACAGCATCATCATCATAACAACATCATCATCATCATGAACATGAAATAGACAACTATAAACACGAGAAGGGGGGATTGAATTGTGTTTATCAGAAATTAAAACAAAGTTCAAAACTTTTCGCACACAAAAGCTAGGTTCAGACAAGTGTGAAAACACTCCAGAGACAGGTGACCTGTCTGTTGTGATTTTAACAGAAAAACACACAAGCACAAAACTTGAAAACAAGTTTGATATTCACACTTTAATCCTTTTATTTAGACAACAGATAATATAATCAAAGCTACTAAAGAGTTTAAGGGAAGAGAGATTAACACAGTTATTTATCCTGATTCACTCTTTAACACAAATAGCTAGGTCCAGTCCTTGGTAGCACCAAGTCTTATCCACTATAACTGATCAGGTTACACACCTAGTCTCTTCAGGATCCAAGACATGTATTCTTTGCTCACCTAACCTCTTCAGGCTCACACAGGTTTGTTTGAGAAGTTTGTTTGTAATAAATACAGCAGACATACAGTTCTTTCACTAACACTCAGAAAGTGGATTAAATGTAAGCTTAGGAAAGACTGCTTAATAACTTCAAATGATTGAAGAATACAAATTGAAAGAATGAAGAAATAAATGCCCAGAGTAATGGCTATTTTAATGATTTGTGTTATCTATCTTCATCTTCAATGACTTCTGTATTTATAGCCTTCAAGCATTTAAGATCCATTAGAGACATTCCTTCAAATGTTGGATTCAAGTAGAGCTCCATTAAATACAATAGAGTCGTTTTGGGCAGCCATTAATGCAATAAGAACGTTGGTTGTACTCTAACATGAAGGATCATGGCTTTATGCATCTTGTAGCAGCCAAATCAGAGTTGTGCATAATGCTTTTGTACTTTTCAGAGCACATTTCCCTTTTCGTGTAATAACCAAGAGTACTAGGGAATAAAGCATGTTGGAAACATTCTTTAACTGGATTTCATCTCTGATTTCCTAGGTTGCTTGTGATAATGACTTCTGACTTTTCTTGATAAACGTGAAATGAAGAAAGAGAGAGTTTCAGAGTCTTCTGTATGAGGGGACTGCTTCCAAAAGCTTTGTACTTGAGTTCCCTATTGAAGAACCTCAGACAGGTATAATAACTTATCAGAAGACAATTTGAAACTTCAGTGCAGAAAGTCAGTAATCCTAGTCAGCAGACAGGTTGACTTTTGCTTATTCAGACAGGTGGTCATCTATGTTGCGAGGACGGTGAGAAAGTGACTTCTTACTATTTTGATCTTCACACTAGATGATAGGTTAGAAACCAATACAAAGGTTAATTAAATCATTAACAAATGTTTAGTTTTCATCAAAACTTAGGGAAATGAACATCAGACATTTTTGAGACTTAACAATCTCCCCCTTTTTGATGATGACAAATATTAAGATGATTTAATGAACCTTTAGAAAATATCAACAGAAGAGATTACAAGATTCAGACAAGTTGAATTTTCTTAACTAGAAAGGTTGTGTAGACATGTGCACTTATGTTTAATTTATATAAAGGAGTACTTTAAGACAGCACAGTATCAACGTCATACACACGATCTTTTAATTCAAAAACAGAAATACAGTCAGTGGCAAGTTCTAGTTTTACTTGATTGTACATTTTACTTAGTCAATATTAATCATCTTAACTTTACTTTCTCCCCCTTTTGTCAACAGCAAAAAGGAAATAACTAAGAAGAAAAAAACTAAAAGACAGTAAAGATAGATGACAAAAAGTATATTTTATTCATCATAAGCTGGTGCAAGTACAAGGAAGATTTTACAAACAAAGACTACCTAGGTTGACTAAAGAGCAAAAACAGAGATTCAACTCTATTTTCTAACAGCAGTCTAGCATGCCTCTCTTCATCCAGCTGTCTTCTGGTTTCCTCTAGCTGAGCCTGAAGCAAATTGAAGCTGTGTAGATCCACCATCTAAGGAGTGGAGGCTTTTATTGTCAGACTAGTTGAGGCAGCAGACTAGTCTGAGTGCCTGGGCAAAGCTAAGATTGGTGATGCCTTGGGCACAGAGAAGGTGAGGAAATATGGGGGAAGACAAGTTGATGAAGGGTTCTATAGTAGAAGAAGGGAAGAAAAGCTAATTTAAAGAAAGGTCTGATTCTGGCGAAGTCAGTATCATGGGATGAGAAGACATAGAAAAGTCTCTCAGACAGAGACAGACGGGTGACTCTTATCTGGATAAGAGGGGAAATGGGGTTGTTGGGCTAAAACAGATGGAGGTAGGGGTAACAAGGAGTCAATGGAGTCAATGTGACAGAAGAAAGAATTTGATCATGTTACTAATAAAAAGAAATACCTAGACCTAGCAGTTAACATTACAACAGAGGCATGATAGTGAGTCCTTGCCAAAGTTCTAATGAACAAGACAATAGGGGGATAAAAGAAAATTTCCCAACATGGGTTAAGGATATGAGGTGGAGGAGAAGGAATGACAGACAGGTTAGAGAAGCTTTCAGTCATAAGAGATTGCAAGTCAGACACGAAGAGACTTGATGATATGCCGACTTGTTCTTTGGGAGTTTAGTCCCTATGAACTACGTGTCTTGACATATATCGAGACACAACATCATAAGATGATGTTTGAATTTGGTGAGAGGAGACATGTGAAGAGAAATGAGACACAACGAGAGAGGGGTTGGACGGACAAGGCAGGTGGAGAAGAAACAAAAGGATTTAGGATACCTTGGTGAGAGGGGGAAGATGGTGCGAGAATGGATGGATGAAAGAACCGGCTGATTTTTTTTTGACTTGACTTCTTCCTTGATAGAGGAGGGACAGAGTGTCAACCTCCGTTCTGCCACCATCTCCGATCTTTGCTCTGCGGAGAGGACGATCAGATAGCAGATGTCGGCGGCACGGACGCTGAGGATGATTGGGTTCCTCCACCTCCCCTCATCATGACTGATTTTTTTTAAATTATTTTGATTTTAAACGATTCTTGTACGACACTTTGGATTTTTTTTTATATATATTTATTATTTATTATGATTGTATATTTCATTAGTAATTTGGTATGTTTTATTAGTAATTTTGCTAAACTTTAAAGAAAAACAAAAAAAATTATTTTTAAAATTAAATTTTAAAAAAATTAATAAAATCCAGTTTAGCGACCGAATTAGCAACCAATAATTCGGTCGCTAAACGTTAGTTAACATTAACAAATTGTGGTGCAAGCGCGGCGAATATCGGTCGCCAATATAGGTTAATGATAGCCAACATTAGCGACCAGAACTAGCAACCGATTTTCGGTCGCTAAAAATGGTTACCCAAACAATGCGACCGTGTAGTAACCATTTTTTATTATTTAGTGACCGAAATTACTGTCGCCATTTAGCGACCGAATTTATATTTTGGTCTCTAAAATCTTGGCAACCAGGTTATCAGCCACCACCATGATTCGGTCGCTAAATTAAATAGCGACCGAATTAGAAAGTTTAACGACCGAATATACCAGTTGCTAAACAGTTGATTTTTTGTAGTGTCAGCAGATGCCACAGAAGGCACTAGGTAGCCAGACCTTCTCTTTCTGGGAATGAGTCCCAAATCGAGAGTTTTCTTCTCCTTGGGCTTCTCCAAGGGTCTTGTTGTATGCTCCCCCTGAGCAGGTACTTCCTTTTTGCTAGGTGCAGACTCCACTTGTCTGGCCTTGGCAAAGGTCTTCGCCAGCCTTCTCCTCTTGTTGGGCGGTGCAGACTCAGCTTCTGATGCCTCAGCATCCCTTGTCTTCTCCTTGGGAGAGGGTTTGTTCAGCTTGAACCTTAGAGGCTCAAATGCCACAGCAGTCCCAGTAGAGACTGATGGTTTCTCCAAAGCAGCCATCTGGTCCTGTCTGGCCACTTTTCCAGCAAGCTTCCAGATCCTTTCAGAGATGGGCATCTCTGACTCATCAGTGGAGACCACTGGTTCTTCTTTCAGCTTTTGCTCAGCAACAGGCTTCTTCTTCTTTTTCTTCTTGTCCTTCTTGTCGTCCTCCTCATCTTCCAGAGGAATACCTTCTATATTCATCATAGACAGGTTTTGCCTGTCAATAGGAAAGGACATGTCTATGAAGTGCACATCACTAGGAACAAACAGCTTGTTCCTGAAGAATCTTGTCAACAGCAATCCATAGGGGTAGGTTTGCATGTTGGTCCTCTTGATCAGGGATTCAAGGAAGATGTAGATTAGGTCATTGATATCCACCTTGATTTTGTGAATCAAGTGGTACAGGGCAAACCTGTCCATCCTGGTCACATTATCCCGTGACCCTTTCCTTGGCATCACACATTCCAGCAGCAACTTGTGCATGAATATGCACTTCACCACCATGTTCACTGGCTTCATGTTCTCAGGGTTGGGAACACCATATAGAGCCATGTTAACATTGTCTGTTCCCACCTGATCCTCCCACTCAGGCTTGAAAGCAGCTCCAATCCTAGGGCGTCTGGTGACGAGTTCCAGAGAGCTGATGGGAAAGAGGAGAGTTGTATCCATCACTCGAGCACGAATGCTCTTGGTTCCATTAATCTTGATAGTGATAACCACAACACTTGTCTAGAAGTCTCTGACAAGCTTGGGATGAACCAGCTCCTTTTGGTCGAAAAAGGAGGTCGACTTGGAGTAATCCAACTCTTCTGTGACATTCATTCCCCATGTTTTCATTTGTTAGAGGTCCACAATCTTGCCAGCCAAGATCTTCTCCACATCAGAGAGTCTCATGTTGTACTTATCAGCAATTTCTTTTGAAGAAAGATGCTTTGAAGGTGCCATTCCAGAAGAATAAATTTCTAGGGCTTTGGAAGATTAGAAGGGTTTGGCAGAGAAGAAGATGAAGACGAAGAGATTTTTAGGGATTGAAAGCGTAAAGGTTGAACCTTTCTGACTCATTGCCTTTTATAGTCATTAAGGCAGGAGAGAGAAATAAAACATTTTTAATTTTAAAACGGCACGATTTGTAACACCCTGCTTTTTCAATAAGTGCTTTTCTTAAGCTTGTTTGGTTGTTTAAGTTAGTTTTATTAAGTTAAAATAGTTGGCTAAGGGCTTAGTGGGATTTTTGGCTTAAAAGTCCATTTCTAGTGCATGAGCACTCTCGTGCTCATTAGCCAGCACGCCCGTGCTCAACAATGAGCACGCCCATGCCCAATGTGCGGACCGCGTCTCGTAAACGCTAAGTCCAGCACGTTCGTGCTTGCTGAGGAGTGACACGCTGTCGCACGCGGGTCAAAAAGAACGAGTGGTTTACAAAAACCTGTAGTTAGGGCGCGACAACTCGAGTATCGTATCACAAGGACTCTTGGATTGTTATTAACCTCAAAATCATTTTTTTTTGGGGGGGGGGGGGGGGGTGTTGAAGTTGAATGATTCAATTAAGAAAAACAATGCAAACAAGTAATTACCAATAAGCTAAAAACGATTAATCTACTGTTTTCGGTTTCCCAACTATCATTGGTTCATATAAATTCCAAGCCCTAGGCGGATTCTAATCCCTTTTCGATTGTAGCAACAATTAGACAAGCGCAATTGACACTACGAGATATATGCTCCTATTCGATTTAAAGCAAACGGATTAAGACCTTCGTGAATTAAGCAAACACGATTGTACACACGCGAATTAAGCAAACGCGATTAGAGTAGGGAACATATGATCATCGAAATTAACCAAGACTTATCCTATATAACTTGAATTAAGAAAACAAGACAAATAGGAAAAATATTGAAAGGGAATATCAATAACATTGGGAATTATAGAACCTCAAGTGCGGCGGAAACCGATTACAGCAGACTAATCTCAGGAGATTAGTTCTCCATCAAAAACGTAATACAAAACCTAGAAAATTCGCAAAACAGTGGATAGCAAAAGTTCTCTCAATCTACCCTAAAACAGCAATTTATAACCTTCAGAATCTGCGCCCGCTCGCGAGGCGAATATTAAAAGTGGCGCGCGTTCAAAATTGGGTTATCGCGAGGCGAGATGGTGATTCCCGGGGCGAGACCGAAAGGTGACATTCTCTGGCACAATCAGGCCTTCAGGCTCGCGAGGTGAGATGGTGATTCGCGAAGCGAGACAGAAAGGGTGACTGTTACTGCTCAGGCTGGTCTTCAGGTTCGCGAGGCGAGTAGCTTCTCGGGAGGTGAAGCTTCCAGAATTGCATTTTCCATTGTTTTCTTCATTCCCTTGACTCTAAGTGCTTCCCTTTTAACTTGAAAATATGAAATAGCAGTGAATGCTTTATTTGACTCAAAAATTAGCTAAAATATCCTAAACTACTTAAGAAACTCAAAATGTTACTTGAGGACAATTAAATCCAAATTCGGGCTAAAACGAGATTAAACTCGAGTAATTAGTGCAAAAAGCTGTGTTCTTACTAGTTATAAAACTAGATAACCAGAGGCTTATCAAGGAGCACGACCGTGCTCAAGTTCAGTCTATATATGCTAGTATAGAAACCGATCGAGGGTTTACGTGAAACCCCTCTTTTAGTAGCTGCTGCCACCCTAGTGTGGCCAGAGCAGTTCCCTCCCCTATTTCCATCAAACTCAATTAGTTTCTTGAGTGTTGGAAACCGTTGGGAAGCATTGTTTCGTCTGTGCTCACATATAGGTAATGTTTCTTTCCCTTGTGGTTTCCATTTCATGGTTTTGAATTGGAAATTGATGGTTTATGTTTTGTTTGACCAAGGCTTGGAAAGCTAGTCAAGCCGCTTGAGGGAAACGCGTTTGTTCTTCGTTTGGGTTGCCAATTAGCTTTCGTTGGTTGGAATCTTCAACCCAAGTATGGGGAGAAGGATAGTATAATCATTAGGCAAGAGGGTAGTGTAAGATGAGGGGTTCCCATGACCCATTGTTGTTTGTTGTGATACATGCTATGTTTCTAACATGCCTATTTGTGATAAATGCCTATTACGTGTTTGTTGATACGTTTATATGAATAATTGGTATGCCAATCATGTATGCCTCGTTGATATGTTGATGCCATGTTTAATTGGTTGTTTGATATGGGTGATTATGCCATGATAAAGTTGGTTACATTGGTATCATTGTTATGCCATGTTTGTTGGTTGATTTGGTATGTTTATACATGTTGGTTGAGGTTTGTGGCTTGAAGCCAATATGTTTAAAGAACCCTTAATTGGTTAAAATAGGGCTCTAGTTAATATGATGATTAAGGGATTTATTCCCCCAAAATTGGTTATAAAACATGAACTGTTAGTGAAGGTGAGATTTATGCCAATGGTTTAGTTGAGAACGTTAGGAATGATTTAAGAGTGGTTTAGGGTGTTTTTGGTTAAAAGAATTTAGCAAGAAATCTTCCCAGAACAGTATAGCCTGTCCAGGAGCATGGCCGTGCTGAACAGGGAGCACACCCGTGCTCCCAGTTTGAATTTTGGAAAATGGTCTCGTAATAAGCACGACCGTGTAGCAGAGGATCACGACCGTGCAGCTGAGCACGGTCCTGCCTAAAAGGAAGCATGACCGTGCTCCACTTAAGTGGTAGCACGCCCGTGCAGGGGTTAAGCACGCCCGTGCTCACCCTTCTGGACAGAAAATGAGATTAAAGGTTTAAAGGGGTTTTAACCCCAATCCTCCCTAATAGCGTTATGATAATACCATAAATCAATGATAAAGACTAGATAACTTGGTTAATGATTAATGAAGATAATTAAGATGGTTAAGACGGTATCCGTTGGATTACCGCACGTTAGCCTCGATGCTTATCGGTCGAGGTATTGTTGATGCCAAATCTTGGGTGCTTATTGGCCCAAGCATGATGATGTTAAGTCTTGGGTGCTTATTGGTCCAAGCACGTTGATGTTGATGTTGATGTTGAAGTCTTGGGAGCTGTTTGACCTGAGCATAGGAGGTGGTTGTTGATGTTTGTTGTTGTGCAATACATAAAGCATTGGAGTTGTTGGTTGAGGGTAGTTTCGACATAGAGGAGATCGCCCGAGAGTGTGGTGATCTGGCCATCCACGGTAGGTCACCTGATGGTTTGGTGACCGCGGCCCCCCGTGATGAGGCATCCGCGGTTTGATACGTTGGCTATCCATGGGGTTCACCAAAGGAGTAACTCCTAAGTCGTTCATCCTGAGTTAGTTGGATCCACATGCATAATGGAGTAGCGGAGTAGTGTTGCATTGCACCGCATAGCATACTTGGTTGGTTTATGATGTTTATATGTGTATATGTATGCTTATGATGTTACTATGCCATGATGTATGATCATCTTATTCCTATCTCCATGCCGTTGTGATTATATGTTTTCTTACTCCCCGTTTCTCTGTTTTTTGTTTGGCATGTATCGTTTTATACAGAGGACAGCGAGCAACCAGGAGAGGAGTGACTCTGAGGATGAGCGACTCTTTAGTAAGGATTTCCAGTTTTATTTGTTTAGTTTTATACCAGCTTTTAGTTGTATTCCGAGGATTTTATTTTGGAACGGTTATACCAGCTCTGTATGTGACATCAGGGTTGGGTTATGTTTGCCTTAGTTTCATGTTATGTTTCTTTCAATTCCTTTAACTTTATTTCCGCGTTTTGAGAACTTGTTTATGTGGGACCTTTCTACCTATGGACATTTTTATTAAAGGACATATGTTTTATGTTTTATCTTTATCTTGTATGTTTTATAACATGCGGGGTAGCAGTGTATCACATTTAGTGGTATCAGAGCAGTTCGGTACTGTCCGGATGTGGTATGAGTCTGTTGTGACTCTGTTGTGTGCTTTTGTTTGAATTGTCTATATTTATATAGACAATGTTACGTGGTACTAAGTACCTATAGTTCCGTTTTGGCTCGCCTTATTGCATTTGGTGGTTTGTATTAAACGACCCAAGAAGCCTGCAAGTGCTTCTTGTGCTTAGGAAGGCGGTTCTATTATATTTTGATAATAAGAACTCTGCATCTGATCTTGTGTGCTTACCTTTTAAAAATCACCCGATGTTATTCTTTGAATGAACTCGTTATCTTCCAACCATGTTCCCTTAGATTGCTTCGATAAAACCATAGTTCTTGGAACTCCTGTTGAGTCTAAGGATCCGAGATTTCCCTCTACCGATCAAGTTAAGGCTTTTACGAAAGAAGAGGACCGAGTCTACAGAATGTTGTCTTCCCTGGAAGTAGAGAACAACCTGATGTTGGAAATGTGCCAATAGTAAGAGAATTCCCTAAAGTTTTCCTGTGGATGTTCGTGAGCTGCACCCTGAGAACATGATGAATTACCATAGACTTAGTGACAGAACAGGACCCGTATCAATAACACCTTATAGAATGTCTCCTCTAGAGCTAGATAAGTTGAAGGAACAGTTGGAGGACCTGAGGAAGAAGCAATTCATTAGGCCGAGCGTGTCTCCGTGGGGAGCTCTGTGTTGTTGGTGAAGAAGAAGGATGGTAGTATGAGATTGTGTGTCGACTATCGGCGACTCAACAAGGTGACCATAAATAATCGGTATCCCCTCCCTAGGATTGATGATCCCATGGACCGAGTTGATGGGCGCTTGTGTCTTTTCTAAGATAGATTTGAGGTCGGGTACCATCGAGACTCGAGTTTAAGTCTCGAGGACATCCCGAAGACAGCGTTCAGGACGTGATATGGTCACTATGAGTACCTGGTTATGCCCTTTGGTGTGATCAATACCCCTGCGGTGTTCATGGACTACATGAACAAGACCTTTCACCCTTACTTGGATAAGTTTGTGGTGGTGTTCATAGATGACATCTTAGTGTACTCCAAGAGCAAGGAGGAACATGAGGAACACCTGAGGGTTGTCTTACAGACCCTTAAGGAAAAGTAGTTGTATGCTAAGTTGTCTAAGTGTGAGTTCTGGTTAGAGGAAGTCAGCTTCTTAGGACATGTCATCTCTAAGGGTGGCATAGCAGTGGACCTGTCTAAAGTAGAAACGGTGCTCCATTGGGAAGCACCAAAGTCTGTAACCGAGATTAGGAGTTTCTTAGGGTTAGTCGGGTATTATAGGTGGTTCATAAGGCTTCTCTGAGATAGCTTTACCCTTAACCCGTCTCACCAAGAAGGGACGGTTGTTTTGTGGGACTCTAAGTGTGAAGATATTTTCCAAACCCTTAATGATAGGTTGACATCAGACAAGGTGTTAGTTTTGCCATATCCTAGTGAACCCTTCGTAGTTTACTACGATGCTTCTAAGCAAGGGTTAGGTGGTGTGTTGATGCAGAATGGTAAGGTAGTTGCTTATGCTTCTAGGCAGTTGAAAACCCATGAGAAGAACTACCCTACCATGACCTAGAGTTAGGAGTTGTGGTTTTTACCTTAAAGATCTGGAGGTATTACCTTTGTGGAGTGAGGTTTGAGGTTTTTAGTGATCATAAGGGTTTAAGGTATCTCTTTGATCAAAAGGAGCTGAATATGAGGCAGCGTAGGTGATACGATTTTAAAGGATTATGAGTTCGATCTAACCTACCACCCAGGAAAGGCCAATGTGGTGGCAGATGTCTTAAGTAGGAAAACCTTGCACGTCTCCGCTTTGATGGTTAGGGAGATGGATTTGATTGAGGAATTCAGAGACCCGACTTTAGCTTGGGAAGTTACCCCCAAGAGCATTAGGCTTGGTACCTTGAAGGTTACCAACAGCTTGATGGATCAGATTAGAGAAGGTTAAAAGTTAGACAAGTTTCTTTTAGACCAGTGAGAGTTTCTTGCTCAGAATAGAGACCTTAGATTCAAGGATGGAAGTGATGGGGTCTTGAGGTTTAAGGATAGAGTGTGCATACCGGATGTTCCTGAGCTTAGGAAGTTGATCCTTGAGGAAGGATATAGGAGTGGGTTGAGTGTGCACCCAGGTGCCACCAAGATGTATCGAGGACCTTAAGAGGATGTTTTGGTGGCCTACGATGCAAAAGGATGTGGCTGAGTTTGTGTATGCATGCCTAGCTTGTCAGAAGGCCAAGATAGAACACCAAAAGCCTTCAGGTAAGTTGCAACCTTTGAGTGTCCTAGAATGGAAATGGGATAATATCTCCATGGATTTTGTGTCTGGACTCCCTAGGACTCCAGCTGGTTTTGACACTATATGGGTTGTTGTGGATAGACTGACTAAGTCTGCCCATTTCATCCCTATGAGCATGGAGTATCCTTTAGAGAAGCTGGCTAAGATGTACATCAAGGAAATAGTTAGGCTTCATGGTGTACCCTCTAGCATAGTATCAGATAGAGACCCGAGGTTTACCTCTAGGTTCTGGGAGAGTTTGCATCATGATTTAGGGACAAAGCTTAGGCTTAGTTCAGTTTACCACCCACAGACTGATGGGCAGTCTGAGAGGACCATCCAGTCCTTAGAGGACTTGTTGAGGGCTTGTGTGCTAGAGCAGTCTGGTAGTTGGGACAAGTTTTTGCCCCTAAAAGAGTTCACCTACAACAACAGCTTCCATTCCAGCATTGGGATAGCACCTTATGAGGCTCTTTATGGGAGGAGATGTAGGACACTCTTGTGTTGTAATGAACCTAGTGATAATGTGGTACTAGGGCCAGAGATAGTCCAAGAAAAAATATAAAAGATCTGAATGGTTCAGGAAAAGATGAGAGTTGCACAGAGTAGGCAAAAGAGCTACCATGACAAAAGGAGGAAGGCGCTTGAATTCCAGGAAGGCGATCATGTATTCTTGAGAGTTACCCCGACGACTGGGGTTGGTAGAGTGATGAAGGCGAGGAAACATACTCCGAGGCTCATTGGTCCCTACGAAATTCTCAAAAGAGTCGGCGAAGTCACCTACCAGATAGCCTTACCACCGTTCTTGTCCAGTCTTCATAGTGTTTTCAATGTGTCTTAACTCAAAGTATATCCATGACCCAAGTCACGTTATAGTTCCCGACGCAATACAGTTGAAAGAGAACTTGACGTTTGAGGTGTTAGCCATTCAAGTCGAGGATAGGCGGGTGAAGCAGCTAAGAGGTAAGGAGATTCCTTTGGTCAAGGTAGTTTGGAGTGGGTCTACTGAGGAAAGTGCTACCTGGGAGCTAGAGAGCAAGATGATGGAAGCGTACCCGCATCTTTTCCCTTGAGGTACGTAGAAATTTCGAGGAAGAAATTTTAATAAGGGGGTAGAATTGTAGCACCCTGCTTTTTCGTTAAGTGCTTTTCTTAAGCTTATTTGGTTGTTTAAGTTAGTTTTATTAAGTTAAAATAGTTGGCTAAGGGCTTAGATGAATTTTTGGCTTAAAAGTCCCTTTTCGGTGCATGAGCACTCCGTGCTCATTAGCCAGACGCCCCGTGTCTTAAAGTCAAGCGTGTTGCAAGTTTTAAGTTGACCATGCCCATGCTCAACAATGAGCACATCCATGCCCAATATGCGGACCGCGTCTCATAAACGCTAAGTCCATCACGCCCAGTGTTTCTTTGAGGAGCACGACCGTGCTCAAGTTTAGTCTATATATGCTTGCACAGAAACCGATCGAGGGTTTACGTGAAACCCCTATTTCAGTAGCTGCTTCCACCCTAGTGCGGCCAGAGCAGTTCCCTCCCCTATTTCCATTAAACTCAATTAGTTTCTTGAGTGTTGGAGACCGTTGGGAAGCGTTGTTTCGTATGTGCTCATATATAGGTAATGTTTCTTTCCCTTGTGGTTTCCTTTTCATGTTTTCAATCGGAAATTGATGGTTTATGTTTTGGTTGACCAAGGTTTGGAAAGCTAGTCAAGCCGCTTGAGGGAAACGCGTTTGTTCTTCGTTTGGGTTGCCAGTTGGCTTTCGTTGGTTGGAATCTTCAATCCAAGTACGGGGAGAAGGATAGTATAATCATTAGGCAAGGGGGTAGTCTAAGATGAGGGGTTCTCATGACCCCATAGTTGTTTGTTATAATAAATGCTATGTTTGTAACATGCCTATTGATAAGCCTCTGGCTTAACTAGTTTTATAACTAGTAAGACGGTGGTTTACGTGCTAATTAGTCGAGTTCAATCTCGTTTTCGCCCAAATTTGCCTTGTTTTGTTCCTAAGTTGGAATTTGACTCGTTTTGCGTCTTTTGTGTAGTTTTTAGCTTCTTTTGGATAGAATTACGCTTGTGGTTGCTTCTGTTGTCTCAGGTCAATAAGTGAAGCTTTTAGAATTAAGGAAAGTCAAGAAATAGTGGAGATTGCCATTCTGGAGATTCTCGCCCCGCGAACAGGATTCTCGCCTCGCGAATAATGAAGACTTGGAAGTCAGAGACCATCACGGCCTAGCCGTGATGTGTATCACGGCCGTGACCCAAAATCCACACAAGTCAGAGACCATCACGGCCTAGCCGTGATGTGAATCACGGCCGTGACCCAAAATCCACACAAGTCAGAGACCATCACGGCTTAGCCGTGATTCACATCACGGGCCGTGACAAGAAGGCTCGCGTCGCGAGACATCGTTCGCGTCGCGAGGGTTTGAATCCCACAGAAGCGCCAGAAACAGAAGCCGTCACGGCCTGGCCGTGATGGCCATCACGACCGTGACGCGTGGCCTCCTTATAAATAGAGCAGATCAGAACAGAAGAAGGGGGACTTTTTGGATCAAGTTGTTAGCCACAGATCAGAACTGTAGTGCGAATCCTTGTCTCTGGAGCTGCGTCTCCTTTCTCTTTTCTTTTCTTCTTTTAGTTTATTATTATGGAGATTATTGCCGATTGTTTGTGCGTCGTCACGGGCATGAGGAACTAATCCCCTCGTCCGAGGGATCGATGAAGCTACCTATGGCTGTGTAGTGTTCATATGATGTATGTGTTTCTCCCCTTTTCTTAATAAATGTTTTCCAATTCTGAATTGATTGTGTTGATCATATGTGTTGCGTGATTAACTAGTTAACGTGTTTGAGGCCAAACGGCGAGTCGCGTTTTAGAACTTGAATTGGAATCATTAATCGAATAATGAGCACGACCGTGTATTTATTTGATTAGTGCAACCATATAGGGAACAAGGTTTAATAGAATTCGAGATTAGGGTTATGAGACCGAACAAGTAATTAATCCAATCATCGAATACGTCCTATTGAGCACGAGAGTGGATTTAGGAGAATTTAGGGGTCCCGGTTGACATTGTAATTGAACTTAGGGAGGAATTCATCATCACTTGGGTGTACATATTGGGTAGGTGGATTTGTGACCTTGGATATTTTAGTTTTCATATTTTTAGTTAATTATTTAATTAGATTTGTTAATTGAATTTCGATCCTATTCTCTCTTCTCTCTCTCAACCACCTTCTGTAACTTGACCAAACGTATCGGATTTCCCGCGGATTAGTCGAATTGGTAGCCCAATCCCTGAGTTCGACCTCGGTAATTACTCACCGTGTTATTTTTATTACTTGCGACGACCCGGTACACTTGCCGGCGTCACAACACCTATTTGTGATAAATTCCTATTATGTGTTTGTTGATATGTTTATATGAATAATTGGTATGCCAATCATGTATGCCTCGTTGATATGTTGACGCCATGTTTAATTGGTTGTTTGATATGGGTGATTATGCCATGATAAAGTTGGTTACATTGGTATCATTGTTATGCCATGTTTGTTGGTTGATTTGGTATGTTTATACATGTTGGTTGAGGTTTGTGGCTTGAAGCCAATATGTTTAAAGAACCCTTAATTGGTTAAAATATGGCTCTAGTTAATATGATGATTAAGGGATTTATTCCTCCAAAATTGGTTATAAAACATGAATTGTTAGTGAAGGTGAGATTTATGCCAATGGTTTAGTTAAGAACGTTAGGAATGATTTAAGAGTGGTTTAGGGTGTTTTTGGTTAAAAGAGCACGGTCGTGCTGAACAGGGAGCACGCCCGTGCTCCCAGTTTGAATTCTGGAAAATGGTGGCGTAATAAGCATTTCCGTGTAGCAGAGGAGCACGACGGCGCAGCTGAGCCCGGCCGTGCCTAAAAGGAAGCATGACCGTGCTCCACTTAAGTGGTAACACGCCCGTGTTGGGGTTAAGCACGCCCGTGCACACCCCTCTGGACAAAAACTGAGATTAAAGGTTTAAAGGGTTTTTAACCCCAATCCTCCCCAATAACGTTATGATAATACCATAAATCAATGATAAAGACTAGATAACTCGGTTAATGATTAATGAAGATAATTAAGATGGTTAAGCTGGTATACGTTGGATCACCACACGTTGTTAGCCTTGATGCTTATCGGTCGAGGTGTTGTTGATGCCAAGTCTTGGGTGCTTATTGGCCCAAGCATGATGATGTTAAGTCTTGGGTATTTATTGGCCCAAGCACGTTGATGTTGATGTTGATGTTGATGTTGATGTTGATGTTGATGCTGATGTTGATGTCTTGGGAGCTGCTTGGCCCGAGCAAAGGAGGTGGTTGTTGATGTTTGTTGTTGTGCCATGCATAGAGCATTGGAGTTGTTGGTTGAGGGGGAGGTTCGACATAGGGGAGATTGCTTGAGAGTACGGTGATCTGGCCATCCACGGTAGGTCACCCGATGGTTTGGTTACCGCGCCCCCCCGTGATGAGGAATCCGCGGTTTGATGCGTTGGCTACCCATGGGGTTCACCCAAGGTTTGGTGAACTTCTGGTGTTGGTGCTTCTATGGCCAATACGGATATGTAACTCCGAAGTCGTTCATCTTGAGTTAGTTGGACCCACATGCATAATGGAGTAGAGGAGTAGTGTTGCATTGCACCGCATAGCATACTTGGTTGGTTTATGATGTTTATATATGTATATGTATGCTTATGATGTTGCTATGCCATGATGTATGATCATCTTATTCCTATCTCCATGCTGTTGTGATTATATGTTTTCTTACTCCCCGTTTCTTTGTTTTCTTTTTGGCATGTATCGTTTTATACAGAGGACGGCGAGCAGCCAGGAGAGGAGTGACTCTGAGGAGCCGCAACTCTTTAGTTAGGATTTCCAGTTTTAGTTGTTTAGTTTTATGCCAGTTTTCAGTTGTATTCCAAGGATTTTATTTTGGAACGGTTATACATGCTCTGTATATGACATCGGGGTTTGGTTATGTTTGCCTTAGTTTCATGTTATGTTTCTTTCAATTCCTTTAAACCTGGTTTTTATTTCCGCATTTTGAGAACTTGTTCATGTGGGACCTTTCTACCCATGGACCTTTTTATTAAAGGACATATGTTTTATTTTTTATCTTTATCTTTTATGCTTTATAACATGCGGGGTAGCAGGGTGTCACTCGATTTACGTGGGGAACTATAGCGCCCACTTTAGACATTGTAAAAACATGGTTTTGAGATTAAAAAGTGTTGTGCACATGATTAGTTTCAGACTAATAAATGGTATTAATAATTAATAACCATTTTACCAAAATTTGTTGAGTTCAAGCATTTATGACTCAGCAGGGTCAGACAGGTAACAGAGATAGGTGATATAAAAACATATGACAGGTAGCATAGACATGTTAATTATCAGACATGTCATTCAACAATGGAATGAATGTTTAGATTGTCTCTAATAAATAAAAACCTTTCTTCTGCTAATGGTTTAGTGAAAATATCAGCCCATTGATTTTCAGTTTTAA
Organism: Sophora flavescens; assembly: GCA_030762895.1. NCBI lineage: Eukaryota > Viridiplantae > Streptophyta > Magnoliopsida > Fabales > Fabaceae > Sophora > Sophora flavescens. Next base: position 90,446,262 of record CM061066.1, read on the forward strand.
CAAACTTAATATCAAATATACCTTTCTAAACATAATCCCTTATAAAGTGATGTTTGATTTCAATATGCTTTGCCTTAGAATGTTGAATTTGATTTTGGTTAAGCATATGACACTAGAATTATCACACCACACAGATATATTATGCTAATAAATAGTGTAATCCTCAAGTTGATGTTTTAACCATAAGAGTTAAGAGCAGCAACTGACAGTTGAGATGTATTCTGCATCAGCAGTAGACAAGGCAATAGTTGTCTGCCTTTTGCTTGACCAGGAGACTAAGCTTGCTCCTATGAAGTGACGTCCTCCACTGGGGCTTTTTCTTTCAATTGCATGTCCTAGCAAAATCAGCATCACAAAATCTCACTAATCTGTATTCTTTTGATCTTAGATACAGAAAACCAAGATTAGTAGTCCCAAGCAAATATATGAATATTCTTTTAACAGCTTTAAGATAAGATTCACTTGAGTCAGATTGGAATCTAGCACACATACAAATACTAAACTGAATGTCAGGTCTGGTTGAAGTTAAGTACAGTAGAGAGCCAATCATACCTCTGTAGTCAATTCGGTTTACCTTTTTACCTTTATCATCTTTGCTTATTTTTGTATTGGGTTGCATGAGAGTTTTCATGAGTTTATCACTTTCTGTCTTGTACTTCTTGAGTATCTCCTTGGTATACTTTTGTTGATAGATGTAGATTTCATCACTTGTCTGTTTGATTTGTAATCCAAGGAAGAACTTTAATTCTCCCGTCATGCTCATCTCAAATTCTGGTTGCATTAGCTTGGAAAATTCCTTGCACAGCTTTTCATTAGTTGCTCCAAAAATAATATCATCAACATATATTTGGACTATAATGAAATTATCTTTAGAACTTTCTTAAACAAGGTAGTATCTACTTGTCCTCTAGTAAATCCATTATGCATGAGAAAAGAACTAAGTCTATCATACCAACCACTAGGTGCTTGTTTCAAACCATATAATGTCTTTTTAAATTTGAAAACATGATCTGGTTTATCAGTATCTTCAAAACCAGGGGGTTGTTTAACATACACTTATTCTTCAATTATACCATTTATAAAAGCACTTTTTACATTCATTTGAAAAAGGATGGTTTGGTGTTGTGCAGCATATGACATTAATATGTGGATAGCTTCTATTCTAGCTACAGGTGCAAAGGTTTCAGTACAATCAATACCTTCTTGTTGGCTATAGCGTTGAGCTACTAAACTTGCCTTATTTCTGAAATTTTTTCCATCCTCATCCAATTTGTTTCTGAAGACCCATCTTGTTCCAATGACAGATTTGTATTTGGTCTTGGAGACAAGTGTCCAGACTTCATTTCTGGTGAACTGGTTGAGTTCTTCTTGCATAGTAAGAATCCAGCTTTCATCCTCAAGAGCTTCTTCAATGCCTTTTGGCTCTGTTTCTGACAAAAAGGTCACATTACTTGATTCTCTTAAAGTGGATCTGGTTCTTACTACTTTTGAGGGATTTCTAATAATAAGATCCTTAGGATTATGAGTTTTGAACTTTCAGTCCCTTTTGAGATCATCATGAACATCTTGACTTGTCTGCTGACTTGTCTGTTGACTTGTCTGCTTTACTTGTCTGTGTGGCTCAATTACAGGTTTTGTCTTGGTCAGATCAGGTTGTTGACTTTCTGGATTGTTTATGTCAAGACCTGCAAGATCAACTTCTAGATCTGATAATTCCTTATCAGTATTTAAACCATCATTGAACTTAACATGAAAAGATTCTTCAATAACAGAAGTCTTGAAATTATAAATTCTAAAGGATTTAGACATTTCAGAATATCCTACAAAGATACCTTTATCTACTTTAGAATCAAACTTTCCAAGTTGATCCTTAGTATTCAGAATGAAGCATTCGCAACCAAATACATGAAAATAAGATATGTTGGGGCTTTTACCTTTCCACAATTCAAGGTGTCTTCTTTAGAAAAAGTCTGGTAAGTGTTCTGTTTTGTACATAACATACAGTGTTTACTGCTTCTTCCAAAAGTAATTAGGGAGATTATTCTCATTGAGCATAGATCTAGCCATCTCTTACAGAGATCTGTTATTTCTCTCAACCACTCCATTTTGTTGTGGAGTTCTAGGTGCAGAGAAATTGTGAGAGATTCGATTCTCCTCACAGAACTGTCTAAACTGCTCATTTTCAAATTCTTCCCCATGGTCACTTCTAAGGGTAGAGATACATAAACCTTGTTCATTTTGTACTCTTTTGTAGAATACTGAGAAAGCCTTAAAAGACTCATCCTTGTGGGTTAAGAAGAGTACCCATGTAAATCTAGAGTAGTCATCAACTATGACAAATCTATATTTTCTTCCAGCCAAACTAGCAACACTAACCGGTCCAAACAGATCCATGTGTAACAACTGAAGAGGTCTAGAGGTTGATATTTGTTTTTTAGATTTGAAACTTGATTTTATTTTTTTACCTCTCTGACATGCATCACAAAAGACATCTTTCTTAAAACTAATATCAGGCAATCCTCTCACAAGGTTATCCTTTTTCAGTTTAGAAATTAGTTTCATACTAGCATGTCCTAGTTTCTTATGCCATCACCATCTTTCATCCTCTTTAGACATCAGACGGGTTACACTTTTATCTGAGAGATCAGTCAGTTCAATCTTATACAAATTTTGTTGCCTTTTAGCTAAAAAGAGGGTTTTGCCACTAATGTCTTTAACTATGCACAAATCCTTGGTAAAGGAGACACCAAATCCCCTGTCACATAATTAACTTATGCTAAGCAAATTGTGTCTTAATCCTTCAACCATAAGAACATTAGATATAGAAGGAAGAGGGGGTTTACCACCAATAGTACCAATGCCTATAACCTTCCCTTTCTGATTGCCTCCGAAGGCAACATGTCCTCATTTCTTAAGTTGGAGGTATAGGAACAAAGACCTTTCTACTGTCTTGTGTTGCGAGCAACCACTGTCCAGGTACCAGCAGTGGTGTTTTCTTTGTCATATTAAGGACATCTGCAACAAAAATAATTTGGTCTTTAGGTACTCATAATTTTCTGGGTCCTTATATGTTAGTTCTAGGAGTCTGTGAAGACTTCCTTCTTTTCTTATGGATACACTTAGACATAACATGTCCAGTTTTTCCACAGAAGTTACAGACATGTATGGATTTAATTGATGCTGACTTAACAAACACTTTAGAAGTTTTAGTTGATACTTTATGATGTGTCTGATGGACATATCCAATACCTTCTTTGTTAAGGGAGTGTCTCTAACAGCCAAGCAGCTTAGTCAGATTGTCTCTGCCATTAACAAATTTGGAAAGATCAGAAGCTAGTTCTTCCACTTTCTGTTGAAGTTTTTCAACTTCTTCAGATTGTGATGTTTCACTTGATATCTTAGCTTCATCAGGCTTTTCAGTCTTCAGTTCACTGTTCTCTTTAGCCAGCTTCTCAAACTCTTGAGATTTTTGCTTGTGCTCACTAAGGAGCTTTGCATACTCTCTCTTGAGCGATTTGAAGGCCTTACTTAAATAAGCAGTTGGATTCCTCCAGCAACACCTCATAGGCATCAAGTAATTCCTCATAGTTAGAATGTATCTCATCATCTGAATCTGAGTCAGTGTTGGCCATCAGACAGAGATTAATTAGCTTCTTCCTCTGTCTCTTCATCAGAAGATGTTGACTCCAGATCCTCCCAAGTAGCCATCATCCCTTTCTTCTTCTTTTTGAAGAACTTACAAAAAAGGGCTTTCTTGAATTGAGGACATTCAGCTTTGATGTGACCAGACTTCTCGCACTCATAGCAGACAATTGAACTCTTATCTGTTGAAGGGGATTCTTTGAAGTTCTTTTCCTTATTGAACCTTTTGAATGGCTTGTCCTTTCTGAACTTCTTTTTATGTAAGAGAAGCTTTATCTTCCTGGTTATGAGAGATAACTCTTCATCACTTTCAGAATCCTCGGGTTCAGACAAGTCAGCATCACTGGATGACTCGTCTGCCTTCAAAGCCTTGGAAGCTTTTGCTTACTTTTGAATAGCCTTCAGAGCAATTGACATGCCCTTCTTTTTAGCAATTTCATCTCGAAGTTCTTACTCATGAACAGTGAGTGTACCAAGAAGTTCATCCATAGTCAAAGTAGTGAGAACCTTGGCTTGAGAAATAGCAGTGACCAAAGGTCTCCACTGGTTAGGTAGACTTCTTAGTATCTTTCCAACCTTCTCAGCAGTAGTGTAAATTTTGCCAAGTGACTTTAGGCCATTGATGATAGTTTGGAACCTTCCTATCATCTGAGCAACAGAGTCTCCTTCTTCCATGAGAAATAGTTCATACTTTATGACAATTATGGAAATATTTGATTCTTTAACTTTGGTTGTTTATTCATGTTTGACAGCTAAAGTATCCCGTATATCTCTTGCAGAATCACAGGCACACACCTTTTCGAATTCTTCAGAACTGAGAGCACAAACGATGTAATATCTGGCTTTGTGATTCAGTTCCCACTTTGTCTTTTCTGTAGGGGTCCACTGAGCTTTAGGCTTGTCAGTGTTGTCATCATTTTTAGGAATGAATGGATGATCAGTAATGACATCCCAGATATCAGAGTTTGTTGATAGAATGAACCATTGAAATCTATCTTTCCAATAGTTGTAGTTTTCTCCATTAAAGAATGGAGGTCTGGTTAGGGAAGCTCCTTCAGTCTGGTGACTGCCACTTGAACTAGCTCCAGCAGTCATGTCTATTCTTCAGGACCTTTTCCTCTACACTGTTAGATGCTTAACCCAGAGGCTGAGCTCTTATACCAACTGAAATAGACAACTATAAACACGAGAAGGGGGTTGAATTGTGTTTATCAGAAATTAAAACAAAGTTGAAAATTTTTCGCACACAGAAGCTAGGTTCAGACAAGTGTGAAAACACTCCACAGATAGGTGACACATGCATTTGTGATTTTAACAGAAAAACACACAAGCACACAACTTGAAAACAAGTTTGATATTCACACTTTAACCCTTTTAGTTAGACAGCAGATAATATAACCAAAGCAACTAAAGTGTTTAAGGGAAGAGATATTAACACAACTATTTATCCTGGTTCACTCTTTAACACAAAGAGCTACATCCAGTCCTTGGCAGCACCAAGTTTTATCCACTATAACTGATCAGGTTACATACTCCAAGTATTGTTTGCACACCTAGCCTCTTCAGGCTCCAAGACAAGTATTCTTTGCTCACCTAGCCTCTTCAGGCTCACACGGGTTTGTTTGAGAAGTTTGTTTGTAATAAATACAACAGACAGACAATTCTTTCACTAACATTCAGAAAGTGGATTAAATGTAAGCTTAGGAAAGACTACGTAATAACTTCAAATGATTGAAGAATACAGATTGAAAGAATGAAGAAATAAATGCGCAGAGTAATGGCTCTTTTAATGTTATGTCTTCTCTTGATTCATCTTCAATGACTTCTGTATTTATAGCCTTCAAGCATTTAAGATCTGTTAGAGACATTCCTTCAAATGTTGGGTTCAAGCAGAGCTCTATTAAATGCAATAGAGTCGTTCTGGGAAGCCATTAATGCAATAGGAACGTTGGTTGTACTCTAACATGAAGGATCATGGCTTTATGCATCGTGCAGTAGCCAAATCAGAGTTGTGCAGAATGCTTTTGTACTTTTCAGAGCACATTTCCCTTTTCATGTAATAACCAAGAGTACTAGGGAATAAACCATGTTGGAAACATTCTTTAACTGGACTTCATCTCTGATTTCCTAGGTTGCTTGTGAGAATGGCTTCTGACATTTCTTGATAAACGTGAAATGGAGAAAAAGAGAGTTTCAGAGTCTTCTATATGAGGGGACAACTTCCAAAAGCTTCGTACTTGAGTTCCTTATCGAAGAACCTCAGACAGGTATAAGAACTTATCAGAAGACAAGTTGAAACTTTAGTGCAGAAAGTCAATAATCATAGTCGGCAGATAGGTTGACTTTTGCTTCTTCAGACAGGTGGTCATCTATGTGGCAGACATGTGAGAAAGTGACTTATTATTATTTTTATCTGCATACTGGATAGATAGGTTAGCAACCATTACAATGGTTAATTAAACCATTAACAAATTTTTAGTTTTCATCAAAACTTAGAGAAATGCACATCATACATTTTAGAGACTTAACAGATCATTCATTCATAACGTCATCAATCCCAACATAATCATGGCATAAACATCATTATCAATTATAACAACAATAGGCATACCAATCATCAACCACAAATCACTAAAAGGTATACCAATCATCAATTAAGCATATATCATCATAAACATGATGGCAACCAAGTAAACAAAAAACAAACAACAAGGTCATGGGTTAACCCTTCATCTTACGCTACTCCCAACGTCTACATGTTAATACTATTCCTTCACCCCATACATGGTATGAAGATCCCAACAATGATAGCTAAATGTGACAAACACAAAGTGTTCCTTAAGCAGCTCGGTCAGCTTTCCAAGCCTTGGTTGAGACACCCAGTTGTGCCCCGGTGTTTTATTAGATTAATTATCTTCTTAAATCAATTCTTAGTCGCATTCTTATCGTGAAAATACGTAAAAATTAAAAACTTATTTAATTATCATATAACTTCTACAAATTTAAAACACAATAACTTTAACATATGTAAATACACACTTAGTTGTTCATTACAATACCAAAATACTGTTGAGGGTATCCTCTCAGTAGGATCCCTCACAGGCATAAACTTAATAACAGACATACTTAGCGGAAATATAAAAATGCTCCTTAGACACACTGGCCATAATGTCTAATACTCTAATCGCCATGGATCACAGCTCGACCCCCAGAGTCGGGTTCGTAAGGAGTTCCATCCAACTCCTCAGCAATCTCTGTTTCATACAGAGTTCTGTCCAGCTCCTCAGCAACATAACCCTCCATCGGGTCTTCTAACATAAACCAAAGTAACCCACAAAAATACAGAAACATAGGGAATAAGAAACAGTTCTATCATCAAAAAGCCAAAAAGAGTCATAGTAAATCATACAGTAATTGTCACAGACAAACAACGCACATAACTAACAGATCACCCTCAAGTTAATATATCATCCTCTACCCCCAATCTCATGCTACTCATAGACATCATAGTTGCACACCTATTTCCTAAGGTGGAAGTGGTCTCGCGAGAACTCTTGATTTTATGTGTATTATATTCCCAATACACGATGTATTATATTACCAATACACAGAAGTGTTTTGTGTGTATTATATTACCAATACACGGTGTATTATATTACCAATACACAGAAATGTTTTACGTGTATTATATTACTAATACACGGTGTATTATATTACCAATTACCAATACACGATGTATTATATTATCAATACACAGAAATGTTTTACGTGTATTATATTACCAATACACAGTGTATTATATTACCAATACACAGAAGTGTTTTACGTGTATTATATTACCAATACACGGTGTATTATATTACCAATACACTTTTGTCTTTGTGAATTATATTACCAATACACTTTTGTCATTGTGCATTATATTACCAATGCATGGTTGTGGACAACAACACCTATACTTGATTCTCACCATGCCGTTTTAACAACATCCTAGTGCCTTAACCTTCCATTAGAACTTGACACATATTCTATGCCATAACACCTATTTAACATACATCATCTAGGTTAGGCACTTCTAAATCATCATTATCCTCACACCCAAAACAATCATCTCTTAGACAACATATATATCTTTGCTTAAAAACCACTAAGCATAATAATAAAAACCAGGCAGATCATGCATAACACAATATCAATCAAAATATTCCTATATCACAAACATAGAACAAAATCAATTCAATAAAGGTAATAAAATCAAATCAACCATCAACAATATAAAATCAACATAATATCGATAAACCTACAATCCCCGAATCGCCATTGAATTTTCAGAAAAGGATTCCAATGTGATTTTGGTCTTGTCGATTACTCGACTACTAGTAGGGTTTAGGTCGCCCTACACAATTATTATATAATCTACTACTTATCCATTCGGACGACAGGTTGGTTCTTCCCCCCACCTGGGTTATCACCGGAATCCCGAACTCGAAGCTCCTCGTTGTCACACCATAAAGTACTAACTCCACCTTCTGTGAAGGTAAGGAGATTCGATGCTTGAAGAGGTATACCACGAACGTCCTCGTTTCCTCAGTGATGGAAGTCTAAGGTTATGAACACAAAATCACAAGTTAAAATCAAACAAGAACACTAAACCATAAGGTATAGGTTCGGCCAAGACTAGTTCTTAGGGTTAAAGATTCCCTAAAATTATACAACTCATGGATTTATGATCCTTAAGTGTTAGGAGTTCATAAACAATGATCACTTAACAAAGTTGAATTAAAATCCCACTAAGTTATAAACTTAGGGTATTCGGCCAAAGCTAGTAAAATAGGATAGCATTCACTAAACTTTCCAATCTCTTAGGTTTATCATCCATATGTATTAAGGAGCTCAAAATCATGATCATTTTGGAAAAATAAGAACAAAGTATCCTAGGTCCATAACCTTCTAGGTTCGTCCTTCATAGGATTTATAGGTTAGAAATCTTTAAACTTTCCAATCTCTTAGACTTAGCATCCAAATATCTTATGGAGCTCATGTCCATGATCATTTTGGAAAACAATGGAAATTTAAACATTCCAATCTCTTAGACTTAGCATCCAATATCTTATGGAGCTCAAGTCCATGATCATCTTGGAAAAATGAAAGTAATACATCCTAGCTTTAATAACATAGAATAAACAAGTTAGAAATCTTTAAACTTTCCAATCTCTTAGACTTAGCATCCAGATATCTTATGGAGCTTAAGTCCATGATCATTTTGGAAAAATAAAAACTCACACATCCTAGCACCTAAACACTAAGTTTCGGTCATCATAGGATGATGAGGAAAATATTCTTTGTTTAACAATAACTCTTAGGTATATAATCACAAGGTATTAAGATTTCTAAATCCATGATCATACTTGGAAAGTTGAAACATAGTATCCTAGGCTTACTTATTCATATTTCAGCCATCATATGAACAAGCTATCAAAACTTCCAAGATTTATAGATTTAAGATCAATGGATAGTTAGAAACTCAAACACATGATCATATTCCAAAAGTTGAAACATGAACTTCCTAGGTCACAAATGCAAAGCATTTTGCCTTCATTGGAAGAGATAGGTAGAGATTTTTGTTTTACACAACCTCTTAGTATATGAAAATATAAGTTAATACAAGACTATAGAAAGTGGTTTCAACTCAAACGGAGTTTTCTACCATTTTAGAGAGATTTTAGAAGTTTAAAGCATATAAAGAACACATAAAGTAAACTAAGAAATAAAAGATGAAACTTGCAAAAAGATTCATATGAGAGCATTACCCTTAGTATAAGGAAGAACTTTAATGAAGAACTTAAGTAGAAAAGATGAATAAAAACTAAATCTTTAAGAGCTTGAACTCTTAGAAGAAAGAAGAAGATGAAGGTTTAATGGAGGTTGAAGGAAGAAGATGATGAAGTGAAAATGAAAGCGGTATATATAGAGAGGGGAGAGAGTGGCACGAAATTGAGGAGAGAGGAATGAGCTTGGAGAGCAAGTTTTGACCTTGTGCCTTGTTTGGTTGAAGAGGAAAGAGAAAAATAGGTTTTTAGAATATAATATGATATATTTCAAAAAGTCCATCATGACCACCTTTTAGGAGGTAGCTTAGGCCATACCTCTAGTGAGTCACCTCACTCCCTCATCTCACCTCAAGCCTTTTATGTCTCCTATTCTGCTCCATTTTGTACCCGGTTGCATTTCCACGAAACCTAATAAAAACACTAACTATCTCGTTCATGGGTTAAAATTAGGTTTTCTACACAGTAAACTTGTACCGGCAGTGAAAACGCATACCGGTTTTCGTCTGAATTTTCAACCGAAAATTTTACCGTAACCCTCTACCATAAAGTAGACTATGAATATGATTTTATTTTAATCAAAAACACTTTCTAACTCTCAAATTTAATATAATTGAATTATATTTTAACTGGTTGAACAGTATAATTAAAATCAGGCTGTTACATTACTACCCCTCTTAAAAGAAAATTCTGTCCTCGGAATTTACGTACCTTAGAAAAGATGTGGATATTGTTGTTGCATATCCTCCTCGCGTTCCCAGGTAGCATCTCCAGTAGTTTCATCCTATACGACCTTAACCAAAGGAATTTGTTTGCCACGAAGCTCCTTAATCCGTCTATCTGCGATCCTTACAGGTAAAGCCTCATGCTCTAAATTCTCTCGCAGTTGTATAGACTCAAACTCAATAACATGTGAAGGATTTGGATAATACTTTCTCAACTGAGAAACATGAAAGACATCATGAAGGTTGGAAAGATTGGGTTGTAAGGCAATTTGGTAAGCTACTCGACCAATTCGTCGAAGAATCTGAAAGGGTCCAATGAATCGAGGAGTAAGTTCTCTGGATTTGATAGCTCTGCCAATTCCAGTTTTTCGAGTAACTTTCAAAAACATGTGATCGCCTTTCTGGAATTCTAATGGTCTCCTCTTCTTGTCACTGTAGCTCCTTTGTCTATCCTGTGCTTCCTTCATCTTTTCCCGTATCTTCCTGACTTGCTACGTAGTTTGTTGCACCACATATGGACCCAAAACTTGGTTCTCACCAGTCTTATACCAACACAGCAGGGTCCTACACTTTCTGCCATACAAAGCCTCATATGGAGCCATTCCGATACTACTATGGAAACTATTCTTATAAGTAAATTCAATCAATGGTAAGAACTTATCCCAACTGCCAGTGTGTTCCAACACACAAGCTCTCAATAGATCCTCCAATGATTGAATTGTCCTTTCTGACTGTCCATCAGTTTGAGGATGATAAGCAGAACTCATCCTCAACTTTGTTCCCAAGGCATTTTGCAATTGTCTCCAAAATCTAGATGTGAATCTAGGATCTCGGTCTGAGACAATGCTCGATGGCACACCATGCAATCTAACAATTTCTATGATGTAAATCTGAGTCAACCTTTCCAAATTATAACTTTCACCAATAGATAAGAAGTGGGCACACTTCGTCAACCTATCAATGATAACCCAAATCGTATCATGCTTCTTAGGAGTTCGTGGTAATCCGACCACAAAATCCATAGCTATACTATCCCATTTCCACTCTGGGATATCTAAAGATTGTAGTAATCCTGCTGGCTTCTAATGTTCAATCTTAGCTTTCTGACACACCAGACAAGATAAAACATACTCCGCTACTTCTTTCTTCATCCTTGTCCACCAAAACATTTTCTTCAAATCCTGATACATTTTTGTGGATCCAGGATGGAAACTCAACTTACTCTTATGTGCTTCCTCTAAAATCATCTTCCTAAGTTCTGCATCCTCTTGCATACATATTCTATCTCTAAACCTTAACACACTCCGTTGTGCCTCTTTGTGTCATTAGATTAAAACCTCATTATTTAATTACTTAATCGCACGCTTAACGTAAAAATACGTAAAAATTAAAACTTAACTTATAAAGTATACAACTTCATATAGAATGGCATATCACAATATAAGTATATTATGCATATTACAAAACACTGTTGAGGATATCCCATCAGTAGGATCCCTCACAGACATATACTTAGACAAAAAGTTAAACAGCGGAAAACATAATAAAAATACGCCTCATGAGACGCACTGGCCATAACTAACTAGACCCTAATCACCATGGGTCACAGCTTGTCCTCCAGCCTCCGGTTCGTAGGGAGTTCCATCCAACGCCTCTTGGTTACGCTCATCCACAAGGTCTTCTCGTACAATTCTACAAGGAGATAAAATACAACATACAGAAATATACAGGGGATACGAAACATTTCTATCATCAAAAAGCGGAAAAGAGTCATAGTAAAATTATACAGTAATTGTCACAGACAATCAACACACATAACTAACGAATCATCCTCAGGTTAATATATATCATCCTCTACCCTTACTCTCAGGCAATCTAACACGTTATTTAAACGTAACCTCTCTAATCCTGTCACCATGTCTTTACGTTAACGTGGCCACTACCACTCCTGTCACCATCCCTCATTTGCATCGGGGCACACCCTCATTCCCGTTAGGATGTTCCACCCAGTGCACACCTCCATTCCCGTTAAGGTATTCCACCCCCATTCCCGTTAAGGTGAAAGTGATCTTGCGAGAACTCTTGATTTTACGTGTATTATATTACCAATACATGGTGTATTATATTATCAATACACATAAGTGTTTTACGTGTATTATATTACCAATACACGGTGTATTATATTACTAATACACAGAACTGTTTTACGTGTATTATATTACCAATACACGGTGTATTATATTACCAATACACGGATGTCCTTGTGTATTATATTACCAATACACTTTTGTCTTTGTGTATTATATTACCAATACACTTTTGTCCTTGTGTATTATATTACCAATACACGGTTGTGGACAACAACACCTATACTTGAATCTCACCAACCCGTTTAAACAACATCTTAGTGCCCTAACCTTCCATTAGAACTAAACACATTCTATGCCATAACACCTCTTTAACATTCCTCATCTAATTTTGGCACTTCTAAATCATCATTATCCTCACACCCACAACAATCATCTCTTAGACAACATATATATCTTTGCTTAAAAATCCATTAAGCATAATAATAAAAACCAGGCAGATCATGCATAACACAAAATCAATCAAAATATTCCCATATCACAAACATAGCACAAAATCAATTCAATAAAGGTAATAAAATCAAATCAACCATCAACAATCTAAAATCAACCTAATATCGATAAACCTACAATCCTCGAATCGCCATTGGTTTTTCAGACAAAGGTTTCCAATGTGATTTTGGTTTTGTCGATTACTCGACTACTAGTAGGGTTTAGGTCGCCCTACACAATTATTATATAATCTACTACTTATCCATTCCGACGATAGGTTGGTTATTTCCCCCACTTGGGTTATCACCAGATAGGGGTGGACAATGGTCGGTTACGGTCGGATTCGGGTGAAAAATCCCAAACTGAACGAAACCGACCAGTTAAATATGTCACCCATTCCCGTCCGTTGCAACCTTCGGATAGGGCGGGTCGGCTATCAACGGTTCGGTGGGTCAACGGGCGGGTTGGGCCGGTTGAGAAAACAAAAAACAAGGGAAGAAGAAAAGGAACCTAGAACCCAGAAACATCAAGCTTCAAAGGACATCAAACATCAAAATAAACCCAGAAACATCAAATCCAAAAACATAAACCCATAAAGTTTGAAACTTTCAACAAAATCCCACAAAAAAAACTACTTTAACATGAACACAAAGCAGATCTGGAAAAAAAAAGAAGCAGAGTGTGATGCGTGGTTGCCGCCATGGTTGAAACTTGAAGAAACTTGAACCAGATTTGAGAGGAAGAGAGCACGTCATGGTGAACCAGAAGAACCATAAACGAAGGCTGCATCTCAGATCTGAGGAAGACGCGCGATCCGGGGTGGTGCTCTGGACGACAGGACAGGGTGGCATGGTGCTCTTGCTGCTCTGGATGACGGGATGATGCGCCGATCGCGACTAATGGTGCTTGCAGGAGACAGATGTGTGAGGGAAGGTAATCTTTGTAAGATTAGAAGAGTAGAAGAAAAGTTTTTTTCAATCTTTGTAGTGTTAAGTGTATGAGTCTGAGACACTAGTAACCAGTGTAGTGTGTGTACTACACGCATAAGTCAGGCTGATAGCATAGGGGTATGAGTTCTTTCTTGTGCAGTGTGCATTTTTTTTTGAGGAGTGTGCTTTAAAATTAAAACATTAAAAATATTAAATGGACTGACCAGTGAGGCAGTGACCAAGGCCCTACGAAAAGTGTAAAAATGCATGTATTTATTGTAACTTTCGGTCGGTTCGGGTGTCAATGGGTAAAAAATTACAGACCCGCACCCGACCATTTCAACTCACATGAAACCGAATATTCCACCCGTTTTACCCGTTTACCCGACCCAACCCACCCACACACTCATTTTTTTCCCGGTTTCTTCGGGTTCGGGTTCGGTCTCGGTTTCTTGTCCAGTCCTATCACCAGACTCTCGAACTCGAAGCTCATCGTCGTCACACCACAAAGTATTAACTCCACCTTCTGTGGAAGGAGGTTAGATGCTTGAAGAGGTATACCACGAACGATCTCGTTTCCTCCGCGATCGAAGTCTAAGGTTATGAACACAAAATCACAAGTTAAAATCAAATAAGAACACTAAACCATAAGGTATAGGTTCGGCCAAGACTAGTTCTTAGGATTAGAGATTCCCGAAAATTATACAACTCATGCATTTATGATCCTTAAGTGTTAGGAGTTCATAAACAATGATCATTTAACAATGTTGAATTAAAATCCCACTAAGTTATACACTTAGGGCATTCGGCCAAGGCTAGTAAAATAGGCTAGCGTTCACTAAATTTTCCAATCTCTTAGGTTTAGCATCCATATGAATTAAGGAGCTCAAAACCATGATCATTTGGGAAAAATAAGAACAAAGTATCCTAGGTCCATAACCTTCTAGGTTCGGCCTTCGTAGGATTTATAGGTTAGAAATCTTTAAACTTTCCAATCTCTTAGACTTAGCATCCAAATATCTTATGGAGCTCAAGTCCATAATCATTTTGGAAAACAATGGAAATTTAAACATTCCAATCTCTTAGACTTAGCATTCAAATATCTCACGGAGCTCAAGTCCATGATCATCTTGGAAAAAATGAAAGTAATACATCCTAGCTTTAATAACATAGAATAAACAAGTTAGAAATCCTTAAACTTTCCAATCTCTTAGACTTAGCATCCAAATATCTTATGGAGCTTAAGTCCATGATCATTTTGGAAAAATAAAAACTCACACATCCTAGCACCTAAACACTAAGTTTCGGTCATCATAGGATGATGAGGAAAATATTCTTTGTTTAACAATAACTCTTAGGTATAGAATCACAAGGTATTAAGATTTCTAAATCCATGATCATAATAGGAAAGTTGAAACATAGTATCCTTGGCTTACTTATTCATATTTTCAGTCATCATAGGAACAAGCTATCAAAACTTCCAAGATTTATAGATTTAAGATCAATGGATAGTTAGAAACTCAAACACATGATCATATTCCAAAAGTTGAAACAAAAACTTTCTAGGTCACAAATGCAAGCATTCGGCCTTCATTGGAAGAGATAGGTAGAGATTTTTGTTTTACACAACGTCTTATTATGTGAAAATATAAGTTAATACAAGACTATCGAAAGTGGTTTCAACTCAAAAGGAGTTTTCTACCATTTTAGAAAGATTTTAGAAGTTTAAAGCATATAAAGAACACATAAAGCAAACTAAGAAATAAAAGATGAAACTTGCAAAAATATTCATATGAGAGCATTACCCTTAGTATAAGGAAGAACTTTAATGAAGAACTCAAGTAGAAAAAACTAATAAAAATGGAAGCCTTAAGTGTTTGAAGAAAGAAGAAATGGAAGAAGTTGAAGAAGTATGAAGATGGAGGAAGAAAATGAGAGAATGAAGATGAGTGATGATTATATAGAGGAGGGAGAGGGGAGCACGAAATTTTGGTGAGAGGATGAGCTTGGAGAGCAAGTTTTGTCTTTAAGACTTGTTTGGTTGAAGAGGAAAGAGAAAAATAGGTTTTTAGAATATAATATGATATATTTCAAAAAGTCCATCATGACCACTTTTTAGGAGGTAGCTTAGGCCATACCTCTAGTGAGTCACCTCACTCCCTCATGTCACCTCAAGCCTTTTATGTCTCCTATTCTGCTCCATTTCGTACTCGGTTGCATTTTCGATCGTAATTCTTCCGGCGTTTTCGCTCGAATAAAATATTTTATTTTTTTTTAAAGAAAATTTTCAAAATAACCAAATTTGAAGGAAACATAATAAAAACACTAACTATCTCGTTCACGGGTCAAAATTAGGTTTTTTGTACAGTAAACTTGTACCGGCGGTGAAAAAGCAGACCGGCTTTCGTCTGAATTTTCAACCGAAAATTTTACCGTAACCCTCTACCATAAAGTAGACTATGAATATGATTTTATTTTAATCAAAAACACTTTCTAACTCTCAAATTGAAAATATATTTTAATTATATTTTAACCAGTTGAACAACATAATTAAAATCAGGTTGTTACACCATCCGTTCCTCTATTAAACTCAGAAATTTTACCTTCATCGATTCCTCTACTTACTTCCTGGAGGTATAGATCCTGAACTTGTTTATCTTTAAGATCTTTCATAAAATCACTACTAATAGTGATCATACTTAAGCAAATCTTATTCTCAACCAATTCCATTCCTAAGTTCAAATCCCTGAAATGCTCAAGCGATTCTAACTCCTTAACCATCATCGCAGATACGAGCAAGCATTTCCTGCTTAAAGCATTCCGCTACCACATTGGCCTTCCCAGGATGGTACAGTAATTCAAAATCATAATCTTTGATAAACTCCATCCATCTTCGTTGTCTCATATTAAATTCTTTTTGATCGAATAGATACTTCAGGCTCTTGTGGTCACTGAAGACATTAAACTTTGCTCCATACAAAAAGTGTTGCCATATCTTTAATGCGAACACTATTGCTGTTAACTCCAAATCATGAGTCGGATAATTTCTATCATGAATTCTCAATTGTCGGGAAGCATAAGCCACGACTCTTCCCTTTTGCATCAGGACACAGCCTAAACCTTGGTATGACGCATCACAATATACGTCAAATTGTCCTAGTGGATCTGCTAAGATCAACACAGGTAATATAGTCAACCTGCCCTTCAGCTTTTGAAAACTTTGTTCACACTTGTCCGTCCATACAAAAGCTATATTTTTCCTCGTTAACTGCATCATAGGCAACGCAATCTTCGAGAATCCCTCTATGAACCTCCGATAATATCCAGCTAGTCCTAGGAAACTTCGTACTTCACCTACTGACTTAGGTCGTTCCCACTTAAGAACTGACTCAACCTTAGCTGGATCTACGAATATTCCTTCTTTATTAATCACATGACCTAGGAATTGTACTTCTTCTAGCCAAAACTCACACTTGGAAAGTTTGGCATAAAGCTGCCTATCCTTCAAAACTCACAACACCAATCTCAAATGTTCCTCATGCTCTTCCCACGTAAGAGAATAAATAAGAATATCGTCAATGAACACAACAACAAACTTATCGAGGAACGGTCTGAAAATTATGTTCATGTAATCCATGAACACGGCTGGTGCATTAGTTACACCGAAAGGCATAACTAAATACTCATAGTGCCCGTATCTCATCCTAAAAGCCATCTTGGGTATATCTTCCTTTCTTACTTTGATCTGATGGTACCCAGATCTTAAATCAATCTTAGAGAACACTACTGCCCCTTTCAACTGATCCATCAAATCATCTATCCTAGGCAATGGATACTTATTCTTAATCGTCACCTTATTTAACTGCCTGTAATCCGTGCACAATCTCGCACTTTCATCCTTCTTCTTAACAAATAACACCGGTGCTCCCCATGGTGAAACACTCGGTGTGATAAAGTCTTTTCCTAACATGTCATCCAATTGTTCCTTCAACTCTGCCAACTCAACCGGTGACATCCGATAAGGAGCTATAGATATAGGCCCTATCCCTGGTACGAGATCTATAGTGAATTCCACTTCTCTTTCCGGTGGCAAACCTGGAACGTCTAGAGGGAAAACTTCAGGAAACTCTCTCACAATAGGCATGGAATCTATGCTGGGAGTCTCATTAGCCTCCACTGCGAAAAGTATCACAAACTGTTGAGAGTTGTCACTCCTTGTAGAAACTCCTTCATTGGCAGATGCTACACTAAAAGGTTCAAGAAATGATAAAGTCTTGCTAGAACAATCTAGCACTACATGGTTAGCCGAAAGTCAATCCATGCCAAGAATAACATCTATCTGTTGCATAGGCAAACAGATAAGATCTACAATGAATGTCCTATTCTCAACAACGATAGGACACTGTAAACAAATAGACATAGTAGTCAAAGGATTACTGGTTGGAGTAGACACTGTGAGCGTATAAGGTAATTTGGAAACAGTTAAGTTCAAATGATCCACACACTTATGCGAAATAAAAGAATGTGTAGTGCCTGAGTCAAACAACACATACGAGAGTCTACCAGCTATCAAACACATACCTTGTATAAGATCAGCAGATTGAGAGGATTCAGCTCCCCTCACGGTAAACACTCTTCCAGTGACTTGAGGTTTGGCCACTTGTGGTCTTGCTGCTGGGACTCCTCTTCCAGCTCCACCTCTATTGTCTCCAGTTCCTCTTCCGGCAGCTGTCGGTTGTTGCATAACCCTTTGTCTGCAATATCGTGCCACATAAGCTGGTTTCCCACAGTTGAAATAGCAAGGCTATTTGTACGGTCTCTAGCATAATGAGATCCTCCACATCTGAAGTAAACTAAGCCTTGTGGTTGCTGACCCGTTCTAGGCACTGGTGCTGGTTTCGGTGTTTGCCCGGGTCGAGCATATGGTCTCTGTCTCCACTAAGAACCACTTTCTCCGCGCCTCTGGAAATTTGATCGGTTAGGACCTCCACTCCTCGGTTGTTTCTGTTCATTGGCCATCCTTAGGTCTATACTTTCAATGGCATTGCATCTCTCGACTAGTTCTAGGAAATACTGTATGTCAAGAGACACTACAGCCCTCTACAGCTCATCTCTGAGTCCTTCCTCAAATCTTCTACATTGCCATTCCTCACTTGGAAACCTCTGATAGAATTCTGAAAACTTGATCAAAGCTTCAAAACGTGATGCATACTCACCAACAGACATGTTGCCTTGTTTGAGGTTTGTGAATTCCTTTTCCTTTTCACGTTGAACTAGATGCGGAAAATATTTTTCGAAAAAGCAATCAGTGAATAACTTCCAGTTAATGTTCCTATCCTCAGCTTCCAACAGTCTTTTCTTTCCCTTCCACCAGAATTCTGCTCCCTCGGTTAACATGAAGGCAGCATAGGTCACTTTATTCTCCTCGCTGCAGCGCATAGTAGCAAATATCTTTTCTATCTCTTGTATCCACCATTATGCTTTCTCTGGGTCATACTCTCCTCGGAATTGAGGTGGTTTTCCGTTCATAAAATTAGTCAATCCGGCATCTTCAGTTACTATCGCCCTTCTCTGATTTTTAATTTCTAGCTGTTCTTTGTTCATCTGCAGCATCTCAGCATTCTGCTGGGTTTGCAGTAGCATAGCAGCAGCTAGGGTTTCCATTGCACTTGGAGTCGAAGATGATCCTCCTCCATTCTCAGTATTGTCGGCATTACCATTGACAGTTCCAATAATCTTTTCTAGAGTTTCGTCACCACTATTAGTTGGACGTCCTCTTACGTGAGCCATGATTCTGTTAAAAGAAATCATCCTCTCTTATTAGTATGACATATAATACTACAAAGGCAAGTATATAAATACCATATGCCAGACTAATATTATCCTCTAACATCAGATTCTGACACACTACCCAACTTCTAAGTATAGTCAACATCCGATGTGGCTTCAACTAGACACGACCAGTAACAACATCCTAAACCTCGCAGTCCTTGATTCTGATCGGACATAACCCACAGTCCGTTTTAGAACCAAACTGCTCTGATACCAAAATGAGACACCCCGTTGTGCCCTGGTGTTTTATTAGATTAATTACCTTCTTAAATCAATTCTTAATCGCATGCTTATCGTGAAAATACGTAGAAATTAAAAACTTATTTAATTATCATATAACTTCTACAAATTTAAAACACAATAACTTTAACATATGTAAATACACACTTAGTTGTTCATTACAATACCAAAACACTGTTGAGGGTATCCTCCCAGTAGGATCCCTCACAGGCATAAACTTAATAACAGACATACTTAGCGGAAATATAAAAATGCTCCTTAGACACACTGGCCATAATGTCTAATACTCTAATTGTCATGGATCACAGCTCGACCCCCAGTGTCGGGTTCGTAAGGAGTTCCATCCAACTCCTTAGCAATCTCCGTTTCATAGAGTTCCGTCCAGCTCCTCAGCAACATAACCCTCCATCGGGTCTTCTAACGTAAACCAAAGTAACCCACAAAAATACAGAAACATAGGGAATAAGAAACAGTTATATCATCAAAAAGCCAAAAAGAGTCATAGTAAATCATACGGTAATTGTCACAGACAAACAACGCACATAACTAACAGATCACCCTCAAGTTAATATATCATCCTCTACCCCCAATCTCATGCTACTCAAAGACACCATAGTTGCACACCTATTTCCTAAGGTGGAAGTGGTCTCGCGAGAACTCTTGATTTTACGTGTATTATATTACCAATACACAGTGTATTATATTACCAATATACGCAGAAGTGTTTTACGTGTATTATATTACCAATATACGGTGTAATATATTACCAATACACAGAAATGTTTTACGTGTATTATATTACCAATACACAGAAGTGTTTTACGTGTATTATGTTACCAATACACGGTGTATTATATTACCAATACACAAATGTCCTTACGTATTATATTACCAATACACTTTTGTCTTTGTGTATTATATTACCAATACACTTTTGTCCTTGTGCATTATATTACCAATGCACGGTTGTGGACAACAACACCTATGCTTGATTCTCACCAACCCGTTTTAACAACATCCTAGTGCCTTAACCTTCTATTAGAACTTGACACATATTATGCCATAACACCTCTTTAACATACATCATCTAGGTTAGGCACTTCTAAATCATCATTATCCTCACACCCAAAACAATCATCTCTTAGACAACATATATATCTTTGCTTAAAAACCACTAAGCATAATAATAAAAACCAGGCAGATCATGCATAACACAATATCAATCAAAATATTCACATATCACAAACATAGAACAAAATCAATTCAATAAAGGTAATATAATCAAATCAACCATCAACAATATAAAATCAACATAATATCGATAAACCTACAATCCCCGAATCGCCATTGAATTTTCAGAAAAGGTTTCCAATGTGATTTTGGTCTTGTCGATTACTCGACTACTAGTAGGGTTTAGGTCGCCCTACACAATTATTATATAATCTACTACTTATCCATTCCGACGATAGGTTGGTTCTTTCCCCCACCTGGGTTATCACCGGAATCCCGAACTCGAAGCTCCTCGTTGTCACACCACAAAGTACTAACTCCACCTTCTGTGAAGGTAAGGAGATTAGATGCTCGAAGAGGTATACCACGAACGTCCTCGTTTCCTCCGTGATGGAAGTCTAAGGTTATGGACACAAAATCACAAGTTAAAATCAAACAAGAACACTAAACCACAAGGTATAGGTTCGGCCAAGACTAGTTCTTAGGGTTAGAGATTCCCGAAAATTATACAACTCATTGATTTATGATCCTTAAGTGTTAGGAGTTCATAAACAATGATCACTTAACAAAGTTGAATTAAGATCCCACTAAGTTATAAACTTAGGGTATTTCGCCAAAGCTAGTAAAATAGGCTAGCATTCACTAAACTTTCCAATCTCTTAGGTTTAGCATCCATATGTATTAAGGAGCTCAAAATCATGATCATTTTAAAAAAATAAGAACAAAGTATCATAGGTCCATAACCTTCTAGGTTCGGCCTTCATAGGATTTATAGGTTAGAAATCTTTAAACTTTTCAATCTCTTAGACTTAGCATCCAAATATCTTATGGAGCTCAAGTCCATGATCATTTTGGAAAACAATGGAAATGTAAACATTCCAATCTCTTAGACTGAGCATCCAATATCTTATGGAGCTCAAGTCCATGATCAACTTGGAAAAATGAAAGTAATACATCCTAGCTTTAATGACATAGAATAAACAAGTTAGAAATCCTTAAACTTTCCAATCTCTTAGACTTAGCATCCAAATATCTTATGGAGCTTAAGTCCATGATCATTTTGGAAAAATAAAAACTCACACATCCTAGCACCTAAACAATAAGTTTCGGTCATCATAGGATGATGAGGAAAATATTCTTTGTTTAACAATAACTCTTAGGTTTAGAATCACAAGGTATTAAGATTTTTAAATCGATGATCATACTTGGAAAGTTGAAACATAGTATCCTAGGCTTACTTATTCATATTTCAGCCATCAAAAGAACAAGCTATCAAAAATTCCAAGATTTATAGATTTAAGATCAATGGATAGTTAGAAACTCAAACACATGATCATATTCCAAAAGTTGAAACAAGAACTTCCTAGGTCACAAATGTAAGCATTCTGCGTTCATTGGAAGAGATAGGTAGAGATTTTTGTTTTACACAACCTCTTAGTATGTGAAAATATAAGTTAATACAAGACTATAGAAAGTGGTTCCAACTCAAAAGGAGTTTTCTACCATTTTAGAGAGATTTTAGAAGTTTAAAGCATATAAAGAACACATAAAGTAAACTAAGAAATAAAAGATGAAACTTGAAAAAAGATTCATATGAAAGCATTACCCTTAGTATAAGGAAGAACTTTAATGAAGAACTTAAGTAGAAAAGATGAATAAAAACTAAAGCTTTAAGAGCTTGAACTTTTAGAAGAAAGAAGAAGATGAAGGTTTAATGGAGGTTGAAGGGGGAAGATGATGAAGTGAAAATGAAAGGGATATATATAGAGAGGGGAGAGAGTGGCACGAAATTGAGGAGAGAGGAATGAGCTTGGAGAGCAAGTTTTGACCTTGTGCCTTGTTTGGTTGAAGAGGAAAGAGAAAAATAGGTTTTTAGAATATAATATGATATATTTCAAAAAGTCCATCATTACCACTTTTTAGGAGGTAGCTTAGGCCATACCTCTAGTGAGTCACCTCACTTCATCATCTCACCTCAAGCCTTTTATGTCTCCTATTCTGCTTCATTTTGTACCCGGTTGCATTTCCGATCGTAATTCTTCCGACATTTTCGCCCGAATAAAATATTTTATTTTATTTTTCAACGAAAATTCTCAAAAAAACCAAATTTGAAGGAAACCTAATAAAAACACTAACTATCTCGTTCGTGGGTCAAAATTAGGTTTTATGCACAGTAAACTTGTACCGGCAGTGAAAACGCAGACTGGCTTTTGTTTGAATTTTCAACTGAAAATTTTACCGTAACCCTATACCATAAAGTAAACTATGAATATGATTTTATTTTAATCAAATACACTTTCTAAATCTCAAATTTAAAATATAATTGAATTATATTTTAACCCGTTGAACAGCATAATTAAAATCATACTGTTACATTGGTCAAACAAACCAGTTAACCAATTAGTTCCCAATTCAAGAACAAGAAAAGGAAACCAAAAAAGGAAGAACCATTACGTTTCTAGGATTGGCACAGACTAAATAGACCATCCTAAGAGCCTCCAAAACTCTAAGAATGCAATGAGTTTAGAGAAAATAGGGAAGAAACAAGGTGTAGCCGCACTAGGGTGGCTAAAATGCAAAACTAGGGTTTTAAAATGAAACCCTCAGTTACTGTGAACATATATAAGCTTTAGACCTGAGCACGGTTGTGCTAAACTCAGCGTCTACGAGATGCTGTCCTCTTTTGAGTATGGTCGTGCTCCCTATTAAGTATGGTCGTGCTTGTGACTCGGACAGCCATAAGACACATGCTTCAACCCGGGCGTGCTGGACATGAGCAAGGCCAATGAACGTGGGAGTAAGCTTTCTGGACTTTAGTACTCTGCCAATCCCAGTCGTTGGCGTGACTATCAAGAATACATGTTCGCCTTCCTCAAACTCTAGAGGTCGTCGTCTCTTGTTCGTGTAGCTCTTCTGTTGGCTCTGAGTAGTCCTCATTTTCTCCGGGATCATCTTCACCTTTTCTGTCGTTTGTTGCACGAAGTCTGGACCCAACAGCAAACTCTCACCATCCAGGTACCAACATAAAGGCGGCCGACATCGTCGACCATAAAGGGCTTCATAAGGTGCCATTCCAATGCTTGAATGGAAACTATTATTGTAGGTGAATTCTATCAAAGGTAGGGATTCGTCCCAACCCCCGACATCCTCCAAAACACAAGCTCTCAGCAAAGTCCTCTAGTGACTGGATTGTCCTTTCCGTTTGTCCATTAGTCTGCGGATGATATGCGAAACTCAATCTGAGTTTCGTTCCAAGCGATTTTTCAAACTCTGCCAAAACCTCGATGTAAACCGCGGGTCGCGATCTGAAACAATGCTCGAAGGCACACCATGCAGACTAACAATCTCTCCAATGTACAGTTGGGTTAACTTCTCCATAGAGTATCTCATATTGATTGACAAAAAGTGAGCTGACTTAGTCAGTCGGTCCACTATCATCCATATAGCCTCATAACCCTTCTTAGTCCTTGGTAATCTGGTCACGAAATCCATCGAGATTCCATCCCATTTCCATTATGGAATATCTAAAGACTGTAACATTCCTGCTGGTCTCTGGTGTTCCGCTTTAGCTTTTTGACATACCAAACAAGAAGGGACGTATTCCATTACATCTTTCTTCATCCCATACCACCAGTACGACTTCTTAAGATCTTGATACATCTTCGTGGCCCCTGGGTGCATACTCAACCTGCTCTTATGAGCCTCTTCTAAAATCAGCTTCTTCAACTCAGCATCATCAGGTACAAAGATTCTCTCGCCAAACCTCAAGATTCCATCTGTTCCTTCTCTAAACTCCGACAGAGCTCCTTGACGTACTAAGTCTCTTTCTGTATGCAGATACTGATCAGTCTCTTGCTTCTCCTTTATCTTCTCCATTAATCAATTTGACACGGTGGTCCTGTTTAGACACAGTTTTCCTGGCGTACTCTCAACTGACAAACTTAGATCTCGGAATTGTTCTAGCAATTCCTGCTCTTTAACCATCATCACTGATGCGTGAATTGACTTCCTGTTCAAGGCATCAGCCACTACATTCGCCTTTCCAGGATGATACTGTAGTTGAAAGTCATAATCCTTCAGGAATTCTAACCAACGTCTCTGACGCATATTCAACTCCTTCTGATTAAATAGGTACTTCAAGCTCTTATGGTCATTGAAAACATTAAGAGTAGCCTCGTACAAGTAATGTCTCCAGATTTTTAAAGCAAAGACCACAACAGCCAGTTCTAAATCGTGCGTCGGATAGTTCCTCTCATGAATCTTCAACTGCCTCGAAGCATAAGCTACAACTTTCCTATTTTGCATCAGCACATAGCCCAAATCTTGATCCGAAGCATCACAGTAAACCACAAAAGATTCCATGGGATCAGATAGGATCAATACCGGTGAGGTTGTAAACCTCCTTTTCAGCTCTTGGAAGCTTCTATCACAGGCTTCTATCCACACGAATGCTTGGTCCTTACGATTCAACTGGGTGAGAGGTCCTACAATCTTGGAAAATCCGTCAATAAACCTCCTGTAGTACCAAGCCAAACCCACAAAAGTACGGATTTCTGTTGCCGTTGTCGGTCTTTCCCATTCCAAAACAGCCTCGACGTTAGTCGGATCCATAGCAATTCCTTCGCGGGATATTACGTGACCCAAGAATTGAACTTGATCCAACCAAAACTCACACTTCTATGGTTTCGTATAGAGCTACTTCTCTCTCAGGATCTGAAGAACAATGCTAAGGTGTTCAGCATGAGTCTCCTTGTCCGGAGAATAGATCATAATGTCATCAGTGAAGACGACTACAAACTGATCCAAAAAGGGACGAAAGATCCAATTCATATAGTCCATGAATATAGCAGGTGCATTCGTCACTCCAAACGGCATCACCATATACTCATAATGCCCATAACGTGTTCGAAACGATGTCTTAGGAACGTCTTCTGCGTTTACTCGTATCTGGTGGTATCCTGACCGCAGATCTATCTTTGAAAACACTGCCGCGCCACACAACTGATTCATAAGATCATCTATCCTTGGAAGAGGATATCTATTTTTAATCGTGACTTTGTTTAACTGATGAAAGTCCACACACAGCCTAGCAGTTCCATCTTTCTTCTTTACTAGCAGGATTGGAGCTCCCCACGATGACACACTAGATCGTATAAACTCTTTCCTCATCAGCTCCTCAAGTTGGTCCTTCAAGGTTTCTAACTCTGATGGCGACATGCAATATGGTGCCATGGATATTGGTCCAGTGCCTGGAATCAGATCAATTGCGAACTCGATTTCCCGAACAAGTGGCAATCCAGGTACATCCTCAGGGGAAACCTCTGGAAACTCTCGAACGACAGGTACGGATTCCAAGTCAAACTCGCTCTCGACGTCCAAGGAAAACAGCAGCATGTAACCTTGAGCTCCATCTTTCAAAGAAGCTCTTACCTGACTAGCAGATAAAAATCCAGAAATCTCCTCCCTAAAGATTAAGGTTTTCTGAGCACAATCTATTAGGATATGGTTGAAAGATAACCAATCCATGTCTAAGATTGCATCTAACTGTACTAAAAACAAACAGATCGAGTCTATAAGGAAATGTCTATTCTGAACGATGATAGGACAGTTTAAGCAAACAGAATTAATAGTCACAGGTTCAGCAGTTGGGGTAGAAACAATCAGATTATATGGCAAGGAAGAAACAGGCAAGTCTAGAATTTTCACACGATCCATCGAAATAAAAGAATGAGTTACGCCTGAATCGAAAAGTACAGACACGAGATTATCAGCAATGTCGCACTTACCTTGCACAAGAACAGCGTAGTTCGATGCCTCAGCACCACTCATGGTATACACTCTTCCCTTAACGGTTGGCTTGTTTACTCTGGCATGGTGACAGAATGCTCCCTCTTTGGTGCACGGCACTCCTTTGCCAAGTGTCCCACGCGTTCACAATTGTTACACTTGTAATCCTTCTTCGGGCAAGCATTGGCCAGGTGGCTCGGATTTCCACACCTGAAACATCTCCTTTCTTGGCCTTGATCGTTGTTTCTCTGGCCTCCACTTCCTGTCCCCGAAACATTGGGACGAGCTTGTTGTTGTTTCTGGTTGTAGCTAGATGCCTGGTGATACGTTCCTCTGGTTTTTCTTCCATTTTGAATTCTGGCCTTGATTCTAGCTCTTAGGACGAACAGGTCCTCCTACGCTTCCCTTGTTATCCTTTCCTCTGCGCATCATCTCAATTTTCCGGCACTTCTCCACTAGTGGTTGGAAGTTCCTGATCTCCAACGGCAATACCGATTCTTTAATCTCGAAGCGCAGACCGGCTTCAAACTGCTCACACTTCCATTCCTCACTGGGATTGTCTTGAAAGAAACGGAAATACTTGGCAATGGATTCAAACATCTCCGCATACTCCCCTACTATCAGGTCCCACTGACTCAGCCTCATGAAACCCCGCTCCTTCTCTTTCCGGGCACTCTGGGTAAAGTATTTGTCTAGAAACTTGCCACGAAATACTCCCCAGGTAATCGCCTGGTGCTCAGCCTCCAACAACTGCTTGGTGCCCTTCCACCAGTACTCAGCATCGCCCACTAGCTGGAACACGGAATAGGGTACCATAGATTCCTCTGGAGTGTGTACCAGATCGAAGATCTTCTCTAGCTCCTGAATCCAAATATCAGCCTTTATTGGATCCACTTCTCCATCAAACTGCGATGGATTCTGATGTCGGAAAGCGTCCAGATGCCTTCCCTTTGCAGCTTGTTCTGCCCTCTATTGCTCCTGTTGGTTCTGGGTAGCAGCATTAGCCGTCTGAAGAGCTATGGTAGCAGCCACGTCAGCCAGCGCTTGGGCAGCAAAATCCATTCCTCCGTAGCCTCGTCCACGTCCACGAGCAACTCTCTGGTTCCTACTGACCTATACTACACAAGCAGACAGAAATCCATTCCTCCGTAGGTCTCTATGGTTGTTTTATCACACATTACCTCAAAGAAGTAATTCAAACAACATCCAGACAGAAAAACACAACTTCAACACAACAGACCTAAACCCAAACATTCTCGAAAGACTCGACTAGCTCTGATACCAACTAATGCGACACCCTAAAACCCAGCATCACATGGTTACCCGTTGCGGAAAGAATCTTATTTAAAACGTTGGTCGCTTTCGGAAAAATAACCTTTTATATAGGGTTACTGAAAAAGGGTACTCAATTTTTTTTTTGTTAAAAGAAGTTAAGAAAAGGTGATGAACACTCAGAACATGAAAATGAACATCATACATATAAATATAACTGTCCCACTTGGGATCTTAGGTATGATCATAAAACAGGCCTTGTCGAACCGGTCAACATACACTAAAACAGCTACTGAAGAAACAAGTAAAAAAAAGGAAAAACAAACCAGGGATAGGGAACTGGGTACAAGACTCAAGAGATGGCTCTAAAAGCCTAGGGACTATCGGGACAACTCCAAAAGCCGATGAACGATCTACCAATGCCTCCTACATGCAGAGTGACCACAGACGCTACCCCTAGACGAGATATCAGATGCCGGATCGATAACGTCATTGCCATCGTCGATAAGGACGTCGTCATCTCCGGGATCCTGCGGATGGTACTCTGGCTCCTCCTCCACCTCGTCCTCGACCTCCATCAGTTCAAGAGGTTCTTCCTCGGGATCCTCCTCCAATGGATACTCCGCAAGCGGTTCAACTGGATCAAAATGCTCATGAAGAAGACCGGTGACTTGTAGCGTATGAAGGTAGTACCATGGAGGTGGAAGCGCCACATTCCTCGTCTCGATGGTATGAATCCTTCGTACGGGCACTCCGTTAGCATTCATCTCGGTAGTCGTGATTGGTCCTCAATACGTCGCGGTCGTCGTACCCTCATGTATAGTTCAGTTCTCTGTCGTCCAGCATGATCAAACACTTTGCTCCTCGAACTTGACTGTGTCAAGG
This sequence comes from Sophora flavescens, assembly GCA_030762895.1. NCBI lineage: Eukaryota > Viridiplantae > Streptophyta > Magnoliopsida > Fabales > Fabaceae > Sophora > Sophora flavescens. The sequence continues at coordinate 90,475,211 of CM061066.1, forward strand.
GAACATTCGGATCCATCTAAAAGCACGCGCATACCCGATACAAGAAGAAAAGAAAAGAACATACAGATGTGCAAGAGTGAGATACCGTCATAAGATATATCCCACAACAACCATGTACATGATACATACATCACGTAATCATATAAGCAGTTAAATCATGCATATACATAACATAACAGTGTTATATCAAAGGGTCTCAAACCCGCACAGTCAATCTTTGAAAATATGCATGGCACTTCAATATCAGGCTCTAACTTAATCTCATGAGATATCAACACCGTTTTCCACTGGAGAAGAATTAGAGTTGGTCAATCTCTAGCCCACCGGGAAGTTGCCTCCATACCCTCATGCATTTAAGCTCTCAGGACGAGCAACATCACACGTGCCTCTGAACCGGTCACATGGACTGACTCCCAGATACCACCTTGTATCTGATATGTAAGAAAACACGTCTTCCTGGGGAAATGCACATGAAAAAATATTTTATTCAAAATGTTTTCTTTGTGTTCATTCTTTTTTGCTGTCGCAGCTCAAAGCTAACGACTTAATCATTATTTCCCCATCACTTGAAAACTTAGAAACATAGGACACACAGTCCGAATGCTCAATCACAACTCCCAAGACCGATGCCGCAGTCAAGGGTTGTGGTCATATAAATCACTTATGCTTTTATTCATGTTTTGAACTTAACATGATAAGGACAATAGCCCACAACAACGAAATCAGAACGCACTGTCCTCTATTTCGAGAATTGGACTCTCAGTCCAGAACATCATGAATAAGACTCATGGCCCCGAATTAACACTGATCCAAGATCACGTGCGTATAACTGAAAACTAGATGCGACGTCTCGCGTACTAGATTCTCTTTCTTAAGTACTTATTTTTCGTTCAGTGAAAATCAAATTCAAAACCGAATCCTCGATAACCTATCCAGGCTATCGGAAAGTTTCTAAATCATTTAGGAGAAAACCTTTTCTTTAAAAATCTTTTATAAAGCATCTTTGAAATACTTTATCTTTGAAAATCCCCAATAGGATATTGCCAAATAATCTTGAAAGTTTTCACTTGAAGACACATAGTTCGAGAAGGATTTTTCTCTTGTATAACAATAGTTCACCAAAACCATTTCAACATTTAAAACAAATACTTTAAGTTAATGAGCTTTTGGAAAAGAACACCACTCCTTTCATCTTCAAAGCTTATTAAGGTTTTTAATCCTTATAATAGTTGAGCACAGACACAAGTCTGGCTTAGCAAACTTTCAATCAACAACAGTATATATTCTCAGTTCAATGCTAATATCACAGTTGAAAGTAGTTCATCACAGATATGCATTATAACATTTAGAACAAGCACAGTTCAACATCAGATAATAGCATAACAGTTCACGTACATTAGATAACCAAGTAAGCTCAATCAACATATAAATATTCAGTTAAACATATACACACATGCATACAGTTATTGAATATCTTTAGGAAATCCCCTCTTACCTCATGTCGGAGTTAAGAGTTTTGGATTTGAAAAGAAGGTTCACAAACGTCCTTTCTTCTCCGACGATGGAAGTCTAAGGTTACCAACATAAAGTCATGAGTTAAAAAAAATCACTCGAGAACACTAACCACAAGGTATAGGTTCGGTTCATACAATAAACTAGGATTAGGGGTTTTCGAAATTTATGCTACTCTTGGATTTATGATCCTTAAGTGCTAGAAGTTCATAAACAACAATCTTTTAACAAAGTTGAATTAAAAATCCCACTAAGTACTTGACTTAGGGTTTCGGCCAAGCATAGGTAAATAGGTTAGGAATTTCTAAATTTTCCAATCTTTAGGTTAGCATCCATACATAGTAAGGAGCTTGAAACCATGATCATTTCGGAAAATGGAAAAATCAAATGTCTTAGACCATGAACTCTTAGGTTCGGCCTTAACAAGTTTGAGAGGTTAGAGATCTTTAAATCATCCAATCTTTTGGACATAGCATCATTTAACATGAAGGAACTTTAATCCATAATCATCTTGGAAAACAAAATAAAATTACACATCCTAGGTCAAATGTTACATTCGGCCATCATAGGAAAATAAAGCAAGAAAATATTTTAAACTTTCCAATCACTTAGACATAGCATCCTTTAACATAAGGAGATTTTTAGTCCATGAACACTTTGGAAAACAAAACTCAACATCTTTGCCATAACCATTTAAGGTTTGAGTCTTTTCAAGAAATAGGGGTTAGAAATCTTCAAACTTTCCAATCTCTTGGACTTAGCATCCTTCTATATCAAGGAGTCTTAATCCATGATCATTTTGGAAAACAAAACTTAAATACCATTGCCTTAAAACTCATTGGTTTTGGTCTTTACATAAAAATAAGGTAAAAATCTTTAAACTTTCCAATCACTTAGAAATAGCATCCTTTGACATAAAGGAGCCTTGGTCCATGATCATCTTGGAAATGAAACTCAAATACAAACTCATACTTGTAAAATTTGAAACAATATTCACCTAAACCATACACATGGTTTCGGCCTCCTTAGGAATAAGAGGTTAGGAAACTTTGTTTTACACAAACTTTTAGTATGTGATAGTATGAGTAAAACAAGAATATATAAAATGGTTTCAACTCAAAATTTCTACCATTTTTTAGAGGTTTTAGAAGTTAAAAGCACATAAAGGACATATGAAGAAGACTTTGAAAAAAGAACTACATAAAAGTATTATCCTTAACAAGATGAACAACTTTGATGAAGAACTCTAAGAGAAAAGCTTGATAAAAATGTAAACTTTGTAAGAGAGAAGAAGAAGAAGAAGAAATGTAGTAAAGTGTAAATGTGAGAAATGGAGGAAAGTGATGAAGTGTGGAAATGAAGAGTATTTATAGAGAGTGAGAGGAGAGGGTCATGGTTTTGGGAGAGGAAGAAAGAAGAGAAGAAAGAATGTGAGTTGCTTGTAGAGAGGATAAGGAGTTAAGATGATGTGATGTGATTGGAGAGAGAAAGATGAAAAAGTGAGATTTTTTTTAAAAAAGTCAGGATTCACCTTTTGAGGTGTGTCATAACCTTCACATCAAGTCACTTCATGTCACTTCATCCACTTGATGCTCTGCTCCATTGTGTATCAGATGACTTCCCCAATTGTATTTCCCGAAGATTTCGCCCGGGAAATCCCTAAGATTTGGTCCCTGAACAAGATTTTTCGAAAAACTCCAAACCCACACAAAACATCATAAAAACACTAACCGTCTCGTTCAAGAATTAAAATTTGGTTTCTAGCTTAGTAAACTTGTACTGGCAGTGAGAACCCAGATCGGTTTTCGTCTGAATTTTCGACCGAAAATTTTACTGTGACTTCATACAGTAAAACAACACAAGAAAATGGTTTTATTTTAAATAAAATCATCCCTGAATTTTATAAAAAATAAACACATTAAAACATATATTTATTGATAAAGAAACATTCGAAAACAGGTGTTACACACGTAGCCATGCATATCAGCTTTCTTTTAAAAACTGTGGTGTGAAAGTGCTTAAAAACTGCACACATGGTACAATATTGAAATTACAAAAATGGCTTTTGGAATTTATTTTCATTGATCCAATAAGCTTATGTGAAATCATTGAAGAAGACGATGAAACACTAATTGGACTTGCTTTCGTGGTGCTTGGGTTGAAATATCGAATTCTATGGAATTGCTCCTTTTGTTCGTTGACATGTCGGTGATTTGGTTTTATCATATTATCCTCTAATCTCTTGTTAAGGGACCAACCTTGGGCCAAGGAAAATTGAAGTAAATTGCTTTCGTGGTGGTTTTTCTGGACTGACTGCAGGGGTGAAAGGGTGGAGGGTGGAGGGGAGGATGAAAATGAGGAGGTCGTGTGAAAAGGAGGAGGTCGTGTGACCTTTTACACCCAGTTTGGTTCTATGGAAAACAACGGGAAAGAAAAGTAGAGGAGGAAAGAAAAAGAAGGGAAAAGGAGAAATTCCTCCATTTGGTTCCCTTGAAAAAGAGAAGGAAAGAAAAGTTTTAGTGGGGCCACACAAAAAAGCCTTTCCTCTCTAATTGAGGAGAAAACCGAACTGAAACGGGAAGTTTGGGGTAAAAAGACTTTTACGCCCCTTGAAAAGTTGCCTATTCCATCATCTTCCAGCAACATCTATCGCCATTCCTTTAGAAGCAGATACATGGTAAGCAGAAAGACGAAATCCACCAGTAGAACTCGAGGAGGTGGAGAGCCCCGTGGCGAAGACGTCGGCGACATAGTCATGGAAGGAGACAGCGACATCGGACTGGCATAATGGAGCGATGGATGTGGCCATGTAGAAAAGGAAGAAAATATAAAGCAGCACGTAGGAGGGCGGTGGATGAATTTTTTTTCACCCCTGATTGTGGTGGCACAACACACACCCTCAATGAAGAAGAAGCTGACACAAAAAGTAAAAACTATCGGAGTAGTAATAATATTAAAAAAATTAATAATTTTAAAAAACTATTAAAGTATATGATAAATATGTCTTGTTAGCATTAGGCACACGTACAAACAGTGTGAAACGTGGGTGATAGGCTACATTATGCTATTTAATATTTATTATATTGTATATTTATTCAAGGATATTTAGGTCATTTTATAATTATGTTCTTTTCTTTCAACTCAATTTCTATTCAATCAAATAAAAATAATAGTTATCTTTCCTTTCACTTTCCATCATACCATATAATCAACCAATCATCTCATTTTCTACTATTTTGCTGATGGCTGAGATTTCCAACCCTTCCCCAAATCCGAGTCTCTTCCGACCATATTTCCTCTGGATACCACACAACAAGAATTGACCATCATCCCAACAAAAATAAAATTCATTTAAGAAAACTTAAACAATGACTGTAAAGAGTCGCCGGCTAAGGAGGGGGGACTTGAGGCAGAAGGGTGACAAGGCACGTGTTTTTTTAATTTAGTGTTCTTATGGTTATTATTTAACCCTTTCATCTCTCAAAATAAATAGTAATCTCATATATATATATATATATATATATATATATATATATATATATATATATATCAACAAAATAAAAAAAAATTAAAACAAATCAGGTGCCACATTTATCCACCCCCTTTCTGTATTATCCACATTTATCCATTCCTCCCCCTTTCTGTTACGTTATTTACTCCCTTCTCTTTTGTGAAGAGAACAAGAACCAGTAGGCACAGCTCTTTCCCTCATGCCGGACCACCCCGCCGACGGAGAACGGCGGCCGCTACCCCCTTTCCCCTTCCTCCGCCGCCTCCTACTGCGCTGCCGCTGCCGCTGCCCATTGTTCCAAGCACGCCATCGCCGCCATCATATGAGTGAGTCTGGTATGCCACCACTCTCTCAAATTCCATCATTCTCACCTTCTTCTTCAATGGGTAACAACACTTTCAGAAAGCGTGAACGTGAACGAAGCTTGAAGATGACTCGGATGTACACTCAGCTTCAAGCCACTCTCCCTGGTCTCTTCCCCAAGGTTCATCAATCATCAATGCCTCCTTCACATTCATACTTCAACTCTTTCTTTTTTATTTTATTAATTTTGGATGTTAATTAATGTCAATATTGTGTTTCGCCCATTTTGGCTTATTATCAAATGTGTTAAATTTTGCCAATCATAATCTGTATCGAATGCTACTTGTTAATGGGTAATGGTTTCCATCTGAAATGGCCTAACTTTTTTTTTTATGATATAGGCTACAAGGGAAGTGATTATAAATTAAATGAAACAATTGGGTACATTAAGGAGTTTGAGAAGAAGAAGCAAAAATTGGAGGAGGTGAAGGAATCAATGAAAGCAGTGGAAGGGAAGTGGAAGCTTCCATGCACTACTACTAACAGGAATTGTTCTATCACAGTTAATCATGGGAATTTGATATTGGCAATCACAGCGTTAGTGCAAAATGGTGATGGAAACAGTGCCATCGTTGTAAATAGATGAAATGGTCAAATGTATAGTGAGTTACTACTCACTAATAAAAAAAACTTATGACCTTTGTTGTACTAGATTTTTGTATTTTAAGATGAAGTTATGAATGAGATGTAGTCTTTTGCAATGTATCCTTAATTTGTCTTTTTTTAAAAGCCAAATATGTGTTCCAAAAGCACCAGAGCATGAGACCAGCGCATATTAACTAAGCTAACTTGTACCAAAGCTAAAAACCAAAATCAACCCAGTAAAGTATCGGCCAGATATTATCAAGAGGCTACTATAGACCAAAGATGTGTAGCAGCAAGGCAGATTAGTTAAATACTCACACCAAAGATCATAGCCTTCCATTTTCAAGTTTCCATTGTTATCCCTTTTTCAATTGTTAAGCTCCACATCAATATAAGATTGTTGTAATTCCTTTTAAGCAACTAAGCAATTTTAGTCACACCTTTTAGTCCTCTGCACCATAGTTCCCCTTTACTTTATTGCAGTCAAATACTCACACCTTCATTTTTCACTATTGTTTGCTTATTTTTACACATTAATTCTGATTTTTTAGGTGAAAAAAATTAAATACAGAGGTTGAGTCAAATTAAGTAATGCTAAAAAATTGTGAGGAAAAACTGGTATAGTTTTTTCTGGTTTTCTATACATATGTCTCGATATTTCTATCTCATGGATGTCAAGTTTCAGTGGACTTCATGTGTTATGCAACAATTCAAACCATCAATTGATATCCATTTACTTGAGAACAATTTTGTAAATGATATTGAATTACCAAACATGAATTGCAACAAAAGACAATGAATTTTATTCTGGTCAATATATGAAATAAAAAGGAATAAAAACGTGGTCCAGAAAACAAAAACGTAGACAATTGGTGCTGAATCAAAAATTTATACTAAAACGGAATCAAGGTGCAATCTACAGCTAGTACGTCCACATAATCAGGTTCACCTGTAACCCAAAGTCATAAAACATATAAATACATGTTACAACTTATTCGAAACAACAATATAATTTAAAACTCCTTGCAATCCAAATTCATTGAACTTAAATAATTCAAAACATCAACTTATTTCAAACTCATACCTTTAATTTATCTTTTATTTGCAACTTCATCGATTATGACCGTGTTCTCCACATACTTGGCATGATCTCCTTTTGACTAGTGATCAATTTATTGACAACTCTAGGCTACTTTTGATTCTTCCATGTTGACTCTCTTTCATTGCATCTTTTTTTCTGCCTTTAGTTTGTGACATGAGTGGATCTCCAATATTTAATTCAGGTGACACACTTAGTTGCTCACATAGCGAATTCTGGCAACTTGCCTCTAGAGAAATTGTGTCATTTTCAATGTGCATTTCATTTTCCATTGTTAAAGCTCTTTTGTATGTTTGCTATAATAAACTAGCTTGATTGTGCACGTGTATACTTCGAAGAGTTGCCGAATTGTTGTTGTCACGGGAAAAAAAATGTCTCATCTTCAAATCCAATGCCCTTGTTTGCATCTTTAGTCCAACGCTGTAAAATATAATTACTTTGAATTTCTAAAATATTTTTTGCTTGAAAAATTACCAAGATATGCCTACATAATATTCCCAGAAATTCGAACAGTTGGCAACCACAATTTGCAACCTTTGTGTCAAGATCTACATAAACGGTAAATGTGTCTCGAGAGTCAAAACAACTAGATACCTTATATCTATATCGAGAACCATTTTTTTTCAATTTTCTCCTTGGTGAATTCAATAATCTTTGCGAGCTCATCATGAAACTTTCCAAAGATGGTTCTTGTATAAATTGATGTTGCATGCTCCGCAATTTTTGACTTAATATCCAAGATAAGCGATTGGCACCTCGATTCAAAATCTTCTCTTCTTTCTGTTTCATAGCGACTATCCATTGCTTTGTCAAATTTCACAACAAAATCATGTAGTGTTGTTGAAGAATTAACAAAAGAATCAAAAAAAAAAACATTAATACTCTCGCTCCTCTGTGTAGTGTTCATCCCGGCAAAAAAAGTGCTTTTATTATAAATAGGTACCCATGACTCTCATATTATACAAACCTTGAAGCCATCCATTCCCCTTCAAATCATAATCAACCATTGTACGTTCCCAATCTTCTTCAAAATCTTTTATGGACGGTGAATCACAAATGCATGATTTCAATTCACGCTTGAAAACCGAGTTTTTATGGTATATATGTGAAAGCTTCTCAGGAATTTTTTTTCTGATGTGCCACAAGCATAATCGATGACGGGTATGTGGAAACACCTTGGCTATAGCGGCTTTCATCGCCAAATCTTGATCTGTTATTATTGAGACATGACTTTTCCCACTCATTGCCTGAAGCCAAGTTTGAAATAGCCATTCAAAAGAGTTCTTTGTCTCATCTTGCAACAAAGCACAACCAAATAAGATAGATTGACAATGATGATTAACCCCAGTAAAAGGTGTAAATGGCATATTGTACTTGTTGGTTTTATATGTTGTATCAAACGTAACAACATCCCCAAAAATTTTATAAGATAATCTTGATCTTGCATCTACCAAAAAAAAAATTATCATTCTATCTTCATCATCACATTGTATTGCATAAAAAAAATTTGTGTTCTTAGCTTGCTTACAGAAGTTTAAAACAGCTTGAGCGTCTCCAATGTCAATCCCTGTTGGAAAAAGATAAATCTCAACCATTAAACATTACGACAACCTTTCCTGTAGGTACCCCCTCTTTATAAAACTTCTCAACAAGGTTCTTAGCAGCTGCGCTCATTTTCTTATGACAACGAAGATATTTCACACTCTTAGGGCTAACCATGGCATGGTTATGAACATTACTAAAGCTTTTGATAACCCATTACTTCTTTTCCATGCTTTTGAAACAACAAGTGATGCCTTGCAATCAGTTCTTGAAGTCGAGCATTTTTTGACAGTATGCCTACCTTCATTACAACATATCAGTATACAAAAATTTTCCTTAGTTGTACGAATACGAAATCCAAAACCCTCTTTCTTAGCAAATGATGTATACAATTCTCTAACATCTTGAAGGGAGTCAAATTCCATTCCAACACAAGGAAGATCATTAGAATGTTCATCAACATTGGCCTCGTCTAAATTGGAATTTCCTGAAGAGTTTTCCATGCACTCCATATCCATGTAACAATATAAAATTTATGATCCAATATTATATCAGCATGAAGGATATAAAAAAATTTAAAAAGGTGAGAATGTCACTCAAATACCATAACTGACCAACTAAAGAATAATATCAAACACTATACTAGATAGATGTAAATGCAAGAGGTGTAGTTCTGCATAATTAAAAGAAAGACAACCACTTGTAGCAACTAGTGAAGTGCCAAACTGCACAGTGTATCTCTAACAAAATTTGCTCCACTTGTAGATAACCACTTCTTGTCATTCAACTCCTATAGCAATATTAAACTAGATACTTATAATTGGCATGAGAATTGGAAGCAGTAGCTGCAGGGCATGGCAGGCCATCTAAGAACATTCATGTTTTTTCCCTTTGCTGTCAATTAACAGCTTTGTCTAATTATAATTGTAGAGGGTAAAGACAAAGCCAATATTTTATTTTATTTTTGAAAATTCAAAAATGGTATTAATTGAAGCTATACCGGCACCAGCCAGAAACGCATGCACAAGAAAAGCTCACCCAAGCCAGTAATAGGAAATCAACTTTGACTTAAACATAACAAAAAAGGCAGCCAACACAAACTTTTTAAAAACAGCAGAGAAAACTAATGGGATAATATTGTGTATCAGATAATGTGCATATTATTTGTTGACCTTGATTTATTTTCTGTATAGTTGTCTCCAAATCAATTAGGAGAAATCATAGGCTTGATTTATTTCTTGTATAGTTGTTTCCAAATCAATTAGGAGAAATCATATGAATTAGTTATCAGATTCTTAGGAGTTATTTGTGGTAACTCTTCTGAAAATATTCGGTCTATCTATTCTCTACAAAAGTCATGAATATATATAGAAGAGTTACCACAATTAACTCCTAAAAATCTGGTAACTAATTCATATGATTTCTCCTAATTGATTTGGAGACAACTATACAGAATCAAGCATATGATTTCTCCTAATTGATTTGGAGACAACTACACAGAAAATAAATCAAGGTCAGCAAATAATATGCACATTATCTGATACACAATATTATCCCATTAAAACAGAGAATATGATATGCTGTTTTCTGATACACAATATTATCTCATTAAAAACAGACCCGGTGATAGTGATAATACATAGATACTTATAGCAATATTAAAGTAGATACTTATAATTGGCATGAGAATTGGAAGCAGTAGCTGCAGGGCATGGCAGGCCATCTAAGAACATTCATGTTTTTTTCCCTTTGCTGTCAATTAGCAGCTTTGTCTAATTATAATTGCAGAGGGTAAAGACAAAGCCAATATTTTTTTTTTTTGAAAATTCAAAAATGGTATTAATTGAAGCTATACCAGCACCAGCCAGAAACGCATGCACAAGAAAAGCTCACCCAAGCCAGTAATAGGAAATCAACTTTGACTTAAACATAACAAAAAAGGCAGCCAACACAAACTTTTTAAAAACAGCAGAGAAAACTAATGGGATAATATTGTGTATCAAATAATGTGCATATTATTTGCTGACCTTGATTTATTTTCTGTATAGTTGTCTCCAAATCAATTAGGAGAAATCATAGGCTTGATTTATTTCTTGTATAGTTGTTTCTAATTCATATGATTTTTCCTAATTGATTTGGAAACAACTATACAAGAAATAAATCAAGCCTATGATTTCTCCTAATTGATTTGGAGACAACTATACAGAAAATAAATCAAGGTCAGCAAATAATATACACATTATCTGATACACAATATTATCCCATTAAAAACAGAGAATATGATATGCTTACACAATATTATCCCACTAAAAACAGACCCGGTGATAGTGATAATACATAGATACTTATAGCAATATTAAACTAGATACTTATAATTGGCATGAGAATTGGAAGCAGTAGCTGCAGGGCATGGCAGGCCATCTAAGAACATTCATGTTTTTTCCATTTGCTGTCAATTAACAGCTTTGTCTAATTATAATTGCAGAGGGAAAAGACAAAGCCAATATATTTTTTTTTTTTTTGAAAATTCAAAAATGGTATTAATTGAAGCTATACCAGCACCAGCCAGAAACGCATGCACAAGAAAAGCTCACCCAAGCCAGTAATAGGAAATCAACTTTGACTTAAACATAACAAAAAAGGCAGCCAACACAAAGAGTTGATTTACAGAAGAGTTGACAGAAGAGTTGCCACAAATAAAATCTTGTAAATCAAGCCTATGATTTCTACTAATTGATTTGGAGACAACTATACAGAATCAAGCATATGATTTCTCCTAATTAATTTGGAGACAATTATATGCACATTATCTGATACACAATATTATCCCATTAAAAACAGAGATTATGATATGCTGTTATCTGATACACAATGTTATCCCATTAAAAACAGACCCGGTGATAGTGATAATACATAGAGAAGAATTGAAATTGCAAATTGGCTTACCTTGTTCCTGTTTACGTTAAAGACAAAGTCTGGTGTGGGAACAGTGGCGCAAAAGGGTGGGGAGAATATGAGGGTAAACGGCTACAGAGAGGTGTGCTGCGACGGTGATGGCGTGCTTGGAACAATGGGCAGCGGCAGCGCAGTGGGAGGCGGCGGTGATGTCGTGGTTGTAACAATGGGCAGCGGCAGCGCAGTGGGAGGCCGCGGAGGCAGGGGAAAGGGGGTAGCGGTGGCGATGCGGTGCTTGGGCCGCCGTTCTCCGATGGCGTCGTGGTCCGGCGTGAGGGAAAGGGCTGCGCTAAGGCAGTAACGTAGTAACGTAACGGAAAGGGGGAGAAGTGGATAAATGTGGATAATAACAGAAAGGGGTGGATAAAGGTGGCACCTAGGGGTCGTAATAAGCAAGGGTGCTCGTCAGGGCATATGATCTGACCTATTTAATAAAAAGGTCAGGGGTAGACTTTTTCAAAAGCCTTTTTAGATAAATAGGTTAGACCCAGATTTCTGAAAAAGTCTTTTAAGTCTGATAGGCCGGCCTATTTATAATAAATAAATAAATAATATTAAAAATAAAATTATTTTTTATTATATATATATAATATGATTTATATAATTTAAAGAAATGCAATTTGCTCTTTATTTATAGAATGTTGGTTTGTTCCACATGTATACTTTGAGGGATGTGGGACTAACAGAGCCAATTGTAAACTAATTGAAGAAACCATGATGTTGAGAATAGTGAAGTTGTTCAATCCAATGCTGTTAATGGCCAATGGCCGTGTGTTCAATTCAATGCCGTTAATGGCCATTGATGCCATTCAGCAACAACAAAGGTGTCAGCTAGTTCAGATAGAAACGGCAAGGCAATTGCCAGGGACAATGCAACAGAAGAAATGTGATGACGAAGAACAAGGTGAGCGTAGAAGTGGTAAGTTTATTCTACATCAGGGCTTTGGTTTTAGGTGCGTAAGATGTCATGACTTATCATATATAGGAGTTAGTCCCACATTGCTAACAGGCCAGGCTAGGCTTTTAAAAAGGTCAGACCAGGCTTAAAAAAAGTCTTTGACAGGTAACAGGCCAGACTTAGGCTTTTAATTTTTCAAACAGGCCAGGCCTATTTAATCAAAGCCTGGCCTAACCTATTTCCATCCCTAGCAGCACCTATTTGTTTTTAATTTGTTTTATTTTGTTGTCAAAATTATTTGAGCAGTCCACTTAATTGATTTTAGAGAGGTGCTATTTTCACACATATATTTGACACATACGTGACATTTGATACATTAGCATAGTGTAGCGTTATTGTAGTAGTATTTTTTTTTAAAAAAATCTCATTCACCAGATAATGAATTGAATTCACCAGATATTTGTACATGATTCACCAGATATTTGTACATGATTCACCAGATATTTGTACATACTTAATCAAAAAATTTATTTCTCAAAAAAAACGTATTCACCAGATAATGAACTGAATTCACCAGATATTTATATCTGATTCACCAGATATTTGCACATACTTAACCAAAAAAATTATTTCTCAAAAAAACTCATTCACCATATAATGAACTGAATTCATCAGATATGTGTATCCGATTCACCAGATATTTGTACCCGATTCACATACTTAACCAAAAACTTTATTTATAAAAAAAACACACATTCACCAGATAATGAACTGAATTCACCAGATATTTGCACATACTTAACCAAAAAATTTATTTCTCAAAAAAAACTCATTCACCAGATATTTACACATACTTAATCAAAAAATTTATTTATAAAAAAACATATTCACCCGATACTGAACTGAATTCACCAGATATTTATACCTGATTCACCATATATTTGCACATACTTAACCACAAAATTTATTTCTCAAAAAAACCTATTCACTAGATAATGAACTGAATTCACCAGATATTTATACCAGATTCACCATATATTTGCACATACTTAATCAAAAAAATTATTTCTCAAAAAAACTCATTCACCAGATAATGAACTGAATTCACCAGATATTTGTACCCGATTCACTAGATATTTACACATACTTAATCAAAAAAATTATTTATTAAAAAAAATTAATTTTTTTTAAAAGAAGGACCCACTACAATGCCGCACAATACGGCACATACGGTATCGATGTTGCGGTAGATGTCCGAAAATTTTGTGTCAATTTAGTATTTGCCTTGTTTTTAATGGTTGAGATTTGATGTAAGGTTTTAGTCTTACGTCAGATTAGGTGTCAAGGGATCCTATCTCCAATGACTAGATGAAAAACACAAATGGCAAATCGTAATAATAAAATTAACAACTAAATTCAAAGCAGAGCTTATCCTTTATTTTTCTTTTTTCTTTTTTTGAAACAAAGCAGAGCTTATCCTTGTAATGTGAGAAGTTGTACTTCCTGAATATATGCTACACTTTATACATGAAGGGCTTGTATTTATGAAGAGCTTGATTCAATCCCCGAACAGCTGCACATGCTGTAGCGATTGTCATTAGCATAAAAACTAAATTCAAGGTTTGAAGCCAAAACCATTGGATTGTTCTTTTTTTGATCCTCTGTTTGGCAATGAACATCTTCACTGGAAAATATATCACTAAGGGCCAGAACGCCATGGCACCGAGAAGGGCTAGCATTTCATTGAAAAAGGGCATTGCCATGGCGAGAACAGTCACCACAACTACAAATATAGTCCTCCAAACGAGCCTAAAGAAATTGATGCTGAATTTTATTTTGCCAATATTCATCGGGTACTCCTCTATTACAAAACTAGAGCTTGGCCATCTTGTGCCAACCAAGGTTTCAACTATACCGAAAATGGGTTGGCTAACTACCTGCATGTCCATAATTTATTCAAGATCAGTGGTCATTTCAGTATGAAATTAAGATAAACGAACATATATAATCTAAGTAAATCTGAAACCTAATTCAATGACCAACGGTGTTTGGAATTAAAAAACGTTTAATTGATTTTATTTTATCTTACTTTACCTAAAATTGAATTCTCATATTTGAAATTCATTATAAAAAATGATTTGAATTGGTTTGTAAATGAATTTTTGTGATTAAAACACATTAAAGATAAATTGAATTCAATAATTATTTTAATGATTTTAGAGTAAAATATGTTTTCGTCTATCAAATACATCATCTATCAATTTCTTTTCTTATGGGTTTATTTGATCAATAGAATTCATAGCGTGGCAGGAAGGTTACAAATAAATTATTGTAGAATGGTCAAGATTGCATTCAAATGGAGAATGGTCAAGATTTTGATTTGATGAATGCACTTATTCGGTTATGAGTGGACTTGTTTCGAAGACCAGTAGAAGACTATGAAGAATCTTAATATTATTTTTTTTCCGATAATTAAAATTCTTTCATTGAAAAGATCCAGCTTTAGCATCATAGTGTTAAATCCACACTCCCCCACCCCAGCCCCAGCCCCAGCCCCTAATTAAGTTATCAAACAAAAGATTTTATTTATACCTCAAATTAATTTCTAACTAATTTTTATTCAAAACATACAAAGTGCATAAAGTTGAGCAAGATATTAAGAATTTAAAGGTAATGAATGTGAGAGAACCTGGTATGCTCCAAGCAGGTGCACAACAATGAAGACATTGGCTATGTCAATAAGCCAATAAGGCTCTTTAAACCCAGAACTCATGAGGATGCTACCAGGAGTTTCTGAGCCAAATGCAGCATAGCCAGAGCAGGCACATAAGAGAAAGGTAATTGTCATTGTGAATATACCAATCCTGTTTGCCATCTTCATCACTTTATTTTCTGGCGGTGATGATTTCAATGAGTCCTATTTTCCATACCACACCAAATATAACAATGTTAATGTCTATAACATGTAATTTTAATGAGAGTGCAAGTGTGCAAGTAAATAAGGAGAATTATTAATATTTGGGGAAAAAAAATATACGTTTAGTCTCTTAATGTCATTTAAACCTATATTTTTATCTCTCTCTTCAAAAAAAATTATATTTTTATCTCATAATTATTTTTTTGTTTTCGCCCCAAATATTTCTATAACTAATTGAATTCGCCATAACTATTAATACCGATAAAAATATTACCTAAATTTGTTGACATATTAACCTATGTGAACACAAGTATACAATTGGTATTACAAACTATGATAATTTCTGTTCAAATTGTATTTAAGAACGAATTTTATAACTTCTGAAAACATTGGGGACAAAAACTAAACAATATATCCCCTCCAAAAAAAAAAACTAAACAATATAGTTATGACTCAAAAATAAAAAGTTGAAATTAGGAGGTAAAAATTGATAATTTTCTTATAATGAATTTGACGAATAATTTTATGTTAGCAAAATCAGGTATGGTCTGCAACAAAGAAGAAGAAAACAACGGTAATGTGCAATCTCCAAGGCGTGTAGGAACACTAGGCTTTAGGTTCGATTCGTCCCCACCAATCTCTCCTCGTAGATTGGATGCAACATGTGTAATCGGCGAATCCCCTTCAGGATACAATGGAGTAACCTTGGTTTGGTTTGCACACCCTAAACCAAGCGTATCGTCAATGGCAGTTTACAGAACAATAGTCTTCTTAACTCTCTTTGTGCACAAGGGAGAAAAGAAGGTGATTTGGAGTGAGGATGGCTTGGGAAATTCTGAGATTTTCGTATGTCTTTACTGCATGCATATGATTCTATTTATAGACCAAATCATGCCTCTTGGTGAAGGAAAAAAACCCTTCAAGAGTTTAACCAACGGTCAAATACAACACTTAAGTAGAATTAACGATCTTGAAATTACACATCATAACTGTTGGCCTAGTGGCCAGCGGCTGTGTCCCCTTGCGCACAAGCATACAACGTTGTAACCACTGAACCATATATCAAACTTGTGATAAGCTTGCATCGTTATATCTATTTAACTGTTAACCCGCAACCTTTAATAAGGTACATTTTAATTTGAAAATCTCTCACAATCCCCCACCATTTTCAAAATAAACCCAAATCCCATTATTCTGGAAATCACATGCTTTCAGACAAAGGTATCTTGGGGATTTGAACCTTTGCTTAGTAAGCCATGGGTTTCACTCATCCCCGAATAATTTGGTATACAAGCTTTGAACCAAATATTCATTAGAACAAGCGTGCATGACTTACACATGAAATCTCAGTACCATTGAACGACGTGGTAGTGTGACACATTTGATAAGGCCTTATGTCGTGTATCATTTTCATGAGAGCTTACAGAGTCATGCCCAACTCTAAGAAGCGACCCCACTTCACTCTCATATAGGTGGACTTTACCAAAAGCACCCCCATAAGTTGGGCACCTCAGCACACATATGCTATAAGTCCATTAAGAGCAAAAGCTTACCCTTTTCCTTTGGTCCTTATGGTATCCAAGTACTTTTAAACCTTGTGATGTATCTATTCATCAAGTACTTGCAATCACTCTCATAGTGTACTTTGGCCACATTGAACTCAAGACTTGATGCTACTCAAGTGTGAGTTGGGTTTCCACCATTGGTGATCATGTAGATATGGGCTTGATTCCCATCCCTAATGTTGTTTTCACATCATGTCACTTGTCATTCCTTGGATATTACTCCATTTGCAATTAGTTCCTCGACATAACTATGTCTTAGCCCAATGTTCCTGGACTTTCCATTATAAACCTAGCTATATGCTCTTGATAGTGTTTACTGACTATCCCATTGTATGGATACCGGCGCCATTAAAATTGGTATTTCATACAACAAACTTTTAAGCCACTTAATCACTTTGTTAAATGCTGCCAATGCTACAAATTATGCAACCATGGTGGAACCGGCAATGTCATCTTATTTCTTGAGACCTCAAGAAATAACACCCCCACCAAATGTGAAGACCCAACCGCTTGTTGAAGCATGGTCTTCTGTATAATTCAACCAATTGGCATATGTGTATCCTTCTAATACCGAAGGATAACCATTATATTTAAACTATAGTTCATTGTCCCCCTCAAGTATTTCAATACTCTTCGGACAATATGCCAATGATCTTTTCTTGGATTACCTGTATACCTACTTAGTCTCCCTACAACATATGCAATGTTTGGCCGGGTACAAGTCATGTCATACATTAAACATCTAATTACTTTTGAGTATTCAAGTTGTGCTACTAGGCTACCTTTGTTTGGTAATAAATTAATGCTATGATCATAGGGAGTAGTGATAGGTTGACAATCAAAGTGATTAAATTTCTTTAATATTGTTTTTTCTACATAGTGCGATTGAGGTAAACCTACATTCTCACCATCTCTTATTATTCTAATTCCTAGAATCACATCAGCTACCTCTAAGTCTTTCATATGAAAAACCTCTAGATAAGAAACTCTTAGTTTCTTCTACCTCATCTAGACCAGTGCCAAATAATAACATATCATTAACATATAAACAAATCATGACCCCTTTTCCACTATGGAATTTACTATAAATACATTTGTCAGATTCATTTATTTTATATCCATTAGCTAACACAACTTGATTAAACTTTTCATATCATTTCTTATGAGCCTATTCTAGTCCATACAATGACTTTTTCAATTTACACAATTTCTTTTCTCGACTATTAAACACGAACCCTTCAGGTTGTGTCATATACGCCTCTTCATCTAATTCTCCATTTAGGAATATCACATCCATTTGATGGATGACAAACTTATAGATAGAGTCAAGTGCCAATAGCACTCTAATTGAGGCAATTCTTGCCACATGTGCATATGTATCAAAATAGTCAATACCCTCCTATTGTGTAAATGCCTTAATAACTAGTCTTGCCTTAAACTTATCAATGGTTCCATCTACCTTCATTTTCCTTTTGAAAATCCATTTACAACCTATTTGTGTGGAACCAGGTGGGAGGTCTACTAATTTCCAAATTTTATTCCCCATTTATTGAGTCCATTTCCTCTTGTGTAGCTTTCATCCAGGAAGCGGGATCTTGAGACTTATTGCCTCTTTAAATGTGCCTTGATCACTTTCTGTATTCTAACATATTGGCCTATAACTGTCTATGGACTCTCTTATTCCTTCAACAAGGAACATGAAAAACCTTGGTCTATAAGTTTTCTCTTTTCCAACTCTCTAACTTCTCTTAAGTTCTTAACCCACCAAAGTATCTTTATTAGATACATTGCTTTTCAGATCATGTGCATTACTATGAATATTATCCTTGCGACTTGGAATTGAGTTAAACTTATCTTCTTGAAAGATTCTTCCCTAAACTCAATTAATGTATTAACAGGATGAGTCACTAGATTCCATAACCATGAATCTATATGCTTTGCTAATTTTAGCATAGCCCGGGAACACACATTCAATTCCTCTTTCACATAATTTATTTCTTCTGGTTCAAGAAATTTTACTATTGCCCTACAACCTCAAACTTTGAAAAATTTGAGAATGGGTTTTCTATTTTCCAGAGCTCATGTGGGGTTATTTTGTTCCTTCTTTTGGAACCCTGTTTACTATATAAAAAGACTTCAACATGACTTCTCCCCAATATCATTTTGTTAGACCAACATAGAATACCATGGCTTCTACCATTTCTTCTTATATCCTAATTTTCTTTTCAATTATACTAATTTGTTATGGGTAATAAAGTGTAATTCTTTGGTCAACTATTCTAGTAGACTCAAAGCAACTAGGGTTATAAAATTATCCTAATCTTATAACACCTAAACATTTAATAAATGTCTTATAACAAACAATTTCAATTTACCCACACTACACAAAAACATATATATAATTATCAAAGTTTTTGGGTAATTGAACATACGTTTATATTTTAAGTGTTACACACATGGAATTCACATTGAGTTTTTAAACTATAACTGCAACACCTAAGACATATATTAAATAAAAATAAAAGACAAATCATTAAACAACAAAGACAACACCCCAGTGGTCAGCGCATCTGCACTCAACTACAGAGTTACAAGTTTGAATCCCTCTGGACTCAAATTTTAATTTTAAATCTGTTTTCTAAACAAACAAAAAAAAAACTATCGAAAAATGTTTTCAAAACACGAAACCACAAATTCGAACTCGTGCCACAACACTTGTGTAAACAAGCATTTGCCGCCAGGTCGACACATCCTTTGATTAAGATGTTTCACCGTTATATTTATTTAAGCATAAACAGACGCAACTTTTGGGACATCTTCCCCTGCCAGCTAGAACAATCAGGCCAACTTTGCAGATAACAAGACCCATTCATGACCCACACCATTTTTGGTCATTCAATCCCAATCTAAACTTTTTTCCATTGTTTCTATGTTTTGTATTCATGTCTAAACATGTTCTAGGATAAATCTACATGATTTTCATTATAGAAAACAAACAAAACAATGAGCCAATCATTTTAAGTTTTCTATAACATTTCTTCATGAACATCCACGTCCATTTTAACAACTTAGAACACTCAAAAAATACATTCAAAACATATATAATTTCTACAAAATTAAGAAACAATTCTCATCTTATATTCACAAATTCATGCATTCATAATATAAGATTGTCAACTCTAAAAATAATTGGTTCTTACATGGATTAAATCTATTAATGCATGCACTTTATATAATCATTTATATCTAAGACTTTTCTATCAGAATAGAACAACATAATTGCATGCATAATAAACCAAACATATTCATGTTCATCAAAATTCACATACTTGATTTTATTCTAAACCATGCATCTAAGGCTCTAATACCACATGTTATAATTTTAACATAAACAAAGAATGCCTTTAGCATTGTAAACACATGAATTTAGAATACCAAGTATAACACAGCCATGAAAGTAATTGTGTACCACCATGGTCAGAAATAAACATTTTTGATGAAACATGTGAGTACTCATCTCTCTTTGCTTGTAAAAAGACCATGCATCACTTTCTCCCAACGAGCGGAGTTTTCACCCTCGAACCTCTCCACTTTGACAATGTCAAAATGCCATCTCCCTCAATGTTGCAACCATTTTTATAAAACGAAATTCGAACCTAAAGATTGTTAGAAAAATGGGGTCTGGTCTGCAACAAAGAAGAAGAAAACAACGGTAATGCACAATCTCCAAGGCGTGTAGGAACACTAGGATTTAGGTTCGATTCGCCACCACCAATCTCTCCTCGTAGATTGGATGCAACAGGTGTAATCGGCGAATCCCCTTCAGGATACAATGGAGTAACCTTGGTTTGGTTTGCACACCCTAAACCAAGCGTATCGTCAATGGCAGTTTACAGAACAATAGTCTTCTTAACTCTCTCTGCGCACAAGGGAGAAAAGAAGGTGATTTGGAGTGAAGATGGCTTGGGAAATTCTGAGATTTTCGTATGTCTTTACTGCATGCATATGATTCTATTTATAAACCAAATCATGCCTCTTGGTGAAGGAAAACAACCCTTCAAGAGTTTAACCAACGGTCAAATACAACACTTAAGTAGAATTAACGATCTTGAAATAACACATCATAATTGTTGGCCTAGTGGCATGGTTAGAAGGAAACGTTGTAACCACTGAACCATGTATCAAACTTGTGATAAGTTTGCATTGTTATATCTATTTAACCGTTAACCCGCAACCTTTAATAAAGTGCATTTTAATTTGAAAATCTCTCACATTTTCTTTTTAAACTTCTGTGTTTGTACATTAAAAGGAATAACGATTTTCATATGGACTAGATTCCTAAAAATCACATTAAATTAATCATAAGTTGGATTCTATATCAACATTTGAGTGAGACATTTGTTTTTATAGCAAAAGATGGCACGCAAATGCATCACAATAGAACTATATATCCCAAGTAGGTTGGCACCCCTAGCTCAATCAATCATCTACAGCACACTAAAATTTTATTCCAAAAAATAGAAAAAATACAAAAAATACATGGGGGGACTATGCCAAAACCCATGGAGAAATAAAGAATCAGACAAATCTAAAATTAGGAAGACTATACCTATTTCGGTTAAAGTCTTCACTAATGAAACTAGGGACTAAATCCCACCAAGTAAAACATTGGGAATTTACACCAAAATTAGCTAACTTGAGCATAAGCATTTCCTTCTCTATATATGTGAGTCACTCCAAAATGCATATTGCTTAATAAAAATAAGCAATTCCTCCATCTTGCTAGTTGAATAATGCTATCCAAACTTATTTGGACACACATTATGCTAATTAACCAACTATTGAACGTATTTAATGAAAAATTTGGGGAACTTCACCTCCAATTTACTTAATCACATTAAAGTAAATTTTATTTTTTTGGTAAAAACTGGTTTTTTAAGTATATGTAAACTTTTGGTTAAATAGGTTTGAATCGTAACATATGGCTGGTCCAAGTGGTAATAGGTTCGGGCTCTTTAAGTAAGTGGTCAGGGGTTCGACTCCTGACTCTTATATATGGAGAATACCTGGTTGGGAGGGGGTAAAAAGGTTCGTTTGGTGGTCAGGATAACAGAGACATGATATGATAAGCTATCATATCCTGTCTGAAACTACTGTTTGGTGAGCCAGCATGATAGGATAAAGCAATCATGTCACTTATCCTATCATGTCCTTCCAGTTAAAATCCTATCCTGAGGGGAGGGCTGTGTTATAACCTAACAGGATATGATATAATGATTTAAAGTATAATAAAATATAAAATATTTTATATATAAAATAATTAAAGTATAAAAAAAATATAACATGCATGGTTACAAAAAAAAATAAAAAATAAGATATTTTAAATAATAAAAATATTAAAAAATAATTTTAAAAAATAATTTTATTTTGTCAAAATGTTAATTTTTGTTATTTTATATTATTTTAAAAAAATTGAAAAATATAAAAAAATATTATAATAATTTAACTATATGTAAACTAAAAACTAAAAATGAATATTTTAAATTATAAAAAATTAATTTAAGTTAAAAAATATTTTAAAATTTTTAAATATTATACGTAATTTTATCATAAGGATAATTTTGTCTTTTTATATAATTTTAAAAAATGAAAATTATAAAAAAAACTAAAATCTAATAAAATATGAAAAACATTTAGAATAAAATTGAAAATTTTTAAAATTCATACTAAAATTACAATGTTATCCAGTTGGTTATCTGGTGAACACCAAACGTCGGATAGGATAACTTATCTTACTCATATCATATCCATCCTTATCCTATCCTAACCACCAAACGACCCCTAAATACCATCCAGATCCCCAACAAAGATATTACTGTTTATGATGGGAATACTTTGTAAAAGACATAGTAACAAAAATAAAGGTTTGATAATACGCTAATTGGGTGATGTTTGTGCAAGTGTATAAATACTTAAATAGCAATATTCTTTTTTTGATAATATTTTTTTTTTTGAAATAACTTAAATAGCAATATTCTTCATAACAGTAGAATTTTATGATTATATGGGATAAAATTTCGATCAATTGGTCAGTTTTAGAAAGTAAATTACTTTTTTTTTAATAAGCACAAAAATATATTAAAAGGAATACAAGGACTATTCTTATCCACTACATCTTATCCACTACATCAAACACATTAGGAACCCTACCAAACAGAAAAAAGACTACAAGCACTGTACCATCCATATGACAGCCATATCACTGAACAACAAACCACTAAACAAACCCAAACCTGACATGAATCCACTACTATACATCCCAAAACTGAAACCAATCAGAACCACAACAACGTCAATCCAAAGAAAAAGAACAAATTTCCTGCCACAAGCTTCAAGCAAAAAAAAAAAAAAAAACACAGACACACACACAATAAATGAATTTACGAAAATTAAATGAATTTATGAATATTTAACAAAAATAAAAAAAGTATAAAAATTAATAAAAAAATTAGGGAAAAAATATAACTTACTTCCAAAAATGTAATATTCACAACATATATAATTTTTATTTTATTTTATTTTTTTGATAAAAGGCTAGGGAGTGCAAAGGCATCACAATAGGGGGGACAATTTGTGATAATCTGCAGCACACCCAAAATTTATTAAATAAAGAAAAAATTAAATACAAAACATGGGGGGACAATTTGTGATAATCTAGTTAATTAATCTAGTCAACAATTTACCTAAATCAATTGTGTCACGTAAGAACATATCAATTCAATTGTGAACCTCCTTTGTGATGATTTGCAAAAAAAAATGATGAATTCTTTTTTGTGGAAAAAAGGTGGTAGTGATAATAAAGGCATTCAATGGATCTCTTTGGGAGAAATTGTCCATTAGGAAAGAACATGGAGGTATGCTTTCGTGATCTCCAAGGTTTTAACCTTAAGATGCTAGGAAAGCAAGATTGGAAATTAATTTCTAACCCGGATGTTATGGTTTCTCGTGTCCTCAAAGCTAAATACTATCCGAGAGGGGAATTTTTATACTCCTAAGGTTGGTCACAAGCCGAACTATTCTTGGCATAGCATATGGCATTATCAGGTAATTGTAAAGGAAGGAATTAAATGGAGCTAGTATTGGTGACGGGTCAAAAATTGGTGTTTTTCATGATCCTTGGTTGCGTGATAGTGACAAGTTGAGATTGATGTGCCCGGTTAACTTGCAACTTCACAATTTGACAGTAAAAGATTTATTGATTGCTGGTGAGAAGAGTTGGAACTTTAATTTAATGTCCTCTTTGCTGCACCCTTTGCATGTTACAGAAATTAGCAAAGTCCCTCTCTTTGAATCAGTAACTCAAGATACTCTTTTATGGTGGCCTAGCAAGCATGGTGAATACACTGTAAAGTCTGCTTACAGTCTCCTCATGGAAAGGGTACTGGATTTATCCCACTTGCATAAGGATGGTAGCTGGTGTGCCTTATGGAAACTGAGAATCCCTCAAAAAGCTTAAGTTTTTCTTTGGAGATGTTGTCATGAGGCCCTCCCTACCCGCTGCAATCTCCATGTACTTAGAGGTGTCCATTGTGTTAAGTTTGCTGGTAGAGAATATTTGCACTTAAAAAATCTCCTATGTATTACTTTTCAGATTTGACATATATAGCCTAATACAAGTCTAAACAGAGTTTGTTGCAACTAACTAACTGATTAATCCACAACTAACTATTTTAAGCAAGGCATAACTAAAAACTACTAACAAATCCTCCCTTAAACTGACTTGCAACAGGCAATCAGTTTAATCAAACAATCTACACATTCCCAAACAATTCCTAAATTCTGCAAAAGAATCAAGTTTTACTGGTTTAGTCATGCAATCAGCCATCTGCTCCTGAGTGCCACAATGGACAAGTTCAATCCCTCCTTGCACAGATCACGAAGGAAATGGAACCTTACATCTATGTGCTTGCTTCGGCCATGGAGAACAAGGTTTTTAGAGAGCTTGATAGTGGAGCTATTATCACACAGAATGGTTGTAGCCTCCTTTGACTGTGACCAAGTTGTTCCAAAGATTCTTGAGCCATACACTTTGACATGCACATGAAGCTGCAGCTATAAATTCCGCTTCGTGGTTGATAGTGTCATAACCTAGGCTGCTTTTTAGATGACCAAGACACTGCACCTGACCCAAGCATAAACACATAACCAGAGGTGCTTTTTCTATCATTCACATCCCCCGCATAGTCACTGTCAGAGTAGGCAATGAGGTTCTTTGTTCCTCCCTTTTTGTACATAATTCCCAACTCCAAGGTTCCCTTAAAGTATCTAAGGATTCTTTTTCTTCTTTGCCAAGTGCATTTCTCAGTAGGCCTCTCCATGTATCCGCTTATCAAGCGGACAAGATACATCAAACTGGTCTAGTGGCGAGTCAAATACATTAAGTCGCCCACCATCTGTTTATAACCTGTAGCATCTACCATCTTTCCATCTTCATCTTTAGAAAGCTTGCACCCTGGGACAATTGGACTTTTCACCATGTTGTTGTTCTCCATTCCAAACCTTTCCAATACTTCTTTTGCATATTTGGTTTGACAAATGAAAATCCCTTTGTCAGTTTGACTTACCTCTATGCCTAAGAAGTATCTCATTTTTCCTAGATCAGTCATATCAAATTCCCTTTTCATTGACTCCTTGAATCTTTCAAACATATTTTCATCATTGTCAGTGAAAATGAGATCATCCACATACAAGCTTACAATCAACAATCTATTACCTTCTGCTGTTTTCACAAACAATGTGTGTTCATGAGAGCATTTTTGGAATCCTTCTTTGCTGAAATAGGACTCAATTTTGCTGTACCATGCCCGTGGAGCTTGCCTCAAACCATATAGAGCCTTCTTGAGTTTGTACACCTTGTCTTCCTCTCCCCTTTTCTGATAACCTTGAGGTTGTTCTATAAAGACAACTTCATTCAGCTCACCATGCAGAAAGACACTTTTGACATCAAGCTGAAACACTCTCCACCTTCTTATTGCAGCAAGGGCCAAAATAGTTCTGATAGTATCCCATCTAGCTACAGGTGCAAACACTTCATTGAAGTCAATGCCATGTTGTTGGGAATACCCTTTTGCAACAAGCCTAGCCTTGTGCTTTTCAATCTTCCCATTCTCATTGTATTTTGTTTTGTAGATCCACTTCACCCCTATCTTCTTGGCATCAGATGGAAGACTTGCTAGTTCCCATGTGTTGTTTCTTTCAATTGCACTAATCTCATTGTCCATGGCCTTCCTCCATACAGTATGCTTGGCTGCCTCCTTATAGGAAACAGGATCTTCTGGAGAGCTAAAGATTGCCAGATTATGCAGTTCATCCTCAGCACATTCAATATCATTTGTTTCATAATCATCAAGCCATGTTGGCCTTCTTCTATTTCTTCTGTCATTTGGTGTTGCTTCATTGTTTGTTTCCTGTTCTGTTTCTGTAATTACTGAAGGAACTGAATTCTCAACTGGACTTTGATTGGTTTCAGTTCCTTTTTCTGCTTCATCATCACTATTTTCAGTCTACATATCATTTCCTCCATGTGTTGCCTCTCTTTCCTTCCATGGCCACTTGTCAGATTCAGCAAAGATAACATCTCTGCCGACTATTACTTTCCTTGAAACAGGATCAAAGAGTCTATACGCCTTGGATTCTTCACTTACTCCTAACAAGACACACTTAATGCTCTTGTTATCTAGCTTCTTTCTCTGTTGGTCAGGAATATGAACATGACCAATGCAACCAAATATTCGAAAGTGATGCACAGATGGCTTGACTCCACTCCAAGCCTCCTCAGATGTAACATCTTGCACTGCTAGGGTGGGGCTTCTATTCAGCACATAGACTGCCCAATTCACTGCTTCTGGCCAAAATTCCTTTGGAACTTCCTTTTGTGCAAGCATGCTTCTCACCATATTCATTATTGTTCTGTTCTTCCTTTCGCAACACCATTCTCACTTTGTGGGGTGTATGCAGTGATGAGTTGTCTTTTAATTCCATTTGTGCTGCAGAAATTGTCAAATTTAGTGGAAGTAAACTCTCCTCCTCTATCAGTTCTTAAACAACATATAGATTTTCCAGACTCCTTTTCAACCATGGCTTTAAATCTTTTAAAAACATCAAGTGCAGCAGATTTTTCTGACAAGAAATAAATCCAAGTTTTCCTACTATAGTCATCAATGAAGGTAATGAAGTACCTCTTGTGACTATTTGATTCAGGCTTGATTGGTCCACATATGTCTGAGTGAATCAATTCAAGTGTTTGTGAGGCTCTCCAAGAACTTGCCTTTGGAATGGATTCCCTATGCTGCTTTCCAATCATGCAGTCAGAGCAAACCTGAGATGTCTCCTTCAATCTTGGCAGGCCTTTAACCATTTCCTTCTGAGCCAAGGTCCTTAGACCTTTGATACTGAGGTGTCCATACCTGCAATGCCACAATTGTGTCTTGTCTTCACCGATTACTTGCATACAAGAAGTTGTGGATCTGCAGGGCTAGAATTGCAAACATTCTGTTAGATGACATTTTGCTGGAGATTATAAGCCCTTTCTCATCTTGATACACACTGCACCTATCATCCTTGAACACAACTGTCAAGTTCTTCTGCTGGATTTGACCAATGCTCAGAAGGTTGTTTCTCAATTCAGGGATATAATACACATCACTAATTACTTGTATTATCCCATTGATTCTCGCCTTGACACTTCCCTTTCCCATGACCACCATCTTTGAGTTGTCCCCAAGCTTTACTTGATTCTCTCGAATCTTTCATCAAGATCAAAGAACCATTCTTTGTTTCCACTCATGTGATTACTGCATCCACTATCAAGAAACCATACCTTTGCTTTAGAGGAGTTTTTTTCATCTGAATGTGCCATAAGAAGAAGCTCCTCTTCTTCATTGAATTCTGCAAAATTAACATTTTCCTCCCACTCAGGGCATTCATTTTGGAAATGCCCCAATTTATGACATTTGTAACACTCGACCAGATCTTTATTGAAGGGTTGCCTCCCTCTTCCTCTTCCACCCCGAGAGCCTCCACGACCCCTTCCTCTACTTCCAGTTTTTCCTGTATTTGTGACTTTGAGAGCCCGTTCCTCTTCTTTTTGACCTCTCATTCTCTGCTCATGCACCAACAAACTGCTTTGGAGTTCATCAATGGACATAGTGATCACATTGTTGGACTCCTCTATAGAACACACTATATAGTTAAACTTTGATGTCATAGAGCGAAGAATTTTTTCAACAATTACCGATTGCTCCATCCTTTCACCATGGATCTTCATCTTGTTTGCAATCGCAAGAGTCCTTGCAAAGTGTTCATCAACTGTTTCTCCTTCTTTCATGGAAAGAATCTCAAATTCCTTTCTTAGAGCTTGCAATTGAGCTCTCTTGACCTTTGTGGATCCCTGATATTTCTGTTTCAGAGAATCCCAAATGTCCTTCGAAGTTTCTTTATTCAAGATTGTCTCCAATATTCCCCTATCAATAGCTTGAAAGAGATAGTTCTTACACTTTAGGTCTTTCAGTTTGCTTTCTTCAACTAGCTTCGATTGTTCTTGGTTCGCCCCAGCTGGAAGTGCTGGAATTCCATTCTCCACCAAGCTCCAATACTCCTTTGATCGAATGAGGTTCTCCATCAACATTGCCCAATGATCATAGTGAGCATCGAACCGTGGAATCGCCGGCTGCACAAAGTTGCTATTGTCTGCCATAGCTCTCAGTTTCTTTCTCACTCTTCTCACTTTTACTCACACAGAACACTGCAGTTTCTGTATCAGGCCCCTAGACGGAGCTCTGATACCAGCTGTTAAGTTTGCTGGTAGAGAATATTTGCACTTAAAAAATCTCCTATGTATTATTTTTCAGATTTGGCATATATAGCCTAATACAAGTCTAAACAGAGTTAGTTGCAACTAACTAACTGATTAATCCACAACTAACTATTTTAAGCAAGGCATAACTAAAAACTACTAACACATTGCCCGATGGTTTGACTCAATGAAGCACCGACTCTGACACGGATATCGCGATACGACATGATACGGATATCGCGACACGGCTAATAACATCGGGATACCGCTTATATACATATAGACGTGCAAGTGTTGGTGTTCGAGGAGTGTACGACACACGACACGACACTTTGAAGAGGTGTCCGTGCTTCATACTTTGTTCCATTTGCTCTACAAATATGGAAAGTTGATGGCATCTCTTCTTTGCTTGTAACCAGAGTTTTGAGTGTTGGAAGTTGGTTGGCCTGTGGGACTTGATGGCTCCTCATGTTTACAAAGAGGATGGTTTGAAGGAGTTATTTTTCAACTTGCTGGAGGTGTTGGATGGGCAGCAAGTGCAGGTGTTTGGGTGGTTATTATGGAGCTTATGGAGGTCAAGGAACTTGATGGTGTGGGAGGAAAAGATGGAGACTCCTCTTCAAGTTACTAAACGTGCCTTGCATGCTAGAGATGAGTGGAATTCTTGTGATGATAGAAGCAGTGGAACCAGCTCTCAAGCTCCTAGCCGTGTGCATGATAGGTGGATAATAAAGCCTGATGCTGGCACCCATAAATGCAATACTGATGTCGCGTTTTTCAAGGAGAGCTACACTACTGCATTGGAGGTGTTGTAGCAGCCAGGTCTGAGTGGTCTAACTCCCTCATGCTTGTGAATGAAGGTGAGGTTGTTGGGCTGTGCAAAGCCATGCAGTGGTTGGGCGGTCTTGGCCGGGATGTCATCATGTCAAATGTGTGCTTTGAGATAGATTGTAAGGCACTTGTGGTCCACATCAACTCTCCCAGAAATGATATTACAGAATGGAGCTACTATCATGCATTGCAAAAACTTGCTAGATTTAATATCCAACTTTTTCAGTTGCTTTTGATAAGAGATAAGCAAACGTAGCAGCTGATAAACTTATTAGGACAGCTATTTTTTTTTAGCTAGTCTCCACACCAATGGTGATGTTCCCATTTGTATTGCTTGACGTTATTTCCCATGAAATGAAATAAGTTTGTCTTGGTAAAAAAAAAAAAAAAAACTCGATTCATACCAAAATAAATGATAATTAATTTAATTTAATCAATATTTTTAAAATCAGACTTATCATTAAACCGATAAAGATACTCATTCAGGAATCAAGATATTTTTAATATTATATATTATATTAGTTAATAGACTTAAGACAGATAACTTTTGTTTATGAAATAAGACAAATAAAATTTTAAATCAACATAAAATAATCATATTATATATTTCATAAGATAAAAAATCAATCAAAAAAGATATATCATAAAAACTCATGTATATGTACTTTCATAGCTTGTCATTGATCTTTATTTGACTAAAAAATATTTATTTATAATTTAAAAAAAAATTCAAAAAAAAAAAAAAAACTGACCAGCTCAAACCGATTCTCAATTTTTCACCAATTTTAGATTGGTTTGATCAATTCTCACCGACTTTGAAACTAGCTGATTTTTTGGTTGAACGGATCGAACACCTGATCAATTTTCAATCAAACCGCTGGTCGGTCCAATTTTCAAAACTATGGATTTAATTATTAGGTGAAAGTGAATGATGGATCGTTCACCCCCTAGTTCAAGACATGACGAATAACAATTAATGCTTGAATTCCTCATCAAAGGAAGATTTTAGCCTCTATATCATAACTTTACTATAGTTTTAATTTTTTTTTTTGACAAAATACTATAGTTTTATTTATGCCCTCACAATTATGTCATTTCAACCCCAATCCCTTTCAAAATCTTTCAAAGTCGCCTCACCACTAATTCGTGGGAAATTATTCAAAAACGCTAATTGAGTAATTGTATCCACATATAAGTAAATTATGTTAACATTAATATCTTATGATGTTAGTAGTTATGACAACTTTTGGGGTTGGTAGCTGAACTGGTTTGAACTAACTATATAAGGTGTTAAAGGAGTTGGAGGTCTAGGATTCAAACCTTGGCAAATGATAAAAAAAATTTAACATAATAACTAAACATACATAATAACATTTGCCTAATAGTTATGATAACATTAATAGAATTTAAAAAGATTTGAAATGAAAATGGAATCAAAACATACATGAAATTTGAAAATGAAACTTATAATACACTTAAGGGGAATTATCCTATTATTTTAGAAGCATCATTCAATTATATTGACTGAAAACTAACCAAAATCTCAACTTCACTTGCTTATGAAATTAATGTTACATATTGCTAAGAGGCAGGATACATAGGAGCATAAGAAGAAAGAGATTACAGAGCTTACCCTCTATATCCCTGATTAGTGAAAACAGAAAAAGATTTTAGTATGGATAGTAAGTATGACTATTAAGATTTACCAAAAAGGAACTAAAATTTTCAAAATGCCATTGACTTTCATGCGAATAACCTTTTGCACTTTCAAATGTGAATCATCATTTTAAAAAGAGAAGCATATAATGAGCGATCCAAATTTGTAGTCAGGCATCCAGGCACCATATGATGGCTAAGATGATTAAGTGATTGAAGGTTGAATAAAGGTTCCAAGTTTTGTAAGTAATAAATTGGAAAAACAAATTTTATCAAAAAAAAAATGGAAAAACAAATTTGAAACTATTGTTGGATTATAAGGGGAGCCTAAAAGTCACGAAATTTTCATCAATTAATTAATAAGCGGGGGAGCTATTATGAGTATTCATTCATAGGTCACCAACCAAGATCCCAAGTCTTGTCAATATGCTCTATAACATGAGTTGCATTAACCATCGTCCCAAATAGTCAACATAGCCGAACTATCAGCTCCATGGATTTGACACTATATCTTTAACCAAAATCTTATAGTAATGAGTTCAAGGATCTATCCCTGTAAACATTTTATTTACCCCATTTTCTATCAAACTGGACTTCCAACACTCGCACTTGAATTTCTCATAACTATGTATTAAGGACACTAAAATATCATTATTTACAATTTGTTCATACCTGGATATCTATCGCAAGTTGAATATAGGTGCCAGCAAGAGCAACGTTTCCTAGTGCAACTAGCATATGCCACAATTTGTCAGCTGAAGTTTGCCCCTTGCTTCCCCCAATTAAAAAGGTACTCTTCCCTTTCCCTGTTCCAACATCCATGCTTCTTCAAATTATATAAATCTTCATAACCATTAACAACATAGTTTTTTGCACCTAATATTTAAATACGAAAGAAAATAGATGGAGAAGGCTTTGTTTTGTTTATTGTTACTAATTGTACATTTGTATTTGACATGGCCAACTTTCACTAATATAATATATATACCGGCCGGTGAAAAGTAAAATTTAAATTGAACACAACCATAAATGAGAAAGGGGGAAATTACCTTGGATGATGGCAGCAAGAGAAAGTCCAATACCGATAAATGCATAACCAAAAGACATGATGGCAGCTATTATTGAGAGCCAAGATAGTTTGTGAAAATTTGGGATTTGGGACAAAAAGATTTCAACAATTCCAAGACCAATCATGTATGGACTAGTTGGAAAATGGCATGGAGCTGCTATTCCCTTATTGTGGAAGCAATTAATTTTTCGTATTGCCCTGAAATATGCAAATTAAATTTGGTAATAAGTCAGGTTGGAATGATGCTTCTCAATTCATGATAATTAGTCACGAGATTACATCATTTGTTGTAAATTACTTATTTGAAGAGGGATCAATTTACATCAATATAAGTCATTTTTTACTTACAGGAAATCCCACATTCATTTTATTTTCGTCCAAAAGTAATTGTGATTTTAATAATTTATGCTTTGGATGAAAATAAAATCAAAAGTTGAGATTCAATGTTCGTGAAAAATAACTTACACTGATCCTCAACTTATTTATATTACAATTGAGTATCCAAACCTCCATAAAGTAGTTGTACACCTTTTAGTCTCTATTAGTATATTAATATTGTCATAATGTATCAATTAAAGTTGATATTAATTTTTCTATTTATATAAAAGTTATTACTTAATTTAAAGATAATCATTAATTGTCAATAGGAGTTAGCACATCTAGTCAAACTTTGTCTGTAATTGTCGTCATATGTAATTTTTTTCCTGATATTGGTATGTGATAAGATTATATTATAAATCATCATTGAGGTTAGTGGTTTTCGGTAGCCATGTAATTTGGCATATATTTACCTAATCTAAAATTTTAATGTGCCGAAAAAATAAAAAAAATCAATAATTATATATTTCATCTAAATTAGTTATCTACATGCAATCAAATTAGCCTAAAAGAACATAAAAGAACTTACACCACGCTTATAGATGTAGTTATTGTGTATCCAATTGCAGCACCAGCAAGGTTGCTATACTGGACTAATCCACATAAAACATACATTTTACCACCTAGTAATTGGCCAAAAGAGATACACACAATAATTAGAGTTAAACTACTTCGATGTGTTACTTCAAGTAGCAATGGCATGACATGCATGAGATGAGATTTCACGTTTAATTAGCTACCTAAGATAGTTTTCACAGCCTCCATGTAAGTGTAGTTCCTCTTGCCAGTGATAGGGTCTGGTAATCTATAACAATCGGCCAGCAGATTAGAAGTGTAGAGGGTGACACCAGCAAAGAGCAAAACAGAGAATATGCCAATGATCCATCCCAACTGAGCCATGGCCCAGGCCAAAGACAACACCCCAGCACCAATGACTGCCGTTATTATATGTGCACTTGCCGTCCACACTGTCCCTGCATGCTTGTCATGGAAATTGGAGAGTAACCAATCACTACCTATAGTTTTTTTTCCCCTTCCTTTTCTTATGTAATGTTTTTAGAGCAATACTAGCATCAAATTCTTAAACACAATCCTCTTAACACACCCCTCTATTATTAGGTGGATTTGATTGATGTGAGACCATATGTTTTGGTAGGTCTCATATTAAATCCATCCGATAATAAAGAATGTGTTAATGAAGAGTGTGATAAAGAGTACGTTCTTAGTATTTTTAACCTTTTAATATACCGACTAAACATTAGATTTTTGGTCAGATTAAGAAAGCTGAATTTATTTACTTTTGTACCAAATTACCCTTATTTACAATATCATTAATTATTTATACATTCTAATCATATTTACTCCACATTCCCCTTGTCATTAATAAGTACTCTGAATGTGTACATTTATTGGTAAAAAAAAGCCATATTCATATGACTTTTGTTTTGAAACAAATACTAATATTTATGATTAAATGTAAGTATAGAATATTGATTAAATTTAAATAAAAAGTATAAAGATATATATAAAAAAAAATTATCAAATATATTTTAAGTTTATAAAAAATCCATTGTATTGAAAAAAAAAAAACTAAAGTTATAATAAAAATAGAACGGAAGGAGTATATTTAATATTTAACAATGTACTTGTCGGAAAAAGTCAGCACACCAAAAGACAAGGATATGCATTGGAAATAGAAAAAAAAAAAATCACTGAGAATAATGGAACTCGTGCGAATAATGGAACTCGTCGAACATGGTTTGGCTCTGTGTCTCAAATCCTCTTGAACACTAATTAAATATTCAAGAAAAGACTCGAATCTCAAATTTTTCGAGTACTGATCTTTAAAAAAAAAAATTCGTCTTGCAAATTTTAGAATGGAGGATAATTTGGTCTCCAGATTTTATAAGGAGGAACTCTGATCTCCTTTATTAAAATTGAAAGACCAAATTATCCTATTTTTTATTTTTAAGGATGAAACTGGACTATTCGAAAAATTTGAGAGATCATTTTAGATTTTTTTCTAAAATATCTCAAAATAAGATCTATTCCAAAATGTATACCTTCTTACGAACACGAATATTATATTTAAGAGTTACAAGCAAAGGTAAATCCTCGGCTCAATCATGAGAAAGATGTTCTGCCTCATTCTTCTCTGTCTCTGTCTATAACACCGATAAAAATTTCCCAACTAATAAAAAATAACACATCATTTTTTGGGTCATTTTTCATTCTGTTTCTCCCTTTTAATTTATGTTATTTTTTAATTTCGTCTCGTTCTCTGTCTCATTTTGCATTGTCCGTGAGATACTATAGAGATCATTGCTTTCTCAAAATTGTTTCTTTTTCTTCCTCTTGTTGCTCCTCCACCACGGAGAGATACAAATATACATTCTATCCATACATCTTTCTGAGTGAAAGTGGGGTTTTAGATTCAATTCAACTGATTTGAACAACCAGAAAAAAATATCAATGTCTGAGAAGAATGGTTTTGTTTAAGTGAAAGGTTTTTAGACCCAAAATAAAGTAATTTTGCAAGCCCCCAACGCCATTGCCATTGCGAATGGAGTACTTGATCTTGGACGAATCGGGTTTCGTAGGCCACCATTGCCATTGTTCAACTCCGAATCACATTTAGGGACTGCGAATTAGAGATTAGAAATAGAAATGGCTGTGGTGGTTGCAATAAGAGAAATGGCAGCAACGTGATAGACAAAGGGATAAAGGTTTTTGAGTTTTATTTTTAGATTTGGGAGTTGTTGGGTTTGGGAAAAATGACATGGCACAATCTCAGCACATTCCCTCACTGTACAACTAAAACTAATTTTCAAAAGAAACAAGAGAATTAGATGCATAAATTTAGAGAAAGGATGGAAGAGAAATCGGACCTGTTCTTCTGGATTTGCCATCATCATCCAGAGGAAAACCCTCATTTGCAGTTTCTTCTGATTCAAGCTCTATCCCCATTTCCTAGTTCAATCAATGCTCTTCAATGCTAAAACACTTTGTAATCAATGAAATTGGCTGCTAAATCTAGGACCATATATGCAAATCAAGAGCTTATTTATATGAATTAAGAAAAAGTACAAATCAATCAATATGTATCAAAAAGAAATTATTGGTGAAATTCTAGCATGTGATGCTTGTTTTTTGTCACAGTTTGACATTGTCCACCTCGATTATCTACTGTTTGTAACCGTTTGAGATTTTGAATAATCTTTATTTTACTCATTAATTATATTAGGACATATAAATAACATTTAAGACAATTGTTACGCAACTACTATTTTTCACAAGTGCATATGCAAGGGTCAGTTATTCTTAGAAGAAATTGAATAAATATTTAATGATTCTAATGTGTGTGAGTGATGCTTATACATAATGTGAATTGGAAATTTAGATGAAATGAAGCATTCAAAATCAAATATATATATATATATATATATATATATATATATATATATATATTTGGTTTAGTGAAAGCCCAGTAAAAGGACCAACATAATTTTGTCAAAAGGTAACCTATTTGGATCATTAAAAGTAGTATTTAAAAGGACCAGCTTGTAGAATTAAAAGGACTGCCGTGATTTTGGTTTAGTAAAAGCCCAATAATACTCAAAAATCAATCTTGTCATTCCTACATGAAACACCTTCATTACTGATATCAGTTGTCTTGCAAGAGTGAGACATTATCTTCCCAGTAAGTTTGTCTATTATTATTACCTGCAGACAAGCAACCCTAGAACCAATACAATATGGTAAACAATTAAATTATAATGCATTTAGCAGTTTTCAATCTTAAACAGGTTTCTTGAATATGCAATGAATGTGTGTCTGGATAAAAAGACATCCTCCTATACCAAGGCACAGAAGAACAATACATAAAAAAAATGAAAGGACATTGCAAAAGCTCTAAATATTCACTCTACATATCCTAGAGAAATATATTTTATATCACAACTATGGTAAAGACAATGAAGAGTTTATCCCCATAAACCGCACAATATCATATTTTCCTCCAGCGTGTGAGAGGCACAATATCATATTTTTCTCTGGCATTAGCGTTTCCCATTGAGAGATTGAAAAGTGTACAAATGTGGGTGTAACAGGGACAAAAATTTGAGAGAGAGAAAACTGAAATGTACCGGAATTTATTTTAGAGAGTAGAATGCGTGAGAGGAGGAATGTGTAATTCAGAAAAGAAAAGTGAGAATTAGAGATAATACTATTTCAACTACTCCATGCTATACCACAACTTTATGAAAAGAATGTATAATGCAAAGAAGAAAAGGGAATTTATATCCATTGAAGATATACTTTCCTAGATGTGTAACAGGTCGGTTCGATTCTATTTTAGGTGGGAGAAAAATTCGAAACAATCAAAATTGGTCCGGTTCATTTTGGTTTGGTTCAGACCAAAAATTATCAATATATATATATAATATTTATAGAAATAAAATATTAAAAATAATTAAATATTAAAGTATTAAATTATCTATATAAATATTAAATATAAAATTGGTTCGGTTCAAAAATCCTTAAACTTAATAAACGAACCAATGACCATCGAGTGTAACACCCCGATTTTTCTGCTTTCTAAGATCGGTGTAAATATAAATAAATGTTTATATTTTTATCAGAAACTTAGAAAATGATTTTGGGAAAACCAAAGTCATATTCATATCATACTTATTTTTATACGTATACGGTTAAATTTTGGGTTGAAAATTAAGACGGAACCCGGTCTGCGTTTTCACTGACAGTAAGATTTTACTGATCAGAAAACCTAATTTTGACCTGAGAACAAAATGAATAGATTTTATATCTCATTTTCAACGATATAGGTTATTTTAAAAATTTTCAAAATAAATAGGTTATTATACTCGATTCGGGCGTAAAAACCCTAAATCGGGTAATCGACGGAGTCGAGAACGGACGTACAGAGACAAAATCCGACATCGGATGCTGAGATATCGTGCCACCTAGGATAGTGAGTCATATGGATGAGTCACCCATCTCATGATTACATTTAACAGAAAATCTAGATATTTCTTCAAACTAGTATAAAGACCATTTTACCCTTGGACTTTCATTGAAATGCCAAGTTTGCCCCACAAATTGTGGACACAAATCAGCCACCTATCCTTCAATCTCAACCACATAATTTTCATGATAACCTTAGGCAAAATTACCATTTTGACCATAAGTCATCTTTATATCACAAAAATGCCATTTTGTGAGATTACTCTTTTGTCCCTAAAAATTTATGCCCTGGACCATTTTGCCGCCCAAAAGCCATGGCCCAAGCACCATTTGAGAGCCCATTTCACTTCTATTTAAGGCAATGTTCATCATCATCAAAGTTTCTCCATTTTCCATTAAAAAAAGCTTAAGTTCCATAGCCTAGATTTGTGAAGCAAGTGCTTGATTCCTTACCAATTTTTATTTCCAAGAGGTATACCATACTTATCTCACTCAATCATCATCATGTTCTTCAATTATTTTTGTGTTTTGAAGCCATGATCATATTTTCAATTCCAAGATCTAGAAATTTGAAAATTCATAGTAAATCATAGAAAAATCCAACGAGCATGAAACCAATTTCTATGATCTTAGTATCATCTCTACATTTAAGATCTAAGAGGATGGATTCAAAAAAAATTTATTTCCCATTTAACTTGATGAGGCCGAACCCTAGTTTATTGTTTTTTATTGGGGGGGGGGCTTTGTTCATCTTTTCAAAACTAGTCTTGCTTATTCAATCTTATAACTTATATATGTATTGAATCCATGATTATTGAATCAAAAAGAAACCTCTAAGTCATTTTGTTTCTCATGGCCGAAATTATTTTCCTGAGAAGTTCAAAGATTTTGTTTCATTTTCAACTTATGATAATTTGTCTTAACTCTACACTACTCTAAGGTCATGGATCTAAGAGTATGTGAAATTTTGAGATCTCTAGCTAATTTATCTAGCCATGGCCGAAACTAGGGTTTTGAAGGGTTGGTGTATTTTATTTCAACCTTTTTAAGTTAATCATTGTTTTAGGGTTTTAAGTGATTAAGGATCACTAATCCAATAGCTTAGGATTTTTAGAAATTTTTAGTCAATTAAACACCTCATGACCGAACCTAGCATGTAGGAGCATAGGTGTATTTAGTGTTTAATTAATAATTATTTGTTGTATTTTGTTGAAAGATAAATTGTTGTGTGAATCGTGTACGTAGCTATCAAGACACCGGAGTGTCGGCGAACTTGTATCGTAAGGAAAGATTTTCGAGAGGTAAGGGAAACTTACCTGAGGGATTTTGTTTAGATAACCACACGTTATCTGGGTGTTATCTGTAAAGTATATGTTATGAATTTCTTTGACTTTTAGTTGTTTAATTTACTATATGCTTTGGATGTGATAATTGTTTATGTGATCATAATTGTGATGAATGCAATAATTGCGATGTATGCTATATTGTGCTGTGGTGCAATTATGTTGTTGAGTGCTGGATTGTGCAACCTGACATTGCTCAGTGTTTAATTAATTCTGAGGATAAAAGCTTAATAAGCTCACATATTCAATCAAAGAAGTTAAATGGTGAAAATTTGTGTAAAAGTGGAAAAGTAATATTTTAATGATTTTTCCAACGACTAATGAGTCAATGAGTGCCAGTGAGGGCGGAACTGTGAAAATTTTTCACAGGCGTTAGTTTTCTCAAAATAAATTCTTCAATAATATAAAACATCATTTAGAGTAATTAAGTTACCAAAATAAAGTAAGATTGAATTTGGAATAATTATTTCCGACAGAAAAGTCATCTTTGATTTATAAAGGGATTTTATAGAGAAACATTTAAGAAAACACATATTGTTTTATTTTACATTCGTTGTGAAACTGTTTTCTTAAGAGTTGATATTCTTTTCTCCATGAGCAACATTTTCAAGTGTAAAATAATTTCTAAAAGAAATAGTTAATTTTTTACACAAAAAATTTTAATGGTAAATGACGAGTAAATCGGAAAAATAATTTACAGAAAGGTTTTGAAAATAATCTTTTTCTACTTGGACCGTGATAAGTTGTAAATGAGTTCTTTTTCAAGAAATTGATGTTTTTCGGATAAAGATTTTCAAGTGGAAAAGAGTTTGAGTAAAGTAAATTTCACTATGATTTGACGTTCTATAAATGGTTTTCAACTGAGAGGATTTTCTATAAATGAGCTTTATATAAAAGAAGTTACGGACCTTGTGTCTTCTATGTCACGGGTTAAAGTCCTTGCTGGCATATCTAATTTTTGGAGGTATCAGTATGTCGCGGGTTAGAGTCCTTGTTGGCATATTTGATGATGGAGATTTCCAGTATGTCATGGGTTAGAGTCCTTGTTGGCATGTCTGATGATGGTGATTCCAATATGTTGCGGGTTAGAGTCCCAGTTGGCATACTTGAAGGTGATGTTTGATATGTTGCGGGTTAGAGTCCCAGTCAGCATATTTGTTTCATGTTGCAAGTTGCGGTTTAAATCCCAGTGAACACATTTGACTTCGGGTCATACATCAGTAAGCTAGGACCGATGGAATCATCCTAGTGTTTTTCGTAATCGAATTCTTGGACTGCGTCCCTGATGTTGGAACATTATGCAATTTTTATTAACCACGATGAGTGTCGGGTATGAGACCCTTTGACTAAATTAATATGTTGTCTGGATAAATTGTTATACATTGTGAATATCATGAATATGCTATTTTGTATTTGTGAGTGGGGTGATCTTATCAAATTCCATATATTGGCGTCTCACCCTTATAAATATATCAGGTTTCTTCTGGTATTGCTTTTGTACATTGGTACACTAGTGCAGATGGAGCTGAGAAGTTTCCCTAAGTCTTTCAGGACTTAGTTTTAGATAATTGAAGAGGTATTTTGATTGCGGGAATGACAATGGAGTCTTCCGTTAAATGTCTTGTAGAACGACCAGCTTAGGAATCTTAGTTGGGTGGTGTGTAGAATAGGTCAGTAACTTTGGTGTTGTACTTTAATCTTAAGTTTAATTTTCTGTTTTGGAAATTGAAACTTAATTATTAAAAGTTGTATGCCTTGGCGGCTTTATTATGAATGTGATTATCTCTTTGTGTGATGATGTACAATGTGCTTTTAATGTTTTAGCCTGTGTATCATGTTTCTAGAGCTTTCCGTTAAAGAAAAATTTTACACCCAAGTTTTCTGACTTAAATAAAATAATTTTCCGAAAGCAACCAACAAATATAACTTTTAATTTATTTCCGCACGTATTATGAAGTAATGCCCAAAGGGGGTGTTACATTAGTGGTATCAGAGCTGGTCGAGTCTTTCGGGAACCTTGGGGAATAGGTCTGTTATGTTTTTGTTGTGTGATCTCTGGTTGGATTTTGTTTGAATTGTTTCCTTATCGAAACAATGTGTGTTGACACACAAATATTTATGTTTTGATGGGTTTTAAGTGAATTGAGGTCTTGAGGGAACCTATGAATTGTAGATGATAAGTTGATTGAATTACTTCTTAGCAGTAATGTGTTTTAGACACGTAAGTACACGTTTCATTTTCTGGTTGCGGTCTAACTGATTCTGTTTTATAGGTAAGTTATGGAACCAGCACTAGAAGGGTGGCGTGGATGAGGACGTAGAGGCGGTCGAAGGGGTCGACGAGGTGGTCCGATTGGCGGCCGTGGTAACATGAATGAGGATTATGATGATGGAGTGGACTATGCCGCTCAGGCTATAGAGCACATGGCAGCTGCTATTGCAAATCACACTGCTACAATGGCTACTCAGAAGCAACAGGAGCAGACTCGAGCTGAACAGGCAGCTGAAGGCAAAAATCTAACTGCTTTTAGACGCCATGAGGCATCACAATTTCATGGAGACGTGGATCCTGTAAAAGCTGACTTATGGATTCAGGAGCTAGAGAAAATCTTTGAACTAATACACAGTCCAGAGGGAGTGAAGGTATCTTATGCTACTTTTCTGTTAGTTGGTGATGTTGAGTATTGGTGGAAAGGCACCAAACAGCCGCTGGAAGCAGAGAATCAGGAGATTACTTGGGAAGTATTCTGAAACATGTTCTTGAACAAGTATTTTCCTCAAAGTGCGCGAGGTGAGAAGGAACAAGGGTTTCTACGACTTCAACAAAGAGATCTGACGGTCGGGGAGTACACGACAAGATTTGAATCATTTGCCAAGTATGTCTGCTTTTTCCAGAACAACCCAAACGAATATTGGAAGTGTGAACGTTTTGAAGGAGGACTGCATTTTGAGATCAAGAAGTTGGTGCTACCTCTTGAAATTCATAATTTTCAAGCTTTAGTCGAAAAGTGTCGAAAAGTGGAGCAGATGCTGAAAGGGGAATATAATCGGAGTAATGTCGGAACTCCGTCTCGATTCAAAAGTCAGTTTCAAAATCAGAAAGGGAGACAGCCTCAGAAGGAGCCATATTTCCGATCTCCAGGAAATAATCAGAACAAAAAATCTCATCGTCCCTTTACTTTTGCATATAGTAGTGGAAACTGAAATAATCAGAATCAAGGTTCAGTTCAACGATGCCGTAAGTGTGGACAGACAAATCATGTTGTTGAGGATTGTAGGATGAAGGGTACACTATGTTTTAAATGTGGACAAATTGGGCACATGGTCAGAGAGTGTCCTATAACAGAGTTTGAATTTTCTACCAACAATTAAGTAGCTGATATGCCGACGGTAAAAGGGAAGAGTCTACATCATTAGAGGTGCTGAAATTTTACAATCTGAGGATCTCGTACAAAATAGTTACGATATAACGGGTAATTTTTCAAGCTATATTTTTTATTCAGACTCCACGCATTATTTCATTTCGATAGATTGTGTGAAATATTTGAGTTAGCTTATTTCTTCCTTGTCACATGATGTGAACGTTTCAGACTTCAACTATTCTTTCATTATTCGGGATAGGCATTTTCTTGATAAAATAAGTTTCTTGATGAAACTTAATCTAGTCACTTTTACTTTTGGTAAATGTGATCCAGTCTGATTTTTTTGCCAGACCGTACTCCTTTTAAACATCATCATTTTGTGAATTTTCTGTACAAAGGATGAATTCCCTTGGAATTCAGAATTGTTTATCTTTGATTTTCTAATCAGCTAGAAGTTCTTATGGAAGGAGGAACTTTATTACAGTCGTGTTTGTAAAAATGTGGATGTACAACACATTTTGTTTACATTCAGGAACCTATTAAAGAATTCTTTTTACATACTGAATATTCCTGT
Source organism: Sophora flavescens (assembly GCA_030762895.1). Taxonomy (NCBI): domain Eukaryota; kingdom Viridiplantae; phylum Streptophyta; class Magnoliopsida; order Fabales; family Fabaceae; genus Sophora; species Sophora flavescens. Next base: position 90,518,208 of record CM061066.1, read on the forward strand.
GTTCTTTTCAGAGCAAAGAACTTATTTTATATACTTTCTTGTGAAAGTAAAACCTTGGGATTAAGAAAATCCTGTCTAGTTTTGAGTCACAAAATTTCCAGGACGATTTTTTTTTTTAGTTGGGTAGTAATGTAACACCCCGATTTTTCTGCTTTCTAAGATCGATATAAATATTAATAAATTTTTATATTTGTATCTGAAACTTTGAAAATGATTTTGGGAAAACCAAAGTCATATTCATATCATACCCGGTTAAATTTTGGGTTGAAAATTAAGACGGAACCCGGTCCGCGTTTTCACTGACAGTAAGATTTTACTGATCAGAAAACCTAATTTTGACATGAGAACGAAATGAATAGATTTTATATCTTATTTCCAACAATATACGTTATTTTGAAAGTTTTCAAAATAAATAGGTTATTATACTCGGTTCGGGAGTAAAAACCCTAAATCGGGTAATCGACGGAGTCGAGAACGGACGTGCAGAGACAAAACCTGACATCGGATGCTGAGATATGGTGCCACCTAGGGCAGTGAGTCATATGGATGAGTCACCCATCTCATGATTACATTTAACAAAAAATCTAGATATTTCTTCAAACTACTATAAAGACCATTTTACCCTTGAACTTTCATTGAAATGCCAAGTTTGCCCCACAATTTGTGGACACAAATCAGCCACATCTCCTTCAATCTCAACCACATAATTTTCATGATTACCTTAGGCAAAATTACCATTTTGTCCTTAAGTCATCTTTATATCACAAAAATGTCATTTTGTGAGATTACTCTTTTGTCCCTAAAAATTTATGCCTTGGACCCTTTTGCCCCCCAAAAGCCACGGCCCAAGCACCATTTGAGAGCCCATTTCACTTCTATTTAAGTCACTATTCATCATCTTCATCAAAGTTTATCCATTTTCCATTAAAAAAAGCTTAAGTTCCATAGCCTAGATTTGTGAAGGAAGTGCTTGAATCCTTGCCCATTTTTAATTTCCAAGAGGTATACCATACTTGTCTCACTCAATCATCATCATGTTCTTCAATTATTTTTGTGTTTTGAAGCCAAGATAATATTTTTCAATTCCTAGATCTAGATATTTGAAAATTCATAGTAAATCATAGAAAAATCCAATGAGCATGAAACCAATTTCTATGATCTTAGTATCCTCTCTATATTTAAGATCCAAGAGGATCAATTCAACAAAAATTTCTTGCCCATTTAATTTGATGAGGCCAAACACTAGTTTATTGTAGGGGAGGACTTTGTTCATTTTTTTTAAAACTAGTGTTGTTTGATTCAATCTTATAACTTATATATGTATTGAATCCATGATTATTGAATAAAAAAGAAACCTCTAAGCCATTTTTTTTTCTCATGGCCGAAATTATTTTCTTGAGAATTTGAAAGATTTTGTTTCATTTTCAACTTATGATAAATTGTCTTAACTCAACACTACTCTAAGGTCATGGATATAAGAGCATGTGAAATTTTGAGATCTCTAGCTAATTTATCTAGCCATGACCGAAACGAGGGTTTTGAAGGGTTGGAGTATTTTATTTCAACCTTTTTAAGTTAATCATTGTTTTAGGATTTTAAGTGATTAAGGATCACTAATCCAAGAGCTTAGGATTTTTAGAAATTTTTAGCCAATTAAACACCTCATGGCCGAACCTAGCATGTAGGAGCATAGGTTTATTTAGTGTTTAATTAATAATTATTTGTTGTGTTTTGTTGAAGGATAAATTGTTGTGTGAATCGTGTACGTGTGCTATCAAGAAATCGGAGTGTCGGGGAACTTGTATCGTAAGGAAAGATCTTCGAGAGGTAAGGGGAGCTTACCTGGGGATTTTGTTTAGATAACCACACGTTATCTGGGTGTTATCTGTAAATTATGTTATGAATTTCTTTGGCTTTTAGTTGTTTGCTGTTTAATTTGCTATATGCTTTGGATGTGATAAATTGTTTATGTGATCATAACTGCGATGCATGCAATAATTGTGATGTATGCTATATTGTGATGTGGTGAAATTATTTGTTGTTGAGTGCTGGATTGTGCAACCTGACATTGGTCAGTGTTTAATTAATTCTGAGGATAAAACCTTAATAAGCTCTTATATTCAATCAAAGAAGTTAAATTGTGAAAATTGGTGTAAAAGTGGAAAAGTAATAGTTAAATGATTTTTCCAATGACTAATGAGTCAATGAGTGCCAGTGAGGGCGGAACTGTGAAAATTTTTCACAGGCGTTAGTTTTCTCAAAATAAATTCATCAATAATATAAAACATCATTTAGAGTAATTAAGTTACCAAAATAACGTAAGATTGAATTTGGAATAATTATTTCCGACAGAAGTCATCTTTGATTTATAAAGGGATTTTATAGAGAAACGTTTAAGAAAACACATATTGTTTTATTTTACATTCGTTTTAAAAGGGTTTTCTTAAGTGTTGATATTCTTTTCTCCATGAGCAATATTTTCAAGTGTAAATTAATTTCTAAAAGAAATAGTTAATTTTTGACTAATAAAATATTTTAATGCTAAATGACGAGTAAATCGAAGAAATAATTTATGGAAAGGTTTTGAAAATAATCTTTTTCTTCTTGGACCGTGATAAGTTTTAAATGAGTTCTTTTTCAAGAAATTGATGTTTTTCGGATAAATATTTTCAAGAGGAAAAGAGTTTGAGAAAATTAAATTTCACTATGATTTGACGTTTTATAAATGGTTTTCAACATAAAGGATTTTCGGTAAATGAGCTTTATATAAAAGAAGTTACGGACCTTGTATCCTATATGTCACGGGTTAAAGTCCTTGCTGACATATCTAGTTTTTGGAGATATTGGTATGTCACGGGTTAGAGTCCTTGTTGGTATATTTGATGATGGAGATCTCCAGTATGTCACGGGTTAGAGTCCTTGTTGGAATGTCTGATGATGGTGATTCCAATATGTCGCGGGTTAGAGTCCTTGTTTTCATATTGATGATTGGGGTTTGGTATGTTGCGGGTTAGAGTCCCAGTTGGCATACTTGAAGGTGATGTTTGATATGTTGCGGGTTAGAGTCTCAGTCAACATATTTGTTTCATGTTGCGTGTTGCGGGTTAAATCCCAGTGAACACATTTGACTTCGGGTCATATATCGGTAAGCTAGGACCGATGGAATCATCCTAGTGTTTATCGTAATCGAATTCTTGGACTGTGTGCTCGATGTTGGAATATTAGGCATTTTTTATTAATCAAGATGACTGTCGAGTATGAGACCTACTCACTAAATTAATATGTTGTTTGGATAAATTTCTATACATTGTGAATATCATGAATATGTTATTTTGTGTTTGTGAGTGGGGTGATCTTATCAAAGTCCATATATTGGCGTCTCACCCTTACAAATATATCAGGTTTCTTCTAGTTTTGTTGTTGTACATTGGTACGATAGTGCAAATGGAGCCGAGAAGTTTCCCTAAGTCTTTCGGGACTTAGTTTTAGATACTTGAAGAGGTATTTTGATTGTGGGAATGACAATGGAGTCCTTCCGTTAAATGTCTTGTAGAACGACCAGCTTAGAAATCTTAGTTGGGTGGTGTGTAGAATAGGTCAGTAACTTTGGTGCTTGATGTGTGCGTTCCGGCAAGTGTACCGGATTCGTCGCCAAGTAATAAAAAGATATCGATCCCACAGAGACCGTGATCTCAAATCACAACTAATTATTAAATCGATAAAGCTGGACTCTATAAAAAAGGGATTTTTGAAAAGATTTGATTTTTGAAATAAGAGATAACTTAGAAAATCAGATAAGGAATGCAATCAAGTAAAACAGAAAATAAATTAATTTGGGGTTTTCAGATCAAAAGTAATTCCCAGGAATTCGGTTACGAACAAGATTGTTTATGTTACTAAATTGACTACTCCTTGTTAATTATCGAAATTGCTTTGAAGGCGAATTTATCCTCAAATAGTTAATGCTCCCTTTCGGGTTACAAAAACCGTGCCCAATTAAACCAACCCCTACTCTCGTGGTAGTTGAATTTAGATTGGACCCTTTAAGTTTCGTGACAATTCGTTAATCCTCGAAGGACCGCTTCTAACTCTCGTGATTTAAGTCCTAAGTCTAATTCTATATATCCGATACCTAAGTTCACCGCTAGGTTCCTCCTTAGAATATCTACGACACGCAAACAAGTGGCCACCGAATTTACGAGTAATAAAACAATAGAAATCAGATCTAAAGCAAAATCGAATTAACAAGAAATCGAAATCAGTTCATAACATAAAAATCAATCTTGGGCATAGCCCTAATCCCTGGAAATAAAGCTACTACTCAAGCATTGCCATGGTGATGACAAGCTTGGTTAACAATAACATTAATGAAAACCAAGAGAGGAGAAGAAGAAGAAGAAGAGAATCCTAAAAATTTGCCTAAGAGTAGCAGCAAAAAGTCTTTCTTAAGTCTCTGCCTGATTGCCATATTTATAGATTAGGGAAGTTTGAATCCGAATCAAACACAAATTCAGATCAAATCAGTTTCTTCAGATCCAAATATTGCGCGTCACGACCGTGATGGCCATCACGGCCAGACAGTGACGGATTCTGCCTTGGGCGTTGCTTCACTGATTGGTCTATCACGGTCGTGACCACCATCACGGCTAGGCCGTGATCAGTTCTGCCTGTGAGGGTCTGGTTCAGCTGACATGTCACGGTCGTGATGGGCATCACGGCTAGACCGTGACCAATTCTGACTTTAGCCTTCTTTCTTTTTAGCTCTACTCGATCATGGCCGTGATGGGCTCTGTTTGGCTCATTTTCTTTACTTTTCAAACCCCATGCAAGCTCCATCATGGTTGATCCTGGGCATTTTATCCTTAATTCCTGCAAAACAACACCACGAAACCGCCTTACCCGTTCCAAGGTAAAAATTAACAAAAATCAAATTAAATACGCCTAAACTATTTGAAAATGCATGCAAAATGATAAGCAAATATGAGGTGAAATCACACTCATCAAATCACCCCAAGCTTAAGATTTTGCTTGTCCTCAAGCAATCACTAGGGCCAGAAAATATGAACAATCAGAGCATGGATAATGAACCAAGAACCCGAGTAACTAATCTAAGTAACAGGCGTATTCAATAAGTACCCAAGAGACAATCAATTTCAATTCCAATTAGAAGCTTAGGTTTCCTAAATTCATATTCTCACTGATTCGGGCACTCTTCTCACCTCACTCAAGTGTTTAAGGGTATATGACAATTCCCTCAATTTCCTCAAGGAAGGTATTCTACCATAAGCTTGACTATCAACCAAATCTCTACTTTATTAATGAAAACACATAAGGATTAAGATGTCTTTTATTTTGGTTGTAATGAGGCCATGGGATTAATCGTTAGGTGAGGGAATCAAGAAAAGGAAATTTCAAGAAGGCTAAACAAAATATCAAACATTGCAAAGCATGACAACTTTCTCAAATACCTTTTTGGGCTTTAGTTCACTTTTCCACCTTTCTTTCTTTCTTTTTATTTTTTATTTTTATTTTATTTCTCATTTTCTTTTTGTCATCCCCTTCTCCATTTTATTTATTAATTTAATTTAATTTATTTGGAGAAGGGGAGATTTTCAACTTAGTAGAAATGTTTTTCTGCTTTCTCATCCCACAATTTTATTTTTCAAACTACCTTTTTACCCTTTTTTGCAATACTTTAAAAGGTGTCATACCAAGCATCATTTATCACAATAAATCAAGGTACCAAGAAAAGTATTTTATTATTTTAGGCTCAAAATTGGGCAACTAAGGGGTAGCATTTAATCAATCAAAGCTTAGAAGGCCGGAAAAATACCCAGTGCCTCAATCATTTTCAAATATGTTTCCAAAAAATTTTAAGTTTCAAAACGGTTTCAAGTCAAGTTCTAGAGAATACAATCCAAGAGGAATAAAACACTCAATCACAAAGAATGGGGTAGATTTATTGAGTACCCCTTCTAGGTTCAAAAATCTCACGTTTAGTAGTTTAAAATCAATGAGAAACACAAATCTAAGGAACCGCATGCTAATTATCAACTATCAAAAGATTATCTCAAGCATTTTTATTTTTAGCCTTATCACAAGAATAAAAAAAATTGGGTTCAAAAATTCATTATCTCAATTTATTTGGCACCAAGTTCTCACAATTGGATGCATACTCTAAGCCAGGGGCAATCTAATCATGTGATCATGCAAAACTATGCCTATATGAATGCAACATGGAAAATGCAAAAATACAAAAAGTTGCAAAAATACCCCTACCCCAAGCTTAAAAGCTTACATTGTCCCCAATGTAAATAATCAAGTCGGAGAGAGGAGAAAAATGGAACAACTCACCGAGGTGGTAGCGGGTGCCGGCTCACATGCCAGTCAAAGAGATGCTGGAAAATGTGTCATGGCCGTGATGCTCATCACGGCTAGGCCGTGATACATTCTGGTCTTCAAGGTCCTTCTCATCATGCCCGTGATGGATGTCACAGCTGGGCCGTGATCCTTTCTGGTCTTCTTTGGTTAGCTCGTCACGGCCGTGACCACTGTCACGGCCTGGGCGTGATGACTTCTGACTTTATTTGTCCTTGCCCTTTTTGCTCTTCCTGCTTTCATAACCTGAAAACACTTGGCAAATCCATCAATTAGTGATATTTCTTTTTCTTATCTTCTCAAATTATTCAAAAACAAAATTCAAAAACAAATGGAAAAGGGAAAGAAAACTTGGGTTGCCTCCCAAGAAGCGCTTATTTACGGTCTTAAGCTTGACCATACTTCTTTCAATCAACCGGGGTCGGCTGGGCCTAGAAGTGCAGGAACACTTCTCTTCCATAGGAGTCCTTCAAAGAGCCGATTTTGCTCATATGGCCAATTGCGCTTTCGCTTTTCTCTTTTCACTCTGAGTTTCATGGCCTTACTCCCTCCCGGCGGAAGTTTTGTTTCCACATGATGAGCAACTCCAACTTCATCACCACTGGGTGCATCATTCGTCATGCAAATCTTCGGATTTGCTTCCATGTTAGGCTCTTCCTTCACATCTGGAGACTTTATATCGATCCTGCACACATGACTCTCAAAAGGAGGGTTGTTATATGAGTCAGTCAATTGAAAATCTACCCTACCTTCCTCTAGATTCAGAGAGAGTTTGCCATTCTTTACGTCTATTATCGCTCCAGCTGTGGCCAAGAACGACCATCCTAGAATGATGGGGAATTTAGAATTCCCGTTCATATTCAACACCATGAAGTCGGTAGGAATGAAAAATTTCCCTACCCTTACGGGGATATTCTCTAGTATGCCTAGAGGAGTTTTAGTTGAGCCATCCGTAAATTGTAAAGAGAAATTGGATGGACTCAATTCCTTGGTTCCCAGCCTCTCCAAGATAGTAAGCGGCATCAAGCTCGCACTAGCCCCTAAGTCACATAAGGCTTGGTCTATTTTCACTTCTCCAATTGAGCAAGCAATAGAGAAACTACATGGATCTTTTAGTTTAGGAGGTATATTAGTTTTTATCATGGTATTATGCTCCTTAATTAAGCTCTTAGTTTCTATTTCTACTTGCTTTCTCTTGACCAACCTTTGTGGGAAAGGTATTGGGGGTTGGTACGGTGGTGGAGGGACATATTTTGGCTCTGTCTCTTCATCTTCCCTTATGTCCTCCTCACATTCCACATCCTTTTCAGCTACCCCAAGCTTATCATCCCTCAAGTATATAGCATTACAGTGTTCATTGGGATTAACTTTGGGTTGTCCCAGAAACGTACCCTTAGGTCTAGAATATGTGCTGGCTTGTTGGGCAATTTGAGTTTATAACATCTTATTATGGATGACTAAGTTATCTACCTTAGATGCTAGCTCTTTTATTGCCTCGTTGACTGCCCTACCTTGTTGTCTAAACTATTCATTTTGTTTTGTTTGAGTTTCAACAAAACTTTCCAAAAGAGACTCAAGTTTAGACTTTTTTACCTGAGGATACCCCGATGTGGGTTTCCTATTACCTTGACCTTCTTGGAATTCATGGTTCAGCGTGTTACTGTAGTTCCCGTAGGAGAGGTAAGGGTTGTTCTTCCTTCCTTGGTTGTAAGAATTTGGGGGAACATAGTTTGGCAACTTCGGGTTCGTGTCGTAGAAGTTGTGACAAGAGTTCACTTGTTCCCCCGAAGCACCGGATCCATGAGCAATACCACGTGGGCACTCCATTATGTCATGTCCCTGCATTCCACAAATCTCACAAACAATGTTAGTAGAACCTATTGAACTCACATTAGCCCTTTCAAGCTGATCAAAACGTTTATTCAGTGAGTCAATTTTTGACATAATAAGATCAGTGCTATTCATTTCAAACTTACCCCCCGAAATCTTTTTCGGGTTATTACCTCTTTCTGAACCCCATTGGTGGTAGTTGGTGGCCACGTTTTCGATGATGTTGAATGCCTCAGTCAGAGGCCTATTCATAAAGGCTCCACCAGCTGCGGAGTCAAGTGACACCTTCGAAGAGTAATCCAATCCATTGTAGAAGGTGTGCACTAACAACCACCTCTCGAGTCCATGATGTGGGCAAGACTCCAGCAATCCCTTGTAGCGATCCCAAGCTTCGGATAAGCATTCTCCGTCCTTTTGGAAGAAGCCGGTGATCTGGGTTCGTAGGTAAGCCGTCTTGGATGGAGGGAAGAATTTCTCCAAGAATACCTGCTCCAGTTGGTCCCAAGTAGACAAGGTATTAGCGGGCACTTGCTTCAGCCAAGCTTTTGCCTTTCCAGTAAGAGAGGAGAGGAATAGCCTCAAGCATATAGCATCGACTGGGGCGCCATGAATTCTAATTGCATCGGTGAACACCAAGAATGTCTCCACATGATCAGTCGGGTCCTCCAAGGGAAATCCTCCGAATTGATGTTGCCTAATCATGCTAATTAGCATAGGCGGTATAGTGTAGTTCTCCACCTCGATCTCTGGCCTAGCAATCCCAGTTCGCAAACCCCTACCATTTGGGGCTACGTAGTCCTTTAATGGTTTCGTATCCGGTAGATTCGCCATGAGTGGAATGGGAATCAACCTCTCTCTCTCTCTTTGTAGTCTCCTACGTCTATGAAAGGTCCTTTCGACTTCGGGGTCGACCTCACTAAGATTTCCAAGACTTAGTGATCTTTGCATACAAGAGAAAACACAGAGAGATGGATGCTAAAAAAGCGAAAAAGAGATTGATGAAATATATATATTTTTAACAAATATCAATAAAAAAGAGAAAGAAAAGGTCCAGAAAAATCAATTTAAAAATTAAATTGAGATTCGAGGAAGCACAGTCCTCGGCAACGGCACCAAAAACTTGATGTACGTTCCGGCAAGTGTACCAGATTCGTCGTCAAGTAATAAAAAGATATCGATCCCACAGAGACCGTGATCTCAAATCACAACTAAGTATTAAATTGATAAAGCTGGACTCTATAAAAAAGGGATTTTTGAAAAGATTTGATTTTTGAAATAAGAGATAACTTAGAAAATCAGATAAGGAATGCAATCAAGTAAAACAGAAAGTAAATTAATTTGGGGTTTTCAGATCAAAAGTAATTCCTAGGAATTGGGTTTCCAACAAGATTGTTTATGTTACTAAATTGACTACCCCTTGTTAATTATCGAAATTGCTTTGAAGGCGAATTTATCCTCAAATAGTTAATGCTCCCTCTCGGGTTACAAAAACCGTGCCCAATTAAACCAACCCCTACTCTCGTGGTAGTCGAATTTAGATTGGACCCTTTAAGTTTCGTGACAATTCGTTAATCCTCAAAGGACCGCTTCTAACTCTCGTGATTTAAGTCCTAAGTCTGATTCTATAGATCCGATACCTAAGTTCACCGCTAGGTTCCTCCTTAGAATATCTACGACACGCAAACAAGTGGCCACCGAATTTACGAGTAATTAAAACAATAGAAATCAGATCTAAAGCAAAATCGAATTAGCAAGAAATCAAAATCAATTCATAACATAATAACCAATCTTGGGCATAGCCCCAATCCCTAGAAATAAAGCTACTACTTATGCATTGCCATGGTGATGACAAGCTTGGTTAACAAAAACATTAATGAAAACCAAGAGAGGAGAAGAAGAAGAAGAGAATCCTAAAAATTTGCCTAAGAGTAGCAGCAAAAAGTCTTTCTTAAGTCTCTGCCTGATTGCCATATTTATAGATTAGGGAAGTTTGAATCCCAATCAAACACAAATTCAGATCAAATCAGTTTCTTCAGATCCAAATATTGCGCGTCACGACCGTGATGGCCATCACGGCCAGGCCGTGACGGATTCTGCCTTGGGTGTTGCTTCACTGATTGGTCTATCATGGTCGTGACCACCATCACGGCTAGGCCGTGATCAGTTCTGCTTGTGAGGGTCTGGTTCAGCTGACATGTCACGGCCGTGATGGGCATCACGACTAGGCCGTGATGGGTTCTGTTTGGCTCATTTTCTTTACTTTTCTAGCCCCATGCAAGCTCCATCATATATGATCCTGGACATTTTATCCTTAATTGCTGCAAAACAACACCACGAAACCGCCTTACCCGTTCCAAGGTAAAAATTAACAAAAATCAAATTATATATATACCTAAACTATATGAAAATGCATGCAAAATGATAAGCAAATATGAGGTGAAATCACACTCATCAGTGTTGTACTTTAATCTTAAGTTTAATTTTGTTTTGAAAATTGAAACTTAATTATAAAAAGTTGTATGCCTTGGCGGCTTTATTATGAATGTGATTATCTCTTTGTGTGATGATTTACAATGTGCTTTTAATGTTTTAGCCTGTGTATCATGTTTCTAGAGCTTTTCGTTAAAGAAAAATTTTACACCCAAGTTTTCTGACTTAAATAAAATAATTTTCCGAAAGCAACCAGAAAATATAATTTTTAATTTACTTCCGCACGTATTATGAAGTAATGCTCAAGGGGGTGTTACATTAGTGGTGTCAGAGCTGGTCGAGTCTTTCGTGAACCTTGGGGAATAGGTCTGTTATGTTTGTGTTGTGTGATCTTTGGTTGGATTTTGTTTGAATTGTTTCCTTATCGAAACAATGTGTGTTGACACACGAATATTTATATTTTGATGGGTTTTAAGTGAATTGAGGTCTTGAGGGAACCTATGAATTGTAGACGATTAGTTGATTGAATTACTTCTTAGCAGTAATGTGTTTTAGACACGTAAGTACACGTTTCATTTTCTGGTTGCGGTCTAACTGATTCTGTTTTATAGGTCAGTTATGGAACCAGCACTAGAAGGTGGACGTGGACGAGGACGTAGAGGCGGTCGAAGGGGTCGACGAGGTGGTCCGATTGGCGGTGGTGGTAATTGTTGGTGTAAGCCCTAGAGGCTAGTGTATTTCTTAGACTTACATTTGTATCTTGCCATTATATATATATATATATATATATATATATATACATATATATATATGATATGATATGAGGCATTCCAGTTTATTGTGTTACTTGTTTAAACATAATAAAGTCCTTAGAATAGAAATTTCAGTTTAATAGAATATCAAGTACATGACTTGATCGTGAGACACTATTGAACAATGAAATCCTATTCTTAAATATCCGTAGTCAAGTATTTTATTAATAAGGACAATAATAATACATTGAGACTATTATGTGTGCAGACTGATGACCATATCTCACGGGTCATGGATATGAGATATCGAGTCGCCACATAGGTCCACATTAGAGTAATGATGTACTGGATTGACCCACCATGAGAACACTATATGGAGCGTTATGTGAGTGTCATAAGTAGTTCTCATAGTGACAATGGTGTATGCAATCCTTCGACCTGAAATTGCTACGATCCCTACATGAGGAGTCGTGTGCTTTAATATCGTCAAACGTCATCTGTAATAGGATGATTATAAAGACGGTCATTGGGCATACCACGAGCCATGCAGAGGGATGTGAGTGACCTAGATGGAATTTGTCCCTCCTACATAACAGGAGTAATATCTGTAGGCCCCCTGATAGAGTGAGATCAGTAAATGCATGGTTGTCTTTGAAATGAGTCAATATGAGATATTGACCTTATTTGTTGTTAAGTCTACTCGGGTATCAGGGAACATGATATTGAACCATACAAGGGTGACACATTCTATGTCTTGTGTTCAATATAGATATATGGACAAAGGGATAATAATGCACATGAATATTTGTCACAGAACGGTTTCGTCAAATCACTGACTTTCTCACTACTTAGGTGGCAGTGATGTATTGCTAGATACCTCTCACTGTTTGTAATATTAAATGGGATTTAATATTACTACTAACGTTTTGGGAACCTATAGGGTCACACACATAAGAGCAGATCAAAAGAAGCATTAAAAGGAGAATTGGACTCTTCTATTGGGCCTAGCGCATAGTACATGGGGCTTAGGTCAAACGTTGCTCACTAACTCACTTAAGGAGGTGCTACTATAAGTAGACCACTTAAGCTATTGTGCCTACACGTTTTTTTTACCCTAGCCGCACATAGAGAGTGACAGTGAGCAGCAGGTCTCGGTTTTCGAAGCTAGCACTGTGAGGCAGAGACGCTTCGTGTTCGTGACGTTGGACGTTCACGGGATCTGCTCGTGTGGATACCTTAGAGACATCGTTCGTGCGGTGTTTGTGATAGACGATTTCAATCAATTGTCATCGCTTCAAGAGGTAAATGTTCTAACCATGAATCATGACCATTCGCAAGGATCCTTCGATGGGAATTTTTTTTCCGCTGCTTTATTTTGTTTTATATGAAAATTCCCAACAGTGGTATCAGAGCCGCTTGCGAAACCATGATTCTGTTACGTGGTTTACCTGTTATGTATGATAACATGTTTATAATATGAATCGTTTTTCTGAAAATTGTTTTCTGAAAATCGTTTGCATCCGTTTTTGCGAAACCTTGTTTCTGTAATTTTCGTATGTATATGATATATGCGTCTATAGCATGTTTATGTATATATGCGATATGTACATTGGTTCTGGAATCCTTATTATGTTCTGCGATGGCGTCAAGTGTTGATGTTAAACATGATCGGTTTCAGTTCTCTGTTGGCGGTGTTAAGGGGTTTCAGATATGAAGAGTTCATGTTCTTGCGGGCCTTGCGGTTTTAGGGTTGAGAGGTTGAAGCCCTAGCCGCCAAGGAAGCGGGAACCCCGTGCTACCTCTGCGTAGTGTGTTATTTCGAAATTCAAATTTGGAAATCTTTTATGTCACCATTTAATAATAACATCAATTACAATAAATGTGATTTATAGTAACATCAATTACAATAAATGTGATTTATAGTAACATCAATTGCAATAAATGTGATTTATTATATATATGTTATGTTTTCAAAATTCAGATTTTGAAATATCTAATTAATAAATAATAATAATAATAATAATAATAATAATAATAATAATAATAATAATAATAATAATAATTGTGTATTATTATTGGTTGATTATTTATTTGGTAATGTATGGTGAATGGTTATGGCCTTAGTCCTTTAATCTTTTGGTTTATATTTTGAAATACGGCCTGCGTGCCGTGCCTTTCTCTTATATTCCATATGTATATTCGTTTCTCATCTCACTCCCCTCATATGTAAAATGAGGTTTCTGTTTATGTAATGTAATGATGGAGACAAGAAGACGTTATCCTATGGGAGATCATGCTTGGAGAAGCTTGGACGCTCCTAGGTTTCAGTTTAGATTCTCTCATTGTCTTGGGAGAATCAATGCATTAGGGGCCATAACCATATCACATTTATTTGCCTTATATATGTATGATATGCATGTATGTATATAGTATGTTAAAAGGGGTTTAACTAATATATGTATGAGATGCGTGTATGTAAATAGCAAGTTAAAGAGTTTAACAAATGATGAGATCAAATTTTAATCAAATCCCTCAAATGGAAATATTAAGTCACTTTTAAAGGCCTTCCAATGCATGGCACTCGTCAAGACTAGGATCGATTAAGTGTGGGTCCGCCAAAGCGGGGTACCTTTATCTATACTAGTAAGACGCGATGGGACAAATGTAATGTTCAACAGCTATCCATTGGGTCTGACTTAACTAAGCCAAGTTCAATAGGATTGAAAGGCTTAGAGGCTTATAAGTTGGGCTTTGGTCCATGTGATGGATTAGAATAAGAGTTATTCACCCAACTGTCCAAGAGTTGCATGAGATGCAATCGGAAAGTGTTTCCTACCTATATAACCGAATTTTGAGTGATCAGCCAAAGCTGACTTAAAGCTAGGTGAAATATGGATCTTGGCCCACTAGAAAATCTTCCAACGGGATTTTCCGAATCAATGATGAGGGTCATTGTTTTGAGTAAAATAGTGGGAGGCGTATTTAATTAAAGACCTTATTAAATAAACTTCATGGCATGATACTTATATTTTGCATATTTATCTCTGTAGATTACCATGGCATCAAACACATCAAGTAACCTGTCATTGCGATCCGTCCTTGAGAAGGACAAACTATCCGGAACAAATTTTCTGGACTGGTACAAAAACTTGAGGATTGTCCTCAAACATGAGAAAAAGTTGTATGTTCTTGAGGAGCCTATTCCTGAGGAGCCACCGGCTTCAAGTGCTCCTAGGGCTGACAGGGATGCTTATAAGAAGCATCAGGATGACGCCTTAGACGTCAGATGTCTTATGCTTGCTACCATGACCTCTGAGCTGCAAAAGCAACATGAGACCATGGAGGCGTACGTTATGATCGTGCACCTCAAGCTGCTCTACCAAGAGCAAGCAAGGCATGAGCGGTTCGAAGTTTCCAGAGCCCTTTTCCAGTATAAATTGGCAGAAGGAAGCCCTGTGAGTCCTCATGTACTCCAGATGATCGGGTACATTGAGAATCTCGAGAGACTGGGATTTCCTTTAGGCCAAGAGTTGGTCACCGACTTAGTTCTGCAATCGTTGCCTGAGAGCTATAGTCAGTTTGTCATGAACTATAATATGAATGATCTTGACAAACCTTTGCCAGAATTGTTGAGCATGTTGAGAACTACTGAACAAAATATTAACAAAGGAAAGGGGAAGGCCATTTTGATGGTCCAGGCTGGAAAAAGCAAGAAGCAGCCCAAGAAGCCCACGCACACACAAAAGGGCAAGGCCATCAACAAGATCAAGCCAGTGCTTCTGGCTTGAAGCCTGTGGGTGGTGTGGCTAAGGAAGGAAATTGCTTCCATTGTGGTCGGACCGGACATTGGAAGAGGAACTGCCCAAAATACCTGGAAGAAATCAAGAAGAAGAAGGGAAGTGAGACTTCCACTTCAGGTGTGTTTGTTATAGAAGTCAATTTATCTACTTCTGCATCATGGGTATTAGATACTGGATGTGGTTCTCACATTTGTACAAATGTGCAGGATCTAAACAGGAGTAGACCATTGGCAAAGGGCGAAGTCGACCTATGAGTTGGAAATGGAGCAAAGGTTGCTGCTTTAGCTGTAGGGACTTATGTATTGACTTTGCCCACTGGGCTTACTATTCAGTTAGAGAACTGTTATTTTGTGCCTGCAATTAGCAGGAATATCATTTCCGTTTCTTGTTTAGACAAGATTGGTTTTTCTTTTATAATAAAGAACAAAAGTTGTTCTATTTATTTGGATGATATTTTCTATGCTAGTGCACACATGAGTAATGGGCTTTATGTCCTTGATCTTGAAATGCCCATCTATAACATAAATACTAAGAGGTTCAAACCAAATGAGTTGAACCCGTCTTATCTTTGGCATTGTCGTTTAGGCCATATAAATGAGAAGCGCATTTCGAAGCTCCATAAAGATGGACTTTTGGACTCATTTGATTATGAATCATATGAGATATGTGAGTCTTGTTTATTGGGAAAGTTGACTAAAGCTCCATTCACCGGAAAAGGTTCAAGAGCTAACGATCTTTTGGGTCTTATACATAGCGATGTATGCGGAATCCTTTGAAAAGTTCAAGGAATTCAAAAATGAGGTAGATATGGATTTGTGTATATTATGAAACATAAATCGGAATCCTTTGAAAAGTTCAAGGAATTCAAAAATGAGGTACAAAACCAACTTGGTAAAAATATTAGAACTCTTCGATCAGATCGAGGTGGTGAATATTTGAGCCTAGAGTTTGATGATCATCTGAGAGAGTGTGGAATTTTATCTCAACTCACTCCACCTGGAACACCACAATGGAATGGTGTCTCTGAGAGGAGAAATCGAACCTTGTTGGACATGGTTCGGTCTATGATGAGTCATGCAAACCTTCCAAACTCTTTCTGGGGACATGCTCTATTAACAGCAGGTTTTACACTTAACCGTGTTCCATCCAAAGCGGTAGAAAAGACACCATATAAGATATGGACTGGTAGACGACCCAGCATGTCTTTTATGAAGATTTGGGGTTGTGAAGCATACGTAAAACATCAAGTTTCTAATAAGCTTGATCCCAAATCTGATAAATGCTTCTTTGTGGGGTATCCCAAAGAAACCAAGGGGTCCTATTTCTATAATCCTTCCGAAGGCAAAGTGTTTGTCGCACGGACTGGTGTATTCCTAGAAAAGGAGTTTATCTCCATAGGAACCAGTGGGAGGAAGATAGAACTTGAATAAATTCAATAATCACAGAGTAGTGACTACCATTGGTGGAACATGAGCAACCTTCACAAAATGCTGTGGAGGAACAACCTGCTCCAGTAGCACAAGACCAGCGTAGGTCTAACGGGATACGTCACCAGCCTGAGAGATATGGATTTCTCATGACTCCACAAGGTGATGTATTGCTCATGGATCAAGATGAGCCTGTGACTTACCAGGAGGCCATCACTGGCCCAGAATCTGAGAAGTGGCTTGAGGTCATGAAATCTGAGATGGATTCCATGTACACCAACCAAGTATGGACCTTGGTAGAGCCACCTGAAGGGGTGAAACCCATAGGGTGCAAGTGGGTTTTCAAAAAGAAAACTGACATGGATGGTAAGGTACACACCTTTAAGACGTGATTGGTCGCTAAGGGTGTCAAGCAAATTCATGGTGTTGACTATGATGAGACCTTTTCGTCTGTTGCGATGCTTAAATCCGTCCGGATCTTACTTGCTATCGCTGCATACCATGATTATGAGATATGGCAGATGGATGTCAAAACTACTTTCCTTAATGGAAAGCTTCTTGAGGATGTGTACATGACACAACCTGAAGGCTTTGGCATTTCAGAGGATGCCAGAAAGGTATGTAAATTGCAGCGATCAATCTATGGATTGAAGCAAGCTTCCAGAAGTTGGAACCTTCGTTTTGATGATGCTGTAAGACGGTACGGATTCATCAAAAATGAAGATGAACCTTGTGTCTACAAGAAGGTTAGTGGGAGCATTGTTGTTTTTCTGGTGTTATATGTAGATGACATATTACTCATTGGAAATGACATCCCTACACTACAAAATGTAAAGACATGGTTAGGGAATTGCTTCTCTATGAAATATTTGGGTGAAGCTACCTATGTATTGGGAATCATGATCTATAGGGATAGATCGCTGAAATTGCTTGGCCTAAGTTAGAGTACATACATAGACAAAGTGTTGAGATGCTTTAACATGCATGAATCCAAGAAAGGACTCTTGCCTATGTCACATGGTATATGCCTATCAAAGGCACAATCCCCTTCCACTCAAGAAGAAAGGGATTGCATGAGTAAGATTCCATATGCATCCGCAATTGGATCTATCATGTATGCCATGTTATGTACTCGACCAGATGTATCGTATGCTTTAAGCATAACGAGCAGGTACCAGTCTGATCCCGGTGAAAGTCATTGGTCTGCTGTCAAGAACATCCTTAAGTACTTGAGAAGAACTAAGGATTCGTTCTTGGTATATGGAGGCGAGGAAGAGCTTGCTGTAAAAGGTTACATCGATGCTAGCTTCCAAACCGATAAGGATGATTCCAGATCGCAATCTGGTTATGTGTTCTGCCTGAATGGCGGGGCGGTGAGCTGGAAAAGTTCAAAGCAAGAGACAGTCGCCGATTCTACTACAGAGGCTGAGTATATTGCCGCCTCCAATACAGCAAAGGAGGTTGTTTGGATCAGGAAGTTCATTGCTGATCTTGGTACAGTTCCTAGTATTGTGGACCCCATTGATCTCTATTGTGATAACAATGGGGCCATTGCACAAGCTAAGGAACCTAGATCTCATCAGCGATCCAAACATATACTTAGGCGCTTCCATCTCATTCGAGAGATTATCGATAGAGGAGATGTGAAAATATGCAGAGTACCAACACTTGATAACATTGCTGACCCACTTACGAAACCTCTTGCTCAACAGAAGCACGAAGGTCACACTAGATCGATGGGCATTAGATTTATGCCTGATTGGCTCTAGTGCTAGTGGGAGATTGTTGGTGTAAGCCCTAGAGGCCAGTGTATTTCTTAGACTTACATTTGTATCTTGCCATTATATATATAAATATATATATATTTATATATAAATATATATATATATATATATGATATGAGGCATTCCAGTTTATTGTGTTACTTGTTCAAACATAATAAAGTCCTTAGAATAGAAATTTCAGTTTAATAGAATATCAAGTACATGACTTGATCGTGAGACACTATTGAACAATGAAATCCTATTCTTAAATATCCGTAGTCAAGTATTTTATTAATAAGGACAATAATAATACAATGAGACTATTATGTGTGCAGACTGATGACCATATCTCACGGGTCTTGGATATGAGATATCGAGTCACCACATAGGTACACATTAGAGTAATGATGTAATGGATTGACCCACCATGAGAACACTACATGGAGCGTTATGTGAGTGTCATAAGTAGTTCTCATAGTGACAATGGTGTATGCAATCCTTCGACCTGAAATCGCTACGATCCCTACATGAGGAGTCGTGTGCTTTAATATCGTTAAACGTCATCTGTAATAGGATGATTATAAAGACGGTCATTGGGCATACCACGAGCCATGAAGAAGGATGTGAGTGACCTAGTTCTCATAAGTGTCAAATCACTGACTTTCTCACTACTTAGGTGGCAGTGATGTATTGCTAGATACCGCTCACTTTTTGTAATATTAAATTGGATTTAATATTACTACTAACTTTTTGGGAACCTATAGGGTCACACACATAAGAGCAGATCAAAAGAAGCATTAAAAGGAGAGTTGGACTCTTCTATTGGGCCTAGCGCATAGTACATGGGGCTTAGGTCAAACGCTGCTCACTAACTCACTTAAGGAGGTGCTACTATAAGTAGACCACTTAAGCTATTGTGCCTACACGTTTTTTTTACCCTAGCCGCACATAGAGAGTGACATTGAGCAGCAGGTCTCGGTTTTCGAAGGTAGCACTGTGAGGCAGAGACGCTTCGTGTTCGTGACGTTGGACGTTCACGGGATCTGCTCGTGTGGATACCTTAGAGACATCGTTCGTGCGGTGTTCGTGATAGACGATTTCAATCAATTATCATCGCTTCAAGAGGTAAATCTTCTAACCATGAATCATGACCATTCGCAAGGATCCTTCGATGGGAATTTTTTTCCGCTACGTTATTTTGTTTTATACGTAAATTCCCAACAGTAACATGAATGAGGATTATGATGATGGAGTGGACTATGCCGCTCAGGCTATGGAGCACGTGGCAGCTGCTATTTCAAATCATTCTGCTACAATGGCTACTCAGAACCAACAGGAGCAGGCTCGAGCTGAACAGGCAACTAAAGTAAAAAATCTAACTGCTTTTAGACGTCAGGGGGCATCACAATTTCATGGAGACGTGGATCCTTTAAAAGCTGACTTATGGATTCAGGATCTGGAGAAAATCTTTGAACTAATACACAGTCCAGAGGGAGTGAATGTATCTTATGCTACTTTTCTGTTAGTTGGTGATGCTGAGTATTGGTGGAAAGGCACCAAACAGCTGCTGGAAGCAGAGAATCAGGAGATTACTGTGGAAGTATTTCGAAACATGTTCTTGAACAAGTATTTTCCTCAAAGTGTGTGAGGTGAGAAGGAACAAGAGTTTCTGCGACTTCAACAAAGAGATCTGACGGTCGGGGAGTACGCGACATGATTTGAATCACTTGCCAAGATTTTCCGCTTTTTTCAGAACAACCCAAACAAAGATTGGAAGTGCGAACGTTTTGAAGGAGGACTGCATTTTGAGATCAAGAAGTCGGTGCTACTGCTTGAAATTCGGAATTTTCAAGCTTTAGTCGAAAAGTGTCTAAAAGTGGAGCAGATACTGAAAAGGGAATATAACCGGAGTAATGTCGGAAGACCGTCTCGATTCAAAAGTCAGTTTCGAAATCAGAAAGGGAGACAAGCTCAGAGGGAGCCATATTTCCGATCTCCAGGAAATAATCAGAACCAAAAATCTTATCATCCCATTACTTTTGTATATAGTAGTGGAAACCGAAATAATCAGAATCAAGGTTCAGTTCAACGATGCCGTAAGTGTGGACAGACAAATCATGTTGTTGAGGATTGTACGCTGAAGGGTACACTATGTTTTAAATGTGGACAAATTGGGCACATGGTCAGAGAGTATCCTATAACAGAGTCTGAATTTGCTACAAACAATTCAAAAGCCGATAGGACCGTAGGACAAAAGGGAAGAGTCTACATCATTAGAGGTGCTGAAATTTTACGATCCGAGGATCTCGTACAAAATAGTTACGATATAACGGGTAATTTTTCAAACTATATTTTTGATTCAGACTCAACGCATTCTTTCATTTCGATAGATTGTGTGAAATATTTGAGTTAGCTTATTTCTTCCTTGTCACATGATGTGATCGTTTCAGACTTCAAATATTCCGTCGTTATTCGGGATAGACATTATTTTTTGATAAAAGAAGATTCTGGATGAAACTTAATCTAGTCAATTTTACTTTTGGTAAATGTGATCCGGTCTGATTTTTTTGCCAGATTGTACTCCTTTTAAACATTGTCGTTTTGTGAATTTCCTGTACGAAGGATGAATTCCCTTGGAATTCAGAATTGTTTATCTTTGATTTTCTAATCAGCTGGAAGTTCTTATGGAAGGAGGAACTTTATTGGAGTCGTGTTTGTAAAAATGTGGATGTACAACACATTTTTTTTTACATTCAGGAACCTATTAAAGAATTCTTTTTACATACTGAATATTCTTGTGTTCTTTTCAGAGTAATGAACTTTTTTTATATACTTTCTTGTGAAAGTAAAACCTTGGGATTAAGAAAATCCTGTCAAGTTTTGAGTCACAAAATTTCCAGGACGAATTTTTTTTTTAGTTGGGTAGTAATGTAACACCCCGATTTTTCTGCTTTCTAAGATCGGTATAAATATAAATAAACATTTATATTTTTATCTGAAACTTAGAAAATGATTTTGGGAAAACCAAAGTCATATTCATATCATACTTATTTTTTAAAAGCATAGGTTTAAATTTTGGGTTGAAAATTCAAACGGAACCTTGTCTGCGTTTTCACTGACAGTAAGATTTTACTGATCAGAAAACCTAATTTTGACCTGAGAACGAAATGAATAGATTTTATATCTCATTTTCAACGATATAGGTTATTTTGGAAATTTTCAAAATAAATAGGTTATTATACTCGAATCGGGCGTAAAAACCCTAAATCGGGTAATCGACAGAGTCGAGAACGGACTTGCAGAGACAAAACCCGACATCGGATGCTGAGATATGGTGCCACCTATGGTAGTGAGACATATGGATGAGTCACCCATCTCATGATTACATTTAACAAAAAATCTAGATATTTCTTCAAACTACTATAAAGACCATTTTACCCTTGGACCATTTTACCCTTGAACTTTCATTGAAATGCCAAGTTTGCCCCACAATTTGTGGACACAAATCAGCCACCTCTCCTTCAATCTCAACCACATAATTTTCATGATTACCTTAGGCAAAATTACCATTTTGTCCTTAAGTCATCTTTATATCACAAAAATGCCATTTTCTGAGATTACTCTTTTGTCCCTAAAAATTTATGCCTTGGACCCTTTTACCCACCAAAAGCCATGGACCAAGCACCATTTGAGAGCCCATTTCACTTCTATTTAAGGCAATGTTCATCCTCTTCATCATAGTTTCTCCATTTTCTATTAAAAAAAGCTTAAGTTCCATAGCCTAGATTTGTGAAGCACGTGCTTGATTCCTTTACCATTTTTCATTTCCAAGAGGTATACCATACTTCTCTCACTCAATCATCATCATGTTCTTCAATTATTTTTGTGTTTCGAAAACATGATCATATTTTTCAATTCCTAGATCTAGATATTTGAAAATTCATAGAAAATCATAGAAAAATCCAGTGAGCATGAAACTAATTTCTATGATCTTCGTATCCTCTCTATATTTAAGATCCAAGAGGATGCATTCAAAAAAAATTTATTGCCCATTTAACTTGATGAGGTCGAACCCTAGTTTATTGTGGGGGAGGACTTTGTTCATTCACTGGTGGAAAATATACATTAGACGATAAAGGTTTACGTCAGTTAACCAAAAACTAGACGTTAAAAAGGGGCGGTGGCAGTTTTGTAAATATCAGACTTCATTAATTCACTGTTAACGTCAGTTGTTTTAAGGACTGACGTTAAAAGTGAGGCGGTGGCAGTTTTGTAAATATGAAATCACTATTTGCGTCAGTTGTTTAATGAACTGACGTTAAAAATGTTTTGCAAGAAATTATTAAAACTTTTAACGTCAGTTGTTTATAAAACTGACGTTAGAAGTGTGATTTTTTACTTCAGTTAAATAAATAACTGACGTAAATAATCAACTCATTCTTATCTTTCTTTCGTTGTCATCTCCCTGTTGTCACTCTTAACGCAGATCATCACTCCATATAGTGCAGTTTATTTCTAATCTTTTTTTTAAAAAAAGTTTATTTTTAATCTTAATTAATTAGCTTGAATTAGTAAAATAACAAATTCTTGTGCAAATTAAAATAAATAAACACTTAACTTAAAACAAGTTATATATGTATAATCAAATCGTATCTCATTGAAGCGATTCATAAGTTACAATTACATGTTTAAAAGATAAAATTTTTTCGCAAGATATCACTAAAATATAAAAAAGTTTCTGCTTCAACATCATTTTCTTCTCAGTCCTGTCCTCAGAATCTCCAACATTGAATGCATCCCCTCCCTCATTTGAAGTCGATGCTCCATCTGAATCCACAGTCACTTTGGAGCCGTGGCAGAGTGAAGGGTGCACTCGATCTGTTTCAGCAATATTCTTGGAACAGCCACTTGGTTCCAAAGCTGAGGTTTTGGAACTGTAGCTGCTGATTCTCCAGAAGGATGATGGTGTGTGCAATTCACATAATGCGATTTACACACCCTTATCACCCATGTAATGCGATTTACACAACCTCAGAAGTTGTTTGACCATTAAGACAGAGACATTTAAGTCTAGGTATAGGAAGAAAGAGTGATGAAGTTAATCTCCATGGCAGAGCCATATTGTGAACCAGAAAAATTAAAGGAAGGAAGGAAGCTATTTATAGGAGTAGGGGATGAAGTTACTAGGCGTCGTAAGTTGCTAAAAAATTAAATTGATCATTAAGAGCATTAGGTTCCAAGATGCATTGGGAGTTGGCAGTCATATATTATAAACGTGCAGAAAAGAAAACGCCCGAAGGAATAGGAAGAAACTTATACACTTTTAACGTCAGTTGTTTAATAAAACTGACGTTAAAAGTGTTTTTAAAATAAAAAATATTTATTTTGAACATCAGTTGTTTATACAACTGACGTTAAAAGTGTGATTTTTACTTCAGTTAAATAAACAGCTGACGTAAATAATCCTATATCCCTATCTGAAATGCCCTGTTGTCACTCTTAACACAGGTCTATTAACGTCAGTTGTTGAATAAAACTGAAGTTAAAAGTGTTTTTAAAATAAAAAATATTTATTTTTAACGTCTCTTGTTTATACAATTTACGTTAAAAGTGTGATTTTTACTTCAGTTAAATAAATAGCTGACGTAAATATTCTTATATCCCTAGCTATCTGAAATGCCCTGTTGTCACTCAATTAACACAGGTCTCAGAGCCATTTTGTGAAGGAATAGAAATATAGAGGAAAAGAAGAGGCAGATACTGATCACATTACGTAAGAATATTACTTTATACAGAGACACAACACTTTTAACGTCAGTTGTATTCAACAACGGACGTTAAAAGTGTTTTTTTTAAAAAAATATTAATATTTAACGTCAGTTTGTTAATAAAACTGACGTTAAAAAATTAATTTTAACGTCAGTTTTTTAATACAACTGACGTTAAATGTTGTTTTATGTTTACACCCGCGCGCCTTCTGCACTTCGCTCTGTACTTACGTCTCTTTTCTCTTTTCATCACGCTCAACCCTAAATCACTCTCAACCCTCACTCTCACTCTCACCCAGCACAGAACCCTAATCGCGAGCTCATCTCCACCGCAACCACCACGAGGGCTTCTTCGCCACCACCGTGAGGTACACTATTAACCCTAACTCTGTCTTTCCATTCATTCTTTGCAATAACTTGACGTACATCTCTCTTTCCCCTTCCTGCGCACTAACTCTCCTTGTCCCTCTGCTTTCAGTAACCACATCGAACGTTGGCCACCACTCGAGCTCCCCTCCCCACCACCACGCGAGCACCTATTTCTGGTGAGTATTTAGGGCACATTTTTGTATTTTTGGTTTTGAGTGTATGTTGAAACTGTAGTCTCGATGAGTTGAAACTTGAAACCGTGAGTTTGAGTTGTTTGGAATGTACGTCTGTTTTTGGTTTTGAGTGCATGTTGCTCTGCTGGTTGATCTGTCACGGCCGTGATGCTAATCACGGCCAGGCCGTGATCGCTTCTTCCTGTGATGGCATGGTTCTGTCTGGATTGGCACGTTACGGCCGTGATGGACATCACTGCCAGGCCGTGACCAGTGCTTGGCAATTAATCTTTAAAAACTATAGTTTTCAATCTCCCGTATTGTCCTTATATTGGATATATATATGTTTTGTATATCTACAGGACCTATCTAGTTATGGATCGTAGTTGGATGGTTTGTAAGCGTACTAGTGCTGAGTATTTGAAGGGGGTGGGAGAATTTATAGAATTTGCTCAAAGGAATGTTCCTAATAGTAATGGAATGTTTTGTTGTCCTTGTGTCAAGTGTTTGAATACGAGGAAATGTACGGTGAAGGATATACGTACTCATTTGATTTGTGAAGGGATTTGCTTGAGTTATACAAGATGGATATGGCATGGTGATATGTTGTTGAGTAGTAATACGGCGAGTGTCTCCCAAAGTGAGGACGTTGACGTAGATATGGAGGATGATCGAGTAGAGGACATGATCCGTGATATTGGACAAGAATCTTTTCATCGAGCGCATGTGTATGATAGGTTGTGCGGTGATGCGGATAAGCCTTTATATCCAGGGTGTACTACTCATACACGGTTGTCGGCGGTGCTAAATTTGGTTTGTGTGAAGGCGAGAAATGGTTGGAGCGATAAAAGCTTCACGGAATTGCTTGAACTGTTGAAAGACTTGCTTCCGGAGGACAACACATTGCCTGACCGTAACTATGAGGCCAAGAAGGTATTGTGTCCTATGGGTATGGAGTATAAGAAGATACACGCATGCCCCAATGATTGCATATTGTACACCGGTGTTCATGAAGACAAACACGATTGCCCCAAATGTGGGTTATCACGATACAAAGTGAAGGGTGGTGGTGATGATGATGATGTTGATGATGTGAGAAAAAAGGGTCCTCCTGCGAAGGTGTTGTGGTATCTTCCAATAATTCCAAGGTTCAAGCGATTGTTTGCCAATGCGAAAGATGCGAAGAATCTTAGATGGCATAATGATGAGAGGAAACATGATGGAAAGGTTCGTCATCCTGCTGATTCTATTCAATGGAAGAATATCTATACTATGTTTCCGGATTTCGCCGATGAGCCAAGAAACCTAAGGCTTGGACTTGCTACAGATGGAATGAATCCTTATGGTAACATGAGTAGTATTCATAGTTCATGGCCTGTTCTGTTGGTGATTTACAACATGCCCCCTTGGTTGTGCTTGAAGCGCAAATACATGATGTTGTCTATGATGATTTCGGGCCCAAAGCAACCGGGAAATGACTTAGATGTTTATCTAGGTCCCTTGATTGAAGACTTGAAAACGTTGTGGGTGGAAGGTGTTGATGTAGTTGATGGGTATTCTCATGAGACTTTCAAGCTTCGTGCCATGTTATTTTGCACCATCAACGACTTTCCAAAGATACGGTAACTTGTCATAAGTGCAGTGTCAAGGGGCATAAAGCATGCCCTATATGTGAAGAAGGCACATGCTACACTCAGTTGCATCATGGAAAGAAGACGGTTTACCTTGGGCATCGGAGATTTCTTAGACGTGATCACCCATATCGTAAGATGAAAAAAGCTTTTAATGGATGCCAAGAGACAGAAGAAGCGCCGGCAGCCTTAATTGGAGAGCAGGTTTATCAGAGGGTAAAGGACATCGATGTTATATTCGCAAGTCCAAAAAGAAAGGTAAAGCTGTTGAGAAAAACATATGGAAGAAGAGGTCGATATTCTTTGATCTTCCATATCGGCGCAAGCTTGATGTCGATACATTGCATTGATGTGATGCATGTGGAGAAAAATGTGTGTGATAGTGTGATCGGGACACTTCTCAACATTCAGGGCAAGACAAAGGATGGTGTGAATGCTCGTCTCGACCTCGTTGCTATGGGTATACGAGAGCAGTTAGCTCCAGTTGTTGAGGATGGTAAGCGGACTTATTTGCCGCCAAAGATGTCATACTTTGTCAAAAAAAAGAGAGACAAAGTTTCTGCGGGTGTCTTCAGGGCATCAAAGTTCCACATGGTTACTCTTCAAATATGAAGAGGCTTGTCTCTAGTGATCTTAAATTGGTTGGCTTGAAGTCTCATGATTGTCACATCTTGATGCAACAACTCTCGCCCGTTGCTATTATTCGTGGTATTGCTACAAAAAATGTGAGACATGCCATTACTCGGTTGTGCTCATTCTTCAATTCTATATGTAGCAAAGTCGTTGACCCCCGTATGTTGGATGACTTGGAAGTTGAGGCTGCTACAATCTTGTGCCAATTGGAGATGTATTTTCCTCCTTCCTTTTTCGACATAATGGTTCACTTAATTGTTCATTTGGTGAGGGAGATTAGATTATATGGGCCGGTTTTTCTGAGATGGATGTACCCAGTTGAGCGCTACATGAAGATCTTGAAAGGGTACGTGAAGAATCCACATCGTCCGAAAGCATCTATTGTTCAAAGGTATGTTGCAGAAGAAGCTATTGAGTTTTGTTCGGACTACCTTCATAACACGGATCCTATAAGGGTTCCTAAGCCTCGGCATGATGAGATCAGATGTCAAGGTAAGGGTACACATGGCTTAAGAATTAATAGGAAGGATCGGGAGGAAGTGCTTCAAGCACATTTGTATGTATTGAACAACATCGAATGTGTTTAGCCTTTCTTATTTGAACATAAAAGAAAAGTCAATCAAGAAAACCCTCGAATGAGCGAAAGGTGGTTGTTGAACAAGCATAACAAGACTTTCTTACCATGGTTCAAGGAAGAAATGCTTAAGGATGGTATTACTGCTTCTGATGACGTAAAATGGCTAGCACGTGGGCCTAACTTCAACGTCATATGTTGGAGCGGATACGACATAAATAAATTTTCCTTTTATACAAAGGAACAAGATAACAAGAGTACCATGGAAAATAGTGGGGTTATGATCGTGGCCGAAGTAATGCACTTCTCTAGTGCAAAGGACACAAAACTCGTTACAGCACCGAGACCTTACTTTGGATATATTGAAGATATTTGGGTGCTCGATTACACTATGCTTACGGTGCCGGTATTTAAATGTAAGTGGGTTGATAGTAATGGTGGTGTACAAACCGACGAATTGGGGTTCACATTGGTAGAC
The DNA here is from genome assembly GCA_030762895.1 of Sophora flavescens. Lineage (NCBI taxonomy): Eukaryota > Viridiplantae > Streptophyta > Magnoliopsida > Fabales > Fabaceae > Sophora > Sophora flavescens. The sequence continues at coordinate 90,546,214 of CM061066.1, forward strand.
CTCAACAAGTTAGGTCATATAAATGAGCCTTTCATAATGGCTTCCCAAGCAAAACAAGTGTTCTACATCACTGATCCTTCTAACAAAAGGTTGTCCGTGGTTCTCCAAGGAAAAAGCATGTATAATGGTAGTGATGAAAATGAAGATTCAAATCTTGATATTCCCGAGACTCCTTCTTTTTCAACAAACATGCCTACTATAATCGAGGAGACACAGGTGGACGATGTACATGCCACTCGTGATGATCATCACGAAGGGATATTGATATAGGTAGTTTAAACTTAGTATACATTTATAACCTATGTTAATAAATATATATTGTTTTGAACAGGCATACATATGGATCATTGTTCCATTTTTCCTTTGCAATTCTCAGAATGTGTGTGATATTCGTATTCTTTGGGATATTTCTTGAATGCAGGGATGGCTTAGGGGAGTGATATTTTAAAACTGAATTTTAAAAAAAAATACTATTAACGTCAGTTGTATCATACAACTGACGTTAAAAGTATTTTATAAAAATATACAGTACACTATTAACGTCAGTTGTTTATTACAACTGACGTTAAAATTAAGACCTTTAACGTCAGTTCTTTATAACAATTGACGTTAGTTTTAACAAAATTTACGTCGGTTTTGTTAAAGAACGGACGTTAATTTTGTCAAAATTAACGTCAGTTGTGTTAAAGAACCGACGTTAATAGTGTTATATTTAACGTCAGTTCTCAACTGACGTTAAAAGTTAAACTTTTAACGTCAGCTGTATTTACGTCAGTCAGTATTCTGACGTAAAAAATCAATTTTAACTGACGTAAAAAACACTTATTGCACTAGTGATTTTTTCAAAACTAGTGTTGTTTGATTCAATCTTATAACTTATATATGTATTGAATCCATGATTATTGAATAAAAAAGAAACCTCTAAGCCATTTTGATTCTCATGGCCAAAATTATTTTCTTGAGAAGTTGAAAGATTTTGTTTCATTTTCAACTTATGATAAATTGTCTTAACTCAACACTACTCTAAGGTCATGGATATAAGAGTATGTGAAATTTTGAGATCTCTAGCAAATTTATCTAGCCTTGACCGAAACTAGGGTTTTGAAGGGTTGGAGTATTTTATTTCAACCTTTTTAAGTTAATCATTGTTTTAGGGTTTTAAGTGATTAAGGATCACTAATCCAAGCGCTTAGGATTTTTAGAAATTTTTAGCCAATTAAACACCTCATGGCCGAACCTAGCATGTAGGAGCATAGGTTTATTTAGTGTTTAATTAATAACTATTTGTTGTGTTTTGTTGAAGGGTAAATTGTTGTGTGAATCGTGTACGTGTGCTATCAAGAAATCGGAGTGTCGGGGAACTTGTATTGTAAGGAAAGATCTTCAAGAGGTAAGGGGAGCTTACCTGGGGATTTTGTTTAGATAACCACACACTATCTGTGTGTTATCTGTAAATTATCTGTTATGAATTTCTTTAGCTTTTAGTTGTTTGCTGTTTAATTTGTTATATGCTTTGGATGTGATAAATTGTTTATGTGATCATAACTGCGATGCATGCAATAATTGTGATGTATGCTATATTGTGCTGCGGTGAAATTATTTGTTGTTGAGTTCTGGATTGTGCAACCTGACATTGGTCAGTGTTTAATTAATTCTGAGGATAAAAGCTTATTAAGCTCTTATATTCAATCAAAGAAGTTAAATGGTGAAAATTGGTGTAAAAGTGGAAAAGTAATACTTAAATGATTTTTCCGACGACTAATGAGTCGATGAGTGCCATCGAGGGAGGAACTGTGAAAAATTTTCACAGGCGTTAGTTTTCTCAAAATAAATTCATCAATAATATAAAACATCATTTAAAGTAATTAAGTTACCAAAATAAAGTAAGATTGAATTTGGAATAATTATTTCCGACAGAAAAGTCATCTTTGATTTATAAAGGGATTTTATAGAGAAACGTTTAAGAAAACACATATTGTTTTATTTTACATTCGTTTTGAAATGTTTTTCTTAAGAGTTGATATTCTTTTCTCCATGAGCATTATTTTCTAGTGTAAAATAATTTCTAAAAGAAATAGTTAATTTTTTACTAATAAAATATTTTAATGCTAAATAAATCGGAAAAATAATTTACGGAAAGGTTTTGAAAATAATCCTTTTCTTCTTGGACCGTGATAAGTTGTAAATGAGTTCTTTTTCAAGAAATTGATATTTTTCGGATAATGATTTTCAGGAGGAAAAGAGTTGGAGAAAAGTAAATTTCACTATGATTTGTCGTTTTATAAATGGTTTTCAACAGAAGGGATTTTCTATAAATGAGCTTTATATAAAAGAAGTTGTGGTCCTTGTGTCCTGTATGTCACGGGTTAAAGTCCTTACTGGCATATCTAATTTTTGAAGATATCATTATGTCACGGGTTAAAGTCCTTGTTGGCATATTTGATGATGGAGATTTCCAGTATGTCACGGGTTAGAGTCCCTGTTGGCATGTCTGATGATGGTGATTCCAATATGTCACGGGTTAGAGTCCTTGTTGGCATATTGATGATTGGGGTTTGTATGTTGCGGGTTAGAGTCCCAGTTGGCATACTTGAAGGTGATGCTTGATATGTTGCGGGTTAGAATCCCAGTCAGCATATTTGTTTCATGTTGTGTGTTGCGGGTTAAATCCCAGTGAACACATTTGAATTCGGGTCATATATCGGTAAGCTAGGACCGATGGAATCATCCAAGTGTTTTTCGTAGTCGAATTCTTGGACTGCGTTCCCGATGTTGGAATATTATGCATTTTTTTATTAATCACGATGACTGTCGGGTATGAGACCCTTTGACTAAATTAATATGTTGTCTGGATAAATTGTTATACATTGTGAATATCATGAATATGCTATTTTGTGTTTGTGAGTGGGGTGATCTTATCAAAGTCCATATATTGGTGTCTCACCCTTACAAATATATCAGGTTTCTTCTGGTATTGTTGTTGCACATTGTTACACTAGTGCAGATGGAGCCGAGAAGTTTCCCTAAGTCTTTCGGGACTTAGTTTTAGATACTTGAAGAGGTATTTTGATTGTGGGAATGACAATGGAGTCCTTACGTTAAATGTCTTGTAGAACGACCAGCTTAGGAATCTTAGTTGGGTGGTGTGTAGAATAGGTCAGTAACTTTGGTGTTGTACTTTTATCTTAAGTTTATTTTTCTATTTTCAAAATTGAAACTTAATTATTAAAAGTTGTATGCCTTGGCGGCTTTATTATGAATGTGATTATCTCTTTGTGTGATGATGTACAATGTGCTTTAATGTTTTAGCCTGTGTATCATGTTTCTAGAGCTTTCCATTAAAGAAAAATTTTACACCCAAGTTTTCGAAAGCAACCAGCAAATATAATTTTTAATTTATTTCCGCACGTTTTATGAAGTAATACCCAATGGGGTGTTACATCGAGTTTGGTTTTGTTCAGTTCGGAGTTGATCACAAAAAAATACAAACCAATTTAATTGGTTCGGATCAAATTTTCTGGTTCACCGAACTATTGGTTCAGAACTTACGTCTCTAAACTTTCTCGAAGAACACAGTAGCTTTGCAACTTTTCCTGGCTAAAAACATTTAAAAAGAAAAAAATATAAACTTTAAAAAGTCAATAATAAAATAATATAAATATCTGAACCAATCAAAATTGGTTCGGTTAGCTTAGTTTGGTTGGACAAAAATAATATATATATATATATATATATATATATATATATATATATATATATATATATATATAGTAATTGGTTTGTTCTAAAATCTTTGAACCTGATTACCGAACCAACGACTATCAGGTTTGGTTCGGTTAGTTTCGGCCCTGAACACACACAAAAAAAAAAACCAATTAATTTGGTTCAGCTCATTTTGGTTCGGTTAAGACAAATATATATATATATATATATATATATATATATATGTATATAAATAAAATATCCAAATTATTTAAATATTAAACTATTAAATTATCTATATAAATATTAAATATAAAATTGGTTCGGTTAAAAAATCCTTAAACTTAATAATCGAACCAATGACCATCGAGTTTGGCCCGATTCGGTTCGGTTCGTACCCGATCAGAAAAAAAATACAAACCAATTTAAATAGTTCGGTTCATCGAACTATTGGTTCGGGTCTTAAGCCTTTAAACTTTCTCGAAGAACACGACAGCTTTGCAACCTTTCCTAACTAAAAACATTTTTAAAAAAAACAAATTATAAACTTTAAAAAGTTGAGACACCCCGAAGTCTCACTATGCCTTAATCCGTTGTATTACCGTTAGCACGATTATACATACGAAAACAAATTACTTTATGGAAGCGATAAATTCGTTTATAACATGCACAGCGGAATAAAACACACTTCAGCTATATATACATAATACATACGTTTGTCACCCAAGTACGCTAAATCCCACGGAGGGATTCTAAGCTTACCAAAACTATACAAACACCGTCAAACTAAAACTGAACATAATACATAACTGGCCATAGAAAACAGGAGAAAATTCCTAGAGCTACCTAGCCCGCCTCTCAAAATACATCAAAAATACAAAATAAGCTCACGGAGGCACACAACCTAGCAGGTGCATCTGACAGAACCATATCACAGACGATATGGGCGCTTGGAGCTACCCTCTCCCTCTCCATAGGTGCGTCGGTAGACTCCGCCTACTGAGTCCTCGTCTCTCAAACCGACTCATCGCTGCTCATGACAACGCGTCGGCGACGATAGTGATACATCGTCCGAACACTCCGCTGCCTCCGACCCCGCTGCACCATACCAACATGGCTCCTCGCCTCTGAACGGTTCATCATGTTCCACATGTCGTCAGGGAACTCCCTCTGACGAGGTGGATACCACATCTATGAAAAGGGTAACCGCTATGAAATTCGATACGAGCCGTCCAAGTGAAAGTAAGGACCATCTCCCATCCGTATGTAGAAACTAACCAGGTCGATGTATGTCATGAAGAATCATGAATGGTCGACCTGCCATCCACGATCGTCATGGTAGACGATCTCAACATCACGAGTATCGAGATCCTGGGAGGGATCCTCTGCAGATAGTACCTCGGCTAGTAACCCAAGTCCGCCTCCGTCTCCATCCTGGTGGCACTGCTCTTCTATCAATTTTATATACATAGAAATGTAGAGGGGAGGAGGGAGATAAGCAACAGAACATAGTCATAAAAATGGGTATGGGGACACATAGAACAATAATCATATAAACATATACACATACAACAAGTATAGGCAATCATCTTCCGAATCACACCAACACAGTTCATCCTCAAAGTCCACTCTCAGATCAATCCTCTAAGGAGTATCACTCCTATGCATGTCGGTCGAAATCTCTCATCCGGGTCTCAACCCCGAGATATTCCCTTATCAAGCCTCTTTGCTTAGGGAATGTTAGTTAGTTTGTCTAGGCAACTTTTCCGCTCGCCATGACTAATAACAGTGCATCTCTCTGTTAGATCAGCTCCTTCAGAGGTATCTGGGTCGCCTCAGATAGTCAACCTTAGAGGTGGATACTCAGGGTAAAGTCGAGATAACTAGGCTCTACTTGGGTGCATCTCTTTGTGAGCCTCCTGAGTCCATTTTTACATCCTCGATGTCTTTTCACAGACCGGCCCCTCTGTAATCCGTACTCGTACTCGAGTACAACTAACCTCGTATGACACCCAGTCATACGGCTCGCCACCTTGTCAAAAATGCAGCGCAACAAACATCGCAATAGTTAACACCGGAACCTTCTTACACATTCACACTCTCATTACGGATGCCCATACATCCCCGGCCTCAAAGCCACAATCTCAAGGCATTACCACGGTGTTAATTCTCAACTCATCCATATAAACGTATATTCGTCAAAACAATCAGTCAATCATCAAGTCTCATATACCAATAGAATAATCATAAAATTATGTTCAACATACCAAGTATAGCAAATATCGTGTATCATCATGTATAAGTCAAACAACACAGTAACATGCAATTCCAGGCAACCTCAATCAATATCAAATTACTAAATTAGGGTATCAGGCTTACTGTCAATAAATACACAACCACTAAACCCGAGACAACATAAAAATATCATTTTATTTGGGTTTAGTCCTTGTCGATTACTTGACAATCCTAGTAGGGTCTGAGGCACCCTACACACATGCATTTATAATTATTATTCTACGCTTGCCATCCCGACGATGTCGGTTACTTTCTCCCCACCTTGTAGAGACGAAATTCGTTCAAGTTGAAGATCAAAACCCACACTGAGTCTCCTCCTTCTTCAAGTTTATAAAACACTCCTTCTTTGACTAGAATTGTGTGGCTCCCTTCAAAAGAGAAGAATCAAAAGCTTTCCAACAGGTGAAGAGATGAAGAGGGGGAAAGTAATTTCGTGTTTTGTCTTGGCAAAGAGAGAAGAAATTTTCTTCTTTCTCCCGGAGATACGTGAAGAAGAAAGTAGGAACTGAACTTTGAATTGTTTCTATGTTCTCTGAAAAATGGCCACCGAAAAGGGAAGAGATGAAGAGTATATGTGAGTAAATGTAATGTAAAAATTTTTGTTTATTATTGATTATTGATGAGGTGTTTGGTGGGTAACACAAAAGAAAGAGAAAAGTTAAATTGAAATGGTGGCAATGCAAGATGAGTCCACGTGAGTGCAAGTGTTGAATTCTCAAGTAATGAAAAAATAATTATACTTGTATAGAGGAAACAAAGGTTTGGCTGAATTGTAAATGAGAGTGAGAGAGAGAATCTGTAAGGTCCAATAAAATGAAGGAAATAAATAAATTAAAGTGATTTTAAAGTGAGAATAAATGCATTGTTATTTTTTTTGGTAACAATAAATGCATTGTTATAAACATAAATAAGAATAAAATCAAGGATTAATTAAGATTGAAAAATGAAAGTAACCGTATAGGATGGATAAAATAAGAGAGAGAGTTTTAAAGTTCAATCTTTAGTAAAAAGTGTACATTTTGATTATTATTATTATTATTATTATTATTATTTAATTTCTTGAACTCTGATCGATACTTACTCGATACCGGTTTATACTGCTAACAGAGTCCAACTAAGTCCGAAATCAAAATTTTCCTCATCAAAATTTTATTTAATTATTTATAATGTTTCTAATTTACTATTTTATATTTTTATCAATGTTAAAAAATTTTGGGTGTTACAACTCTCCCCCATTAACAAAAATTTCGGACTCGAAATTTAAATTAAGTTACCTCACAGGAACAGGCATGGATATCTGATCCGAGGCCGTACATGGGTCAAAATAATAGTAATTAAAAACTGCAGTACAAGACAAAACAACCTTGGTCGTCTCACTAGGATCTTTAAAATTATTAGCCAATCAAGAATGTTAGAGGAAGGGGTTTTTCAAAATTTTCAAGGAGAAAATAGTTTGTAATAAACAAATAAATTCAATTAATTATAAACATCAATCCAAGATGTCAAGTTCTTTGGTAGAATTCGTCATTGTTTCAAAAGATATAAATTCGTTTACCCTCCTGCTCTGTTAATTTGAAATCTACTACATGATCATGTAGGGTTTAAACAACAAAATTGGAGTCACAATCGCAATCCCTAATAATGTTGATTTATGTACAAATTCAATTAACCTAGGTTACCAATCGGTTCCCTAATCTCTATTAGATTTTTGGATTAATCAATCCTAATTCCTAATTCCAATTCAATCATGAAAACTGAATCTACATCTAATCAGACATAGTCAAGCGTAATCACACTCACAACACAGAAATCATAATTGAAAGAAGAGAAAAGGAGAAGAAGCAATTGAAAAACAATTAAAAGTAAGGAACTCGGAATTCAAACCAAATTACTTGAATGTCTAGGATTGATAAAAGGTTTAGCCTTCCATAGTCATCACCATTGGAGAAGCTTTAACAACAAAACATCCAACATAGTGCAGAAAACTAAAAAGGGGAGAAGCGAGGGGAAGAGAAATTTAAAACTTGCAAAAACAAGGATTGCAAAAGTATCTAATTTTCGTCTCCCATAAGTAGTCTGGCATCATCCATAATGACATGATCACCATATTTTATGGGGATTCTTTCTGTGGGTAGCATGTCCACATGATCCCCATTTTCTACATTTCTTGGCTGAACAGGGTCCTCAACCTCATTTGTCTCATATTCCAAATGCACTTTTTGCTCCTTATACCCTAAAAATGATGAAATTTCAACACATGCTGCACACAAAACAACACCGTTAAAGTCAACACATGAAGTACATAAAATAGAATCAGGAAAATCTTGAATATCTGGAAATTCAACACAAAGTTCATCAATAATAGTTTTCTCGACATCATTATCAAAATTATGCTCAAAAGAAGTATTGTCAAGAATATCTATTTGTGAATCTGAATGTTGTTCAAGGAGATGTTGTGATTGCAGTGCAGTCAATGCAGAGGCAATGTGACCAATTTGACTGGCAAAATTATGCAGACTTGCTTCTGTCCTCTATTGTAATTCAAGAGTGTCCTGCTATTTGTTGCCCCAATTCTTCCAGACTAGGTTGGACAAGTGTGGGGTCGGGCTGATATTGCTGCTGACTTATTGTCAATTGATGCACCAGAGAAGCTAATTCGTCCAAGCTACCATGTTCTCCCCCATGTTGGTCAGAATAGGAAAGTTGCACCTCATTCACTCCAATCATGCCAAAATCACTACTAAACTCATAATCACCAGTAATGTCAGGATAATATATGCATGGTGGCTCAACCTCTTTCTCTGCATAATGTATGCATGGTGGTTCATAAAATGTGGCAAAATCTCTCAAAGTGCTATGAGACAAATAATTATCCATTGACACAGACACACTTGAATTTATAGAACCTCTTGAAAAATGAGCAAAATCAATTTGAGGATATTATATGCATGATGGTTCATATTCAACATTAGGCATATAATTTTGCATATAATTATCCATGGGAAGTACTAAGATTCACAACCACGACAATCACAATATTCAATGTCATCAATATGATATATACATATAAGCTCAGGACACTCACATATAAGCTCCAAACAGCAAAATAGAAAAAGAAAAAAAAAACAAAAAAAACAAAAACACAAAACAAGCAATTATACACTACCTGATAAGCTAAAAAAAAAAACCCACATCAAATAATTTATAAATATTTTTGTTGTTTAAAATTATGTGACTATTTCAAGATTAAAACTAGTCCAAAAAAAATATGAATTCCTAATATGGCTAATAAAAATTAAATATCCCCGACAACGGCGCCAAATTTGATTCGAGGCTGTACACGGGTCAAAATAATAATAATTTAAAACTGTAGTTCAAGGCAAACAACCTTGGTCGTCTCACGAGGATATTTAAAATTATTAGCCAATCGAGAATGTTAGAGAAAGGGGGTTTTCAAAATTTTCAAGGAGAAAATAGTTTCTAATAAACAAATAAATTCAATTAATTATAAACATCAATCCAAGACGTCAAGTTCTTTGGTAGAATTCATCATTGTTCCAAAAGATATAAATTTGTTTGCCCTCCTCCTCTGTTAATTTGAAATCTAGTACACGATCATGTAGGGTTTAAACAACAAAATTGAAGTCACAATCGCAATCCCTAATAATGTTGATTTATTTACAAATTCAATTAACTTAGGTTACCAATCGGTTCCTTAATCTTTATTAGATTTTTGGATTAATCAATCATAATTCCTAATTCCAATTAAATCATGAAAACTGAATCTACATCTAATCAGACATAGATCAAGCGTAATCACACTCACAATATAGAAATTATAATTGAAAGAAGAGAAATGGAGAAGAAGCAATTGAAAAACAATTAAAAGTAAGGAACTCAGAATTTAAACCAAATTACTTGAATGTCTAGGATTGATAAAAGGTTTAGCATTCCATAATCATCACCATTGGAGAATTTTTAACAACAAAACATCCAACAAAGTGCAGAAAACTAAAAAGGGGAGAAGAGAGGGGAAGAGAATTTCAAAACTTGCAAAAACAAGGATTGCAAAAGTATCCAATTTTCCTCTCCCTCTTGTGCGGCTGTGAACTGATATTTATGCTTAGTAATCCTGACCTAACCCTAGACCAAATTAAGTGCCTCTGAATAAGCTTTCCAACAAGGTATCATATGCCTTAATTGGGCTTAAGATGAGTAAGTTATGCCCATTTAAGTGAGGGAACATCATGGACTGCGAACTGATCTGCGTCAGAGAATTCAGGACCCAGTTTGGCCTTGATTTTGGCCTAATTTGACAATTCTTGTAACATGAAATTGTAGGTCTCTTCCGTATCTTTCTAGAGACAGCAATATCACCAAAATCCGATATCTGTAGCTCTAGTTATGCTCTGCGTAAGGCAACAAGGTCAGGATGAGTGAAAAATCCGAAAATTAGCAATGTTTAGCAATTAAGCCCAATTAAGTCCAATAATGTAAAACTCAGCCAAATCACCAATATTTAACACATATAACAATTAATTAGGCCAAGTATACACACTCAAAGGTAACTCAAAAATGAGTTATCAATATCTCTACCGCATATCAGCTTCTTTTTCCCAGGTAGCATCACCAGTTACTACATTCCAGATGACCTTGACTAAAGGAATTTGCTTCCCACGGAGTTCTTTTATCCTTCAGTCCTCGATCCATACAGGTAAAGCTTCATACTCAAGGTTTTCTCTTAACTGTATTGATTCAGGCTCTATGATGTGCGATGGATCAAGATAATATTTTGAGTTGGGATACATGGAGGTGACTCGCATGAAAACATGATCGCCTTCCTGGAATTCTAAAGGTCTTCACCTCTTGTCACTGTAACTTTTCTGCCTATCTATCGCTGCTTTCACCTTTTCCCAAATCTTCTGAACTTGTTCCATCATTTGTTGTACCACCTCTTCTGGTCCAATCAACTGACTTTCTCCTGTCTCGTACCAACATAGAGGTGTTCTACACCTTCTTCCATAAAGTGCTTCATATGGTGCAATGCCAATACTTGTGTGGAAACTATTATTATATGTGAATTCAATTAGTGGAAGAAATTCGTACCAACTTCCCGTGTGTTCTAACACACATGCTCTTAGTAAATCTTCCAATGACTGGATTGTTCTTTCCGACCGACCATCCGTCAGAGGATGATAAGCTCAACTCATTCTTAACTTAGTTCCCAGAGCACTGTGTAAACTCTGCCAGAACCTTGATGTAAATCTTGGATCTCTGTCCGAAATTATACTTGCCGGCACTCCATGCAGTCTGACTACTTCCTTTATATACAACTGGGTTAACTTTTCCATTTAGAACCTTTGATTGATAGGAATAAAATGAACACATTTTGTTAACCTATCAATTATAACCCAAAATGCATCATACTTTTTATGTGTCCTTGGTAAACCAGACACAAAGTTCATTGCAATACTGTCCCATTTCCATTCTGGAATATCTAGAGATTGTAATAATCCTCCTGGTTTTTGGTGTTCAATCTTTGCTTTTTGACACACCAAGCATGACTGGACATACTCTGCAACTTCCTTTTTCATTCCAGGCCACCAAAACATTTTCCTCAAGTCTTGATACATCTTTGCGGCACCTGGATGAAAACTTAACTTGCTTTTGTGTGCCTCTTCCATAATCAAATTCCTAACTTCTTTATCTTCAGGCACACAGATCCTTTCTTTAAACTTTATGATTCCATCATTACCTCTCTTAAATTCTGCTGTCTTACCTTCTTTTATCATCTGGTTAACCTTTTGAAGGTGCTGGTCCTCAGCTTGCTTCTTCCAAATTAAGTCTAGGAATCCACTGGTGATAGTGACCATTCCTAAACTTATCTTGCTTTGGGATAATTCCGTTATCCCGAAATTCAAATCTCTGAATTGTTCAATCAATGCTAATTCTTTAATCATCATAGCAGACACTTGTAAAGATTTTCGACTTAACGCGTCCGCTACGACGTTTGCCTTTCGTGGATGATATTGGAGATTTAACTCATAATCCTTTATGAATTCCATCCATCTCCGTTGTCTCATGTTCAGTTCCTTTTGATCGAACAGATACTTTAAGCTCTTATGATCACTGTAAACCGTAAACTTAGCACCATACAAATAGTGTCTTCATATCTTTAATGCAAACATTATTGCGGCCAATTCAAGATCATGGGTTGGTTAGTTCCGCTCATGTACTCTTAACCGCCTTGAAGCATAAGCTACTACTTTCCTTTCTTGCATGAGCACACAACTTAGGCCTTGATGTGATGCGTCCCAATACACATCAAATGGTATTAATGGATCTAGTAAGACTAATACAAGAGATGTTGTAAGCCTCCTCTTCAACTCCTGAAAACTAGTCTCACACTCACCTGACCATTCAAACGCTTTTCCCTTTCTCATCAACTGCGTTATAGGTAACGCAATTTTCGAGAATCCTTTTATAAACCTTCTGTAGTAACCCGCCAGTTCAAGAAAACTCATGACTTCACCCACTGTCTTAGGGCGTTCCCAATTCACCACTGCTTCAACTTTAGCAGGATCTACAACTATTCCATCCTTATTTATAAGATGCCCAAGAAATTGTACTTCGTTCAACCAGAATTCACACTTGGAAAACTTGGCATATAGTTGTCTGTCCTTAAGCACTTGAAGTACAATCCGAAGATGCTCTACATGTTCTTCTCCACTCGAGGAGTAGATAATAATATCATCGATAAACACAACGACGAACTTGTCCAAGTATGGTCTAAAGATCCGACTCATATAGTCCATGAATACCGCAGGAGCATTAGTTACACCAAACGGCATAACCAAATACTCATAGTCTCCATACCGACTTCTGAAAACAATCTTCGGTATATCATCTTCTTTCACTCTGATCTGATGGTATCCCGACCTCAGATCTATCTTAGAAAACACAATTGCTCCCCACAAATGATCCATAAGATCGTCAATCCTCGGCAACGGATACTTATTCTTGATTGTTACCTTATTCAGTTGCCAATAATCAACACACAACCTTGAGCTACCGTCTTTCTTTTTCACAAACAGAACCGGTGCTCCCCACGGTGAAACACTTGGTCGAATAAAATCCTTCTTTAACATGTCGTCCAACTGCTTCTTCAGCTCTGCTAATTCTAATGGGGACATTCGATATGGCACTATCGATATCGGTCCGGTCCCTGGTACGAGATCAATTGCAAACTCAACTCTCTCTTAGGTGGAAACCCTGGAACTTCATCCGGAAAAACTTATGGAAATTCACAAACAACAGACAGCGTATCAGGCTTTGGAGATTCCTTGGCTTCCAAGGAAAACAGTACCATGTAGTCTCTCAATCGTCTATCTCCCAAGTTACTATCATTGATAGGAAATAATCCAGACCGCTTCAAGAAACAAAGGGTTTTGTTTACACAGTCTAAAATTACATGGTTGGCCGAAAGCCAGTCCATGCCTAAGATAATATCAATATGTTGCATAGGCAAACAGACAAGGTCCACATTGAATTGCCTATTTTCCAAAATAATAGGACAATTCCGGCAAACAAATACAGTGGTTAAGGTTTCACCCATAGGAGTAGAAACAGTAAGGTCATAGGGTAATGAAGAAACAGGCAAACACAAATGATCCATGCACACCATTGATATAAAAGAATGACTAGCACCTTAATCAAATAAAATAGATAAGAGCTTACTGAACATTAAGCACTTACCCTGTATCTGATCAGGATATTGAGAAGATTCAGATCCTCTCATGGCGAAGACCCTTCCAGCATCCAGAGGTATTCCTCCTTGCTGATTTCTTATCTGAGTTTGATTCCCTGCTCCTGAGTTCCTTCCAACTGGTTGCACATTCTGAGCTCTTCCAGTATTGCCTTGAGGTCAAATCCAAGACATGTGACCCACATTGCCACAGTTGAAACAGGTGATATTCTGTAATTGAGGGCAATCCTTCTGAGATACGGTCCTCCACATCTAAAGCATGTCAAGCCTCTCTGTTATGCTTGACCCGAACTCTCTCCTCTGGCATTCACTGACTGTTGAGTAGGACGACTGTACGACTTGCCCTTGTCTGAAATCTGCCTCCTCTTCCTCTCTAAATAGTACTCCTTATCGATCCACCACTTCTTTGTTGTTGTTGTACATTTTCAGTACGATCATGTCCTTCTAACACAGTACACTTCTCCACTAGAGCTGGAAAGTGATTCAACTCTAGTGACAGCATTACCCGCTTCAGTTTAGGCCTCAAACCGTCTTCAAACTTCCTGCACACCCATTCCTCATCTGGGTGTACCTGGAAGAACTGTGAAAACATTAGCAGTGCTTCAAATCTTGCAGCATATTCCCCAACTGACATAGATCCTTGCTTCAGGTTGGAGAACTATTTCTCCTTCTCAACTCTGATATTTTTCCAGGAAACTATCCCTGAAAACTTCCCAGTTGATTTCCCGTCCTTCAGTTTCCAGTAATCTCTGCTTGTTCATCCACCAAGCTTCTGCCGCTCCAACTAGCATAAAAGTACCATAAGTTATTTTTTGTTCCTCTCTATAATGCATAGCCACAAAGACCTTCTCCACCTCATGTAACCACTTTTCTGCAGCTTCTGGATCGTAGTCGTCATGAAATTGAGGTGGGTTACCTTTCACGAAGGCATTCAGACCACTATCCGGATTTTCCTCTTCCCGCACCGTATTCACTTGGTGCTACCTTTCTTCCCGCTCTTTTTGCCTCTGCATGAACTGGGTGTTCTGCTGAGTTTGCTGTAGTATAGTTGTAGCCATCTCTCTCATAACTCGCATTGTGTCATTAACATCACCACCATTATTAGCCCCCGATGAACTTCCGGGTACGTCGGTGGCTCTTTCTCCTGCAGTCCTGCCACCCCTTCCTCTCCTTCTGTTACCACGAGCCATTTTAATTTCCTGTAAAAGAAATTATTAGCTCATTTCTTCATAAGATATGTAAGTCCATATAACAATATATATTACTTTACATGTCTTACAAATACTTAACAGTTATTCTCATACGGTAAGGATAACTTGCACGTCGGACACTCTACCCACTCTAAGCATAGCTGAAATCCAATGAGGATTCAACTAACAGTGTCGGTACTCATCCTACCCCCACAGTTCGGTTTAGAACCGAACTGCTCTGATACCACCAAATGAGACACCCCGATGTCCCACTAAAGAAATCCTAATTAACTAAGCCTTAATTCGTTGTATTAACGTTAGCGCGATTATACATACGAAAATAAAGTACTTTGCGGAAGCGATAAATTCGTTTAAAACATGCACAATGGAATAAAACACACATCAGATATATATACATAATACGTACGTCTGCCACCCAAGTACGCTAAATCCCAACATAGGGATCATAGGCTTACCAAAACTATACAAACAATGTCAAACTAAAACTGAACATAATACATAACTGGTCATAGAAAACAAGAGAAAAGTCCTAGAGCTACCCAACCTGCCTCTCAAAATACATCCAAAATACAAAATAAGCTCACAGAGGCACACAACCTAGCAGGCGGATCTGACAGAACCATATCACAAACGATATGGGCACCTGGAGCTACCTTCTCCCTCTCCATAAGTGTGTCGGTAGACTCTGCCTATCGGGTCCTCGGCTCCTAAACCGACACATCGCTGCTCATGACGACGTGTCGGCAACAATAGTGATACATCATCTGAACACTCCACTGCCTCCGACCCCGCTGCCATACCAACATGGCTCCTCGCTTCTAAACGGTTCATCATGTTCCACATGTCGTAAGGGAACTCCCTCTGACGAGGTGGATACCACATCTCTGAAAAGGGTAACCTCTGTGAAATCCAATACGGGCCATCCAAGTGAAAGTAAGGACCATCTTCAATCCATGGGTAGAAACTAACTAAATGGTGCCTCCGCTAGTAACCCAAGTCCTCCGCCGTCTCCGTCCTGCTGGCGCTGCTCATCTATCAATTTTTTATACAGAGAAATATAGAGGGTAGGAGGGAGATAAACAACATAACATAGTCATAAAAATGGGGATGGGGACACATAAAACAATAATCATATAAAATATACACATACAACAAGTATAGGCAATCATCTTCCGAATCACACCAACACAGTTCATCCTCAAAGTTCACTCTCAGATCAATCCTCTAAGGAGTCTCACTCCTATGCATGTCGGTCGATATCACTCATCCGGGTCTCAACCCCGAGATATTCCCTTATCAAGCCTCTTCGCTTAGGGAATATTAGTTAGTTTGTCTAGGTAACTTTTCCGCTCGCCGTGACTCATAACAATGCATCTCTATGTGAGCTCAGCTCCATCAGAGGTATCTGGGTCGCCTCAGATAGTCAACCTTAGACGTGGATACTCAGGGTAAAGTCGAGATAACTAGGCTCTACTGGGAAACACGGCGCACTAGGCGCTACCTAATGGTCACTGTGAGCCTCCCGAGTCCAGTTTTACATCCCCGAGGTCTTTTCACAGACTGGCCCCTCCGTATCCGTACTTGCACTCGAATACAACTAACCTCGTATGACTCCTAGTCATACGGCTCGCCACCTTGGCAAAAATGTAATGCAACAAACATCGCAATAGTTAACACCAGAACCTTCTTACACATTCACACTCTCATTACGGATGTCCATACATCCCCGACCTCAAAGCCACAATCTCAAGGCATTACCATGGTGTTAACTCCCAACTCATCCATATAAACATATATTCGTCATAACAATCAGCCAATCATCAATTCTCATATACCAATAGAATAATCATAAAATCATGTTCAACATACCAAGTATAGGAAATATCATGTATCATCATGTATAAGTCAGACAACACAGTAACATGCAATTCCAGACAACCTCAATCAATATCAAATTACTAACTTAGGGTATCAGGCTTACTATCAATAAGTCTACAACCACTAAACCTGAGACAACATAAAAATATCATTTTATTTGGGTTTAGTCATTGTCGATTACTTGACAATCCTAGTAGGGTCTGGGGCATCCTACACACATGCACATATAATTATTATTCTACGCTTGCCTCCCCGACGATGTCGGCTACTTTCTCCCCACCTTGTAGAGACGAAATTCGTTCAAGTTGAAGATCAAAACCCACACTTAGTCTCTTCCTTCTTCAAGTTTATTAAACTCCTTCTTTGACTAGAATTGTATGGCTCCCTTCAAAACAGAAGAATCGAAAGCTTTCCAACAAGTGAAGAGATGAAGAGGGGGAAAGTAATTTCGTGTTTTGTCTTGGCAAAGAGAGAAGAAATTTTCTTCTATCTCCCGGAGGTACGTGAAGAAGAAAGTAGGAATTGAACTTTGAATTGTTTCTATGTTCTCTGAAAAATGGCCTTCGAGAAGGAAGAGATGAAGAGTATATGTGAGTAAATGTAATGTAAAATTTTTGTTTATTATTTATTATTGATGAGGTGTTCGGTGGGTAACACAAAAGAAAGAGAAAAGTTAAATTGAAATGGTGGTCTTGCAAGATGAGTCCACGTGAGTGCAGGTGTTGAATTCTCAAGTAATGAAAAAATAATTATACTTGTATAGAGGAAACAAAGGTTTGGCTGAATTGTAAATGAGAGTGAGAGAGAGAATCCTTAAGGTCCATTAAAATGAAGGAAATAAATAAATTAAAGTGAGAATAAATGCATTGTTATAAACATAAATGAGAAAAAAATCAAGGATTAATTAAGATTGAAAAATGAAGGTAACCGTATAAGATGGATAAAATAAGAGTGAGACTTTTAAAGTTCAATCTTTAGTAAAAAGTGTATATTTTGATTATTATTTTAATTTTAATTTTTTTGTTTCTTGAACTCGGATCGATACTAACTCGATACCGGTTTATATTGCTAACAGAGTCCAACTAAGTTTGAAATCAAAATTTTCCTCATTAAAATTTTATTTAATTATTTATAATTTTTCTATTTTACTATTTTATATTTTTATCAATGTTAAAAATTTTAGGATGTTACAAAAGTCAATAATAAAATAATATAAATATCCGAACCAATCAAAATTGGATCGATTCAGCTTGGTTTGTTCGGACCCGAAAATAATATATATATATATATATATATATATATATATATAGTAAATTATACATAAATATTAAATATTAATGTATATATATATATATATAGTAACTGGTTCGGTTCAAAAATCCTTGAACCTGATTACCGAACCAATGACTATCGGGTTTGGTTCAGTTAGGTTCGGACTTGAACAAAGAAAAATGAGAATATGAACCAATTTAATTGGTTCAGTTTTGATTTTCGGGTTTATCTAATTATTGGTTCTGATATACGCCCATAAACTTTCTCGAAGAACATAGTAGCTTTGCTATCATTTTTGGCTAAAAACATATAAACCAAAAAGTTATAAACTTACGAACATGTTATGGCACAGTTGGGAGATAACTGGGCCTCTTAAGCATGTGGTCAGGGGTTCGATTCCTGACTCATGCGTATGGAAGAACATCTATTGGGAGAGGTCAACCAGGTACAATCCGGGTTCACCCAAAAAAAAAGTTATAAACTTTAAAACGTCAAAAATAAAATAATATAAAAATTCAAACAAATCAAAATGGTTCGGTTCAGTTTGGTTCGGTTCGGACCCAAAAATATTAAAATTTATATAAATAAAATATGGATTCAAATATAAAAATATTAAAATATATATAAATATTTTTTGGTTACAAAAATATATATAAATATTAAATTATATATGAATTATATATATATATATATATATATATATATATATATATATATATATATATATATAAACGTATTGAATGATATTGATATTAAAATAATATTATAAACTCCATCATTTGACACACATTATAATCATGATTTTAAACACATTTAAAATGAAAGTTTCATGTTAATAGCAAGATAAAAAAGAATATTTTTCTTGACATTAAATTTTTAAGTATATATTATGGATGAGAATAGCACCAATATTTTATACCCTTCGTTACACACTAGCAAATATTGTTTACAAATAAAATAATTGTAACTTTTTTAACAATAATTGTATTTTTTAATTTATTAAAAAATAACAATTACAATTTTAATTTTAAAGTGAGATTACATTATATTTTATTAATTTAAAGATAAATATAAAAAATGATCATGTTTTAATTACATTATGCTAATTAAAACATAAATATAGATTGAATAAAAACTCAATGTATAAATATAAATATTTAAACCTAAACCTAATCTTATGATCAATACCTACAAAAACTTATCATGATTTACTTTTGGTGTAAAATATTTTTCACTGATAAAAAATAACTTTTACACTAACAACAAATCATATGGTAATATTAGGATCAATTGCTACAAAAACTTATCATGATTTACTATATCAGTTCTTTAACCACGATATAATCTTCTATATAACTTCCTCCTTTCACATGCCCTTGCCCAAAAAATATCACAGAAAGGAAGTCGGTGCTCAAACATAAAAACAACCAAAAAATAGACCTTGACAATTATATAGATTCAACATATAATTCACTTGCATGTTGAACCATCTTCAAATATCCAAAGCCTGAAATAATAACTATCTTTACACTTTTTTTTTAATCAAAAAAAAAAAGTCAATACGCATGCCAAAGAGCATTGCCCGAGATACAAGTGCTGCCACGAAATTGGATGGCAGAATCAAAGCCAAATAAATTTGGGCTTGCAAAAAAAGTTAACCCAAAGTATACCTGATCCATTTTAGCAAGTTAAACTTCAAAAAGGTAAACCCTATTTCCTCTTACTCATGTTGTCATCTTTTTTGTGCCACACTGCCCCTGTCCATTATGCGCCGCTGGTCATCTTTTTCGCAAGCTTTGGTCACCATCTTCCATTACCATTCAGCGGCGATGACACATTGAATGGGACGCCTGCCTCTTTGCTTTTAACTCTGCCTCCCATCCCGCTATACTACCCCCCCCTGTTTGGCCCTTTTTCTAGAACTGCTCAAAACCGGATGAACCAGGTGGACCTCCGGTTTCACCAGTTCAGGCCCGGTTCCACCGGTTCTTTAACAGTTTGATCAACAAATGGTTTTCAGGCTCATCCGGACCAGGCATGACTCCGGTTCCCGGTCCAACCTGTTGAACCGGTCGATCCGGTTCGGTTTTAACTACCTTGATAACAATGCATGTATTAGAAGCATAAGTGCAAATTTACATGGAGTGCTCTGTGACGCAACAGTGAATTTGACTGAGAACAATGCCTACCCTACACATATATATTTTAAACTCCTTCATTGAGGAGAAGTAGTGATTAGTGACCATCTTGTGGAAGCAATTGGGCAGTCCAAAATAAATGGCCTAGGCTGCGGGAGCCCCACTAAGGCCTAGCATCCGAGCAACTCATGCACCCTAGTTTTCGTGCAGAAAAAAAACAAAATAAATAGGACTGTTGTTACGGATTTTCTCTGAGGTTAAAATTATTTTAAGAAGAATACTTAGAAGTACTCTTATATTATTTAAAGAATAAAAAAAAATTATGGGAAAAAACGTATTTAATATTTTGAATAGTAATAAAACATAAAACAACTGACAAATAGGGATGGCAATCCGGATCCTACCCGTCGGGTACCCGCAAAAAATATCCGCCGTGGGTAGGGTAAAAACCCGTTTGATGGGTAAGGGTACGGGCACGGGTAATTACCCGCAAATCTGAGAGGGTATGGGGGCGGGTACGGGGATCTTGGTACCCGCCCCGCCCCATACCCGCATATATATATATATATATATATATATATAAATTAGAAACTGATCTGCCCTACTTCCATTGTTCTCGTCTCACTCCCTGCGGCTGCGCCATCCCTTCCTTCCTTTTCCATTCTGGATCTGCAACCACCGTCCCTTCCTTCATCTCCAACCACCACCCCTTCCTCGGTTCCTCCCGCCGTCATCTTCCTCTGTTCGGCCCCTCCCTTCCTTCATCGACCCTTCCTTATCCAACCATCGTCCCTTCCTTCATCGACCCTTCCTTCTCCAACCATCGTCCCTTCCTTCATCTCCTTCATCTCCAACCATCGTCCCTTCCTTCATCGACCCTTCCTTCTTCATCGTCATCTTCCTCTGTTCGGCCCCTTCCTCCTTCATTCTCATTCGTCGTTCCATTGTTTCTTCTATCAGCGTTCGGGCTCCAGCGGAGGCGCACCACGAACTCCCGCCACCATCCCCTTTTATCCCCACCGGCAACGGTGTTCTACCTCCACCCATCTCCGGTGCGTGACTTTGCTCTCGATTTCACTTTGTTCCCCTTTTTCGTTTTTGCTCCGTGTTCACTTGTTCATTGTATTTTATTTTATTTTTTGCTTTGCTCTGTGTTCATCTTGTTTTGTTCTCCTTTTTCATTGTACCTTGCGCTTCATTTTTAAAATGTTGAACCTCTGGCATATTGTTTTCATTGGTATGTCTTCACTAATCTTTACCTTGGTGTGTTCATATTGTTTTGCTCTGTGTCACTTGCATTTTTTGTTTTGTTTATCTTTCTTTGTTATATGAGTTTTAATTGGTTCCGCTTGCCTTTTTATTAGATGGAAAATGCGGTTGGATTGATTCAATCAAAGGAATCGAGAGTAGCTCATCTCCCGCACCACCTCGAGTGTTCCCAGGTGGTAATGTGGGAAGTTACGAAAAAGACCAATCCCAAACTCCAACAGATCATATTCCTATTTTCGTTGATGATACTAATGCTATTGAGTTGGTGATGATGGCAAAAAAGAAAGATATCCGTTGTTTGGAACCACTTCATGAAAAAATAGTTAATGGTGAAGAAAAAGCTATATGCAATTATTGCAACAGGCATATGTGTGGTAGAAGATCTGATGGAACACATCATTTGCATAAACATTATGAGACTTGTAAAAGAAGGCCATATAGGGATATAAGACAATCGATCTTGTTGAGAGAACAGAAGAAGGTAGATGGGTCATCTACTTATTTGAGTAACTATTACTTTGATCCAGAGAAATCAAGAAGAGACTTTGCTTGTATGATAATAGTTCACGAGTATCCACTTTCAATGGTGGACCATCTGGGGTTCAGAGCATATTCTGAAGGTCTTCAACCTTTGTTCAAGGTTCCTAGTCGAAACACAATAAAAAATGATATTATCAAAATCTATGAAAATGAAAAGGTGAAGACTATGGGACTCTTGGACAAGATCGGGAGTAAGATTGCTCTAACAAAAGACATGTGGACAGCTAGTAACCAAAAGAAAGGGTATATGGCCATTACATCTCACTACATTAATGATGATTGGGATATGCAAAGTCGCATATTAAGGTATGATATTTGTTAACTTTATCATATACATATAGTACTTTGCATTGTATTAATATGTAATAAATTATTTTGAATACTAGGTTTGTGTATGTAGAGTGTCCACATACAGCTGAAGCTCTTTCAAAGGTGTTGGTCGAATGCATGATGGATTGGAATATTGATAGAAAGTTGTCAACCATCACTTTGGATAACTGTAGCACAAATGACTCTCTTGTTGGTATGTTGTTAAACGAACTTGATTGTTCTACTCTTATGCTTGATGGCCAATTATTTCACATGAGATGTTGTGCACATATTCTGAATTTAATTGCTCAAGATGGGTTGAGTGTCCTTGGAGATGGCATAGAGAAGGTTAGGAATAGTGTTGCCTTTTGGACAGCCACACCTAAGAGAGAACAAAGTTTTAGGGAAGCAGCACGTCAAATGAAAGTTTCAATCACAAAGAAACTCATTCTTGATTGCAAAACTAGATGGAATTCTACTTACCAAATGCTTATTGTTGCATTGTCTTATAAAGATGTTTTTACTCGTCTGAAAACAAAAGAGCATTTGTATACATGTTTGCCTACAGCAAGTGAGTGGGAAATTGCAAAAGAAATTTGTTGTAGGTTGGAAGTCTTTAATCGTGTAACTGAGATGTTTTCAGGTACACAATATCCCACAACAAACATATTCTTTCCTTTGGTTTGTGAAATAAAGCTCTCTTTGAAGCAATGGGAGACTTGCTCAATTGAGGCTATTAGAAATATGGCTTCAAAAATGAATGTCAAGTTTGAGAAATATTGGTCTGTTATTCATGGAATTATGGGAATTGCCATTGTTTTGGATCCAAGATATAAATTGAAGTTGTTGGAGTTCTTCTTTCCATTGCTTTATGGAAATGCATCTTCAATTGAAATTAACAAAATCAAGAAATTATGCTTCTCGTTGTTTGAAGATTATCAAGCTAAGCCTAATGGGATGGTTGAAAGTTCAACTGAAAAGTTAAATGACAAGGATTCAAATTTGGATAATCTTGCTTGTAACAATTTTCTTAGTGGTTATGACTCCTTTGTCAATGAAACCATTGACATACAATCAAAGTCTGAGTTGGATCAATACTTGGAAGAGAAGGTATTGCCTAGGAGTGCTACATTTGATATACTTGGATGGTGGAAAACAAATGGGATCAATTTTCCAACATTGCAAAAGATTGCTAAGGATATTTTGGCCATCCCAATTTCTTCTGTTGCTTCTGAATCTGCTTTTAGCACAGGAGGTAGATTGTTGACTCCTCATCGTTCTAGGCTTCATGAGAATACTTTGGAGGCGCTTATGTGTGCACAAAGCTGGATAAAGCATGACAAGGAAGGTAATAAATGTTGCATTAATATATTTGTTTAATGAAATTTGTGTTTAGTCTAACTATTAATTTTGTTTTTTGTTCTAGTTTCTATTGGTATAACTGGTCCAAAGCAATATTTACACATGAAAGACAAACGTTTGCAGTCTTTTCAAGACTCTGATTCAGAAGATGAGGTAAGATAATCTAACAATTTGTTAGTAATTATCGCTTTACAAGTTTATAATGTATAACTATAACTAATAACTAATATAATGTATGTTTTTTATTTAACAGGTTTTGGAGAACATCGGCAACATCGGCTCAGGAATTACAACTTGATAAATTTATTGTTTTGGAGGCTTGTTGTTATTTACTTGTTTTGGATATTTTACATCTTTTATTTGGTATAATACGTTGGTTTGTAATGTTTGATGAATACATTCGAAACATTGTTGGATGGTTTTTAAATTAAGTTATGATCATTTTGTTATTTTTTTTTCTTTGTTAAAGTGCGGGTAATGGGTGCGGGTGTGGGTATTTAGGTACCCAGAGGGTACGGGTAAGGGTACTGAGGTTGCTACCCATGAGGGTACGGGTCCGGGTATGGGTAATTTTTTTAAACGCGGGTATGGGGACGGGTACTATAGTACCCTACCCAAACCCTACCCATTGCCATCCCTACTGACAAACCTAAAATTGAAAAAAACCCTCTTTCAAAAGCATCACAGCAAGAACTCGCCACCTGATAAATGATTGCTTGCATTACTGCAATGATCTGAAAATATTTAACCTGAAAAAAACACTTTCAAATGCAAAGCTATCAAAATAATTTTTTCCCTATTTTCGTGCTTAAACTACTAACCAACTTATGGACCAGATCTACATCCACAAGCAGAACCAAAGAATATAGAACAAAAGAATCAAAATAAAATCAATCCAAGAAAGTGAAAAACAAAAATAACAAACCTTGAAAACATTTCCAATGGTAACTTGGGTTCAAGTCAAGGTGGAGAATTGTTGAGATGACTTGAATTTGTCAATGGGCCGGCCCGGTCTATAACCGGACCCAATATTTTTTTGGAGCTAAAATATAAAGAAGGAAAATTTTTATTATCCTTGTATGCTTATATGGTGTTGGTTAGGGTGGAAAACGTGTGGCTATTCACTGTTTTTGTCGACTGTTCTATCTCTTGTATCCGTTCTCCATTGTTGAATAAGAAATTCTGCCTGCCTGTAGATGAAGGTCACTTCGGTCGAACCACGGTAAACTGTTGCATGTTGTTTTCTTCTTCTCTTCTTTTATTTTTTTGTTGTTGTCATAACAACAACAGATACAACCACACCACTTCGAGGAAGTTATTGGATATTGGATGTTGTCTTGATAGTAACTCCTTCTTGCTGATACCTTTTGTAATTACTCAAGACAATTTCATTTAAGCCAAATAGGAACTTCAGTCCTGAAAGCAAATTTTCATTGCCTATACAAATTACTATCCCCTAAAGGCAAGTAGACAACTATGCACATCTTGATGTGAATGTCTGTGTCACCACATTTTGATGAAAATGGGACATAAAATCAGTATTAATTCTGTACTTAACTCTCTCAATGTTGTGAACCATCAAACTCCTTTGCATGGTTCTAAATTGCGGTCCGCAACCGCTAATGCGGCCGCAATATTGCGGATGCGGCACTCACCGCAACAGCATCAGGCCGCAATTGCGGTGTGTTACGAAATCACCCGCAACGACCGCAACGTAACCGCATTTCACCCGCAACGTAACGGCCGTTTCGTTCGCAACGGGCGTATCAGACCGCAATGGAGGGAGGTTCACGACGCCATGAGTGAGGGGGAGGGAGGCTCACGACGCCATGGGTGAGGGGGAGGGCCGTGAGGTCATGGGTGAGGTGGGGCTGATGGCGTGACACCATGGGTGAGGGGGGAGGACCGTGGTGAAGCCATGGGTGAGGGGGGCAGGAACGTGAGGCCATGGGTGAGTGAGGGTGAGGGTGAGGGTGAGGGGGGCAGGGAAAGTGAGGCCATGGTTGGTGAAAGTGAAACTTGAAATCAGAGAAAGAATGGGCAGAAGAGAAGACTTACGAGGTTGAAGAAATTGAGAAACAGGGGCGTTGGTGACTTTTTGTGGGTGTGATCATGGAAGTGGGAGTGTGTGACGAAAACAGGGGGAAAAAGTGAGTGGGTGGGTGGGATATTTGATGAGTGAGGGAAATTTTTTGGTGGGAATATGATCAGATTTGGGAATTATTAGTGGGAAATTTTGAAAAAGTTTAGGAGGAGGTTAGCCAAGAGGGAGAGGAAGAAAATACATATTGTTAATTATTATTATTATTATTATTATTATTATTATTATTATTATTATTTTAAATTTATTAATTTGTTTACTTTTATTATGTTTTTTTAATGAAGACGTATCTCTAAGTGGTGACAATGTGACGTTATTCTAGAATCACAATTGCAACTGGGTTTATTCCTCTATGTGACACCAATATCTTTTTATTTGTGATTCATATATATTTATGCACTTTTAAGTTTCTCACTTTCTTAGTTCTTTATAATTTCGTACTTATATGTACTTAAAAGTTTTATTTATAATTTATTTTCACTATAATTAAGTTTAAATTATTCATAAACATAATGCAATGTCTTAAAAATAATAATGTCTTAAAAATAATAGAAATTTATATAACACAATTAGTAAATGATATATAAAGAATTACAAAAAAAAATTGATTTTTTTTTATTTTGTGAATTCATAAAATTATTTCACGCCGCAGCGGCTGTATTACGCATCGCAACGACCGCAACGGCCGCAATCGCAACGACCGCAACCGCGACCGCAACCGTGACCGCAACCGCAATTTAGAACATGGCTCCTTTGCATGCTTCTATTCGTGATTCTTGGAGTATAGGCTGGTGGTGAAACCTGACCAGCTGCTACAAGAAACTGTGGCAACCCTTACCGAACCGCACTTCCAGTTCCTTTCCATCAATCTACATCAACATTGTTTCCAATGGCAATGGCTTCGATATGGGTAGGGGGTTGGTAGATGGAGATTTCTTCTTGGAGCCTTGCATCAGTGGAGAACTTGTCAGTGGTGGCAAAAGAGAATAGTTGAAGTTGGTTGGGCATGGATACACCACCTTGATGCCTGAGTTGGCAAAGGCGTTGAGCACGGTACTATCGGTAGCATGGAGCTTCACGTGTTTGAGACCCTGAGTTTGGAGAAGCTCCACAACATGTGGTGACAAAGGTAGGTCGTTGGCCATAGTCTGTCCTGATATAGAACCCGTTAATGATGATGATGCAAAGAGTGAGATGAGCATGAAGAAAAAGGAGAAGACAAGAGAAGCCAGAGTCGGTGTAAAAGAGAGAAGCAGAGCATCAAAGGGAATATTCCCTTTAGTCAATCTTTGATACAATCAAATAAATGCGGATGACTATATCTATGTCCATTCAATTTATTATTGTTCTTCACATTATTTTGAATTTATCTATATTAAGCTTATAAGCTTCTCATTAGCTTTGTTGGGTTTTAAGGTCACGAAACATCACTGAAAAAAATAAAGAAACAAAGGCAGAACCAATACAAGAACAAAGCAAGATACTGAATGAAATAGAACACAACACCAATGCAAGAATCAAAGCAAACGCAACAGGAAATAAACGATAAAGAGATAAACACAGGATTTAACGTAGTTCAGCCAGTAGGGCCTACGTCCACAGGAGAGAGTGGCAAAATTCACTATGATCAACAAAGAGATTAAAGGCTTTACAATAGAAAATCCCCTCAACCCTTGCCTATTCTTGTACACCCAGGTTTCTCACCATGCTCTTCAAGAACTACACTCAAGCTTGATCTTTCTATTTCTATACACCTTTCCCCAATCTCTCACAATCTCTCTTGATCTCCCTCAAGATACAAATTTCACCCACAAGACTCTCTTGCTCACAAATCCTCTCTAAATCACCTTACAATATCACTTAGGAAGTCCCACAACTCACTTTGTGTATTCTGACTCACTTCTGAATCCCTCTCCAACTGAATGATATGAATGCATATTTTTAGATGCTGGGTCGAGCCATAATCGATTACCATAATCGTTATACCCATTATTGAAATAGACAACTATAAACACGAGAAGGGGGTTGAATTGTGTTTATCAGAAATTAAAACAAAGTTAAAAACTTTTCGCACACAGAAGCTAGGTTCAGACAAGTGTGAAAAACACTGCACAGACAGGTGACCTGTCTGGTGTGATTTTAACAGAAAAACACACAAACACACAAACACTAACCACTTTAGTTATAAAGCATATAATATAATCAAAGCAACTAAAGAGTTTAAGGGAAGAGAGATAAACACAGCTCTTTATCCTGGTTCACCCTTTAACACTAGGGCTACGTCCAGTCCTTGGCAGCACCAAGTTTTATTCACTATAACTTATCAAGTTACAGACTCCAAGACAAGTATTCTTTACTCACCTAGCCTCTTCTGGCTCACTCAGGTTTGTTTGAGAGAAGATTGTAATTAATACAATTTGCAAGTATTTCACTAACACTCAGAAGAGGGAATTAAATGTAAGCTTAGAAAAACTGCGTAATAACTTCAAATGATTGAATAATACAGATTGAAAGAATTAAGAAATGAATGTGCATAGTAATGGCTCTTTAATGCTGTGAGTTCTTTATCTTCATCTTCAATGACTTTTGTATTTATAGCCTTCAAGCAATTAAGATCCGTTAGAGACATTCCTTCAAATGTTGGCTTCAAATAGAGCTCTATTAAATGCAATAAAGTCGTTCTGGGTAGCCATTAATGCAATCGGAACGTTAGTTGTACTCTAACAAGGAAGATCAGGGCTTTATGCATCGTGCAGTAGCCATATCAGAGTTGTGCAAAATGCTTTTGTACTTTGCAGAGCATATTTCCCTTTTCGTGTAATAACCAAGAGTACTAGGGAATAAAGCACGTTGGAAACATTCTTTAAGTGGACTTTGCTTCTGAGTTCCTAGGTCGTTTGTGAGAATGACCTTCAGACTTTCTTGATAAGCGTGAGAGATAAAGCTTCAGAGTCTTCTGCATGAGGGGACAACTCTCAAAAGTTCTTTGTACTTGAGTTCCTCATCGAAGAACCACAAACGAGTGTGAGAACTTAGTAGAGATGAGTTGAATCTTCAATGCAGGCAGTCAACATCCTAGTCAGTAGACAGGTTGACTTTTGCTTCTCCAGACAGGTGGTCTTCTATGTGGGCAGACAGGTGAGAAAGTGAATTCTTACTATTGTGATATGCACACTAGATAGACAGGTCAGCAACCAATATGAAGGTTAATTAAATCATTAACAAATGTTTAGTTTTCATCAAAACTTAGGGTAAATGCACATCAGACATTTTAGAGACTTAACAATCTCCCCCTTTTTTATGATGACAAACATTCAGATGATTTATTGAACCTTAGAAAATATCAACAGATAAGACATACAAGATTCAGATGGGTTGAAATTTTCTTAACCATATAAGTTGTGCAGACATGTGCACTTAGATTCAATTCATATTAGGAGTTCTTAAAGCAAAGTGCATATAGCACATTATCATAGTGAAATATCAGTTCAGAGTGCATTTAACTTTTTAACTTAGACTTAAAATTATGCCATCTCGGATAGGTTCAATTTTAATCATCTTAATCTTTACTACTTTCTCCCCCTTTTGTCAACAACAAAAAGGAAACAATAATGCAGAAAAGCATAAAACAGTAAAGATAGAAGACAAAACTGTATTTTATTCATCATAAGCTTTGTACAAGGCAGATCCTAGAAACTGCTAAGGCTGACTAAAAATCAAAAATAGAGATTCAACTCTCTTTTCTAACAACAGCCTAGCCTGTCTTTCTTCATCCAGCTGTCTTCTGGTTTCTTCTAACTGAGCTTGAAGCAGATTGAAGCTATGTAGATCCACCATCTGAGTAATGGGGGCTTCTGTGGTCAAGCTAGTTGATACAACAGACTGGTCTGAGTGCCAGGGCAAAGCTAAAACTGAAGGTGCCATGGGCACAGAAAAATGTGAAGAGATACGGGGGAAGACACACTAGTGAAGGGTTCTATAATAAAAGAAAGGAAGAAAAGCAATATTAAACAAAGGTCTGATTCTGACATAGTCAGTATCAGGAGATGAAAAGACAGAAGACAGTCTTTCAGATAGAGACAGACGAGTGACTCTAATCTGAATAGGAGGGGGGAAGAGGTTTTTAAGCTAGTACAGAAGGAGGTAGGGGTAATAAAGAATTTATATAACAAAATAAAGAGGAGGAACCTATAACTAACATAAAGAAATACCTATCACTTTTGATTCACTCTTGGTTATTCTATTCCCTTGATCATTACTTTGAATGTCGTAAGATGTTGTTCATGATTGTCATGGTTCCTTGAATCCTGGATGAGCTTTCACTTGCCACTTTGCATTAATGGAATTCATTGGAAGTGCATCTTTGCTTTCATTCATTTTGTTTTCTTTTCAAAACTTTCATGTCTTGACCATGAGTTTTGCTCGGAGTGCAAAAGCTTAAGTGTGGGGGAATTTGATCAGCGCATTTTAATATATTTTTTATAGCATTGCACTTGGTATTTTTGGATGTGCTTTGTACCCAATATTTGGTTCTTAGCATGTTTTCATATCTTTGGGTCTTAATTTGGCTTTAATGAATTATTTAGTCAATTTTCGGATTTTAGTGCATCCTGGCCCGTCTCCCTTCTGCAAGCCATAACTTGGGCTATATATGTCCGATTTGAGTGATCTTGGTGGTGTTGGAAAGCTAAGAAGCAGATATACGACTTTCATGTTTACTGATAAGCCCAGTTCTGACGTTTTGATGGTCGAAAATTCTAATTACCGAAGCTGTCCAGATTAGTGCGGGAATTGGAATTATTGTTGTCATATCTCCATGTAATCAATCATTAATGGGCCAATTAATTCCCATTGGGCTCTCTAGGTCAGACGTATTAGTTTACCCTAGGATTATAAGTAGGTGGTTTTGAGACCTTGTTTATCATCTTTGGAGAGGCGGCTGCTCATAGGGTTTTGTCTCTCTTCTCCTCACTCTTCAATTCTTATTTTCGTTTAAGCCTCCTATGGAAGGCTAAATTCTTAGATTGATTCACTGGTTAGGGATTTTTACAAAGACCTTGAGGTTTGGTTTTCAATATTAATTTCGTTTTAGTAATTCTATATCTTTTCCTTTTAATCCTTCATCTATTGATCAATGTTTGCAATTCTGTTTTTGTGTTTTGATGCTTAATCACTCAAACTTGTTTTTGCATTCCAATCTAATTATAATCTGATTTGAGATTATTCGAAGCATGTTGAACGCTTGTTTTGATTTGTTACGAATAAGGATTGATAGGATCTATGACGCTTAGTGTAGGTTTGATTGAATTCGGTTATAAGATTGATTATGGTTTTGTGACGCTTGTTCCACAGTTATAATGAATCAAATTCTGTGATGCTTAATCCAGTAGGAATTCGTATAGAATTAATTGACGCTTGATCGGTTAATTTTATGATCAAACAAGAATAGAATCACGAAAAGAGATTAGATCCTCTGAAACCCGTGATAGGTCCAAGTGAAATTACCTTTAACCAGTGGATTAGTCGATTTGATACATTGATTCTCATCTCTCTTTTACAATCAATTTTCTTCTCTCATTGAATTCAAAAATTCCCCTTTTTCTCATTACTTTGCATGATTCTTGTATTTGGTTAATTAAATCAGAGATCCTTGCGAGACGACCAAGGTTATCACCTTGTACTACAGTTTTAAATTTTGATTCATTTGACCCGTGTACGATAGCGGATCAAATTGGCGCCGTTGCCGGGGATCTTTGATTTTTATTAGCCATATTAAGAATTCAATTTTTTTTTGGACTAGTTTTCATCTTTTGGTAGTCCCATAGTTATAAACAAAAAAATTAAAATTATCTTTTGTGGTTTTTGTTTTTGTTAGCTTACCAGGTTGTGTAAAATTGCCTATTTTGTGTTTTTTTATTTATTTTATTTTATTGTGATGTTTGGAGCTTATATGTGAGTGTCTTGAGCTTATATGTTTATATCATATTGATGGTATTGCACATTGTGATTGTCGTGATTGTGAATCTTAGTACTTTCCGTGGATAATTATATGTAAAATTATATGCCTAATGTTGATTATGAGCCATCATGCATATATTATCCTGACTTTACTGGTGATTATGAGTTTAGTAGTGATTTTGGCATGATTGGAGTGAATGAGGTGCAACTTTTCTATTCTGGCCAACATGGTGGAGAACATGGCAGCTTAGATGAGTTAGCTTCTTTGGTGCATAAATTGACAATAAGCCAGCATCAATATCAGCCTGACCCCACACCAGTCCAACCCAGTCTGGAAGAATTGGTGCAACAAATGACAGAACACACTCTTGAATTCCAACAGAGGACAGAAGCAAGTCTTCATAATTTGGCCACTCAAATTGGTCACATTGCCTCCACCTTGACTACACTGCAATCACAACATCTCCTTGAAGAGCATTCAAATTCACAAATAGATATTCTTGGCAATACTTCTTCTGAGCATGACTTTGATAATGATGTCAAGAATACTATTGTTGATGAACTTTGTGTTGAATTTCCAGATATTCAAGATTTTCCTGATTCTATTTTATGTACTTTAATGATGCTATTTTGTGTGCAGCATGTGTTGAAATTTCATCCTTTTTAGAGTATGAGGAGCAAAAAGTGCATATGGAACATGAGACACATGAGGTTGAGGACCCTGTTCAGCTAAGAAATGTAGAAAATGGGGATCATGTGGACATGCTACCCACAAAAAGAATACCCATAAAAGATGGTGATCATGTCATGATGGATGATGCAATATTACTTATAATAGAGACAACCACTAAGGCTTTCATGGTTGATAAAGACTGGCTCAAGCAATTTGGTGAGAAATTCTCAGAGCAAGCATTGGAGAAGCGCTTGAGCCACAATGAGACTTGCTGCACTACATTCTATAAGGCTTTTTTTCACCCTTTCTATTTTATTTTCCGTGTCCTCTATGTGAATGAATTTGTTCTTGTTCTTGATTTTAATATGTTCTACATTGAGGATAATGTAGATTTCAAGTGTGGGGGAGATATACTATGTTATGATGTTTTTAAATTGTGTGTTGAATTTTGTTGGCATCTGTTTCTTTTATTGTTTATGTTATTTTTCTCTATTTTAAAAATAAAACGTAAAAAAATTGTATTGTTCATTTTTTGTGTTTTAGTGTTTTAGGATTTTATTTATAGTGTTTTTGTTTGGTTTGCTGTTTTTAGGGTCTAAAAAAAATAAAAAAAATAAAATTTGATTTACCTTTCATTGAAATCCGTAGTATGTGTAAGGTGTGAGTGATTTCACTATTCTTGGACTATAGGTTTTGTGGCATGATATGAATGACTTTCTTGTATTCTTAGTATGATAAGTTGGATTGGAATACTAAATTGTGCATCATTTGTGGTAAATCATTAACCCCTGTGAGATTTTGAGCCTTATAATGGATAATACATAAAAAAATCCATCTCTTTCTTTCTTGTGTGATTTCGCTCATGTTTGAATAGTCTCTAGAACTTGAATTGACTCTTGTTGAAGCTGTTTGTTTATGTGTGCACACTGATATGATAAAGACATGTTGTTTTATTTTATTTTTAGCCAGTTAGCCAAAAAGTCAACCCTGCAAATATTATCCCTTGTTTGGAAACCACTTTGAGCCTGCTTATCCCTTTTTTGTTTTAAACTCATTACAAGTCGATAAGCGAAAAACAATATTATCACCCTATTCAAAGGGTTGAAAGAGTCTTGTTTGGAGTTGTGTGGGGTTGAATAACATAGTTGTGATGTTTCAAAGGTTGGCATAAAAAGAAGAAAAAAAAAAAGAGAGGCGAAAAAGTGAAAAATAAAAGGAGGAACACAATTCACATTATTGTTCCTTTTGAAAAAAGAAAAAAGAAATATACAAAAAGAAAAAAAAAAAGGAATAAAAAGAGAAAGGAGAAGTGAAATAGTTGTAATGTTGATTGTTTGAAGGTGAATGAAATTGGATGCAGTTCAACTCCCGCAGCTCTTTCGATTTTCTTTTGACCCTTTGATTTTTAGCCTAGTACCCCTTAGGATTTATCGCACCCTTACCTTGGCCAAGTTACAACCCAAATAAAAGTCATTTTGATCTTTGTGTGCATGTATATCATTTGTGGATGTTAGAGTCTTTTCAAGCTTATGGTAGTACTCTCTTTCATGATGTGCTTTGAGTGTAAAGACTAGCCAACACCTGAGAGATTGAGAGAATTTTATATTTTGTGAGAATTCTATCACTTTTGATTCACTCTTGGTTATTCTATTCCCTTGATCATTACTTTGAATGTCGTAAGATGTTGTTCATGATTGTCATGGTTCCTTGAATCCTGGATGAGCTTTCACTTGCCACTTTGCATTAATGGAATTCATTGGAAGTGCATCTTTGCTTTCATTCATTTTGTTTTCTTTTCAAAACTTTCATGTCTTGACCATGAGTTTTGCTCGGAGTGCAAAAGCTAAAGTGTGGGGGAATTTGATCAGCGCATTTTAATATATTTTTTATAGCATTGCACTTGGTATTTTTGGATGTGCTTTGTACCCAATATTTGGTTCTTAGCATGTTTTCATATCTTTGGGTCTTAATTTGGCTTTAATGAATTATTTAGTCAATTTTCGGATTTTAGTGCATCCTGGCCCGTCTCCCTTCTGCAAGCCATAACTTGGGCTATATATGTCCGATTTGAGTGATCTTGGTGGTGTTGGAAAGCTAAGAAGCAGATATACGACTTTCATGTTTACTGATAAGCCCAGTTCTGACGTTTTGATGGTCGAAAATTCTAATTACCGAAGCTGTCCAGATTAGTGCGGGAATTGGAATTATTGTTGTCATATCTCCATGTAATCAATCATTAATGGGCCAATTAATTCCCATTGGGCTCTCTAGATCAGACGTATTAGTTTACCCTAGGATTATAAGTAGGTGGTTTTGAGACCTTGTTTATCATCTTTGGAGAGGCGACTGCTCATAGGGTTTTGTCTCTCTTCTCCTCACTCTTCAATTCTTATTTTCGTTTAAGCCTCCTATGGAAGGCTAAATTCTTAGATTGATTCACTGGTTAGGGATTTTTACAAAGACCTTGAGGTTTGGTTTTCAATGTTAATTTCGTTTTAGTAATTCTATATCTTTTCCTTTTAATCCTTCATCTAT
Organism: Sophora flavescens; assembly: GCA_030762895.1. Taxonomy (NCBI): domain Eukaryota; kingdom Viridiplantae; phylum Streptophyta; class Magnoliopsida; order Fabales; family Fabaceae; genus Sophora; species Sophora flavescens. The sequence continues at coordinate 90,581,222 of CM061066.1, forward strand.
TGATCAATGTTTGCAATTCTGTTTTTGTGTTTTGATGCTTAATCACTCAAACTTGTTTTTGCATTCCAATCTAATTATAATCTGATTTGAGATTATTCGAAGCATGTTGAACGCTTGTTTTGATTTGTTACGAATAAGGATTGATAGGATCTATGACGCTTAGTGTAGGTTTGATTGAATTCGGTTATAAGATTGATTATGGTTTTGTGACGCTTGTTCCACAATTATAATGAATCAAATTCTGTGATGCTTAATCCAGTAGGAATTCGTATAGAATTAATTGACGCTTGATCGGTTAATTTTATGATCAAACAAGAATAGAATCACGAAAAGAGATTAGATCCTCTGAAACCCGTGATAGGTCCAAGTGAAATTACCTTTAACCAGTGGATTAGTCGATTTGATACATTGATTCTCATCTCTCTTTTACAATCTATTTTCTTCTCTCATTGAATTCAAAACTTCCCCTTTTTATCATTACTTTGCATGATTCTTGTATTTGGTTAATTAAATCAGATATCCTTACGAGACGACCAAGGTTATCACCTTGTACTACAGTTTTAAATTTTGATTCATTTGACCCGTGTGCGATAGCGGATCACAGGGTAGTGTGTTCCTTCCAGTGTTCTAATGAAGATGACTATAGGGGGATAAAAGAAAATCTCCCTACATGGGTTAAGAATATGAGGTGGAGGTGAGGGAATGACATACATATTCGAGAAGCTTGTAGTCATGAGATATTGCAAGTCTGACACAAAAAGACTTGATGATATGCTAGCTTGTTCTTTGGGAGTTGCATCCCTGTGAACTATTATGTACTGACATATATCAGACACTACATCATAAGATGATGTTTGGGTTTGATGAGAGGAGACATGTGAAGGAGGTGGAGACATACGTGAGAGGGGTTGGACAGACAAGGGAGGTGGAGAGGAGCCAGGTAGGTTTAGGATTCCTTGTTGGGAGGGATAAGATGGTGCAGGAGAGGTGGATGGAAGGACCACTTGTTTTCTAACATCCTTAGCTTCTTCGTTGGCAGAGGAGGGTTAAAAGGGTCAATCTCTGGATAAACAACTATTTGTGTCCTAATAGACAGGTCTTAAGCAATTGCAGCAGCAACTTCAGCTTCTGTAGCTTGAGCTTCTACAAGCACTTCTACCCTTGTACCAGTTGCCACAACAGTAGGCACTGAGTATCCTGACCTTCTCTTTCTGGGAATAGGTCCCAAAATGAGAGTTTTCTTCTCCTTGGGCTTCTCTAAGGGACTTGTCTTTTGCTCCCCCTGAGCAGGTGCTTCCTCTTTACTAGGTGCAGACTCAACTTGTCTAGCCTTAGCAAAGGTCACAAGCCTTCTTCTCTTGCTGGTTTGAACTGACTCAGCTTGATGCCTCAGCATCCTTGGTCTTCCTCTTGGGAGACAACTTCTTCAATTTGATCCTCAAAGGTTCAACTATCTCTCTAGTCTCAGCAGAAACTGAGGGTCTCCAACACAAGTCTCTGGTCCTATCTGGCTACTTTTCCAGCAGGTTTCCAAATATTTTCCGAGATTGGGATCTTAGATTCATCAGTGGAGACCACTAGATCCTTCTTCTTCTGCTCAGCAGCAAGCTTCTTCTTCTTCTTGTCCCTCTTGCCTTCCTCTTCATCCTCCAAAGGGAATACCTTCTATGTTCATCATAGACAGATTCTTATTGTCTATGGGAAAGGACATATTGATGAACTCTCCATCACCAGGAACAAAAACTTTGTTCTCGAAGAGTCTTGTTAACAACATTCCATAAGGAAAAGTCTTCATGTTAGTCCTCTTGATCAGGGACTCCAGGTAGATAAAGATTAGATCATTGATGTCTACCTTGATCTTGTGAATCAAATGGTACAGGGCAAATCTGTCCATCTTGGTCACACTGTCCCTTGAGTCTTTCCTAGGTATCACACAATCCAGCAACAGTTTGTGCATGAATCTGCACTTCACAACCATGTTCACAAGCTTCTGATTTTCAGGGTTAGGGACACCATATAGAGCAATGTTCACATTATCTGATCCAACTTGATCTTCCCATTCAGGCCTGTAACCTGCTCCAATCCTTGGGCATTTAGTGACAATTTCCAGAGAACTTATGGGAACGAAGATCATGGTGTCGAGCACACGAGCACGAAAGCTTTTTGTGCCATCAACACGACTGGTGAGAACAAATGCACTTGTCCAGAAGTCTCTGGCCAGCTTTGGATGAACCAACTCCTTTATGTCAAAGAAGGAGCTCCACTTGGAGTATTCCAACTTCTCTGTGATATCCATGCCCTATTTATTCATCTGTTAAAGATCTATAGTCTTCCTAGCCAAAATTTTCTCAACATCATAGAGTCTCATGTTGTATTTTCAACAATTTTGTTAGGAGAGAGATTCCTTGAGGGTGCCATTGCAGAGACAAGAGATTTCTAGGGTTTGGAAAAATTAGAAGGGTTTGACAGAGAGAGACGAAGCCGAAGAGATTCAAGGATTTTGAAAGCGTAAAGGTTCAACCTTTCTGACTATTTATCTTTTATAGTCATAAAGTCAGGAGAGAGAAAGAAAACATTTTTAATTTTAAACGGCACGAATTATGTGGGGAACTATAGCGTCCACTTTAGACATAATGAAAACATGGTTTCGAGAACTAAAACTGTCGTGCACATGATTAGCTTCATATTAATAAATGGTATTAAATAATTAATAACCATTCTAACAAAATTTGTTGAGTTCAACCTATATGACTCAGCAGGGTCAGACAAGTATCACAGACAGGTGATATAAAAGAAATAGACAGGTAGCATAGACAGGTTAATCATCAGACATGTCATTCAACAATGCAATGCATGTTTAGGTTGTCTCTAATAAATATAAACCTATCTTCAGCTAAGGGTTTTGTGAAAATATCAGCCCATTGATTTTCAGTTTTAACAAACTTAATATCAAATATACTTTTCTGAACATAATCCCTTATAAAGTGATGTTTGATTTCAATATGCTTAGCCTTAGAATGTTGAATTTGATTTTTAGTTAAGCATATAGCACTTGAATTATCACACCATACAGATATATTATGCTCATAAATTGAGTAATTCTCAAGTTAATGTTTTACCCATAAGAGTTGAGAACAACAACTAGCAGCTGAGATGTATTCTGCTTCAACAGTAGATAAGGCAATAATTGTCTACCTTTTGCTTGACCAGGATACTAAACTGGCTCCAATAAAGTGACATCCTCCATTGGTGTTTTTCCTTTCTATTCTGTCTCCAGCAAAGTTAGCATCACAAAATCCCACTAATCTGTATTCTTTAGTTCTTAAATACAACAAACCAAGATTAGTAGTCCCAAGCAAATATCTAAATATTCTTTTAACAGCTTTAAGATGGGATTCCTTAGGATCAGATTGGAATCTAGCACCCAAACAAACACTAAACTAAATGTCAGGTCTGCTTGAAGTTAAGTATAGTAGAGAGCTAATCATACCTCTATAGACAGTTTGGTCTACCTTTTTACCTTCACCATCTTTGCTTAATTTTGCATTAGGTTGCATGGGAGTTTTCATGAGTTTAGAATTTTCCATCTTGTACTTCTTAAGTATCTCCTTGGTATACTTTTTTTAATGAATGTAGATTCCATCACTTGTCTATTTGATTTGTAGTCCAAGGAAAAACTTTAATTCTCCCATGATACTCATCTCAAATTTTGCTTGCATTAGCTTGAAAAGTTCCTTGCACAGATTTTCATTAGTTGCTCCAAAAATAATATCATCAACATATATTTGGATAATGATGAAATTCTCTTTAAATCTTTTCTTAAACAGGGTAGTATCTACTTGTCCTCTAGTAAAACCAGTATGCATGAGAAAAGAACTAAGTCTATCATACCATTCTCTAGGTACTTGTTTCAAACCATATAATGCCTTTTTAAGTTTGAAAACATGATCTGGTTTATCAGTATCTTCAAAACTAGGGGGTTGCTTAACATACACTTCTTCAATTATACCATTTAGAAAAACTCTTTTTACATCTATTTGAAAAAGAATGATTTGGTTTTGTGCAGCTTACGACAATATGTGAATAGCTTCTATCCTAGCTACAGGTGCAAAGGTTTTAGTATAATCAATACCTTCCTATTGGTTATAGCCTTGAGCTACAAACCTAGCCTTATTTCTCACAACTTTTTCCATCTTCATCCAATTTGTTTTTGAAGACCCATCTTGTTCCAATGACATATTTGTTTTTGGACATGGAGACAAGTGTCCAGACATCATTTTTGGTGAACTGGTTGAGTTCTTCTTGCATGGCAAGAATCCAGCTTTCATCCTCAAGAGCTTCCTCAATGTGCTTTGGTTCCATTTATGGCATAAATGCCACATTGCTTGATTCTCTTAGAGTAGAACTGGTTCTTACTCCTTCTGAGGGATTTCTAATGATAAAATCCTTAGGATGATGAGATTTGAACTTCCAGTCTCTCTTGAAATCATTATGAAGATCTTGACTTGTCTGCTCTACTTGTCTGTCTAGCTCATTAACAGATTCTGTCTTGGTTAGATCAGGTTGTTGACTTTCTGGCTTATTTATGTCAAGACCTGCAAGATCATCTTCTAGATCTGATAGTTCACTATCAGTCTTTAAACCATCATTGAACTTAACATGAACAGATTCTTCAATTACAGAAGTTCTGGAATTATAGATTCTAAAGCCCCTAGACATTTCAGAATAGCCTACAAAGATACCTTTATCCACTTTGGAATCAAACTTCCCAAGTTGATCCTTAGTGTTCAAAATGAAACATTCACATCCAAAAGCATGAAAGTAAGATATGTTGGGGCGTTTACCTTTCCACAATTCGTAAAGAGTCTTCTTTAGAAATGGCCTTATAAGTATTCGTTTTGTACATAACATGCAATGTTTACTGCACCCAGAAGTACTTAGGGAGATTATTTTCATTGAGCATAGATCTAGCAATCTCTTTCAAAGATCTGTTCTTTCTCTCGACTACTCCATTTTGCTGTGGAGTTCTAGATGCAGAGAATTTGTGAGAGATCATATTCTCCTCACAGAACAGTCTAAATTGCTCATTTTCAAATTCTCCCCCATGATCACTTCTAAGGGAAGAAATACAGAAACCTTGCTCATTTTGTACTTTCTTAAAGAATACAGAGAAAGCCTTAAAAGACTCATCATTGTGGGTTAAGAAGAGTACCCATGTAAATCTAGAATAGTCATCAACTATGACAAATCCATATTTCCTTCCAGTCAGGCTAGCAATACTAACTGACCCAAACAGATCCATGTGTAACAACTGAAGAGTTCTAGAAGTTGATACTTGGTTTTTAGATCTGAAACTTGATTTTACTTGTTTACCTCTCTGACACGCATCACACAAGACATATTTCTTAAAACTAATATCAGGCAATCCTCTCACAAGGTTATCCTTTTTCAATTTTGAAATTATTTTCATACCTAACATGTCCTTGGTTCTTATGCCACAACCATCTTTCATCCTCTTTAGACATCAGACAGGTTACACTTTGATCTGAGAGATCAGTCAGTTCAATCTTATACTGATTTTGTTGTCTTCTAGTTGAAAAGAGGGTTTTTCCACTTATGTCTTTAACTATGCACAAATCATTGGTAAAAGAGACATCAAATCTACTGTCACATAATTGAGTTATGCTAAGTAAATTGTGTCCTAATCCTTCAACCATAAGAACATTAGATATAGAGGGAAGAGGAGGTTTACCACCAATAGTACAAATTCCTATAACCTTTCCTTTTTGATTGCCTCCAAAGGCAACATGTCCTCCTTTCTTAAGTTGGAGGTCTAGGAACATAGACCTTTCTCCTGTTATGTGTCGCGAGCAGCCACTGTGCAGGTACTAGCAGTGGTGTTTTCTTTGTCCTATTGAGGACATCCCAACATGATTATTTGGTCTTTAAGTACCCATAGTTTTATGGGTCCTTCTCTGTTAGTTCTAGGAGTCTGTGAAGACTTCATTCTCTTCTTGTGAATACAATTAGACATAACATGTCCAGTTTTTCCATAGAAGTTACAGACAATTATGTATTTAATGAATGTTGACTTAACAGAAACTTTAGATTTTTTAGTTGATACTTTATAATGTGTCTGATGGACATATCTGATACCTTCTTTGTTAAGAGAGTGTCTCTGACAGCCAAGCAGCTTGGTCAGATTGTCTATACCATTAACAAATTTGGCAAGATCAGAAGTGAGCTCTTCCACTTTCTGTTAAAGTATTTTAACTTCTTCAGATTGTGATGTTTCACTAGAGATCTTAGCTTCATCAGACTTTTCAGTCTTCAGATCACTGTTCTCCTTGGCCAGCTTCTCATACTCTTGAGATTTCTGCTTATGCTCACTAAGGAGCTTTACATACTCTCTTTTGAGGGATTTGAAGGCCTTAGATAAGCAGTTGGATTCCTCCAGAAACTCCTCATAGGCATCAAGTAATTCCTCATAGTCAGGGTGTACCTCATCATCTGAATCTGAGTCAGTGTTGGCCATCAGACAGAGATTAGCTTCTTCTTCTATCTCTTCATCATCAGAAGATGTTGAATCCATATTCTCCCAAGTATCCATCATTCCTTTCTTATTATTTTTGAATAACTTTTTATGAGGGGCCTTCTTGAGTTGAGGACACTCAGCTTTGATATGACCACGCTTCTTGCACTCATAGCAGACAATTGGACTCTTGTCTATTGAAGTAGATTCTTTGAAGTTCTTCTCCTTGTTGAACTTTCGGAATGGCTTATCCTTTCTGAACTTCTTTTTCTGTAAGAGAAGCTTTATCTTCGTGGTTAGGAGAGATAACTCTTCATAGCTTTCAGAATCCTCGGGTTCAGACAGGTCAATATCTCTGGACGACTTGTCTGCCTTCAGAGCTTTTGAGGCCTTTGATGATTTTTGATCAGCTTTCAGAGCAATAGACTTGCCCTTCTTTGTTGCAACTTCATCCCCAAGTTCCTTCTCATGAACAGTGAGTGTACCAAGAAGTTCATCCATAGTCAAGGTAGTGAGATCCTTGGCTTGAGAAATAGCAGTGACCAAAGGTCTCCACTGTTTAGGAAGATTTCTTAGTATCTTTCCAACCTTCTCAGCATTAGTATAAATTTTTCTAAGAGACTTCAGGCCATTGATGATAGTTTGGAATCTTCATATCATATGAGCAACAGATTCTCCTTCCTCCATGAGAAACAGTTCATACTTTTTGACAAGTATGACAATCTTTGATTCCTTAACTTTGCCTGTTCCTTCATGTGTGACAGCTAATGTATCCCATATTTCTTTTGCAGAATCACAGGCACATACTTTTTTAAATTCTTCAGGACTGAGAGCACAAATGATGTTGTATCTAGCTTTGTGATTCAGGTCCCATTTTTTCTTTTCTGCAGGGGTCCACTGAGCTTTTGGCTTGTCAATGTTGTCATCATTTTTAGGAATGAATGGACCATCAGTGATAACATCCCAGAGATCAGAGTTCGTTGATAGGATGAACCATTGGAATCTATCTTTCCAATAGTTGTAGTTGTCTCAATTGAAGAATGGAGGTCTGGTTAGGGAAGCTCCTTCAATTTGGTGGCTCCAACTTGAACTAGCTCCAGCAGTCATGTCTATTCTTCAGGAGCTTTACCTCTACTATGTTAGTTGCTCAACCCAGAGATTAAGTTCTGATACCAACTGAAATAGACAACTATAAATACGAGAAGGGGGGTTGAATTGTGTTTATCAAAAATTAAAACAAAGTTAAAAACTTTTCGAACATAGAAACTAGGTTCAAACAAGGGTGAAAAACACTGCACAGACAGGTGACCCGTCTGGTGTGATTTTAACAGAAAAACTCACAAACACACAAACTTTAACCCCTTTAGTTATAAAGCATATAATATAATCAAAGCAACTAAAGAGTTTAAGGGAAGAGAGATAAACACAACTCTTTATCCTGGTTCACCCTTTAATACTAGGGCTACATCCAGTCCTTTAACCCCTCTTCACCAAAACCTCCACCTTGTCACATGCATCAATCATCACTCCACCTTCTTCTAGGTCTAAGGTCTCAAAGACTACCAATGCCTTTGCACCTTCATAGTCATCCACAGCAGCCACAATATCCGCAGAATCTTCAACCTCATTATCCCTTTCTTCTGGACAATACTTCTTAAAATGACCCATCTTGTGACACTTGAAGCACTTGTAACCCTTGGACTTCTTCTCTTTTGATCCTTTCTTCTCGGTTCTTCCCCTTGAGACATTCCAGCCTTCACCAAATTTCAGCTCTTGATGCTTTTGGAGCTCCTTGGTTCGAATGGATGTTTGAACCTCATCCAAAGTAATGGTTTGATCCTTGCCATAGGAAATAGCATCCTTGAAATGCTCATAGGACTTCCGTAGAGAGTTGAGTAGGAGGGAAGTCTTGTCCTCATCATCAAGTTTCACCTCAATATTTTCCAAGTCATCAAGAATTTTGTTGAATTCTACAAGTTGTTCCGCTATTGACTTTGACTCCATCATCTTGAAGGAATAGAGTTGCTGCTTCAAACATAGCCTATTAGCCAATGACTTTGTCATGTAAAGGGACTCCAACTTGACCCATATTGATGCAGCAGTCTTCTCTGTTGCAACTTCCCTCAACGTCTTATCACCAAGGCACAAGATGATAGCACTCATTGCCTTGTTTATCATGTCATCCTTCTCTTTTTGAGATAAAGTGGGAGACATCTTTGCCTCTCCCTTCAATGCTTATGTACATCCCAGCTGCACCAAGATCGCTTCCACCTTGACTTTCCACAATCCAAAATCATTGTTTCCAGAGAACTTCTCTATATCATATCTAGTGGTACTCATGATTAAGCTTTTCTTAATTTTTCCTTCCCACTTTGAAGCTCCCTATCAAAACAAAAAATAAAACGCAGTAGCAATCTCTAAAACAAAAATAGAATACAAAGATACAACAAGCAAAAGAGAAAATAATACACCCCTGTTCCCTGACTTCCCAGAACTTCTGTTCGTTTCTGTTTCGCACAATAATCGATTATCCCTTCACTGTTCTTGCTCCTGATCGTTGTCTCGTTCTAGTTCTGGTTCCACAAAATAATCGATTCTCTAATCGATTATTCCTCTTCTGTTCTTGCTTTCCGTTATTGATCAGTCCAATAATCGATTAAGCAATCGATTATTTCTTTTCTGGTTCTTGCTTCACACAGTAATCGATTATGTAATCGATTACACCACCTCTGTTTTCACAGTCTTGATCATGCTCCCCACGGACGATGCCACTTGTTGCATTTTTGAGGCCACGAAACACCACTGAAAACAATAAAGAAACAAAGCCAGAACCAATCCAAGAACAAAACAAAATACTGAATGAAATAGAACACAACACCAATGCTAGAATCAAAGTAAACGCAGCAAAAATAAACGATAAAGAGATGAACACCACATTTAACATGGTTCAGTCAGTGGGGCCTACGTCCACGGGAGAGAGTGCAAAATTCACTATGATCAACAAAGAGATTACAAGGCTTTACAATAGAAAATCCCCTCAACCCTTGCCTAGTCTTGAATACCCATGTTTTTCACCATGCTCTTCAAGAACTACACCCAAGGTTGATCTTTCTATTCCTATGCACCTTTCCTCAATCTCTCACAATCTCTCTTGATTTCCCTCAAGATACAAATTGCACCCACAAGATTCTCCTGCTCATAAATCCTCTCTAAATCACCTCACAACATCACTCAGGAAGTCTCACAACTCATTTTGTGTATTCTGACTCACTTCTGAATCCCTTTCCAACTGAATGATATGACTGCATATTTATAGACGCTGGTTCGAGCCATAATCGATTACCATAATCGATTATACACATTCTGTTAGTCATAATTGATTACCATAATTGATTATGCCCTATATGTTAGCATAGTTGTTGGGCGTGAACAACTGATCCTCCCACAATAATCGATTATGGTCGTCACCATAATCGATTATGATGTCTCTGCCATCAGCTTCTGCATATTCCAATATACCGATTTTGAGGCATTCTTCATAAGCTTGAAGTCGCTACTGTGAGACAGTGTAGGGGGGGTTGCTTTAAATTTATTCTAATACATTATGATTATTGATAATTCAGAAGGACAGTGGGTAGTAGATGCTCTGAATGGCATGCTTGGTGATGAAGGTTGCATAAGGGATCCTCTCCTTGTGGAAAAGCAACAAGGATCATCTTCAACAGGGGATGAAGAGACAAAACTTATAAAATATGATATTGTTTCAAACTTTCACCTTGCCGTGTGACTGAGGTCACTCTAAGGGAAGTAAACCAAACCCAATTATATATGGTTCCTTGTTACACATGTGCTTCGATTTGAAATTGGTGTAGATAACTCAATGCATTTATCACTCTGTTTTAAGCCTTAGTTCTTGTTTATCTGAACTAATTCAAGATCAATGGCTTATTTTATTGACTATGATAATTAGCATCGCGCTTGTAATTGTATCAAGTGTTGTTGTAGCAATATGCATATTTAATTTGAGCTTATATATATTGCTAATATATAACATTATCTCGTGGATCCTTGTAGAAGCTTATACAAATTCTCAAGAACTGGATTTTATGGTTCAAAATATTTTCTAGCTTGTCCAGGTTGTTATAACCCATTACTTGCCTATCCATTGTATCTAATTGAAAGCATCAACTTAATGCACCTATGGAGTATTTTATCGGGCAGGAAACTTCCAAATCAAAAGATGTCGAAAGGCATATCCTCAGTGGTTGGAACAATACGAGATGCATTTCTAGTAAAGCAAATTATGCAGCAAAAAAAAGGTCCATCATTTTGTGAAATATAGTTTATCAATAAATTTAAAGACATTTGGGCAAAGAGAAGCTTCTAAAAATTCTCATTCTTTGTCTTAGTGTGCTCAACCTAGGGGAGTTTTACTTTGGTGGTGGTGGAGGGGTTTTACTTTTATATGAGCCTTCACCATGAGATTGTTCCATTAATCTACTCTCCCAAGGCTTTGCTGCCATCCAACGTTCTAACCAATTCCATCCCCAGTTAGCTTTGTCAGCCTCATTATTCTTGAGAGAGGAATGGGTGGTATTTGTTCGCGAGGAAAGGGTGGAATTTGGCGATTCTGGGCTGTAACAGAGGTGTTGAGGTTGGAACTCCGGTAGGTGGAAGAGGGCAGAAGCGATGAAGGAGGGGTAAAATAGTATTTTCAAAATAAAATTACAAACCTAAAATGTAGATGATTATGAGATTGAGTGTCAAATGTGCTTCCGTGAAGAAAATCTCCACCTATTTTCAAGATTGAAGAAATGAAGCGTTTTGATGGTGTAACCTTTAGATGTCTATGTTTGCTTTAGTAGGTTTTGATTTATGTCATTATGTAACTTAATTTGATTAGATGGCTTAACAAATTATGGTAATAATGCTTAACCTAAAAATAAAAATCAATTAAAGCTACTATAAAATGCCAAATGATGAAAAATGTTTTCAAAGTATATAAGTAATCACATTAATAGTTGTTTATTGGTCTACTTTAAGGAAAACTTGAAATTTCTTCGAGAGTATTCAAATACCAACTAATGTATACAATTACTCAAGCATTTTGACAATTTTGAGCAGAGTATTCGAATACCCCTACTCGGTATTCGAATAACCTCTGTTAAGGTTGTTAGCTTCTGGTAACAGGGAGTATTCGAATACCCTGTCAGAGTATTCAAATACTCACCTGAAAATTCAGCAAACTTCAACTTTTTTTCAGCTCTAATTGAAGTCTATATAAAGGGCATATGCTTAAGAGTTTTGAACACGAAATCATCTACAAAAACATATTGTTATAATGCCAAAATAGAGAGCCATCTATTCATTCTTTGTAACAAGTGATCTTAGAAGCTTTTCAAGCTTTGATGCACAAGTTTTGTGCTAAGGAATTTCTCTTCTACTCAATTGTATTTATGAGTTTTGTATTAGGAAATTGAATCCCATAGTTACTCAAGAGTGAGGCATCTCTTGAGTGGTGTAAATCTTTGTTGATGTGGTATCCATCAAAGTGACCATTGGTGAAAAGTCTTTGTTAATGGTGAGGCATCCCTTTGTGGTGATTGTTGGTGAGGTATCCAACAAGGTTTAAGGGTGAGGCATCCCTTTGTGAGTTGTCAGTGAGGTATCCAACAAGATTTAATAGTGTGGTATCTCTTGAGAGTGTGGTTCTTGTGGGCGAGGTATCCTACAAGGGGATAGTGACTTTTGTAAGGAGTGTGATATCTCTTGTACAAACTTTGTCATAATGAATTTCTCCAAGAGGATTCTTGGAGACTGGACGTAGGTCACTCAGGTTATGGGCTGAACCATTAAAATACTTGTGTCACTTTCTCTATCCCTACTCTCTTTACTTTCTTGCAGATTTTATTATCTTTTACATGTTCTTTATGTTCTATGCTTATGATACTATATTACATGATTGTTGTATGATACTTTCTCTTAGCTTATGTAATTGTATATCTTTCTTTCAGTGCGTTCTTGAATTGATATTACAATTGTTTCTTGGGTTGGGCTAAGGTGCACCACCCATATTTTGCATCACCCACTACACCACCCATATGTGACAAATTTTGGACCAATCAAATTACCACATGAGTTTGGTCAAAATTTCAAACTTTCTAGTTGTATTTCTACTATATTCAAATATATGAATACAATATATTGTAGTATAGTATATGTACTCTTTGTATTCGCAAATTTAACCCATATTAAAATAATATTTTTTGATTTAAAAAACTGATTATATTGCAAAATAATATTTAATATGAATTAAAATAATGTTCGTTGTCAATAATATTTTGTAATATAATCAAATTTTTTTAATCAAAAAATATTATTTTAATATGAGTTAAATTTGTAAATATAAAAAACACATATATTATACTACAGTATACTGTATTTATATAGTTTGACTACAGTATAATACAACTAGAAAGTTTGAAATTTTAACCAACCTATGTGGCAATTTGATTGACCCAAAATTTACCACATGGGTGGTGTAGTGGGTGATGTAAAATATGAGTGGTGCACCATAGCCCAACCCTTATTTCTTGCTTAATTTTCAAGGAAAATCTCTCTCTTGAACGCTTCCACATCCTACATAAAATACCTTCTAAAACCAGTTAATTTAGTGGTACACCGGTGAGGCACCTATATAGGTATCTCACTCTAGAATCCACCTTATTTTATTAGCATAATTATTAAATTACTTGAAATATTTACACAAACAAGAATAACATATAAAATCTAATTTTATTATTTATTGTATTCAGCTGGATCGATCAATGTTACAGGAAGTGACACTATAGGTGAACGGTGCGCACTGCATACTAGGGGTGTTCGCTGATTGGATTGAATCGATTTTAAGTTAAAAAGTCATCCGATTCAATGATGAAAACAACATGTGGTTTGGATTGGATCGGTTTGCATCCTTAAAAATATCCGATCCGATCCAATCCAATTAAATACGGTTTGGATTGGATTGGATAATTCGATTTTTGTCATACTTTACTTTTTTTCTTATGGCAAGTGTCCTTGCTACTTATTTAATAGTGAACAAAGGATAACCTTTATTTTAATTTAGGAGTTTGAGAAAAAATAATTATTGATATTTTTTAAAATATGCCTTTATGTAAATTCTCTATATCTATTCTCATTTATCTTATTTTTTCCCCCTTAAATCGACTATAGATAAATTGTAACTAATTATTTTTCAAACTTACTTAATTGATTTCATATTTTTCATGTTTACTCAATCAAGTATATATATGTTAAGCATCAAAATTTTTAGCAAAATATAACTTCAAGACATTAATATTTATTCTAAATAGTCTCGTATATATCATTTCAATAAAAATATTAAAAAGAATGAGAGATATAAAAGTATAAAAAACAATATTAAGTATGAGTAATACTATAATTTCAAGAATAATAGTATATGTATATAATAGATCGGTTTGAATTGGATTGGATTTCACTAGAGGATTCAAAATCCAATTCAATCCAATAAAAAATTGCGGTTTTGTCGGTTTTCGGTTTTTCGATTTATTCGATTTTCGGTTTTTCGGTTCGGTTTTTGCGGTTTAAATCAGTTGATGAACACCCGTACTGCATACACAACACAAGCTAAACTTAAGTGCCTCCCATAGTCCCATTCGCCCTTTCGCCTGAATCAAGTTCTCATGAATTTGTATTCTAGTCATTATTTCTGAAGTAGAAAAAAAGGCAGAAGTCGAAGTAAAAAATAAAAATTTGAAAGTTTGGCTTCATAATCATTACAGAGCATTTCATTATGGTTAAAAACACCCCTTTCTAACAAGCATATCGTAAACTCTATCAACCTTGCTTGGCTCTACCTTGAACAGTGTATGTGCATCGGATTTCTTGGTCACACTGCCCTTTGAAACTTCTAATGACATGATCTGTAGCATGTTGAGATAGTGTGACGGTAGTATTCTGATCTCATTACAAAGATTTTTCTCCTGCACATCAATTGATTGTCAAAGTACAAATCAGATATAACACTCCCCCAACGCCATCCCTAAAATAAATAATAAAGGCAGCTCAATGTACAAAACTCCCAGCACTGTGGGATCTAGGGAGGGTTTGATGTATGTAGCCTTATCCCAAGTAAACCACTAATTCCAATTACAGCTATTAAAAAAAAAAGTATCATAAAAAGACATAAAAGTAACATAAAAAGACATATAAAGTGGAGGAAAACAAGAAAGGAGAATTCTCACAGATTCAGATAGTAATTCAGCCCCGGTAAATTCACTGATATCCCATTCTTCTAGGGACTTTGAGATAGCTTGTACGGCATTAGGTGAATCCTTGACACTGGAAAACGGAGCTGCAGTCCCCTTATGAAGACCCCCAGGGCTGCTATCAAGGTCTCCTTTGAGATAATCCGGCCTAAGTAAAATCTTAGCACTTGTACCAATCTGACCACTTTCTCTACAGACACTTTGTTCAGTTTCCTTTGTCCTCTTAAGTTCAATGAATTGATAAGATTCAGCAGCTGTTCGACAGCCAGCAGTTCGAGCTTCCTACAAGATATTTAAAATGGAAATGGCATCATATCAGCACACTTTGAGATATGTGGCAATACCTAGTATAATTTGATCAAGGCAAAATTCAATGAAACTCCTCCAACTATAGGTCATGTGCATAAACCCCTCATGCATTGAAAATCACTAGCCCGATTCTAAACTAATCAAAACGTGCATACTAGTGCATATTAGCCTCCTCATGCACGTGTAGAAAACCCTATTGGTGAGTTTTCTACGTATGACCTATATATAATTGGAGACTGGGAGGAGGTCACCTAAATTTTATCCTTTGATCAATTTGAATATATATAGAAGAGTACTTGTAGTCTCATATTTTGTAATGTGTAACCATATGATAACATTGTAACAGTCCCAGAATTATTGTACAAATAGAATAATTGTGTAATTATGGTATATTGTATGATTATTAGGCTAGATTATATTTTCCTTATTTTTAGCTCTATATTAGGCAAGTAATTATTTTCCTAAGTCAGCGTAGGAAAACTGAATACTATTTCATAATTCTCCGCATAAGGTTTTGTTACAATATATAAACTAAGCGTTAACTACACTCCCAAATTAAAACTAAAAATAAGGCAAAGAATAATATATCCTAACTATCATAAATTCTACATTAATTACATAGTTATTCTATTTCTGAGATCGTAGAGACTTAGGGTGCGTTTGATTTGTCAAAGGTATCTGGACAGCACAGGACAAATCCTTGAGTTACGGGACAATTCTTTGTCTTGTACATTGTTTGATGGATAATGGACAGCACAAACAAAATAATATTAAATTTACCGGAATATCCTTTATAATATATATTATTTAATATATAAATATACAATATATAATTTTGTATAATTATGTAGAGAGAGGACAGAGAGGAGAGAGAAAGAGATAGAGAGGAGAGAGAGAGTGAGGGAGAAAGAGGAAAGAAAGAGAGGAGAGAGAGGGAGGGAGATGAGAGAGAGGAAAGAAAGAGGAGAGAGAGATAGAGAGGAGAGATGGAGAGAGGAGAGAGAGATGAGAGAGGGAGAGAGAGAAAAGAGGAGAGAGAGATGTAAGGATAATTTTGTCTTTTGTTAGTCTGTCCATGGGACAACTTTTTGTCCGATGGTTTGGTGGGAGACAAAATTTTGGATTTTTGTCCTGTACCTCACCACCTTTTTTGTCCTGTCCTCTGACCACTTTTCAAATCAAACAAGGCACAAATTTTTGTGCTGTCCAAGATGGTGAGGATGGGGCGGTACCAGCTTAACAAGTTGCAGGTCATAGTTTCACTTTCAGCCATTGATCATTTTATTGAAATGACCAACAACTTAGATCGAAGGAACATGTATGCAACTTCCTTGGCAAGGTGCATCATTAGACGACACCCCACTATCCTCTATTCACTAGAGAAAGTAACTACAATATCTACAATAAAGCATGTTGACACCACTGCAAATGGGTAGTAGAACGTAATACCTGTAAATCTTGTATTCTTCTGACAAGTCGGTGTTCTTCAATGATATTTTTTAGTAACTCCTTATGCTCTTCTTTTGAGTGAAACCGCATGAAAACCTTGTAACGCTGACATATTTCAAGCTCTTCAGGTGAAAGAGATTTCTCAAAAGGATCTGGATAAAATAAATTTCTGTCAAGTATAAAATCCTTTCTGCGCTTTCGCTCGTTTAACCTGCCCAGAAGTTTCCCATATTTATGTATTAGACATGAAGGAAAAAGAATAATAGAACTGAAATTCAAATATATGCCAGAAGATATGGTACACCGGATTTTAGAAATACAAGGCAAGTCAAAGATGCATGCTATAGTAACAGGACTCCACAGATATTTCCTTTTACCATTTGAAAGTTACAATTCTAAGAGTGTCTTTACAAATTGTTTAAAATAATTTAAAATTAAAATTATACAATAGAAAACATTCACTTTCCAAAAATATAATAGACATACACACATTATATTTAATTTTTAATGCAAAGTAAGTAGGCTCCATTAGGTGGGGAATCCACACCCTGCAAAGGTAGGAAATTTTGTCATCCCTTACAACTAACATGGTAAGAAACTCAAGATTTATTCTTAGAAATTAACATATCAACATCAGTACCATGCTTTCAGTCTTGTGTTACCAAAAGTATTTATTTGAATTTTGATCTTTAGAGCAAACAAGAAGCATAATATCTAAAATAAATAATTAAATAAATAAATATAAAATTTGTATTGCAAATGGGAAGTCAACCTCACAGCATCCTTTCTTTCACCACCCTGTCCCACACCGAGACAGACATTGAGACTACCTAGGCCACCACCAACACCAAACCCTTAGTCACCATGTCTCACACTCCCAATGGCCTACCAGTTCTACACTCTACCTATCGGCATATCGAAAAGAATTATTTGCAATGGGCCAAAGTAATTTGCACCACCCTTAATGGTTGTTGGAAACTGAATCACATTGTGCGATTGATTTGAAAAAAAGGGACTAGACAACACAAGAGTATTTGTTCTATGTTTGATTTAAAAAAATGGTCATGGGACTGGACAAAATAAGGAAAAGAAGATAGCACAAAAACTCATTCTTATCTCTCATCAAACCATGGGACAAAAATTGCCCAAGAATAAATTATTCAAAAGAAAAAAATGACCACTTTTATTTCCGATTAAGTAAATACACTCTCTTTCTAAATATATATATATATATATATATATATATATATATATATTAAAATGTAAAACGTAAAGTACATTTGTTTTTTGTTTTTTTTCGTGTAACTGGCGACTTCACCAGTTGTGCCTACCACTTAAACAAGAGCCTGGGTTCCTACTTTTTGCCCAGCTGAATAGTCGAAATCTCATAACAGTCTCTATCTCTCGCCCCCTCCTTAAATTGGCCCCCTACCTTACAAGAGTTTCCTAACTAACTCTCCCCCTTTTTGCTACCCCTCACTCTTTCTCACGTAAACTTTTCAAACTTTTGGGCCTTTCACCACCTCAGGCCCACTTCCCATTTTGACAGGTGCCCACCATTCACCAACTCAGGGTGTTCTACCAGCCACACTTAGGGACGCAATGTACCAATATTCTGCCCAATGTAGCTGATTTGCCCATTGCTTCAATTGTTCTGCTTCAAAACACCTCAAGTACGTCTCCAACCCTCCATTCCAAGGCCTCTGAATGGCCAACCATATCCGGATTGTTGAGAATCATTGTAGATATTGGAAATAGAAGCATATTAGGACCTATTTGCTTTGTTTCCAATTTCCTGTTTTCATTTCCTGTTTTCAGAAATAATTACAAAATGTCATCTCTGCTTTTGTACAATGACTCATTTCCTGTTTTCAGAAATAATTACAAAACTGTCATCTCTGCTTTTGTACAATGACTCTGTAGAACAACTAACTGGGCACTTTAAGCTATCAGAACCCTTAAAACTTGACTAGGCATCGAGCGCTGTCAAGTCCTCTGGTTGAACACTGGTTGACTGTTGATTGGCCACCTTTTTTCACCATGGTTCAGATCAGATGTTTTCTCATTAGGTTCGTCATCCTAAAATCGGCCAGAATCTTCCATTGTTTCCTTGACTTTGTCTCGTCCAAGTGAACAGACTGTTCTTTTCATCTGCTTGACCAATCTTCTTTTAATCTGGCAGTTTGAAGAGACCTATGTCGATTTGTGGGGACAAACGTCGATTCCGAAAAGCAGCCTGACTGTTACAGAGGGGATGGCAAGGTACTATTTGCAGCAGACGAAACAAAGAGTGTAGGTTTATTCTATGCTGCCCTGTTGTTCTTAGTAGAGAACAGCAAGAAGGGAGGGCGGAAATTGGTAGGGAATAGGCAAGAGGAGTCACTGACAAATTTCCCCGGAAAGGTCGCTGGAAAAGTCGCTGCAAAATTCGTCAGGAAAGTCACTGAAAAGTTTGCCAGAGGTTGCCAGAAAGTTTGTTGGTAAAGGATGCCAGAATAATTTAGCAGCGAAAACAAGAGTTGGCAGCTAGTCGAGGCATCACTGGTAAGAGCTCACTAGGAGAGGTGGCTTGTTAATACCATATTCAAATGAGAGAGATATGATGGTATAGCATGAGTGAAATGACACTCGATATATATATATATATATATATATATAATTCATGATACAGTTTAAAAGGCTAACAAAGTGGAATCTATTTCCTAGACACTAATTCGATATGAGCTGTTAGGCCTTAATATGGATAGGCCTTAGTTAGAAGTTAGGAATAATTGATTTACTGTTAGGATTTGTTAGAGAAATCAATTAGCTAATTGTTAGGGTAAATAAGGCTACTATTAGGGTAGGAAATCAGCTTTTGGTAAACTTTGTGTTGTGACTGGGTTGAGCCTAGTGTGAAAGGAGAGTGCTCCTTTGGGTACATTTTTGTACTTTGTTCTTGCATTTTATATTTTCTTATCCAATAATAATAGCAGCAGATTGATTTCTTGGGTTCTTTCTCCATTCTTTTCTCTTTTTCTACCATAATCAAAACCTTACTTCTAAGGTTTCTAACAAATTGGTCTGACCTGCCGGATCCTTTTCACGATGGAGAAGATGGTTACAATGGAGGATCGGGTGGCTACATTGGAAAAGATGGCCAGTGACCAAGGATTGAAATTGGTGGAGATGAAAGCCGACATGATTTACATAAAAGAATTGATGATGGAGGTGTTGGGTTCAAGATTCAAAAAAGAATTGCTGTCCTCTATTGTAGGGGACAATTCGGTTAACAAGATTGATAAGTCCTCGGAGGAGGAGGCTGATGACGGAGACCCGGATGAGGAGGAAGGGGCACCACCCCATTCTTGGTTAAAGAGAGATGATTTTACAAATTTTATTGACAATGAACCAGTGGGCTGGAATGCTAGGGAGGAAAAATCATTCAAGGGTCTACAGATGAAGCCACGAGAGAGAGAGTAGAGCCTGAAACAAAATGGGAATCATATACGAAGACCAAAACAGAGGGTGAACCATCGGTAGAAAGGATAGAGGCCATGTTAGCAGAGAAAGGTAGTGAGGTAGTAGGAGGTACTCGATTGCGGAAACCACTTAAATCATGGCCTTGTATTGGAGACGACATAATGGCAGAGGTGCAGAACGTTTTAGGTAAGACAGCCAAACAGAGGCAGAACTACCTCGCAATGGCCAAGAAAGTTTGGGTATTGGAAAATATGGTCGAGGCTGCCAGGAAATATGGCCAAGACTGCCACCGCCGGAACATCTAGACTCGAGGCTGCCGGGAAATACGTCGGAACTGCTAGTTCTTAGACAACCTGATGTGCCGCCTTCAAAACCGCCGGACCCGCAGCCACCTAAACCACCGGACCCGCTATCACTTGAACCACCATACCCGCAGCCACTAGACCCGCCGGTTGAGCCATTATGGATGAGGGACAAAGATCTTAGTCTGAAGAAGATAGTGAGGAGGGAAGATTTAGACCTAATGGGCCAGACCCAAATTGGTTTTTGTCATGGGTCTCGTGAAGAAAGAGAGGTGAATCTGAAATTTTCTCATGGGAACTCATTTTTTGAACAGATGGGCCCATCCCAAATCTTGGAGCAAAAGAGGTACTACCTGAAAATAGAAGCTATTTCCTATTTGGATTGGTCCCAAGCTAACTGCCATCATTCTAAGTGGAAGAAGGCAGAGGAAGGAGCTTCCAACCCTGAGGACAAGGTTATTTTTGAGGAGGGTGGTATTGTTAGGCCTTAGTATGGATAGGCCTTAGTTAGAAGTTAGGAATATTTTATTTGCTGTTAGGATTTGTTAGGCCTTAGTAGGATTTGTGACTGGGTTGAGCCTAGTGTGAAAGGAGAGTGCTCCTTTGGGTACATTTTTGTACTTTGTTCTTGCATTTTATATTTTCTTATCCAATAATAATAGCAGCAGATTCAGTTTCTTGGGTTCTTTCTCTTTCTCCATTCTTTTCTCTTTTTCTTCCATAATCAGAACCTTGTTTCTAAGGCTCCTAACATGAGCCTAGATGCATTTAACATGTGATACATGAAAAACATGTCACGTGTGGTTATTCTAACATCAAACATTGAAGTCAAAAAATGTAATGACCATGCAATATAAACATAAAAAATGACATGCTATATTATTTATTATCAGTTCCCTTTTTGTCCTAAATGAGAACTACAAATATTTATTTTGCAAAAGGGGCCGTATGATATAGATAGAATAAAGACCAAAAAAGATGTGATATACAACTAATAATCTGATTGTACCAAGGTAAAGATAAAGGAGCTAGTTAGGATGCTTAATCTTGAAATTAAAATTAGTGTAATAATTTAAAATCATTGCAGATAATTCTTGAGCATAATTTCTTCCATGAAGGTGATTTCAACATAGTTTATTTAGTTTTCTTTTACTGGGAAGAATAAGAAGTTTTTCTCTTTGACTATAAGTTAAGGGACCGATACCTTTTTGAGTAGATATGGAGCACATGTAGTTTCATTTCATGTTCACCTTCAGTATCAGTATCCTTAAATTCCATGTCTGCCAATATTTGCTCTGCATCATTGTCATATTCTATTTCAAATTCCTCTCTCTTAAAACTATATCCACTCAACTCTGTCATAGAAGGTCTGTCTTCCCCAGATAATTTAGGTTTCTTCTCTCCAATCCTCCGATCCACTTGAGATTCTACTAAAAGAAATGCAATTCAACATATTAATACATGAAATACCATTCTTTAATTTTCCAGTTGGGTAAGCACATAACAACTCATTGATTCTTTCAAAGCATTAAACCATTCAAGTATCAGATGACATGGACACTTGAATCATAAGTGTCAAGAGTTAAGTGTACCCACATGTTTAATGTGCAAGGGTAGTAAATTTTTTGGAATTATCCTATACTACACTGTATTGCTAACCTATATACTGTATATAAAATACATAGACCTTTACCCACATGGGGTACACAACTTTCCAAACATCTTTCATACTTTACAAGAAGGATAGAACATTGTTGGATCAAATCATTGCTACACTATCAGGCTGTCATTCACATTGCCTCAAACCTGCCATTTCATAATGAACAAAATAAGTAAAAGCCTATTTCCATTTCATTAGGGAAAAGGTCCAGCAGGCACTTGTAACTACAAGACATGTTAGAACCGTAGAATATATAGCTGACTTCCTCACCTTCAATTAAGAGGAGTAGGTAGATTACCTTTGAAACAAATCGGCCATGATTTGTTCCAACTTGAAGGGGCCATGTTGTGAGTTAAGTGTATTTTTTAGGTTATTTATGTCCTTTGAACTACCCTGTACTATTAGCTTATTTCCTGTAAATACACTCTACCAAATTTACTACACCGAATTCCTATGGGAGTTCATCCTCGTGCTTTGTCTATATGGGATCCTGTGGTTGGTAAGATTTTCAAGCGATTGGATTGTTGAAAGTGTGCTTTTTTCTCTTTGGGTGGTCCAATCACTCTAGTTCAATCTTCTTTGTCTAGCTTCCCATTATACTTTCTTTCCCTCTTCCGTATTCTTTTGTGGCTCTGTGCTAGCAGACCCCAATTAAGAGGCTCTACGCTAACGGGTTATAAGGTTGGCTTGGTGGTTGGGGTGGGGGAGTTAAGGAGTGAAGTGGTAAGGTGGTTGAGAGTTCTAACCTCACCCACTAACAAAATACTAACATTAACACTAAAATTTGCCTATAAAAAAAAACAAAACAAAAAAGAGGCTCGGCGCTAGGAAGCATAGAGGGCGAAATAGAGGAGTCAGTGGAGCCCTCAGATGTCGTTAACAGAAATAACAAGAATAACTGTTAACAGCTAGAATAGGACACCTAGTGTTAGTTACTAGCAACTGTATGGCAGTTATAAATCAGACAAAGACGGAGAAGGCATTGGGAATTCTGGATGGTGAGAAGTGAGACGAGAGTCCTGTCTCTTCAACCAGAGATTTCATTGTGTCATTCTTTCATTGCTTTTCTTTATCTCAATATCACTCTTGATACTGGTTCAGAGGTTCAGCCTTATCAATAATACCCTAGTTTTAGCTCAATTCTGATCCAGTTCTATTAACTAGTATAAGAGCTTCCAAGATCCTGGGGCTTTATATGTGTTGGATTCCGATACAAAATCCCAAGGATTAAGGGTTTGGATTAATTCTGATAATATGGGATTATTAGCTGTAAACTTGTAATTATTAGGTGTGTATTTGTTCTTTTTTTTTATTTTTGGTAGTGATCTGATTTTTAGCTGAAGATTAGGAAATTAATCGGTTTTAGATCCAATTTTCTAGCTTCACAGCTAGCTATTCTGTGTATATATTGTAGAAGGAGTTTTTCAGATATTAAATCCGAAGGAAAGTGGAAGCTTACTTGAATATGTCAAAGTACATGTACCTGATGGTTTCTCCAGGCTGCTAAAGAAAGCTCTCATCTTATCTTCTGTACCTCCTCCTGGCCAAGTATAGTGAACTTTGATTTGCTGGTGGATTCTGGCTTGCCTTCACTTTGTTCGGCAGCAACATGAGCCTGACCACTCCTTCGGATGATCCTCCGATGACCCTCCTGATGATCCTCCTTTTAGTCCCCATTTAACACTAGGAGGTTTACCATGCAATTTCCAGCATTTCTCCCGAGTATGTCGTAGCTTATTACAATAGGAGTGCCAAAAGTCACCCCTCTTCTCCACCTTTGCTTGTCCATTTTTCATGTTTTCAGCCACCATAGCTGAACTCTCAACAGACGGAGTCTCCAACATCAAAGTCCTCCTACTCTCTTCACTTCGTACAATGGCTACCAATTCATTAAAGCATGGAACTTCTGGTTTTTCAAGAATCTGAATCCTAACTTGATCGAACTCAGGATTTAGCCCCACAAGAAAGTCATAAATTCAATCCTGCTCAATGAACTCCTTGAGAATCGTTGCATCCTCCAGACATTTAGTCTTTATAACCCGATAATGATCCAACTCCATCCAAAGGGACTTCAATCGGTTTGCATACTCAGTCACAGCTTTATTCCTTTGACTTATGGCAAGTGCTTTTGTTGATATTTATGTAAATAATATATTTTGATTATAGGAATATTAGGTAATTAGGTTAGTCAAATATTGTGAATATTCTGTAATCATTACTCTGATTGTATTTTGATTTGTTCATTGCCTATATAATACAATCTCCGTGGTGTAGTTGAAACACACGGGTTATTCCAATGTCTCATGCTTTTCTATCATCTTAACAGTTTTCACCTTTACATCATACATCCGGGCAGCATCTTTAGCCTTGGAATAAGTTTGCTCTATCGCATCCCAAATCTCCTTTGTAGGGCTAAGAAACATACATGTGTCACTAACCTCCGGAATCATAGAATTCTATAGTCATGCCATGATAATGGAGTCTTCCTCATCCCACGCTGCAAACTTCGGTTCTCCCACGCTGAACTAGTACCCGTTAGATGGCTTAGTTTCCCTTTTCCCTTCAACACAATACGAACAACTTATGACCACTTCAAATAATTTTTCCATTCAACCAATAGGCAGACTGAATGCTCTGTAATTCTCCGGGTTTGGCATTCTGAACCTACTCAATTTGTTGGGTATTCTGGACCTGCTCATTATGAGAATCCCCCCCTTTGGTCAACTAGGTCTATGACTTTTGCGTTGTTCAACATGGCAGAAAACTTCCAAAAGGATTTAGAATGAGACTCTGAAGGGGGCCAACAATCAAAACAAGACAAGTGGGCAGCCCATGCGGTGAAGCACTCGCATGTGGCTAGAGAGCTGTGTGTGAAACACCCGAGCCGGAACGTGGACACGAGTGTGGCCGTGCGCCTATGTAGTTAATTGCGGCCGCTACGACCGCTATCGTAGCGGCACGACGCATAGCGGAACCTCGGCTCTACGTAAAACATTGTTGTGTTGCGATTTTGTGTAGCGGCTGTTGCGCCTCTGGTAGCGGCGAAATCACAGTCGTTGCGGCCGCAATAGTGAAGGATCAGTGAAAACCCAAAAATGCCCTCAATTTATAGTCGTTTTAGGGTTTTTTTGGGGCTTTTGGTCATTTCGTCCTAAACCTCTTCTGAATGAAATAGGGCTTCCCTCTCTTCTTCGACAAAACAAAACGACCCTGTTCCCTTGGTGTTCTCTTCGACATCAACCCTAGTCTTCTCCCCTCTCACTTTTTTTTTCCGACGACCGTCCCTGAGACCTCTGGCAACCATCCCTGCAACTGACAGCGAACGTCTCTGCGACTTCCGTGCGGCCTCCTCTGTTCGTCACTTCGTCCCATCTCCTCTGTTCTCTGTTTCTAGATGGCGTCCCAGTCCCAAACAGTACCACCATCCTCCACTACCTCTTGTGCTCTGGTTAAACCCACCAGAGATAATATTGACCCAGCTTGGGAATGGAATAGCCTCAAAGACATCAATAATAAGAGGGTTGTTACCTGTATTTTTGTGGGAAAACTACTACCGGTGGCATAACTAGAGCGAAAAAGCATCAAATGGGTTAGAGGGGTGATGTTAATGACTGCAAGAAAACTCCTCTTGATATAAGGTTGAAGCTATCGGAACTCTTTGAAAAGAAAAAAATGACGAGTGCTGCACATTTTCTTGAGATTAACGAAGACGATGAAGACCAAGAAGAGGTTCAAGAAATTTACAATATTCGAGCTGGAAAACCTATCGGCGATGGTGCTGCCCCTTACGGCAAGAGAGGAAAAAGCGAGTGAAATGACCCATGGATTTGCATTATGCTAAGAAGCAAACAAGTGTCAATGTTGCTTGTGATAAAGAAGCACGGGCTAAGACGGTTCAATTTATTGCTCGGTGCTTTTATAAGTGTGGAATTCCTTTTAATGTGATGCGTGACAAAAGCTTCAAGGCCATGATTGAGGCTATTGGTAACTATTGTCCACATCTAAAGATTCCAAGCTACCAGAGATACGGGTTCCACTCTTGAAAAAAGAACTAGTGATCACTCAAAAGATGCTGCAGCCACATATGGAAGAGCGAGTTAAAAGTGGTTGTTCTATAATGTCCGATGTATGGACAGATCGCAAGAATAGGACATTGATCAATTTCATGGTCAATTGTCCACTCGGGGCAATGTTTGTCAAGAGTGTTGATGCTTCTGGGAATGTGATTGTGAAGAGTGGAGAGAAACTATATGAACTCTTGGACTCTTTTGTGGCGGAGGTGGGAGAAAACAATGTTGTGCAAGTTGTCACCGACAATGGTAGCAATTATGTTTCAGCGGGTAAGAGCCTTTTTTTTATGCTAACTTAGCTACCTATTAGACACTTTTCTAATTGAATGAGTTATAATTAGTTATTTAATTATGTCCATTTGATTTGATCTTATAGGTCAATTTTTGAAAGCAAGAAAACTGAAACTGTTTTGGACACCATGTGCTGCACATTGTATAGATTTGATGTTAGAAGACATTGGAAAAATTCTAAGAATCAAAAAGGCATGCCGGGGGGGGGGGGTCTCTCTTGTAAGCTTTATTTACAATCATACCATGGCCTTAAATATTATGAGAAAGTTCACCAACAAGACCGAATTGGTAAGGGCCGGAATTACTAGGTTTGCCTACTCACTTCCTCACATTGCAAAGGTTGCACAAACAGAAAGGCAAACTTCGTAGGATGTTTACCTCGGAAGAGTGGGCGGAGACAAAGGCAGCTAAGGACGCTAAAGGGAAAAAGGCAAGGGATGTTGTGCTAATGCCATCATTTTGGAATGAGTAATGATAGGTGAACACCCTACTGTGAAAAAAAAAAATGATAGGTGAACACCCATTTGGGACACCTGGTTAATCATGTATAAATATTTGGTTAATTCAATTCATTATATGGTTAATCACGTTAATGGGCTTATTTACCATAACCATGTAAAAATTTGGTTATCACATGTAAATATCTGGTTAATTCAGTTCTGTATATGATTAATGGGTCATCATGAATTAACCAAATATTTGCACGTGATTAATCATATAATGAACTGAATTAACCAAATATTTATACATGATTAACCAGGTTTCCCAAATGGGTGTCCCATTTGGGTGTTCACCTATCATTACTCTTTTGGAATGATGTGCTCTACAGTCTGAAGGCCATGGGACCTCTTGTGCAAGTACTAAGGCTTGTTGATAATGTGAAAAAGTCTACTATAGGTTACATCTATGAGGCGATGAACAGGGCCAGGAAACCACGATGATAGCTTTCAATGGAAATGAAGACAAATATAGAGATATTTGGGCCATCATTGATAGAAGATGGGAATGCCAACTTCATCATCCATTGCATGCAGCCAGCCATTTCCTTAATCATGAGTTCTTCTATGGTAACCCATATGTTGATCGGAATTCTGAAATTAATTTAGGGCTCCTTAAATGCATTGAGAGTCTAAATGATAATGAACAAGAAGAGGATAAAGCTACCAATGAGGTGGCGATTTATAGGAGGTCTGAAGGAAGCTTTAACTTTCCCGCTGCAATAAGAAATAGAACTACTATGGCTCCCGGTAAGTTAAAGTGCATTATTTTGATAAAGTTGACTAGATTCACATGAGCTTGTGTTGATAGTAATCCTTGTTTGTTATTAATTACAGTCGATTGGTGGAAGACTTATGGGCATCATGTTCCAAGCTTGCAAAAAATTGCAATTAAAGTATTGAGCTTGACATGTAGTTCTTCGGATTGTGAGCGTAATTGGAGTACCTTTGAGCAAGTAAGTAAATGTGAAATGGTTTTAATTTGTTGTTATTAGAGTATATACTTAGCTTAGCTATTGTACACACATAACTGAATGTGCTGAGTCAGCAACATTCAGTTATGGTAGTTATGCTGCCTTGGCAGTTACATTATGTTAGTTGTGACAGTTACAATGTAAGGCTATAAAAGCATTGCCTCTGTTCATTCTGAAATGAAATAACAAGAGTTTCTGAAATACAAAAAAATTCAGTTCTCTTTAACATTTTCTTCTTTCTCTTTCTCTCACTCTAAGATACACTCTATTATGGTATCTAGAGCTTTTTTCTGGGCCTGATTCTTCTTCGTTTCTTCCATGGCTGAAATCAACAATCCGTTTGGCTCTGTTTCTGGCACTCCTGCGTCGTCTTCAGTGTCTGCATCCTTCAACCCTACGATTTCCATCAAGCTTGACGATCAGAACTACCTTCTCTGGAAACAGCAAATCGAAGCGGTAATTATCGCGCATAAGCTCCATCGATTCGTCGTGAATCCCTCGATTCCTCCTCAATTCACCACTGAAACGAATCGCACGCTCGGAATCGAATCTGATGCCTATCAACTCTGGATAGTTCAAGATCAGATGCTCTTCACATGGCTTCTAGGCTCATTTGCCGCCTTCGATTCTCCCTAGGTTTATCGGATGCAAGCATTCGTGGCAAGTATGGGAGAAGATTCATAAACAGTTCCATGCACACCTCAGAACTAAGGTTCGCCAGTTTCGCTCCGAGTTGAAGAACACGAAGAAAGGCACGCGTTCCATTCAGGAGTATGCATTGCGTGCGTGTGCCCTAATTGAGTCCTTGCAAGCGATTGGTGATTCGGTCACTTGAAGCAGGATCACATCGACACCATTATCGAGGACTCCCTGAAGAATTCAATTCCCTAGTCATGCTGATCTACTCACGAGCAGATTCTCCGTCGAGTTGATGACATTGAGGCACTCTACTCGATGCAAGATGCTCGGTTTGAAAAGTTTCGTCAAGAACTACCCTCGCCATCGGTCCTTGCTAATGTTGCTCACGCACCAATTCCACATGAGTCGACAAGCAACACCACTCGAACAATTTTCGTGGAAACTACCAACATCAAAGTAACTTCCGGAATAGTCACAGTGGGCCGTGGAGGACGAGGTCGTGGTGGCCGTGCGGGGACGAGGCCGTGGTCGTGGAGGACCAAAACCTACTTGCCAACTGCGTGACAAGTATGGTCATGATGCATACAATTGTTGGTACAGGTTTGACCATCAGTTTGAACGACCTCCTCCTTCACTTCAGCATCAGGCAAATCAGAATTTAGTGTATAGCCAACCTACAAACCAGAATTCAGTGTACAGTCATGGCTCTGCCTCACATCAGTCTTATGCATCACCTCTATCTACTCAACCGAGTGCTAATATGGTGATGCAACAACCAAAATTTGTGCCAAACACTCAAGAACCCTTACAAAGGACCTTTGACAGATCATGCCTGGTTTCCCGACTCGAGAGCCTCACATCACATCACTGCTGATCCTAGCAACCTCAGTCACAGCAATCCTTTTGGTGGACAAGATCAGGTTCTGATGGGAAATGGTCAAGGTCTTCCCATAAACTCCATAGGTTCATCTAAATTCCCTTCTCCTTCCAATCCTCATATAGTTTTCTCTACGAAAAATCTATTACTTGTGCCAAACATCACCAAAAATCTTGTCTCTGTTTCTAGGTTTGCTAGAGACAATAATGTTTATTTTGAATTTCACCCATTCTCTTGCTATGTGAAATCACAGGGTTCTAGTCGCATTCTTCTTGAAGGTTCTCTTGGTCTTGATGGTCTTTTACGACTTCCAAGACATCAACATTCTCCAAGAGCCTTCCTCTCTCGTGTGCAAAGACACTGTGTGTCTCCCCACTCTCTAGTGAGCTCTCGGATAATACTCCTCTTTGTAACTAGTACCTTTGCCACTGGCACTATAGGTTAGGACATGCCAACAATGATCTTTGTGAAGGCTGTCCTACAATTGTGTAAAATACCTTCATTGAATAAAACATCAAATGAATTTTGCAATGCCTGCTGCCTAGCTAAATCTCATAGATTGCATGCTCCCCCTTCCTCACTTGTTCACTCTGTTGCCTTTGAACTAATACATACGGACCTTTGGGGACCAGCTCCCTTACCTCCTTTGGTGGATACACCTATTACATCACCTTTGTGGATGCTCACACTAGGTTCACATGGATCTATTTCCTCAAGCAAAAATCGATGCACTTACTGCTTTTAAACGGTTTTACGCCCTCATATCAACTCAATTTTCAGCTTCTATCAAAGCTGTGCAATCTGATTGGGGTGGAGAATTTCGCCCTTTCACCAAGTATTTGGGAGACTTAGGCATTGTTCATCGTCTAACTTGCCTCACACATCCCATCAAAATGGGATTTGTGGAGAGAAAGCATCGGCAAATTGTTGAAATGGGCTTAGCTATGCTATCTCATTCCTCTCTTCCTCTAAAATTTTGGGATCATAGCTTTACACAAGCTGTATATTTAATTAATAGGTTGCCTACAGCAGACTCTAACCTCTCATTCTTCACCTTACCATGCTCTCTATGACTCAATTCTGACTTCTCTAACCTTAAGATCCTTGGTTGTGCTTGCTTCCCTTTTCTCGGACCTTATAACAAACATAAGTTCCAATTTAGGTCCTCTCGAGTGTATCTATTTAGGTCTGTCCCCGAGACAAAGGACATAAATGTCTTGACTCCAATGGCCGCATATTCATTTCTAAAGATGTTTTGTTCAATGAAGCCAAATTCCCTTACTCTCATCTTTTCCCTTCTCAGTCCAATGCTTCTGCTTCACCTCCTTCTACTTACCCTGCATCCATTCCTACACCCACTTACCCTCCTCTTCATGCCACTCCTCTTAACCAACACCCACCACCTTCATTACTATCTTCTCCTACTCAATCTGTCTCCAACAACTCTGTCACTTCACCTCCATTGTTCCAGCCCTCTCCTAGTCTTCCTCACTCTGTTCAATTACCTTCGCCTTCTGTTGATCACACTGCTTCCCTCATTCCTGCCCCTATGGACCAGTCCTCTCCATCTTCTTCCTCTTCTACCCTGCTGCCTCAGTCTGCCTCTTCCCAAACCTCCTCTTCCACTCTGCCTACTAATACTCATCCTATGGCTACAAGGTCTAAAACTGGGCATCTACCCCCCAAATTGTTTCCCAAACTGTTTCTTAGTCATGTTGAACCTAGGACTGTTAGGGAAGCTCTCTCTAGTCCTCCTTGGCTAGCAGCCATGAACGATGAGCACAATGCTCTCCTTAAAAATAACACCTGGTCTTTGGTACCTCTTCCACCAAACAGAACAGCAATTGGTTGCAAATGGGTCTTTCGAGTTAAAGAAAACCCCAGATGGGATGTGAACAAATTCAAGGCCGGACTAGTGGCCAAAGGATTCCATCAGTGACATGGGTTTGATTTTTATGAAACTTTCTCCCGGTTGTTAAACCCAGTAACAATCGGAATCATTCGACCTTATTTGTCACTCACAAATGGTCCAACAAGCAACTGCATGTCAACAATGCATTTTTGAATGGGGTTCTCCATGAAGAAGTATACATGGTTCAGCCTCCTGGCTTTGAACACCCTGGTCAGAATCTGGTGTGTAGACTTCATAAGGCTCTGTATGGTCTTAAACAGGCGCCTCGGGCTTGGTATGAAAGTCTTGCTTCCGCTCTCTTACACTATGGTTTTGTCACTAGCAAGTGTGACCCTTCTCTGTTTATTTACTCCAAGAGTGGCATTTCCTTATATGTCTTAGTGTATGTTGATGATATCATCATTACTGGTTCTTCATCTTCGTGCATTACTGATCTGATACAGCAGTTGCATCAACAGTTTGCTCTCAAGGAGCTTGGCAATCTAGACTACTTCCTTGGGGTTGAGGTGTCCCATCTCTCCAATGGTGCTCTGCTGCTCACCCAAAGCAAGTACATTCGGGACCTACTATCTAAGGCCCGAATGTCTGATGCAAAGGGAATCTCTTCTCCCATGGTTAGCAACAGCAAGCTCACCAAACATGGCACGGAACACTATGGAGATCCTCATCCATGCAGATCGGTTGTTGGAGCTCTCCAATATGCTACTCTCACTCGGCCGAGACATTGCCTACAAGTGTCAACAAAGTCCGTCGATTCATGGCCGAGTCCTCTTGATACTCATTGGCAAGCGGTGAAACGCATTCTCCGATATCTCAAAGGCTCAAGTCATTATGGTGCATTTGCTTCGCCCGCTTCTTGACCTTACCCTTTTCTCTGGCCTATTGTGATGCGGAGCCGGGCGGTGACCCAGATGATGAGAAGATCCACCTCCGGATCTTGTATTTTCTTTGGACCTAATCGGTCTCTTGGTGCTCCAAGAAACAATGTACTGGTAGCACGCTCAAAGACAGAGGCCGAGTATCGCGGCATGGCCAACACCACTGCAGAGACCCTTTGGATTCAATCCTTACTTATCGAACTTAGAATCCCTTTCTCTCGCTCCTCGCCTTCGTGTGACAACCTCGGTGCGGTCGACTGGCTCATAACCCAATTCTCCATGCCCGAACAAAACACATGGAGTTGGATATTCATTTTGTCCGTGAGAAAGTTCTATCAAAGTCTCTGCTCGGTCATTCATGTTCCAAGCTCGGATCGGCTAGGCTGATTGTCTAACCAAGCCACTCTCCTCCTCCAAATTTGGATTGAGAGCCAAGCTCAATGTGGTTTCAACTCAAAGCAACCACCTTGATCTTGAGGGGAGGATATTAGAGTATATACTTAGCTTAGCTATTGTACACACATAACCCGAATGTCTTGAGTCAGCAACATTCGATTATGGTAGTTATCTTTGCCTTGGCAGTTACATTATGTTAGTTGTGACAGTTATAATGTAAGGCTATAAAAGCATTGCCTCTGTTCATTCTGAAATGAAATAACAAGAGTTTCTGAAATACAAAAAAATTCAGTTCTCTTTAACATTTTCTTCTTTCTCTTTCTCTCACTCTAAGATACACTCTATTAGTTGTGAACATTGATATAGTAGTTCTGAAAGAAACTAAAATTCTTTTTTTTGAAACTTTAAAATAGATTCATTCGAAGAAAAGAAACAAGTTTGAGCATCAAAAGTTGCAAGATTTGGTTTTTGTGAAGTATAACCAAAAACTTAAGGAACGCTTTGACAATCGTAACTTAATTGATCACATTGCCTTAAAGGACATTGATCTTTGTAATGAGTGGTTGACGAGAGGGAGAAATGGTTGAAGATGGAGAAGGGGTTGAAGATGACTTGGTCTTTGGGGATGATATTAAAAGTATAGAGAGGAAAAAAGTTTTATTCTCTGACAAAAGATACGTTTAGTACAGCTTCCTAATATAAGGCATAATTGGTTCTTAACATGGAAACCAATCTGCTGAATCAAAGGAAAAATAAAGAGTCCTAGAATCTGGTCGGATATCAAATTGATACTGATCCAGATTTGTTACAATCCTAATTAAGACAAAAGAGAAAAAGAAGGAAACAAATAAATAGGGAATTAAAATAGGAAAGAGGAAAATAAGGAGAATCATGATATTATGAGACCAAATATGGTCAATATCACGACCCCCCCCCCCTCAAATTGGTGCATAGATATCTATCATGCCCAGCTTGCTCACAAGAAATTCAAAGTTGCTTCTAAACAGTCCCTTAGTGAGCATATCAGCTACTTGTTGTGAGGTTGGAACAAATGGCATGCAAACAGTTCCATTCTCTATTCTTTCTTTGATGACATGCCTATCGATCTCCACATGTTTGGTTCGATCATGCTGGACAGGATTTTGGGCAACACTAATTGCTGCCTTGTTATCACAATACAGCTTCGTTGGGAGATTAGTAGCCAATCCAAGTTCTTCAAGGACTCCATTTAACCAAATCATCTCACAAATACCTTGTGCCATCGATCTATATTCCGCTTCAGCACTACTCCTGGCAACCACACTTTGTTTTTTGCTTCGCCAAGTAACAAGATTTCCCCATACAAAGGTATGGTACCCGGAAGTAGACCTCCTATCAATTATGGAGCCTGCCCAGTCAGCATCAGCATATGCCTCAATAGATTGTTGGGTAGTTTTTTTGAATAGTAGTCCTTTACCCGGTGTACTCTTTAAGTATCTTAGAATTCTATAAACTGCTTCAAGGTGTTCTTCGTAGGGAGAGTGCATAAATTGATGAGTTTCCCAACAAGTCTTTGGAAGCGTGGAGTATCCATAGGATCCCCTTCCTTGCCATCTCCAAGTTTTTTGTTTGGATCCATGGGTGTCTCGGCTGGTCTACACCCACTCATGCCTGTTTCCTTTAAGAGATCAAGGATATACTTCCTTTGTGAGAGCATTCCTTTTCTTGACCTTGCTACTTCCATTCCAAGAAAATACCTCAAGGACCCCAAATCTTTTATTTCAAATTCAGCGGAAAGAGTTTCTTTGAGCTTTCCCATTTCTTGTAAATCATCACCCGTGAGAATGATGTCGTCCACATAGACAATAAGGACACTTCCCTTCATTTGATCTTTTCACAAACATTGTATGATCTGTCTAGCCTTCGGAGTATCCTTGCTTCTTGACAAACTGAGCAAACCTCTCAAACCAGGCCCTAGGGGACTGTTTTAGTCCATAAATGGCCTTCTTTAATTTGCATACTCTCAGGTAATATCCTTCCTTGTTCGAAGCCCGGTGGTGCATCCATGTATACTTCTTCCTCCAAGTTCCCATTAAGGAAAGCATTTTTAACATCCAGCTGTTGCAAAGGCCAGTCAAGATTTGCAGCTAGAGATAAGAGAACTCTAATGGTGTTGAGTTTTGCCACTGGTGCAAAAGTTTCTGAATAATCAATGCCATGGGTTTGGGTATAGCCTTTGGCAACTAGCCGGACTTTGTATCTTTCAAGAGTACCATCGGAGTTGTACTTGATGGTGAATACCCATTTACACCCTACCGTTTTCTTCCCCCTTGGTAGCTCCACAATTTCCCAAGTCTGATTTTTTTCAAGAGCTCTCATTTCTTCTAAAACAGCCCCCTTCCACTCGGGAACCTTCAAAGCATCTTGTATATTATTTGGAATTTCCCTGCATGACAGCTGTGAAGTAAAGGCTCGAAAGGAAGGTGAGAGTTTTTCATATGAAACAAAATTAGATAGAGGGTGTTTGGTACAGGACCTCACACCTTTTCTAAGGGCAATGGGAAGATCTAAATCAGCTAATATAGGGGCCTTATTAGCAGTATCAATTGTGCCATTTTGTAAATTTTCAGGAAGAGAGTTACCTTGTGGTTCCTCGGATTCATGGCAATGCACAAATTGGTCTTTGGACTCAATTTCCTTGTTCTTTTTTCGTCTTGAGAAGACAATGCCTTTGAACGTTTCTTTCTCAATTCTGCCTTTTCCTAAATATTCATTGTTTCCTTCATTTTGTATTATGCTACCTTCACAATCCTGCCCAACACAGCTTTTATTTCCATCCCCATTACTAGGAGAATCCTTGCTGACCTCATCTCCTTCAACTTCATTATCACCCACCAATTTTTCAGAATCATTTTCAATCAAAATGCAATCAATTGGTGAGTTAACTTGAGCAATTTGTATCGAATCTTCACATATCTTCACATTCATTGTTTCCTTCATTTTGTATTATGCTACCTTCACAACCCTGCCCAACATAGCTTTTATTTCCATCCCCATTACTAGGAGAATCCTTGCTGACCTCATCTCCTTCAACTTCATTATCACCCACCAATTTTTCAGAATCATTTTCAATCAAAATGCAATCAATTGGTGAGTTAACTTGAGCAATTTGTATCGAATCTTCACATATCTTCACATTCATTGTTTCCTTCATTTTGTATTATGCTACCTTCACAACCCTGCCCAACACAGCTTTTATTTCCATCCCCATTACTAGGAGAATCCTTGCTGACCTCATCTCCTTCAACTTCATTATCACCCACCAATTTTTCTGAATCATTTTCAATCAAAATGCAATCAATTGGTGAGTTAACTTGAGCAATTTGTATCGAATCTTCACATATCCCCCCCCCCCCCCTCCCCCCCTCTGAAGACGAGTCTTAAAGTAAGGCTGTGATTCAAAAAAGGTAACATCCATGGTGACAAAGATTTTGTGGGAAATTGGATCCAAACACTTGTAACCCTTTTGTGTGGGAGAATAACCAATAAATACACATTTCTTGGCTCGCGGACTTAATTTGCTTTGGTTAGGTTCATGATTATGAACAAAAACAATGCACCTGAAGACCTTTAGGGGAATTGTGGACACCAGCCTATTTGTAGGAAAATTACCCAAGAATACCTTCATAGGAGTTTTGAAATTTAAAATTTTACTTGGCATACGGTTAATCAAATAGGTAGCTGTGAGAATAGCTTCTCCCCAAAGGTATTTAGGCTTAAAATTTTGAAAAAGTAAGGCCCGAGCAACTTCCAACAAGTGTTTTTTTTTTTTCAGACACCCCATTTTGTTGGGGTGTATTTACACAAGAACTTTGATGTACAATACCATTTTCTAGCAGATAATCGTTCAAGTTTTTATTAAAAAATTCTTTTCCATTGTCACTTGGAAAAATTTTAATTTGCCTTTGAAATTGTGTTGTCACCATTTTAAAAAAAGCCTTTACAATAGACTCAACTTCAGATTTTTGCTTCATCAAATACACCCATATAGTCCTAGTATGGTCATCGATAAAGGTGACAAACCACCATTTTCCCGAAGGTGTTGGATGCCTACTAGGGCCCCAAACATTACTATGGATGATTGTGAAGGGGCTGGATGATTTGTAAGGTTGGGAGAAGCAAGAAGAATGGTGATGTTTAGCTAATTGGCAGGTTTCACAATTTAACAAGGACATAACTTTATTATTAAAAAAAATTGGAAACAAATGTTTCATATAGTTGAAACTAAGATGGCCTAACCTATAGTGCCATAACATAACTTCATCTTCTTTAGGAGTAAGGCTAGAAAAAAGACAAATTTCGAGCTTGTCTTCCCAATTCCTGGTCATCTTCAAACAAATAGAGTCCATCAATTTCTCTAGCATTGCCAATCATCCTCCCCGAATTCAATTCCTAAAATTTGCAACTAGAGGAGTCAAATATGGCACGACAATTCAGATCAAGAGTGATTTTGCTAACAGAAAGTAAATTGCAAGCTAAATTAGGCACATGAAGAACATTATGTAAGGTTAAGGAGGAGGATAGAGGAATGGATCCAATGCCAGCAATTGCAGAAAAAGAACCATCTGCAACCTTGATTTTTTTGTTTCCTGCACAAGGACTATAGGAAGGGAAGAGTTTTGAACAATCTGTCATATGGTCAGTTGCCCCAGAATCTATAATCCAAAGAGATTTTAAATTATTTTCAGTTTGACAGAGGGAAGCAATAGCATGAGTACCTTTTTGGGCTAAAGAGCAAGAAGGGGTAGCTGTCATTTTTTGGGAAAAATGTTTATGTAGATGCTCCAATTGTTCCTTAGTAAAAGGGGATGTTTCAGCTGAAGATGATTACTCCTTAGTCTCCTCAATATTGGTTTGAAAAGCACTGCCCTCTCTATTGACTTTTTTCTTGAAATTGGTTGGCTTTCCATGAAGTTTCCAACATGTCTCCTTTGTATGCCATGGTTTTTTACAATGGTCACACCAAGGTTTCTTTCTCCTATCTCCATCAGGATCGAATCCCTTTGTGGCAAGGGTTGATCCTTCTATTTGCTGTGTGGTGGGTGATTCAGGAGCATGTAACATGACTCTTCTTCTGGCCTCCTCACATCGGACATCAAAAAACATTTCTCGGATGGAGGGTAACGGCTTTTGAGCAAGAACCCTTCCCCTTACCCCATCAAGGCTTCGACCCAAGCCAGCAAGAAACATGTAAACACGGTCATATTCTTCCCTCTTCTTGAACCGGGCAGCATCCTTGGGGTTCTCCGAATCTTCTTCATAGCATTGATCTAACTCTTGCCATAGAGTTAGCATCACATTGTAATAAGTGGTGACATCTCGATCACCTTGCTTGAATTTCCACAGCCGAGTTTTCAGATCGTAGATTTGAGAAGAGTTCTCTAAATCAGAGTAGCAGTCCTTCACGGCATCCCATACCTCCAGTGCAGTCGATAAAAAAAGGTGGGGCTTCCCAATGGATGGTTCCATTGACATGATGAGAGAATTTTTAGCCTTCCACTTTTTCCATGTGGGACCCTTCTCTGGTTGCTTGACTTCTCCTGTCAAGTAACCCAGTCGGCTCCTTCCTTCCATTGTCAGTTTTACTGACTGTGCCCACTCAAGGTAGTTTTTGCCATTGAGTTTGTGCACCATGAGTTGGAGATTGAGAGTTTGTGACAGGTTTTCAGTTGGACAGTTTTGGGACTCCACTCGATCATTCTTGGGTGGTGGAGTCATCTCGGTTTCCCTGTTATCTTCCTCACTGGTGGAGGATCTGGGCTGGCCCCAATCATTGCCGTTTTGACCATTGGAGAGGACAAGGTTCAGAGCATAGAGCTCTGATACCATAAAAGTACAGAGAGGAAAAAAGTTTTATTCTCTGATAAAAGATATCTTTAGTACAACTTCCTAATATAAGGCAGAATTGGTTCTTAACATGGAAACCAATCTGCTGAATCTAAAGGAAAAATAAAGAGTCCTAGAATCAGGTCAGATATCAAATTGATACTGATCCAGATTTGTTACAATCCTAATTAAGACAACAGAGAAAAAGAAGGAAACAAATAAATAGGGAATTAAAACAGGAAAGAGGAAAATAAGGAGAATCATGATATTATGAGACCAAATCTGGTCCATATCACGACATATATATTGACTTGGGGGGATGTTGCTAATGTGGCTGAAGTTGGTGAGCCAGCAACAATGACTAGGCAGTAAACAAGAATACGGAAGAGGGACCAAGCTGCTCCTATAGAGGCAGGAGTTGAGGAGGATGTAGAAGACTTGAAGTCTAGTAGTGGTGAAGAGACTGAACATGAAGATGAAGACCTTGGAGATAGTGATACCATTTAAGGATTCACTTGTATTTATTTTAAATGCTTAGATGAATTATTTTGAGCCTTGGAGGCTAGAACTTATTTAATTTGAGCCTTGGAGGCTAGAACTTATTTATTTTGAGCCTTAGAGGCTAGAACTTATTTTCTTTATATTGGGTTTGAACTTTGATTATTTAGGTAACAATGAACATTGATTAGTAGTTATGAATCTTTAATTTTGTGTATTCTTCTATTTTTTAGCTTTCATATGTGTATGATAAATTTCTTGTACAGTTTCCCTATACTTCGGTGTAGGCCGCTACGCTACGTTATCCGCCGTTGACTACATTGAAGGGTTGAAGGTGCCGAAAAGTACAATGGCTTCCTCTAAAAGGGTTGGAATGAAGGCAACTTGGGATCAAAATTTGTATGCGGAAGCAGAATCTCCCAGATCAGGAGCTTTGATAACATGAGATAGGAATTTTTTAATATGCTTGAGTGAATAAAGCGCAGATTGATCTATTTATATTCATCGGGTTTTACAAAGATCATAAATGCTGAATGAAATTTACAAGATGACTAATTAGGCTAACTCAATTCCATAAGGTACATTGACTCTTTTACTTCAATACAATGGATCTAAGCTACTTGGAAAGTGAGACATTAATTGTATTCTGTCCCCCTCCGCCGCACACACACATATATATAACCCACATGTAGTCTCACTGCTCGATTTGGGACATCTACTGTAAAATAGGCTACAATACAATAACTAATAATACAAGTTTCCTAACAGTTTTGATGTCAATAAATTATCACTCAAGGACCAAATTGATGAAATAATCTTTCAAGAACAAAGTTGATGTTCGAAAATCTTCCGAGGACCAAAATAAGGGTTTACTTGTTCAAGCTTTCTAAACTAGCCTATATCTAAATCAGTGTTAAAAGCAATAAATGTATCATCAAAAGAAATGCCAACTTTAATCACAAAACGAAGGTGCAATAACTTTCAAGTATACTTCAGAAAACATACCTTCCACCTTAACTCCATCATTATTCTGGCTCACGTTGGAAGCCTTCTTAATTGTGCTTAAGTAAGCTTTGCTGCATACTGAACCCCATATAATCCATATAAATTAAACACAAAAACATAATATCTCAGCACAAACTGATAAAGACAGACTTTTCTCAAGCTATAAACTAGTACCTGTTGTTAACCTAGACATTGTTTGATTAGTGGTTTCGGCCTTACTAGATTCTTCAGAGCTGAGATGTTACACCAAATAATTAGCAAGGTTAAAAATGATCGAATTAAATAATCAGTATAAATTGGTGAACTATACTTTATTCCTTCAGAGAAGGGAGGTTCTTCTTTCAGAGTAAGCTCTTCAGATGGAGGAAATTCTGCAGGAATAACAGAAAATGGTACTTGTATCATTACAATAACTTTCCGGGAAACTTAATATTACAAAATGCAACCAACAAAGCAGGGAGCACAACAGTATGCATGACTCCCAGCCCTAAGAAACAAGACGGACACAGATTATAGACTATTCAAAGAAAATTAACAGTAGCAAAAAGTCTCCTAAAGTACAACAACACACTTCTCCTCCCACTGATTGCTAGAAAAACAAATATACTACTGGAACAAATTGAGCAAACGGCTTGACTATAAAGAAACTGGAATAACTGTTTAAAAGATTGTTAAAGAATGTTTATTTCCATCCACCACTAGGTTTATTACAATACTATGTATGTAAGTTCATATATGGAATGGAACACACTAATCAAATCTTGCACGCAAAATCTCAAAAAGTTGTGATTTAGATCATTGAGAAACAAACCTTTCTGGACTTCATGTCCCTTCGCCATGGCAAGGAGTTCCTCTCTGCTCTTTCCCATAACATGAGACAAATCCTGGGTGTGCAAATGAACAATTACACCATGCATGCAAATGCTGGTTGCATGTATACTATCAATGACAGAGTTCTGAAATAGTCTTACAGGGAGAGGGTAACATGATGAATTCATATATATGGCATTATAGTGGTCAATACATTGACATTTGCTTTTAGTTCCAACATATTCTGCAACTCCATTCCAATTCCCAAATCCATACATTGCAATGCCCTAAAATGAAACAAGTTTGTTAAGAAACGCAAAAGTTGATAACAAGCAGTGAAGTCAAAGCAAACATAATTTAAAATATATTGTGGGAACAAGAAAGTAAAGAGAACAATTCTCCACACTCGAATCACATACCTCTAGAAGTAACATCTCTTCATCTGCATTCCAGTCTGGACATATAAGTGGAAAAGATAGATTGTCCTGTACAAACAATACTTGTTTTGAAACTTAAATTAATACACATATATCTTAACCATGAGCATGGAAGCACTTATACTGGAAACTTAATTTACGAAGAATTTAGAAAAAATTATTACTTTCAGCACCAAAACTTATTACTTTAGAAGTTTCACCATGAATAGAAGATGTCTTAAAGAAAAATTAGCTTATAAATTATTCTATATACATAAAATGGAGGCAAAATTCAGGCTGTGGTGGAACTATTGTGATAAAATGAAAACAGAGACTGACCAAAACAATTGTGATATTTTAGATCATTCTACAACTCTGTCTCTATGAAAGTAATACAAAAAATATGAAAAGGAACAATTCAAATAAGGTGGCATACCATAACCCTATATCGATGATTGCTTTTGTGAGGTGTCACTTCAGCGCCAACAGAAAAGCATTCTATGCAGAGATCAAAATCTTGACACACAACGCACTTAATGTGAGTTCTCCCTGAAATATCTTTGTTGCAATAATTACAGTGGTATAGAGATACTTTCCCATCAGTGATTATTCCTTGGCCTACAACATTTAGAAAATAGTGTTACAGAAAATGATAAAGGACATTTTGAAGGGAAGACAAGAATGTGTTGCTGAAAAATACCTGTAGATGAAGCGTCTAAATTCTCTACATTCAAAACATCCCTTTTTCTCTTGGATCTAAAACCAGAGAGCAAACAAAATTACAATTATACCAAAAATGTTGCAGGAAGCATTCAAGAAGGATTTCAATGCATCAATGAGCAAGTTTCCTCCAAAAAGAAAATGTACAAAATAATAATAATAATAATAATAATAATAATACTTGTGGGAGAGGAATGAGTATTAAGGTAAACATCGTTTCTGCAATAATATGTGTACCGGGGGTGGGGGTGTAAATAATAATTGTAGGAGAGGAACAAGTCTTAAAGTAAACATTGTTTTTGTTTCATAATATTTGTACATAAGTGGGGGAGGTAAATATGTTTAAGAAAAAGTGCTAATGTGTAGCTATTCACACATACAGACTTTCAAAATGTCAGCTCTCCCCTTATGTCCATCTTCAAACCTGAAAATGAACCACCTTACTAACAAACAAATGTTAAGATTCCTCGCATCTAAAATGTTAGCCCTAAGTCCATGCATGCCTCACAGCAGATCCACATAAAACATACTAACAACCTGTATTTCTTAATTTCTACTCAAAACATTTCAACATACTTCATTTTCGAAAATGAACAAAGACCCTCCTAAATATCTCCATTATCACATATAGTAATAGTAATAAGCATATGTTTGCCAATAGGGGGAAAAATGAAAGTATAATTCAACAAAAAGCCTTTTTCGCACTAGGTGGGGTCGTCTACATGATCAAATGATCTTACCGTTTTCTGTAATAAACCATTTCTTCAGAAAAGCCAGTCATTTAAATCGAGGTACTTTTTAATGCTTTCACCTGTAGTTTAGGTCTCCCAACACCCCTAACTATTAGGCTATCCTCCACATGATCTGTTCTTCTTATGGGGCTTCTAATGGTCTTCTCCTCACATGGGCAAACCACCTAAGATGAGATCTACCATCTTTTTTCCATAATAGGTTATACCCCTACTTTCTATCTAATGCATTCCTTCCTAATCGTATCTTGTCTTGTATATCCACTCATTTAACGCAACATCCTCATATGTGCAACATTGAGCTCATGCATATAGATTCCTACTCTTTGTTCTTTCCACGTTGGAACCCAACATTATACCCATCCTCTAGGAAAACCTTTTAAACAAATTTGATGGAAATTTGTTCACTACTAAATAATTAATCATAAACCCAAATTCTCTGCTGCAACATGGTTTGCTAACGGAAATTATGGAGAAGAAAATTAGACAAGAAGTTTAACTTAGTTTGACCTAAAGTTATAGTGAATTATAGGTCTACATTCACATGAAAAACAAAGATAAAATCCACTAAAAGAAATAGCCCCTCAACGCTCAAACCCTGATCCAATACCCCCAAATCCTCATTCTTACTAAGATTTAGTACACTCTAAAACATATCAACCTGATCCCTTCACTTCCACACAAATCTCCTTGAAAGTTACCTGTCGGGTCACTTGTTGGGCCAAGCCTCTAATAAACACTAGCAACTTAATCACATATTCCTCAGCTGCAATAAAAACAAATCCACACAA
The DNA here is from genome assembly GCA_030762895.1 of Sophora flavescens. Classification (NCBI taxonomy): domain Eukaryota; kingdom Viridiplantae; phylum Streptophyta; class Magnoliopsida; order Fabales; family Fabaceae; genus Sophora; species Sophora flavescens. The sequence continues at coordinate 90,624,633 of CM061066.1, forward strand.
TATGTTCTTATAAAGTTTACTGCAAAACCTAAAAATGATATCAGTCATTTGGCTTTCCAAATAACAATTGCAAAGACATTATACAATTTTATAGTTTTCTAAATTAGGAAATCAAAAATTAACCCTCCCTTCCCTTCTCCAAAATCCACCATCCAAACAAACACTAGGATCTTTATGCAATCACGAGGGTTTGGAAAGATCAACAACAATAATAACAACCAAACCTTTTCCCGGTAGGTGGGGTTGGCTACATGAATCAAATGATGTCACAATGTTCTATGAAAACTACTGTTTGGAAAGAAGAAGAAAAAAAGTCTCAGCAGTAGCATCTGCACAAACTTCAATACTTCCTTTCAAACTAAAAGGCTCATATCAGACCTCCACAACCTATTAGCACTCTTCTGTGTGAAACAAACCATGTGATTTACTCCACTGACAACGGAAAAAATGGCATGTGTATAACAATAACAAGAGAGGAAAGCACTGTCAATAATATATGAGGCCTAAGTCCAAAGAAACCGGTGAAGAACTTGAACATTTTAAATCCTTAGTTCTCGAAAGGCTACTGCCACAAATAACATTTAAAAACATTTCCCCCAAAAGCTCGTACCCTCCTTATCCCAAACCAATAAGAGGAGCTCAGCGTTTCACTCATTCCGCCAAATTAACAATAGATATAAACACTTGAAGGATTTTCCATCTCCCCAAATTTCATTCCATAGTAGCAACAGAAACAAGTCCTAAAGCAAAATTGAAATAGATACTCATAGCAAAATCACGAAGAAACCTTTGGTTCGGGTCATCGTCAGCAGGGCGCGACGTGGCTCGGCACCGACCCATTGCTCCTGATCACTCAGCTTGCAGAGTATCCAACTAATTGTCAGTAGTTCATCTGCAACTTTGCCAATATATATATATATATATATATATATATATATATATATATCGTTATTACTTACTATTATGGAATGAACTCGGCAATCTTTTATTCTTTTATTAATTTAAAAATAAAAACAATTAGTTTTTAATATTTAAAAATTGGTTTAATGAAAAAAAAAAATCCGTGAGTGCAGATTTTGGTTGTAGTCGCTGCAATTATTTTTCGAGTGATATTATTTTGCAAATCTGGATTTTAGACGAAACGTGGTTAATTATGTTCAGTTAATGGATGTAATCAAGTATCATAATTCATTAATCATCCATTGAACCTGATTAACCACATATTTGAACTACATTAAGCATGATATTCAGGAGTTCAAATATACATGATCACATGTATATTTCAATACCTGAAAATCATGGTTAATGCAGTTCAAATATGTGGTTAATCACGTTCAGTGGATGGTTAATGGATGCAACAAGGTGTCACAACTCATTAACCATTAACTGAACATAATTAACCACATAGTTGAACTGCATTAACCAGATATCGCAGGTGTCTGCCAGTGTCCAGAATTTAGGTGTACAAATAACATTCCTCTTATTTTTCATTGGTTTGGTTAAAACTTTTGATTTTAGTAACTGTGATGGTGATCCACCGTTAACACTGACATGGCGTGCTACCTCATTTAGAGAAAATCTTGGGTGAGCACAAACCCAACACATCATCCTTAAACACATCCAATCATAAAATTACAACAAATAAAATAAAAAGGAAAAAAACTAATCTGTAAAAAAAAAAAACAAGAACAAAAACAAAAAGTAATGTAATTTCTCTCCCTCTTCTCTTTCTCCTTCTTTCGGTACTCAAACCACCTCGATCACCGTATGACGCACATAACCATTACTACTATTGTATCATTATTGAAACTAAAACTAGAAAGTTTAAACCTTTTCAAAAACTCATTAATACTATCTCTTAGCGATGTTCATCAATCGTTTCAAACCACAAAAGTAGAATCGAAAAAACGAAAATCGAACAAACCGAAAATCGAACAAACCAAAAACCGGAAAAAAAAAAACTTATTTTTTCTTTGGATTGGAACAGATTTTGGATCCCCTATTGAAATCCAATCCAATCAAATACAATCCAATCTTTTATATACACACACTATTATTTTTTAAATTATAGTGTTACTCATATTTGAGCATTGTTTTTCATACTTTTATGCCCCTCATTCTCTTTAATATTTTTGTTGGAATGACATATATGAGACCATTTAGAATAAATATTAATGTCTTGAAGTTATATTTTGGTAAATGTTTTGTTGCATAACATATATTTATTTGATTGAGTAAACATGAAAATAGGAAATCAATTAAGTAAATTTTAAAAATAATTAGCTACAATTTATTTGTAGCCGATTCGAGGGAAAAAATAGGATAAGTGAGAGTAAATATAGAGAATTAACATAAAATAATATTTAACATAAAAGAACGTGTTACAAAATATCAATAATTATTTATTCTCAAACTCCAAAATTAAAATTTTGTCAAGAATTCTCTAGAATGTCACTCACTCGTCATCAAATAAATTAATGGTTAATAAGGAACAAATAGTTGATGTCTTTCATAAAGGTTCTACTGTTCTAATATAAAGAGATGTTGAAATAAGTATTGGGCACCCTAAACTAACTCACTTAAATGGAGATTATCTTTCGTCCACTATTAAATAAGTAAAAATGACACTTGGCATAATAATAAAAAATATGACAGAAACGAATTATCCAATCCAATCTAAACCGCATTTGATTGGGTTGGACTGGATTGGATTTTTTTTAAGGAAGCAAACCGATCCAATCCAAACCGCACGTTGTTTTCATCATTGGATTGGATGGTTTTTTAGCTCAAAACCGATCTGATCCAATCCGTGAACACCCCTGCTATCTCTCATGTCCTCACTCTTCATGTCCTCCCTACAATACGATGTCAGACTGAAACTCATGACCCAGCTCGCCGCCGGTCATCTCTCCTACCACTAGCCCTCCGCTCAAAGCCTGAAAATTGGTAAAAACCGCTTTTGAGGTTTGGATTTTTGTTTTGCCCCTCCTTAACTCTTATACTTCAAAATAAAAATAATATCATTCAAAATAAGCATCTTTACCACTTGGCAGAAAATTTCGGTCCTCTTATTGCAATTGCCAAAAAAAAGACCAACCCATTAAATTCTAGTTACCAAAGTTACAAACTTTACATTGTCTGGTATCAATCATTTGAGTTTTGGAATCATAAAAGATTTTTTGTTTTTTGCCTGAAATGGCTTTGTGATGATTGTCTTGAGGACTTATTGAGTCCTTTTCTATTAGTATAAGGAGTCTGTGAAGACTTCTTTCTCTTTTTGTGAATACACTGGACGTAATATGTCCAGCTTTTCCACAGTCGGTACATATAGGTTTATTTGAACTAACTGAAACAGATTTAACAGATATTTTTGAGAACTTTGTTGATCCATTATGATGTTCTTGATTGGTATATCCCAAACCTTCTTTATTAAGGGAGTGTCTCTGACTTCTCTAAAGTTCAGTTAGATTTTCTCTACCATTAACAAATCTGGCAAGATCTGAGGTGAGCTCTTCTTCTTTCTGTTGAAGTTTAACCACTTCTTCAGAAAGTAGATTTTCTATTGAGATCTCGGCTTTAGACTTCTCAGTCTTAAGCCTACTGTTTTCCTCAGTCAACTTCTCACACTCTTGAGATTTCTGTGTATACTCATTTGAGAGCTTAACATACTGTCTCTTGAGGGATTTGAAAGCTTTGGTTAAGCAGTTTGGTTCTTCCAAAAGCTCATCATATGCATCACTCAATTTATCAAGTCCAGAATGTACCTCAGAGTTAGAATCTGAATTTGTATCAGCCATGAGACATATAATTGCTTCATGCTCCTCTTATTCACTTTCAGTGGAGCTTTCATCCAAGTCTTCCCAAGTAGCCATCATTCCTTTCTTCTTTTTGTTGAAGAACTTTTTGGGAGCTTGCTTCTTAAGTTGAGGACAGTCTGCTTTGATATGTCCTGGCTTTTTACATTCATAACACACAATGGCATTTCTGTCATTAGATCCTCCATCCTTGTTGTACTTTTCTTTGTTGAAGCGCCTGAATGGTTTATTATTCTTGAAGTTTCTTTTCTTCCAGAGCTTTTTCATTTTTCTGGTAAGAAGAGAAAGTTCATCATCCTCATCTTCAGAATCATCCTCATTTGATTCCTCAGATTATTCTAAAGATTCATCAACTTTGAGATCTTTAGAGGTAGATCCCTCGGATGACTTCTTGTCAGCCTTGAGAGCAATGGATTTGTTTTTCTTTCCATTGTTTTCTTCAATCAGCTCCTGTTCATGAATATGAAGAGTTCCAAGAAGCTCATCCAACTTCATTGTTGATAGGTCCTTGGCCTAAGATACAATAGTTACTATAGGTCTCCATTGTTTTGGAACTCTTCTGATAATCTTTTGAATGTGCTATTCAATTTTGTATATCTTTCCCAGAGATTTCAACCCATTGGTTATAGTTTGAAATCTCCCATACATCTGGCCAATGGTGTCTCCTTCTTCCATCTAGAAGAGCTCATATTTTCTGACCAACATGCTGACTTTGGTCTCCTTTACTTTGTTAGTTTCTTCCTGATCAATAGTTAGAGATTCCCACATTTCTTTAGCAGATTCACAAGCACAGACTTTCTCAAATTCTTCTCTGCTCAAAGCGCACATGATTGCATATCTGGCTTTGGCATTGAGTTGCTATTTTATCTTTTGTTCTAAGGTCATGCTTGCTTTTGGAACTTCTACTCCTTTGTTATCCTTAGGAATGTAGGGACGTTCTTCAATTACATCCCAAAGATCAGAGTTAGTGGATTGTAGAAACCACTTCATCTTTTCTTTCCAGTAGATGCAATCCTCTCCATTGAAGTATGGAGGTCTGGACATTGAGGATCCTTCTCCTGCATGATTTTTACTTGAGCTAGCTTCTCCTGCCATTTCCAAGATCTTTTCCTCTACACTGTTAAGTGCTCAGCCCAGAGGCTGAGCTATGATATCAACTGAAATAACCAAAGTTAACACAAGAAGGGGGTTGAATTGTGTTTACCAACTTTTTAGAAAAATTTGTAAATATTTTCGCAGGCACAACAAGCAATAAGTAACGTAAAGAAAATTAGACCGGTGACTAGTCTATATTTGAAACAGCACACACGCAAGCAGAGATGGGTTAAAAGAGATTTGATATTCACAATTTTAAATCCCCAAGTTAAAAGCTAAAACAAATAAACTCTAAAATAAATTAAAGAGATTTGGGAAAATAATATTACTCAAGAGATTTATACTGCTTCACCCCAATATCAACAGGGCTACGTCCAGTTCTTGGCAACACCAAGTTTATCCACTATAACTGATCAGATTACAGTACAAGTATTCTTTTCGCACCTAGCCTCTCCAGGCCCACTCTTAAACAAGTATCCTTTTCTCACCTAGCCTCTTCAGGCTCGACAATAAAATGGTAAAAGAGTTTGTGTAATTAATACAACTTTGTAAGTCTTTCTGGTAATACTCAGGGAGTGAAATAAATATGAGAGTGAAAAACTGCAGAGTTAATATCAAATGATTGAAGAGATAATCAATGAAGGAATGAAGAGTAAATGAGCAGAGTAAATTCTTCTTGATATGTTCAGAATCTCTTATCTTCGTCTTCATGGGTTGCTCTATATAAAGGCTTCAATCAATTGATCCGTTAGAAACAACTTCAGAAAGTGGTCTTCTTTAACTTGAACTTCAGGGATTCCATTAATGCCAAGGAGTCGTTCTTAGTATTCATTAAATGCTTGAGGATGTTGAGCTTTGACATATGCGACCAAGAGTACACTTCGTTCTGAGGAGTTGTTGTTTCAGAGATGCAGCAGCAGAGCTTTTGTACTTGCAGCAAAGAACTTTCCTATTTTAATGCAACACACAGTTCACCTTTTAGAAAGTACTTTTACTTTGTACTTTAAAAATGGAAAAGCAACCGACTTTGTGCAGAGGTAGCGTGTTTATTCCTTAAAACCTTGAAGAATAATTTATTTATTCTTCATGTTTGGTGCTTTTGTCCAGAGGTCTTCAAAAGAAGCATCTTGAACCAAGAATGTTGACTTGGACTTTATTCTGACAATTAATCAGTAGGCGGGTGCAGTAGAGCTCATTTTAAGATGAGTGTACATATCTAGTTTTTAGACGAGTGTGAAAGTCTATTTTCAGACGAGTGACCTACTGAAGGTTCTTCAGGTATTGATCTTTGCCACATCATCTTCACGAACATGTCTTTGACTTTTAGTTGACTTGGTCTCTGGTTGAGCTGGCCTTTTTCCAGACAGATTTTTTTCAGGCAAGTCAGAAAACTTCTTCTATGGAGAACTTATACGGGTCAATTTTAGACGTATGGCCTTAAGACTAATTTTCTGCACACTTGAACAGTCTCATTAGTAATTTCACATGGTTCAATATAATCATACTTAATATATTTGGAATCATCAGAACTTAGAGAATTTACACATCAAATGTGTTTTAGACTTTTGAGGTCTCAACATGTTAGCCCCTCCGTTAGTTTCCCCTCCTCAAATGTCTGTTAGATTGTTGAGGTGTATCGTTAAAAAGCTGAGATGCACTGTTAAGTTTGAGTTGTATCGTGCAACATGAAAATTGTTAAAAAAAATTTAAACCAATTAATTTTTGAATCCCTAAATGCCCAAAATGCACCCATTTTGGCCCCTACCTTTCTTCTTCCTCCAGCAGACCATCACCATTTGAAATCCATAACTCCATTGAAGGAGCTTGTTGCAGGTAAATTCGTTCTGAATGGTGGAGCTTCAAAATTGAAATGAACAGATTAAAACACGAGAAGGGGGGTTGAATTGTGTTTTAGTTAACTTTTTGGCAAATAATAAAGTTTTCTATAGATAAAGATTCAGACACAAGGATCCGTCTGATATAAAGATCGTTTATGAAAACTTAGCACTATCAACCCAGTTAGCACAATAAATATAAAGCAAACTTAAATAGATAAAGAAAGAGAGTTGACACAGATTTATTGTAACACCCTGTTTTCTCGTCTCTTGACTGGTAATTATATTTTATATTATTACAAGGAATCCAGAAAATGATTTTGAGAAAAACAAAATCATAGTTGGAACCTATCATATCGTGGGAAGTTACGTTTCAATTTTGGGTTTAAAACTCACACGAAAATCGATATACGTTTTCGCTGACAGTAAAATTTTTTACCGATCAGAATTTCTGGAATTTTCGCTCAAAAATAAAATATTATGTTTTATTCGGGTGAATCTGGATGAAAAACGATCAAAAACCCTAATCGGGTAAACGACGGAGCCGGATTGGGAACAACAATGATATGCCAGAAGATAAGGGCGATGAGTAAGCATGGATGACTCACCCCATGAGTCACATGGTGAGTCACCAAATGTGATGATGGGTTTTTGAGGACTATCTCAAAATATCCATAAATATCTAGATATTTATGCAAGCAAAGGACCAAATTACCCTTGATCTTTTTTGCTAATTCCTTTCATGACCAACCATGGTTAAGTCACCAATTTGGCACGGTTACCTTCCTTCCCTTGGACTGAATTTTGAACCTCTCTCTCTCATAAACATCCATCCATCATTCATTTTACTAAAAACATCTTATGTCATCTAAATCTTAAGTTTCAAGATCAAAGTCATAAACTTTCATTTCTCACAAATGGTCTTCAATGTTCATGACTTGTTCTTCATTTCTCTTCCATATTTCATCATCTTAGAGGCATGATTTCATGATTCTTAATTCATGAAACTTGTTCCTTAGATCCTTGCCTTCATTTTGATCCATTTTGTTCCTAAATCCAAGAACATTCAAGTTCTTTTTCTCTTAACACTGAATTCGGTAAAGACCCTAAATCCTCACCCTAAATCTTGTTTTGATTTTCTAAGACCATATTCCCATTCCCCTAAATGATCTAGACACTTGCTATTTAACATAAAAATCCATTTGGAGCTTGTTTATGAAATGGATTTTTTTAGCCTACACTTTGTTCATCACTTTGTCATCAATCAAAGGGTAATTTCTCTTGACCCTAGTTAGTAACTTTATTCTATACTTCTTTAGCTTCATGGATATGTAATTTATTTTAAGTTACATACTCTCGAAAAATCATGTATTAATTCATAGGAATTTGCATGATGTTGTTTTTCGACTTTCGACAAATTTTCTATGATAGAAATACCTATCTATACCTATATACCTATCTATACATCTCTACCAAATGGTTTTAAAAACAAATCATCCTAGCCCTAAAAACCTAAAGAGGCTATGAGCTATAGCTAAAGATTTAGCCTTGGTTTTGCTTGTTTTAACTAGTTTAAGTTGTTGATGAATGAAGGTGATGGTGATGGAGTTGATTTTGTGGCTTTGTGGAACAAAGAGGATGTCTTCCTTTTGGAACAAAGAAGGATGTCTTGCTTTTAAGCTATGTTTGATTGATTAGTTATATGCCTTGGTTTGATTAATTGGTTTGAATTGTCAATATGGATATAGCATGACTGTTTGATTTGTTATATACTATGTTGATACAAGTATATGATTATGAGTGTTTTTGGAGAAGTGGAATCTTCTCTTAAATTATGGTCAAGTTTCGACCACATATGGAACAAATGGGAGTTTAACTCCAATTCCCGAGTTTTAAGTGGATTTCACAATACTTAAGTGGGGATATGAACAATGACAACTAAGAAAGGAAAAGAACAAGTTCTTGAGCTATGAAATTATGCAATTACTATAAGGAAAGATTTAATTAAAATCCTACTCTAAGTGAGGCATAGGTACAATTTCCTTAGAATCCTCATTTAGAATGTTTTGATTTTCAACCAAGGCAATTGTTAAGTTGAAATCATATTTGGGAATCGAATCGTATAAACTTTTATGAAATAAAACCATCCAAAAAGGATGCTTATTTTAATTCGGGTATGAGTTATAACTTGAACGAGAAACATTTTCTATACTTAGCCCACTAATTAAATAACTTCGTTTAAGTCATAAATCAGTTAAATCAAAATGATTTTGATAAGAACAGTCCTTATAATGAACTTTACGTATTAACTTTATGTGATGACTCTAAAGGTTTTCAAAATGGAATTCAAAACCCAAATGAATGATAGATGGAACCATGGTTTAGGCGTTGAATGATTTCACTCAAATGAAGGACTTTTATAAAGTTTCCATGTGACATTCAATTGGTTGACAGTTGTTGGGCCATAAGAGTTCTATCATTTGGAGTTTTAAGCGTGATGAAAAAGGAAGTTAAGCCTTTAGAACTCTTCTTTTATTTTGATTTCAAACCCTTAATGCTGAGGTACTTAAAGGCCATAAGAATGAGGTATTTACGGAGATGTGTTTACAAAAGAAATGATTTAAACATTTGGATTTACCATCAAAAGGATTTTAAAACCAATGTAAACGTGTATTCCAAAACCTAAGTCGAGGAGTAGGACTTAGCAATTAAAAGAAATGGAATGTTTAAAGTATGAGATATAGTGGAGAAAGACTATATCTTCATACCCTAGATGATTTTATCATGCAAGGATCCATAATACTCAATAACCAAGAGTATTATATGATTACTTGTCGAGTAAGTAATCTCGTTCGAGAAGAACCGGAAGAAATATAATGGATTGGGGAATGACCAATCTCCATAATGCACTTAAGCATTGAAACATGGATAGACCAATGAGGGGATCCTAAACTTGTGCAAGGATTCACGAGTTGGTATATCTTGCCTCTAGAATGGCTATTGATTCTGTCAAAGGAATCCCGAAATTTATCCGGCAGATAAATACGAACGCACATGCCATGATTGGCTTGATCCAAAGAATATTGTCAGTAAGGCCTTTGTTCCTAGGAAGTGGGCTTACATGTTCTGTGTGCAAGTGGATTGTAGGGTGGGATTCTTCAATGATCTTGGGAATGTCGGGGTTGGGATGACCACGGATGGCCATTCAGGGTGATGGGTCGTGGAGTCTTGTGCAAAACACTGGCATCCTCTATTTGCTACTGTACAATCCTTGTTATTGATGGTGTTTCACAATCAATAGGGTTATTATTATTGATGCACAAGTATGCCTAATGTTGGCAGTTGTGAAACGTGTGTTCTAAACACTCCTTCCGAACATTCTCTTAACTCCGGAGTAAAGTCAAATCTTCCTTGAGGCTGGGTACGGTTTAAGGGTGAATGGCCAAGGTATTGCGGACATCATAACGGCCCTTGAGAACAAGGACAAATTTGGGTTGGGATATAAGCCCACCAAGGAGGATATAAAAAGAGTTGTGAAGGAAAAGAGGTAGAAGAAGCTGGCTTGGTTGGAAAATCGTGAGTATGAGGCTGGAAGGATTCCTATTTGCAACATACAATAAAGCCTCTATAGCGTAAGATTTATCTTTGTAATGGGTTTTGCTTGTTTTCATTTTAGTATGAATCATCAATAAAATGCATGAATTCAGTTTTCTCCATTTGTCCCTTGTCCCTCTTTTAAGTTTCCCTTTACTTTTCTTTGTTTCACTTTACTTTTATTTCACCTTCATTCATTCATTGCTTCCCTTTGTAAATAACCAATAATTCAGATCTGAAAGTGATACTCTTGAAAATATCAGTGACAATAATTCGTCATATAGTTTTGATAATCCCATTAATTATGCTGATGAGGATGTTGGTGATGACTGTGAAACTCCACCAGAGCTAATGAGATTGCTAGAATATGAAGATAAAGAAATTAAATCCCATCAAGAGCCAACCCAATTAATAAATCTGGGAACTGAAGCAAACAAAAAGGAAGTCAAGATTGGACCTCTTTGAAAGAAAGTGAGCGAAGCAGGCTGGTCAAATTATTGTTTGATTATAAAGATGTTTTTGCATGGTCATATCAAGATATGCCAGGGCTAGACCCTAGTATAGTAGAGCATAAATTACCATTGAAGTCCGAATGTCCCCCAGTTAATCAAAATTTAAGGAGGATGAAATCAAAAATGTCCTTAAAAGTCAAGGAAGAAGTAAAGAAATTGTTGGATGCGGGTTTTTTAGCAGTTGCAAAATACCCTCAATGGGTTGCCAATATCATCCCTGTCCCAAAGAAAGATGGAAAAGTTTGAATGTGTGTTGACTATCGAGACCTGAATAGAGCCAGTCCAAAAGATGATTCTCCTCTACCTCACATCGATGTTCTGGTTGATAACACTGCTTATCATGCACTCTTTTCTTTTATGGATGGGTTTTCGGGATACAATCAGATCAAGATGGCTCCAGAAGATATGGAGAAGACCACATTCATCACTCTGTGGGAAACCTTTTGCTACAAAGTTATGCTCTTCGGTTTGAAGAATGCAGGGGCAACGTATCAAAGACCTATGGTGATCTTATTCTATGACATGATGCACAAAGAAATAGAAGTATATGTGGATGATATGATTGCGAAGTCCAAATCTGAAGATGATCATGTCGACAATTTGAAGAAGCTCTTTAAGCGATTGAGGAAGTTTAAGCTCAAGTTAAATCCAACCAAATGTACTTTTGGGGTGAGTTCAAGCCAGCTACTGGGATTCATAGTCTGCCAGAAAGGAATAGAAGTTGTTTGCGAGAAAGTTCGGGCAATCCTTGGTATGCCAGCTCCTCGAACAGAAAAAGAAGTTTGTGGGTTTTTAGGAAGATTGAATTATATTGCTAGATTCATCTCCCAATTAACCGCGATGTGTGAGCCAATATTTAAGTTGTTGCACAAGAATCAAATAGTAGAGTGGAATGAATATTGTCAAAGGGCATTTGAATGGATCAAGCAATACTTGCAAGAGCCTCCAGTTTTAGTACCTCCAGTTCCTGAAAGACCTCTCATAATCTATTTGAAAGTATTGGATGAATCTATGGGTTGTGTATTAGGGCAACATGATGAATCAGGTAGAAAAGAACATGTCATTTACTATTTAAGTAAAAATTTCACCAGTTGTGAGGCCAAATAATCACTATTGGAACGAACATGTTGTGCATTGGCATGGGCAGCTCACCGTCTGAGACAGTATATGTTGTGTTACACTACTTGGTTGGAGTCAAAAATGGACCCAATCAAGTATATCTTTGATAAGCCCGCTCTCACTGGAAGGATTGCCCGGTGGCAAGTTCTATTATCGGTATATGATATTGTCTATGTCACTTAGAAAGCGGGAAAAGGTAGTGCTCTTGCGGAATATCTGGCTAATCAACCCGTAGAAGATTGTGGTTCAATGCAGTGACTTCCCAGATGAAGATATAATGGCTCTATTTAAGGAAGAACAAACACCAGAAAAAGAAAAGTGGATCTTGTTGTTTGATGGAGCCTCTAATGCACTAAGGCATGGAATTGGGGCCATATTAATATCTCCAAAAAATAACTCCATCCCAATTACAGCACGACTTTGTTTCGATTGTACTAATAATATAGCTGAATATGAGGCTTGTGCTATGGGAATTCAAGCAACATTAGAGTCGGAAGTAAAAATCCTTGAGTTTATGGGGACTCTGCTTTGGTCATTCCTCAATTAAAAGGAGAATGGGAAACTCGGGATGCCAAGCTAGTCCCTTATGTTAACCACTCAGAGGTTTGGTTGAACAATTTGATGAAGTCACGTTCAATCATATCCCTCGGGGATATAATCAATTAGCCGATGCACTATCTACCTTGTCATCAATATCCAGGGTAAGCAACGGGAAATACTTGCCTCTCATAAAGATAAAAAGGCGTGACAGTCCTGCATACTGCCAAACAGTAGAAGAAGAAACTGATGGGAAACCTTGGTTTCACGACCTCAAATGTTTCATTAAGAGTTGAGAATACCTTTCAGGTGCTTCAGAAAATGATAAAAGGACTTTGAGAAGACTCGTAATGAGCTTCTACTTAGATAAGGATATGCTTTACAAAAGAAATCATGATATGGTGCTTCTGAGATGCATTGATGCAAGGGAGGCAGAGCGAATAATCAGGGATGTACATGAGGGATACTTTGGAACTCATGCAAGTGGCCATGAAATGGCAAGAAAAATCTTAAGGGGTGGCCATTATTGGTTGACGATGGTGACAGACTGCTTTAATTATGTGAAGAAATATCATAAATGCCAAATATATGCTGATAAGGTGCCGATACCCCTGAATGCTTTGACATCTCCTTGGCCACTTTCCATGTGGTGAATGGATGTCATAGGACCTATTGAACCGAAGGCTTCCAACGTGCATCGCTTCATTCTCGTTGCAATTGATTACTTCACGAAATGGGTTGAAGTTGCTTCTTATGCCAACATGACCAGGAATATGGTAATTAAGTTTATTAAAAGAGACATAATTTGCAGATATGAGTTGCCAAGCAATATCATCACTGATAACGCGACCAAATTAAACAATAAGATGATGAAGAACATGTGCGAGAATTTCAAAATACAACACTACAATTCCTCACCATATCACCCTAAAATGAATGGGGCAGTCGAGGCAGCCAATAAGAATATCAAGAAGATAATCCAGAAAATGGTTGTGACTTACAAAGATTGGCATGAAATGTTACCTTTTGCTTTGCATGGTTATCTCACTTCTATCCGTACCTCAACTGGGGCAACTCCTTCTTTGATTTACAGGATGGAAGTAGTGCTCCCGATTGAAGTGGAAATCCCTTCATTAAGGGTGCTAATGGAAGCAAAGTTAGAAGAACCTGAATGGGTCCAAGCTCGGTTTGATCAGTTGAACCTCATAGAGGGCAAGAGATTGACTGCGTTATGTCATGGCCAGCTTTATTAGAAGAGAATGATGAGAGCTTATGGGAAAAAGGTGCACCCTCGGCAATTTCAAGAAGGGGATTTGGTGCTCAAGAAGATCTTACCAAGTCAAAAGGATCATCGTGGAAAGTGGGCTCCAAATTACGAGGGGCCTTATGTCGTGAAGAAGGCCTTCTCTGGGGGAGCCTTAATTCTCACAAATATGGATGGGGAAGATCTGCCGCTACCAGTATTCTCAGACGCAGTCAAAAGATACTATGCTTGAGGAAACTTACTTTAAACAAAAGAAGCTCGCTAGGTCGAAAACCTGAAAAGGCGGCCTAGGCAAAAGTTAGAGCGACCCAGTAGATTGAAAACTCGAAAGAGCGACCTACACAAAAATTAGGGCAAAAAAAAAGAAGAAAGAAAAAAAGAAAAAAAATGCTCACTAGGTTGAAAACTGAAAAGGCGGCTAGGAAAAAGTTAGAGCAACTTGGTAGGTTGAAAACTCGAAAAGAGCTACCTACACAAAAGTGAATGAAAGGAAGCCATCTCAAGATGATAAACTGGGGCAGGTTAAATTCATGAGAGTGGACCACAAAATGCTTGTGGTGTCTGAAGACTGGGGTAAACTACACTCTCATTAAGATGGTTATTGGGTGGTCAAGACCATATGGCAGGCATTAACAATGGTCGTTGGAGAGGGTATCACTTGAAGAAATTCAATTCACCTTTACCATTTCCTTCTATAAATGTTACAATCCCAAAGGCATTATGATGATTTCTTTGTACTCACCCATTTTTTAATATATAATGATATTGCTTTCCGCTTCTATGTTTATCGACCCAATTTGTCCATTTTGATTTCTTGTTGGTCCAACATGCATTTTTCATGATAAGCATGTACTGAAATGTGAAACTTGTATTTCTGGAACAAAAGCATTTTTTATTACTTTGACGAAAGTGTGAAAGGTTATGGGAAGCGTAGGGATTCCTCATTTAGGAAGGCGCTGTTGAAAGGGAGCAACCAGGTACTTATTTGTCGGGATTGTCACTACAAAGAGAGCACAACATCTATGTTCATCAAGATAGGAAATTTGAAGCATCAACCAAACAAGCGGATCCCAGTTTATGCTAGTGAGCTCGTAATAGTTCGTCTCTGATTCTAGCTATGATCAAAGAACAAAGCAGAGGATGGTTTGCCAAATTGATAGAGTTTCATTTGAGCATAAGCAAATGATGTCTCAGGATACATAAGTTTTCGGGTCCTCGTACCCACATCGCTTTTTGGGTCCCCGTACCCATTACTTTTAGGGTCCTCATACCCATCTCTTTTCAAGCCCCCGTACCCATCTCTATTTAGATCCCCGTGCCCATCTCTATTCAGGTCCCCGTACCTAGGGTCCCCGTATCCATCTCTATTCAGGTCCCCATACCTAGGGTCCCCGTACCCATCTCTATTCAAGTCCCCATACTTAGGGTCCCCGTACCCATCACTTTTCAGGTCCCCATACCTAGGGTCCCCGTACCCATCTCTATTCAGGTCCCCGTACCTAGGGTCCCCATACCTATCTCTTTTCAGGTCCCCGTACCTAGGGTCCCCCTACCCACATTGACACGAGTAGCATAGGACATCCTTTTTGAAACTTATATCAGGTATACCTTTCATAAGCCTAAATTTCTGAAGCTTGGTTATCCGTTTCATACTTGCATGTCTCAGCTTCTTATGTCATACCTATCTTTCATCTTCCTTTGACACAAAATAGGTCACACTTTGATCAGATAGTTCAGTTAGATCAATCTTATAAAGATTTTGTTGCCTGTTTGCTGAAAAGAGACCTTTGCCATTTGTGTCTTTGACTATACATGAATTCTTAGTGAAGGAAACATTGTATTTAGTATCACATAATTGACTTATGCTAAGCAGATTATGCTTTAATCCTTCAACTAAAAGAACATTAGAGATAGATGGTAAAGGCGATCTCCCACCAATTTTACCTATCTCGATAACCTTTCCTTTCTGGTTTCCACCAAAAGTGACATGTCCCCTTTCTTTAGGGTGGAGGTCGAGGAACATAGACCTTTCTCCTGTCATGTGTCGTGAGCAGCCACTATCCCGTTACCATGATAGTTGTGCACTTTGTCCTATTAAGGATATCTGCAACAGGAATAATCAAAGATTTAGGTGCCCATATTTTCTTGGGTCCTTTCTTGTTAGTTCTTGAAGTTTGTGACAACTTCTTTCTTGTGTGAATACACTTAAACGTGATATGTCTAGATTTTCCACAGACTTTACAACTATCATTGTTAGAATATGGATTGACCTTATCAGAAAGTGATTTAGTCTTTTGTCCTAAGATTTTGTTAGATACTTTATGATGTGTTTGGTCAATGATTCCTATGCCAGTTTTATCAAGAGAGGGTTTCTGACTTCCTAAAATCTTAGTCAGATTATCTCTCCATTGACAAAATGAGTAAGATCAGAGGTGAGCTCTTCTACCTTCTGTTGAATCTTGATGACTTCTTCAGATTGTAACGTCTCAACTGTGATCTCAGCCTTAGGCTTTTCAGCCTTTAGCTTACTTTTTTCCTGAGACAGTCTATCACACTCTTGAGTCTTATGTTCATTCTCTTTTAAGAGTTTCCCGTGTTGTCTCTTAAGTGATCTGAAAGCCTTAGTTAAACAGCTAGATTCTTCATAGGCATCTTGCAATTCCTTAAGATCAAAAATTTCCTTAGAGTCGGAATCAACATGTGCCATGAGATATCGATTTTCTTCTTCACTTTCTGCACCCTCCTCTGATGAACTGCCATCTAGATCTTCCCATGTGGCCATCATCCTTTTCTTTTTCTTCTTGTAGAACTTCTTGAAGGGTTGCTTCTTCAATTGAGGGCATTCAGATTTAATGTGTCATGGCTTCTTGCATTCATAGCACACTACAGGACTTTTATCTGACCTGTTGCTTTCTTTGAAGAACTTTTCCTTGTTGAACTTCTTGAAAGGTGCTCTATGCTTTCTGAAATTATTCTTTTTCCATAGCTTCCTCATTTTTCTAGTTACAGAGACATTTCATCATCACTATTAGAATATTCTCCAGATGCGTCTGATTCTGAATCCGATTCTTCAACTTTTAGAGCCTTTGAGGGAGTCTTCTCAGCTTTGAGAGCAATGGATTTCCCTTTCTATGTAGAGCTATCTTCATTAAGCTCTTTCTCTGAACTTGCAGAGTTCCAAGAAGATCACTCATTTGAAGAGTTGAGAGATCTTTAGCTTGAGTTACTGTTGTAACAAGAGGTTTCCATTGTTTAGGCAGACTTCTCAGCATTTTACTTACTTTCTTAGCATTGGTGTAGGTTTTTCCCAGAGATTTCAGATTGTTTGTGATGGTCTGGAATCTCCCTATCATTTGAGCAATGCTTTCTCCATCTTCCATGGTGAACAACTCATACTTTCGTACAAGCATGTTTAACTTTGTTTCTTTAACCTTTGTTGATCCTTCATAAGTTACTTCTAGAGTATCCAATATCTCTTTAGCAGATCCACATGCATGGACCATTTCAAATTCTTCCTGACTTAAGGCACAAATCAAGGAATACCTTGCTTTATGATTCAGCTCCCATTTGATCTTTTCTGGAGGAGTCAACTGAGCGTTAGGTTTGTCATTGTTATCATCATTCTTTGGAGTATAGGGACCTTCAGTAATGATTTCCCGTAGATCTGAGTTTGTGGTCATGGTGAACCATTGGAATCTTTCTTTCCAATGGATGTAGTTTTCTCCATCGAAGAATAGACGAGAATAGACGAGGTTTTGTTTATCGAGGCTCGCGTGCCCACAACGAGAGATATCGCCAGATGTATCGACACATGCCCATGATTGTCTTGAGCTCGTCTTCAGAGTGGGAGCCTCGTGTTCGTGTACATAGACATTGGTTTGGTGAGGGAGGTGGTAGCTCTAGGCCACCAATTGAATAAAATATGGGGTCGGCTAGTACGTCATGCTTGAGAATGAGCGCTTGGTGAGTTTTTTTTGTGGCATTCTGATGTATTTTTGAGAGGGGGGTGGGTTAGGATTGGAGGTGATTGTGAGGATCATGTATCTATGGCTTTGATATGTACTTTCCTGCTTTTTATACATGTTCGTGGTCTATATGTATAATACACAAAAAATTTAAATAGCACCAATGATCAAAGTTAAGAGTTATTTATTAAAAAAATTGTGGGAAATTAAATTCATAATACTATACGAAAAATGAATAATAAATATTTGCAATGATGTTTAAGAGATTAGAGAAGAAAAGTAGAGTTATGTGGTAGATTATATGGGGTTTTGTCCTTTTCGCCCTAGTGTCAAGTTATGAGTGACTTAGTACTAGGGACCCTTTTGTAAGTGCAATGGTTAAGAAATAAAAAATGGAGAAAATGATTAGAGTGTTTTCAGAACCAACTTCGACAATCAGTTTTCTCTGGAGAAAAAGGGGAAAGAAGGTGTGATGACCCAAGACCATAGAGACGTGCTCTTGGCACAAGGAATTAGATTTCGATCTCCTTTTCCTTTCTTTTTTGTCGATTCAGGTGAGATGATATAAGTTTTAAATTTAATAGGTCGAATTGGGGGTTAATGGTAGCATGTAATAGCGTAAGATTTCCTGAAATAATATTTGTGATGATTGATGAATCTTTATTCTCAAATATTAAATTATGTAATCTCCTTGTGTTGATTCTTTTTTACGTTATTGCATTGTTGATTGTAGCATCCATGTTTTGAGACCTTGACTGTGTGTCTAATATGCATGTTTAAGTATGTGGAACCTTTTTCGAAAAGTACACGAGTGATCGGCTTCGAATCAAGCGAGAACAGAAACTAGGGTTTTAGGGACAGCAGGAAGTGCTTGAGCATGGTTATAGGGGCGCTTGAGAGCCCATGGGGTCCAACCACGTGTTAAGCAATGGCACAAGAAGAGGACACATGTCACAAAACTTCACGACGAAGTTGTGACTCAGAACCAGCACTCGAGCGCTGGGACATTGACGCTTGAGTGCCGGAGCGCTTGGACATTGGAAAGTCCATGCTCGAGCATTGCCAGAGAAAATTGGAAAAAATAATAAATCTGATGAATGGTAACTTAAGTTAGCATTCGAAAGAAGACATAACTGAGAGTTAGAGAGAGAGAGAGGAAGAGAGACCAGAATAGAGGGTGAAAGTTCCGGAGCGAATTCCGAGCAATCCGTTCCTCCTATCGCAATTTCGAATACATCAGTGTTCGTGGCGACGTCTGCTTCTTAACCCTATATCCCATT
This sequence comes from Sophora flavescens, assembly GCA_030762895.1. Lineage (NCBI taxonomy): Eukaryota > Viridiplantae > Streptophyta > Magnoliopsida > Fabales > Fabaceae > Sophora > Sophora flavescens. Next base: position 90,643,649 of record CM061066.1, read on the forward strand.
TCTCGCATAGGCTAAGGTAAGTCTATGCTCTCTTTATTCTGACATGAGTCGGTGACGGTATTGAGGATTTCTCTTTATTCGATTATCGGTTTCAAGTTCCATTTTCAGATTAGGGTTACCTGTGATGTGTGCTTCATATTGATGTATTTAGGTGAATTTTTGCAGCCCCGCAGGTAGGAGAACAACGCGTGGCAGATTCGTGAGAGTGTGGGGAGTGCTCGTTTCATTGTCTCGGAACTAGCTTTATACACCTCAGGTGGGAGAAAGAAGCCACCTATTGTCGGAAATGGCTAAGTAGTATATTTTACGATAATGGCATAGGGCGACCTAAACCCTACTAGTGAGCGAATAATTGACAATGTAAATATCACATTGGCAACTACTTGGTAGTACAATGATGATATGAGGATTGTACGCTTATCACCGTTAGGTTAAATTTGTGATATTTAAGGTTGCATGATTTTACCCATTGAGTTACTTGCTATGTGTTGTTTGTTTTAATATGTTTAGTATGCTTATCTGTGATATGTGAGCATTTTATTATTATTTTATTATTGATAACATGCAATATCTGTCATTATGTGCTTAGTTGGGATTCTAGGCATTCATATATGATGTATTGGAGAGATGTATGTTGGGAAGCGTACGACGTGAAACTTAGTAGTGCCTAACCTAATTAATTAATATTTTATTTATGATGAGTTTATGTGATGTGACTTGAGGCATGTTATGAGATGAGGATGAAAGGTTGAGGCACTAGGTCATTACCCGATACTAGTCGGTGAGACTCATATAGATGCATGGTGTTGTTCACAGCAAAGTGAGTGGAACACACGAGGTTAGAGTATTTGATTACGAATACCGAATGTCATGGGTCAGTTCCCTAATAGTAATGGGGGAAACTACTTTTATACTCTTGTAGTCCTTGCTGATTTGTCCCGTATCATAACGGGAATGGGGATTTTTATATATTGTACAGCTATTCCCTAATGGGAATGAGGGAATAGTGTCATTCTTTGAATGAGCGCCCTAATGGAAATGGGGGTGTGCACCAGCGTTTATGGACGAGTCGCTTGGATGACTGACTCATATCCCTAATCAAATAAGGGATCCGTGACAGGATTATGTGGTGGCCACATCAGCATACAGGATCGGTTGCATGAGTGTGAAGGGTAGAGGATGATAATATGTTTCAAGGATGATTGTTATTCATATGTGTTTATTCTGTGATGCATGTTTGTGTGTGTGCTGTTATTGTATATGTACTATGTAACCTTTTCCACTTATGATGATATCTAGTTTCATATCTTCCTGTATCTTTATGTGTATGTTTTATTTGTTATCTTCGCAAAGTAGACCATTTTGAGCAGGATGCCACACCTAGATCATTAGTGGATGACGGGGCCTTCGGAGTTCCCACTGATGGGAACGCTTGAGCTAGAGTTCCATGACGACTGAGGGTGACTCGTGGACCCAGTTACCCGTTTTATTGTATATACGGGTCCCGTATTCGCATAAGTGAGGTTTGGGGATGGTCCGTATTTTGGGTTTGTCGGGACTTTCCATCTTGGTCAGACCTTTCCTTTTCCAGTCTTTACGTATCCTTCACCAATGTCGTCGCCGTATCTGTGGGCAGCCCCTGACACAGAATTGATGGTTCTAGCACTAGTGATTCCTGGAGATCATGTCCGTCATAGCGCTTATTATCGCGATGTTTCCAGCGTCCTCATCGAGGGAGTATCTTTGGTAGTAGTGGAGAAGCAGCATCTGGACCATCAGTGAGACCACATCAGCAGATGTACAGACGTGCACACGGGGAGAGTTAGGGTAGCTCTAGTCGTCCACACTAGGGTTAGTTGAGGCCAGTGAGTGCTATGTACATAGGTTGCAAGTGTGATCCCATTTTTATGTACTTTTTGGGAGAGGGCTGGGTGTGAGGAGAGACAGTGAGAGTTGTGTCTTTTCCCTTGATATTTTATGTATTTTCCTTTTTATACTACGGTTTGTACTATTGGGACCCTACTGATGGGGTACCCTTGACAATATATGTTTTGTGTTATTTATATATATGGAATGTGATCTTATGTTCAAGTCTTGTTATTTAAACTTCTAAATATTTATGTTATTCTGCTATATGTATGCTTAATGTTATATCATGATTAAGTTTAGTTAATTAGATTTTTCTTTAATGGGACATCGGGGTTCTGTTCATACTGTGAGGTTAGGGTGTACTGGCCATTTTAGTTGAATCCACATTGGATAACGACTATGCTTAGAAGTTGGGAAGTGAGTCCGGACGCGATAGTTAACATTTGTATGACATATAGTATTTATATACCAGTTTAATGTAGTATTATATGTCATATGAATGTGAGCTAATGATTTCTTTTACAGGATCATGACTCGGTGTAGAGTACGAGATGGACGAGCGGTAGAGCCACAGATAGAGTTGCCGGTGATGGCAACGGAGAGGCTTCTGATACTGGAGAAGGATCACGTGGTGGAGGAGAGTAATCTGAGACCCATTAGACTATTCGTGAGCTTGCTACTGCGATGTTACGGTAGACACAACAGAATGCTCAGATGCTACAGATGACGAGAGAGTAGAAGGAGCAACAGAACAGGATGAGAGTTGTAGAGGCTGAGGATGCAGGGATGGATACTTTCCTGAAAGGGAAACCACCACAGGATCGAGGAGATTATGATCCTGAGAGTGCAGAGTGGTGGATCCAGGAGCTGGAAAAGATGTTTGATACTATGCATTGTATAGAGGATCAGAAGGTGATGTATGCTGCTTTTATGTTGACTGGAGGAGCCGAGGCTTGGTGGAGAGGCAAGAGGAGATTACAGGAGGTAGAGGGCAGGATTATTTATTGGGAGCTGTTCAGAGAGTGCTTCCTTGAGAAGTATTTCCCGCAGTTGGTTCGACGCTAGAATGAGAGAGAGTTCTTGAGCTTACGACAGGGTAACATGTCTGTCGGAGACTATGCAGCACGATTCGAGGCCTTGTTGCGCTTTTTGAGTTTTAAAAGAGATTTCTGGATAAGGATTGGCAGTGTCGAAAGTTTGAGGAGGGCCTGCGACATGAGTTACAAAGAGCGATAGTGCCGCTAGATATTCATAGTTTTCCTGAGTTGGTAGAGAGGTGTAGTGCCATTGAGAGCATTGGCCAGAAGAGAGATGCTGAGCAAAGGCACCAGAGCAGTGGAGGCACTATCAGATCAGGTATTCAGAGGAGAGATGGCAGTGGTTCCCAGTGGAGGTGGGGACCTCACACCAGACCAGTGCAGACTGTTTAGACATCTGCACCATTACCAGTTACGACAACACCGGTGGGTGGAGTGGGCCAGCAGCAGAGAGGCCCAGTTTGTTTCAGATGCGGGGGACCGTATTATCTGAGAGATTGCAGGGATAGACCTGGTTGTTTCTTCTGTGGTAAACTAGGCCATTTGTCTTGCGATTGCAGACAGCGGGCTATGCAGCAGCTGGTAGCTGCTGGTAAAGGAGCCAGTGCCAGTAGAGGTGGAGCTGGGAGATGAGTTCTAGCAACAGGATAACATATGACTAGACCTCAGGCTGCTGGGAGAGTGTTTACCATGAGGGCAGTTGAATCCTCTCAATCTGCAGATCTTATTCATGGTATGTGTTTCATATCTGGTAGACTCTCGTCAGTGTTTTTTGACTCAGGTGCTACACATTCCTTTATTTCGCATGAGTGTGTGGATCATCTACAGTTACCTATTTCCTTGTTACCATATACTCTTACCGTGTCTACCCCTACCAGTGATTCTTTGACTACTATGTCCGTCTGTTTATAGTGTCCTATAGTTGTTGAGAATAGGACATTTCTTGTAGACCTTGTTTGCTTACCGATGCAGCAGATAAACGTGATCCTTGGCATGGATTGGCTTTCGGCTAACCATGTAGTGTTAGATTGTTCCAGAAAGACCCTATCTTTTCTTGAGCCTTCTAGCGTAGTATCTGCCAATGAAGGAGTATATATGAGGGGTGATGATTCTCGACAGTACGTGATGCTTTTCTCAGTGGAAACTAAGGAGACTCCGAGTATAGATTCTATGCCTATTGTGAGAGAGTTTCATGAGGTTTTCCCTCTCGTCGTTCCGGGTTTGCTACCAGAGAGGGAGGTAGAATTCACCATAGATCTCATACTAGGTTAAAGAAGCAATTAGATGATATGTTAAAGAAGAAGTTCATCAGGCCGAGTGTTTCGCCATGGGGAGCACCGATGTTGTTTGTGGAGAAGAAATATGGGAGTGCTAGTTTGTGTACGGACTATAGGCAGTTGAACAAGGTGACGATCAAGAATAAGTATTTGTTGCCTAGGATATATGATCTGATGGATCAGTTGAAGGGAGCTTCGGTGTTTTCGAAGATCGATCTGAAGTATGGGTATCATCAGATTAGAGTGAAGAAGAAGGATATACCCAAGACAGCTTTTAGGATGAGGTACGAACACTACGAGTATTTAGTTATGCCTTTCGATGTAACTAATACTACAGCAGTGTTTATGGATTATATGAACATGATCCTTATACCGTTTCTCGACAAGTTTGTAGTGGTGTTTATAGATGATATTCTTATTTATTCCCGTTCTTGGGAAGAGCATGAGAAGCATTTGAGGATAGAGTTACAGGTGTTGAAGGATCAACAATTGTATGCTAAGCTTTCCAAGTGTGAGTTCTGGATTGAGGATGTTCTTTTTTTGGGACATGTGATCAATAAGGTTGGGATATAAGTAGATCCATCTAAGGTTGAGGCAATACTTAAGTGGGAAAGACCTAAGTCAGTAAGTGAGGTGATGAGTTTTCTTGGATTAGCGGGATGCTATCGGAGGTTTATAGAGGGTTTCTCGAAGATTGCTTTGCATATGCAGTTGACGAGAAATGGTACAACTTTTATTTGGATGGATGATTGTGAGAAAAGTCTTCAAGAGTTTAAGAATAGGTTGACCACATCACCAATACTGACTTTGCCAGACCCTTTAGGACAGTTTGATGTTTATTGTGATGCGTCATACCAAGGTTTGGGTTGTGTTCTGATGCAAGAGGGAAGAGTTGTGGCTTATGCTTCAAGGCAATTAAGAGTTCATGAGAGGAACTATCCGACCCATGATCTGGAGTTGGCAACAATAGTGTTTGCATTGAAGATATGGCGACACTATCTGTATAGAGCTAAGTTTACTATGTACAGTGATCATAAGAGTTTGAAGTATTTGTTCGATTAGAAGGAGTTGAGCATGAGGCAGCGAAGATGGATGGAATTTATTAAGGATTATGAGTTTGACCTACAGTACCATCCTGGGAAGGTGAATGTAGTTGCGGATGCGTTAAGTAGGAAATCTTTGCATGTGTCCGTGATGATGGTAAAGGAGATGGAGTTGATCGATCAGTTCAACGATCTAAACCTAGGTATGGAGTTGACTGAAGATAAGATTTGCATAGGTATGGTAACCATTAGTAGTGAGTTTCTCAGAGAGCTTAAGGATAAAAAAATTCAGGATCGGTATCTGTAGGAGATGAGTAGAGGTATAGATTAGGGTAAGGTGTCTGAGTTCAGTAGAAGTTCAGATGGTGTGTTGAGGTTTAGAGACCGGATATACATGCCAGAGGACATAGAGCTTATGAAGATGATCTTAGAAGAGGCACATAAGAGTAAGTTGAGTTTTCACCCCGAAGCCATGAAGATGTATCAGGATCTGAAGAAGATGTTTTGGTAGCCGAGAATGAAGAAAGAAGTGGAAGAGTATGTTTTATCTTAACTGGTGTGTCAGAAGGCTAAGATAGAGCATCAGAAGCCTGCTGGTTTGTTGCAGTCGTTGGATATCCCAGAATGGAAGTGGGATAGTAGAGTTATGGATTTTGTGGTTGGATTACCACAAAATCAAAAGAGGTATGATGCGATTTGGGTTATCATTGATAGGTCGACGAAGTGTGCTCACTTCTTACCTATTGGTGAGAGTTATAGTTTGGAGAGGTTGACCCAGATCTATACCAGAGAGGTTGTCAGGTTGCATGGTGTGCCGTCGAGCATTATCTCTGATCGAGATCCTAGATTCACATCTAGATTTTGGAGACGGTTGCACAATACGTTGGGGACGAAGTTGAGGATGAGTTCTGCTTATCATCCCCAGACGGATGGATGGTCAGAAAGGACGATTCAGTAATTGGAGGATCTCTTGAGAGCCTATGTGTTGGAGCACACTGGCAGTTGGGATGAGTTCTTGCCTTTTATTGAGTTTACATATAATAACATTTTCCACAGCAATATCGGGATGGCACCGTATGAGGCTTTGTATGGCAGGAAGTGTAGGACCCCGTTGTATTGGTATGAGATTGGGGAGAGCCAAGTGTTGGGTCCTGATATGGTGTAGCACACAACGGAAGATGTTAGAAAGATCAAGGAAAAGATGAAGGAAGCACTGGATAGGCAGAGGAGCTACAGTAACAAGAGGAGGAGACCTTTAGAGTTCTATGAGGGTGATCACGTGTTTCTGAGAGTCACTCCGAAGATTGGAATTGGTACTACTATCAAGTCTAGAAAGCTTACTCCTAGATTCATTGCACTTTTCTAGATTCTTCGACGGGTTGGTCCAGTTGCCTATCATATTGCTTTACCAACTAACCTTTCTAATCTTCATGACGTCTTTCATGTCTCTCAGTTGAGGAAGTATTACCCTGATCCTTCTCACGTACTTGAGTCTGAGTCTATAAAACTCTGAGAGAACCTAGAGTATGAGGCTTTACCTGTTAGGATCGCAGATAGAAGGATTAAGGAGCTTTGCTGTAGACAGATTCCTTTGGCCAAGGTTATTTGGGATGAGACCACAGGAGTTGCTACTTGGGAGCGTGAGGAGGACATATAGCGGCAGTATCCACATCTTTTCCGAGGTACGTAAATTCCAAGAACAAAATTTCTTTTAAGGGGGTATTAATGTAACATCCATGTTTTCAGACCTTGATTGTGTGTCTAATATGCATGTTATGTATGTGGAACCTTGTTCGAAAAGTACACGAGCGATCGGCTTCGAATCGAGCGAGAACAGAAACTAGGGTTTTTGGGATAGCAGGGGAGCGCTTGAGCGTGGTTATAGGGGAGCTTGAGCATCCAGGGGGTCCAACCACGTGTCAAGTAGTGACACACGGATGGGACACATGTCACAAAACTTCTCAATGAAGTTATGATTCAGCACCAGCGCTCGACCGCTTGGACATTGGCGCTTGAGCACCAGAGCACTGGGACATTGGAAAGTCCATGCTCGAGTGTTGGAAGGGAAAATTAGGAAAAAAAAGTCTGATGAATGGTAATTTAAGTTACTATTTGAAAGAAGACAGAAGTGAGAGTTAGAGAGAGAGGAATGGAGACTAGGAGAGAGAATGAAAGTTCCGGAGCGAATTCCGAGCAATCCGTTCGTCCTATCGAAAGTTCGAATTCATCACTGTGTTCATGGCGATGTGTGCTTCATAACTCTATATCCATTTTCTCACATAGGCTAACGTAAGCCTATGCTCTCTTTATGCTGACAAGTTGTCGGTGATGGTATTGAGGATCTCTCTTTATTCGATTATTGGTTTCAAGTTTCATTTTAATATTAGGGTTACATGTGACGTGTGCTTCATATTGATGCATTAAGGTGAATTTTTGGAGCCCCAGAGGTAGCGGAACAGCGCATGACAGATTCGTGAGATTGTGGGGAGTGCTCGTTTCATTGTCTCGGAGCTTCCTTTATACACCTCAGGTGGGAGAAAGAAGCCACATATCGTCGGAAATGGCTAAGTAATATATTCTACAATAATGGCACTGGGCGACCTAAACCCTACTAGTGAACGAATAATTAACAATGTCAATATCACATTGGCGACTACTTGGTAGTACCAATGATGATATGGAGATTGTAGGTTTATCACCATTATGTTAAATTTTTGATATTCGTGGTTGCATGATTTTACCCATTGAGCTACTTGCTATGTGCTGTTTGTTTTAACATGTTTAGTATGCTTATCTGTGATATATGAGCATTTATTATTGTTTTATTATTGATAACATGCTCTGTGATAACATGCGATATCTGTCGTTATGTGCTTAGTTGGGATTCTAGGCATTGATATACGATGTTTTGGAGAGATGCATGTTGAGGAGCGTACGACGTGAAACTTAGTTGTGCCTAACCTAATTAATTAATATTTTAATTATAATGAGTTTATGTGATGTGACTTGAGGCATGTTATGAGATGAGTATGTAAGGTTGAGGCACTAGGTCATTACCCGATACGAGTCGGTGAGACTCATATAGATGCATGGTGTTGTTCACGGTCGTGTGAGTGGAACACATGAGGTCAGAGTATCCGATTATGAATATCGGATGTCACGGGTCAGCTCCCTAAACGGGAATGGGGGAAACTACCATGATACTCTTGCAGTCCTTGTTGAGCCGTCCAGTATCCTAACAGGAATGGGGATACTATTGTATATTGTGCAGTTATTCCCTAATGGGAATGGGGTAGTGTCATTCTTTGAATGAGCGCCCTAACGGGAATGGGGGTGTGCACCGACATTTATGGACGAGCCGCTTGGACGACCGACTCATATCCCTAATCAGACAAGGGATCCGTGACAGGATTATATGGTGGCCACGTCAGCATACAGGACCAGTTGCATGAGTGCGAAGGGTAGAGTGTAACAGTCGTGATTTTAATATTTGGTCATGCGTATGATTATGAGGTTTAAGACTTGGATTAGATGATTAATATGTGGATTAAGGTCTAGGAACCTTTGCATGGGAAGTACACAATCATTTGGCGTCAGGAAGAACGTGAGCGTATTCTAGGGTTTCCGTATATTGTTTAAAAGGTTTAAGTATGTGAAATATGAAATTTATGTTTGAGGGATAGATTAGGCATATTTGAAGGCTTGAGATTGTTCGTTAGTTATAGAAGAGTCTATAACTTAAATTTGAGACCAATCGGACGTCGAACGGACTCAATGCGACGAATCATAAAAATAAGGGTTCTGGTCAATGGTCAACTCTCAAGCATGACCTACTCCACGCTCAAGCATGGAGGTCTACCAGACAAGCCCTGGCATTGACTCCACGTTGCAATCTCAGATTGGTTGCATGCGCGGTGGCGGTTAACTCACCACGTTCAAGTGTGGAGAATCCAACGCTCAAGTGTGACCCATCCCACACTCAAGCGTGGCGTGGTAGATTGACAAAAATAAAAAAGGGCATAGGGTGAAACATTTCACCCTTAAACGCGGCAGAGACAGAAAGCAAGAGTGAGAGAGTATAGAGAGATAGAGAGGGACTAGTGAGAGAAAGAGAGTTTAAACTCGATTCCCGACTCGATCGATCGTCCTACTTGGTAAAAATGCAACAGAGGCAGAAAAAGAGTTAGAGAAAGGTCGAGATAAAAAGTTAGAGAGAGAGCTTCAGGTCGAGAGTTCGAGCAATACGATCATCCAGACGAAATTTCGAGTATGCCGTTATGATTGTGGCAACGACGTCTTCTAAACCCAAGCTTCCTTTTCTTCTCTAAGCTAAGGTAATCTATACCTTTTTTATGCCGAAATGCCGTCGGTGATGGTATTGAGGTTATCTTTCTATTCGTTTATAGGTTTTCAATTCCGACTTCAAATTAGTTTACCTGTAATGTACGGTTCGTAATGATGCATTCAGGTGAAATTTTGGAGGTACGGAGACCCTTATAGCTTGCGTGGAAGATTTTAGAGGGAGAGGATAATGTTCGTTTAGTTGCTTCTAGGTTATCCTACGACATCTCAAGTGGGAGAAAGAAGCCATCCAACGTCGGAAATGGCTAAGTAACATTTATTTCAATAATGGCGTAGGGTGACCTAAACCTTACTAGTGAGCGAGTAACAGACAATATCTATATCACCTTGGTAACTACCTACTGGCACCACTGATGATATAGAAATTGTAGGTTTATCATTGTTAAGTTAAAAAAATGACATTCGAGGTTGTATTGTTTTGGTATGTTAAATTGCTCATGGTGTGCTGTTTGAAATATTATGATGTGTTTGGGGTAGTTATGTTTATTTTCTTATTTGATTATGGTGATTAGGTTTATGTTATCAATAATTATATTATTATTCTAATATTTTAAGATGCTTGAAATAATAACATGATTGGTGGTGCTATTATGCTTAGGAATTTCTAGGTGATGATACATGATGATTTTATGGTGATGTATGTGGGACACATGACATATGTTTTAGAGGTGCTTAACCTAAGAAATTAATATTGTAATACGATGAGATTGAGGATAGGGTTCCTTCTATTGTACCTTATGACTGTTCTTAGATGATGATGATGATGATATATAATTGGCAAAGGATTACTAATTTACCTCTAAAATTGGCAAAGGATGAGATAGCCTCTTCATCAAATTTTTTTGTTTTGAAAGAAGCGGCCATAATTGGTGTATTAGTGCCGGGATCCTTAACACCAGGGAGTTGAAAAGAGTTATTTGGAGGTAGCTCTTTTAACCTACTCACCATTTTTTAAATGTCATACTATAATGACATTTGTTGTCTTATCTACAACTATCTTTGTTTGCCAAGGATAGTTAATTGAATATTTGACTGCATAAGCATGAAACCAGTCAAAAAATGGGATATTTGTCTTAATGTTATTAAGAAATTGGTAATATTTTTCCCGAATGTTGGACATGTTTGTTCCCTGATATTCTTGTAAGAACCACTCTCTTTGAGGTTTCCATTCCTCAGAGTAAAAGTCCTTCCTAAGGGATTCTTTATCTATAATAAACTCACAAATCATTATAAGATTCATTTAGGGAGGAATAGGTTGGAGTCTGAATTGATCATTGATCATCTTCCATTTGATAAACTGGTCTTGGGATAGTAGATTATGTATCTATTCCCTGTAGATTGATATTTGAAGCTTGGGATATTGTTGAAAAAGATTGCCTTGAAGGGACTGATCTAAAATCTTCCGACCTTAGACTGGGAGATCTGATTGAACTAAATGAATTTCTTCTTTCAAAGATTAGTTCAACTTGTCCTGTTTGAGATTGAACAATACTATTGAAGTTTGACGTTTCTCTTGGTAAAGTTGGTGAAGCTTTATCCAAGATCCATCTTTCTGGTAAGACTATGTCTTTCCAGAGGATTGTTCTTGGGACAATTACGTTTGCTTTAGTAACATCAGTAAGAAATAGTGTTGTCTCTCCTGATGTCCTAGTTCTAAGTACTTTAGAATTACAAGAATTCATAACCATGTATTGAATCCTGTAAAGCAAAGCTGCTGGGATCGATCCGGGTTTCATGTCTAAACCACGAATCTTGATATTTAGAAACAAAGAGTCTAAAATATTTCTATCTTGTAGATTCAATGTCCTATTTGGATAACAATTGAAGTAGATTGGACCCTGGCTTAGGCTAGTTTCTACAGTTCCAAAGAAAGAATCCTGAAATTTGTTATGCCTAACATCTCTTAAGCACATCAAGTTTGAAGCATTTAATCCTTCACGAATTAAAGGTTTAACAGCTACCTGAACATATCCTATATGCAGATATCTGTATCTTTGTTTATATTTTTTATTGTATCCATTGAGAGAAGATGAAATTCCTCACTCTCTGGATTGTTAGGGATGTTTTTCTCTACCATTTTGATAACTTAGTCAGAAATGGCAAAAAAACTTGCCTTCCAGTTCTTATAATTCTTTTTTTGGGATTTTTGGAATTTCCGAATTTTCAATATCTTGATTGATGTTTTCAAAACATATTTCCTCTTGGAAAATACCGGTTGGATTGTTGGGAATATCAGATTCCTGCAGAGAAAGAAGTAGAGGGTTGGGAAGAGCGAAAACTAAACTTTGAAAGAGAACGAGATAACATAGTATTCAATTATCTGATATCATTGCCTTCCTTTGGTAACATAGCAACAGTAAATACAGATCTAAGCCTTACCTTGCTGAATAATTTTAATAAAGCTTTACAAATTTTTTTTAAAAAAAACATTTTTATACAAATTTATACAAAAGCATTAGATCTTATTATCCTTAACCATAGTTGTACCTTTCTTTCTTAACCAAAAGCTACCTCAGAGTACTCATTTTTTGGTTTATCTTGCTCAAGCATTGGCAAATTAGACCTACTGCCTCATTACCTTTCGAGGTCTTACTGCTACAGCTTTTAAAAGACATACCAAAATATGAACACGGGGTCCTTACCAGTTGAGAGGTACCCAAACCAGTTAAGCATAATAATTTCAAAAAAAACTCTTTTATTTTTTTTACTTTATTTTTAGATTTTAAAGGTTTTAACACCTGAACAAATTGGAAAGAACTTAAATGTTTGCAAAAAAATTTCTCAAACTTTTGATCCCATTGGATTTAATTATTGGGATTATCAAACAGCTTGGTACAATGTTTTCTGGTACCAAAATAATCAAAACCGACATTCTTGGTTGATTTGCTTCAAAAAGAATGTCAATTATAAATTCCCACATTGGTTTGTCCATTGGTGGAAAATTTTTGGTCCTATTAAACAGATCCTTCCCCCAGAAGTCTTAGAAGGATACCAAACGTTTGAAAAATATTTTGATATCAAGGAAAGTCATTTTCTTGTAAATCTAATATTTTTCTCCAAATTCTCTCTACCATGGGTATTCAGTTGGCAGTACAAATACCAAAAAACAAGATCATAATCCAGGTATATTGCCAATACTTCAAAGATCTGCCTATGTCAAGTGGTGGGCAAGGTATAATTATGCAGCAGCCACTAGTGACAGCGTCGAAAATTGGTTTCAGCAGAATCCAAAATGGATGAAAGCAGCCAATCCAGAAACATGTGAGTTTCTAAATCAAAAATCACAAACAGTTTCAGTTTATATACATATATATGTATATATATATACATATATATGTATATATATATATATATATATATATATATATATATATATATATATATATATATATATATATGATTGTATGTTATGCGGCATGTGCTGGTTATTTATATAAAGTTTTTATTTCTTCTCCATATATATATCTGCTTAACGCTAATATCACGATTAGGTTTTAAATAAAATATGGTTTTCTTTAATGGGAAATCGAGGTGTCTCATTTGGTGGTATCAGAGCAGTTTGATTCTGCTCAGACTCCGAGGTTAGGGTGTAGTGGCCAATTTATTTGAATTCACATCGGATAACGACTATGTTTAGAAGTTGGGTAATGAGTCCGGACGTGATAATTAACATTTATGTGGCATATAATATTTGTATTCCAATTTTATGTAGTATTATATGTCATATGAATGTGAGATAATGATTTCTTTTACAGGATCATATGAGCTAATGTCATATGAATGTGAGCTAATGTTTAGAAATGTAACGGTCGTGATTTTATGATTTGGTTATACGTTTGATGACCAGGTTTAAGACTTGGATTAGCTGATTAATATGTGGATTAAGGTCTAGAAACCTTTGCATGGGAAGTACACAATCATTTGGCATCGGAAAGAACATGAGCGCATTCTAGGGTTTCCGTATATTGTTTAAAAGGTTTTAGTATGTGAAATATGAAATTTATGTTTTAGGGATAGATTAGGCATATCTGAGGGCTTGAGACTGGTCATTAGGTATAGAAGAGTCTATATCTTAAATTTGAGACCAATCGGGTGTCGAACGGACTCAGAATGCGATGAATCGTAAAAATTAGGGTTCTGGTCAATGGTCAACGCTCAAGCGTGACCTACTCCACGCTCAAGCGTGGAGGTCAACCAGACAAGCCCTGTCTTTGACTCCACGTGGTAATCTCTGATTGGTTGCATGCACGGTGGCGGTTACCTAACCACGCTCAAGCGTGGAGTATCCAACGCTCAAGCGTGACTCGTCCCACGCTCAAGCATGACGTGACAGATTTCCAAAAATAAAAAGGGTAGAGGGTGATACATTTCACCCTTAAGTAAAAACGCAGCAGAGGCAGAAAAGGAGTTAGAGAGAGGTCGAGATAAAAAGTTAGAGAGAGAGCTTCAGGTCGAGAGTTCGAGCAATCCGATCGTCCCGACGAAATTTCGAGTTACGCCGTTGTGATCGTCGTAACGACATCTTGTAAACCCTAGCTTCCTTTTCTTCTCTAAGCTAATGTAATCTATACCTTTTATGTCAAAATGCCGTCGGTGACGGTATTGAGGTTATCTTTCTATTCGTTTATCGGTTTTCAATTCCGACTTCAAATTAGGGTTACCTGTAATGTACGGTTCATAATGATGTATTCAGGTGAAATTTTGGAGGTCGGGAGACCCTTATAGCTTGCATGGCAGACTTGAGAGGGAGAGGATAGTGTTCGTTTCGTTGCTTCTAGGATACCCTATGACATCTCAAGTGGGAGAAAGAAGCCATCCAACGTCGGAAATGACTAAGTAACATTTATTTCAATAATGGCGTAGGGTGACCTAAACCCAACTAGTGAGCGAGTAACAGACAATATCTATATCACCTTGGTAACTACCTAGTGGCACCACTGATGATATAGAGATTGTAGGTTTATCGCCGTTAGGTTAAAAATATGACATTCGAGGTTGCATGGTTTTGATGTGTTAAATTGCCCATGGTGTGTTGTTTGAAATATTATGATGTGTTTGGGTTAGTTATGTTTATTTTCTTATATGGTTATGGTGATTATGTTTATGTTATCAATAATTATATTATTATTTTAATATTTTAAGATGCTTGAAATGATAACATGATTGGTGGTGATATTATGCTTAGGAATTTCTAGGTGATGATACATGATGATTTTATGGTGATGTATGTGGGATACATCACATATGTTTTAGAGGTGCTTAACCTAAGAAATTAATATTGTAATATGATGGGATTGAGGATATATATATTTATGTTGAGGTTATTTTACGAGATAGTGATGAGAGGTTAAGACACTAGGGTATGACTTAATTGATGTCAGTGATATTCATTCATATGCATGTTGTGGACTATATCCGTGTGTTGGGAACACACGAGGTCTGGAGTCCTCGCGGGACTGTCCCAATTTGAATTTTGGTTGTGCAGCTATATTTTCATTGCGTTGCATGAGCACCCTCAAGATCGAACCAGGGTGTGCACCGGAGCAAAATGTGCGGCTATAGTGCCATTGTGTTGCATTGGCATTCTCACCACGGATGACGATGTGCACCGGGATTCAGGGACGCACCGCTTGGACGACTGATTGAGAAGATGAGAGATACGTAACCGGATTGGTGGCAGCCACGTTAGCATACATAATCATTTGCATAATGGTAAAGGGTAGAGGAAATAATGTGTTTCGAGGATGATTGCATATATAGATATATGGTGATGCATGTTTGTATGCATGTTCCATGACGACCGAGGGTGGCTCGTTGACCCAGTTACCCGTTTTGTTGTATATACGGATCCGGTATCCGCGTATGTGAGGTTTGGGGATGGTCCACATTTTTGGATTGTCAGGACTTTCCGTCTCCGTCAGACCTTCCCGTTTTCAGTCTGTGTATCCTCCACCAATGTCGTCGCCGTATCTGCGGGCGGATCCTGACACAGAATTGATGGTTCTAGCACCAGTGATTCCCAAAGATCATGTCCGTCATAGCACTTATTATCGGCGACGTTTCCAGCATCCTCATCGAGGGAGTATCTCTGGTAGTAGTGGAGCAGCAACATCTGGACCATCAGTGAGACCACAGCAGCAGATGTACAGACGTGCATGCGGGGAGAGTCAGGGTAGCTCTATTCGTCCATGCTAGGGTTAGTTGAAGCCAGTGTGTGCTATGTACATAGGTTATGAGTGTGCGCCCAATTTTATGTACTTTTTGAGAGAGTTGTGTCTTTTCGCTTTATCTTTTATGTATTTTCCTTTTATACTACGGTTTGTACTATTGGGACCCTACTGATGGGGTACCCTTGACAGTATATGTTTTGTGTTATTTATATATGGAGTGTGATCTTATGTTCATGTCTTATTATTTAAAATTTTAAATATTTATGGTATTCTACTATATGTATGCTTAACATTATATCACGATTAAGTTTTGTTAATTAGATTTTTCTTTAATGGGACATCGAGGTTGTCTCATTGATGTTTTCTTGAACCTTTCCACATGAGTGAGTATTTTTTATGGGAGAGCAGCTTCTATTGTTGTGACTGCAAATCTTTAAACGTGCAAGGTTTGTCACGCTATGCGAACCTAGTGTTGGTGTGGCTTCAAACACTCAAGAGGGGTTTTGGGTGTGTGGGTGGGGGGGGGGGGGGGGGGGGGGTGAATTTAGTTTTCTAACTCTTTTTTCCCACTTAAAAACTTTGCCACAAGATCTTTACAAAAAAGAAAAGGGGTTTTCACAAATCTTGAATTGATGAAGATGATAAGATGATTTAGGAACATAATTGATAAATCACAAATCAAGTTCTAAATTCTATCAAACCAGATTTTACAGCATACAATTCAATCTTTAAAACTGTATATGATTGAATTTTAGCATTATAGTTCAAGATCAGGTTATGCTCCATTCAGTATTAACATCAACAATCAAGAACATGTGATATAGGTTCAGTTCAGTCTTTGCACATTAAGAACATAAACCAATGTTAGACTTTCAACATAAAGAACACATGATAGGCGGGGAACATAAATTAAAGGAGTTTGAGTTGAGAGATAACAACACAATTAGATTTATCCTGGTTCTGTCACCACCACTGTGACTTACATCCATTCCCCACTCCACATGTGGGTTTTCACATACTAACACAACAAGCTTTACCCATGTGCTTGAAAAACCTTTAACACCACAGAGCACTTTTCCACCTTGGGATACCACACCCTTATGAAAAGCCTCAATCAATGTTCTTTCTAACCTTAGGGATGCCTCACCCTAATCACACACAGAGAGATTCCTCACTCTCTTACAATCAAATAGAAAGAAAAGGTTTGATCTATAACTCTCAAAAGTCAGATACACAAATTGAAGCACTATGAGAAGAACACTTTCTTTTTTACAATATGGCTCAATGAAAGAAGATGAATGATTTCAAAAATTGATCTCTCAGATTGTAATTGATATGATTGATTTCTTGTAGAGTGTTCTTTCAATCCTAGTTTATATAGAAAACAAAATATGAACGTTGGGATCCATTGAAAACAGATTTGGATTGATAACTGATTCAGTTATTCAGTTTCAGGTTTCTTGAACATAGGTTGAGTACATGGATGTATTAGCCAAGAATCATACTGGTAACCACTGTACACCTGTGTAGTACATGGCTGTACGAGTTTTTCAAAATCTGATCTTGGTTTAACAACCAGTACACTCATTCAGTACATCTATGTATTAATGAACCTCAGATAATATGCAGCTATGTTATTTGAACACAAAATTTTGACACTGTATGTGACACAGTACATATTTATCTTTATCTCTCACTTACTTTTTATCTTCTTATATGCATGCATTCCAAAAATACATAAAAAAACCAAAGGTACACCAAATGGTGTCTTATTTTTTGTGTACAAAAATCATTTGCCCTTTAGAAACTTGAGTACACACTTACGTAGATTATGTACATGGCTGTATTCTGTTAACCTTTCAATAACATATCTGATTTCATATGTTACAGAGGTGTAGTACATCTATGTACTGAATATCAAAATTCATTTGTTCTTTTGTCAATTCCAGAAAAGATATACACCCATTAGATACATGGTTGTACTGACAAATAATTTTGTTAATTTCCAAAATTCATTTTCTTTATAGAACTTATTCCTTTTAATGCATGATATGAAAATGATTTTCTTTATGCTTCTTCAAAGAGATATTAGTGATTAAGAGAGGTTTCTCTTACAATCATCTAAGACTCAAAATTATATCTTCCTTTGAGCTTTGTCTTCATGATTCCTTGATCCTTGTCTTGCTTGTTGCTCTTTGAATTCTCCAAGTTGCTCTTTTGAATACTTCAAGTTCCTTTTTGCATATTCCTCTTTAATTTTTAATTGAACTTGATATTCTCAGCTTGATACCTGTCTTTGCAATTGGATACCAAAAACACTTGCACACACATTAAATGATATGTTTGTCATTTATCAAAATCTCTTGTATATTCAGTCTTACACCTAGCACCCGTAAAGCATGATATTTGTTAATTGATTTTTTTTTATATCAAATTCATCATGACAAATTGGCTATGTGTGGAATTACGGGTCAAGTTTTGATTATTTTGCTACAATGCGTTTAGAGGCTTGTTTCCATAGCATCAAGTAATAGAGGCAAGCAATAGTAACTTCATGTAGTATACATGTATGTTGTAATATCAGGAAATAATAATAAAAAATTAATAAAATTATATATATATAAAATTAACTGTAATAGATGACTTTGTTTTATGGAATCCATTTTCTCTATGATTACACACACACACACACACACACACACACACACACACACACACACACACACACACACACACACACACACACACACACACACACACATATATATATATATATATTGTATTGTGGCATTGATAATGAGAAACTAAGGTGTAAATGAATAATCATATAATTAGTAAATGTATGAAAAATACATGTTGTTTCTTTGTCTAATCAACCTTTTGATGGTGATGGACTTAGAGGACATGATTGTGTCATGTGAATTATTTTTATTTTGTGATGTTGAGCATATTTAGTAAGACTTGGTGTATCCGACCGGTTAGCGGACTCAACTCATATATAAATGACACCGTCGAAGAAGATGACTCCAGTGAAAGAACCCTGGAGTTTAGAGGGTAGTTATGCAGTGACCGGGGTCACTTGTCGGTTAGTGGATTCGACTGGGGTATAAATGTGGTCGTATGAGTGGGATACTTTAGAGAACAACTCCAAACGGAAAACAAACATCTTACTCAATGGTTAAACAATTGCAATGCAACTTAAGAGTTGCAATGATGATATGGTTTGAGTACATGTTATTGTATGACATGACAAATGTGTATATTTATATATGTGATACATCTGATTGTGTTTGTACACCCTCACTGAGTTCTTATACTCACCCCCGCCCTTTTTGGTTCAACTTCAGGTACTCCACGAGGGGATCAATCTCAGGGAGCCCATGCACAGGAGTAGTGTGGGAAGTTGCTGTAGATTGATTATTTCTTTCATTTTTGTCTAGTCATATGAGATACCTCTTCATTTGTTTGAACTTTAGGACTATTTTCTTTTTGGTTATAAACTATTTCTTTTCATTTAAACTCTGATGTAGACTCAGAGCCACCTCACCTTATTGTTTGGAATAATAATTTACTCTGATATTTACTTTGATATTACATAATTACCTATGTTGCGATGTGACTTATACGTGCTTGATAGGTCTTGGGGATGGGACATTATGGTCTCATTTTGGCTGGTCTAGAACGCCTAAGTTGGGTTCTAATAAAGTGGTATCAGAGTCAATGGTTATAGGTCCTGAGCGATATCAGGAACTAATGGAGTCTATAATAATCAAGGTCGTTAAAACCGGACCAGGCCAAGCCAGGTTCGACAAGTCGGACCAGGAACCGGCTAGCCATCCGGTTCGAATGATGCCCATAATTGTTCAGTTAAAAAACCAGATGAAAAATCGTCAAACCGGTACAAAATCGGGTAAAACCGGTGGTTTATTGGTTTTTAGTGATTCAGGAAAAAAATTGCTCCTCTGTTCCTCTTGAATTCGACAACCTCTAGTGATCTCCGATGATGTCATTTACTTCTTCTTCGACTTGTAAGCGTTATAGGGAGGACGAGCTATAGAGGAAGCAGAGAGAAGTGGAGATAAGTCAAAGAACAAAGTGCAAAAGAGGAGAGAAGTCAAAGAATGAAGCGCATCACAAGAAGAAGGGTGAGGTCGAAGCGTCGAACCGTTAACTACTAAAACGTGTCACAGAAAGAAGATGGGTGCCAGAACGTGTTACAGAAGGAAAAGAGTGAGACGGGTTGAGAGCGATGGATTTATGAAGGAGAAGATGAAAAGGGGATCTAGATTAATTTGCTTTTGATTGTGCAGAAAGTGTAAACGGATTTAGGTCCATCAAACCCAGACTTCTTTTTTATTTTTTAAATGTAGAATAGGCTTTCAGAAGCCCAACTTTAATTTTGTTTTCATTTATTTTATTTTATGATAGTTGGAACTTGGACAAACACATATAATACACCTTTGGGTTGATGGGTCTTTAAAATTGGTTTTGTTTTTTACACTTTTGAGAGCAAATACAAGAACTATTTTTATAACTTTATTAGTTTAAAATGCAAAAATATTTTATACTGTTAAGAAAATCAGAAGAATTTAAGATTTATGTTAATATTACTTTTATATTATATTAAAAAAAATAAAAGTTTTATTTAATTTTTACCGGTTTAACCACGGTTGGACCATTGAACCTTGAACCGGTGCCTTCATCAATTCAATGATCGGTCCAATTTTAAAAACATTGGTAATAATTCTCGATCCTGGGCTGGAGTTGTGCCAGAAGTCATTAGTAACTAATCTGCGATTATTTGAAAGAATACATAAAATAGTGAGGATCTCATATGACTATTCGAAAGCACAAACCTGAGATGGATGGTGTAATTGCTTTTGATAGGGGGTTGATGTAGGTATTTATGTCTAGAATTAATATTGAAAATTTGAAATATGATGTTTGTTTTCCTTTTGAAGAATGGCAAGAGGTAGAGGAAGAGGAACTGCTCGATCTCGCGGAGGCAATGCAAGGCCTCCATGAGGCAGAAATTAGCACCCACCACAACAGGAAGTGGTGATCCTAGAGGCTCTTCAGGCAATCCTGCAACAGATAACGCATGTGATTGTTGTGATACAAGGGGCCTTAGAAGTCAATAAATCATCAGGGTAACCAGTGGGCTCATCCTAGTACGATAAACAGTGCACTTACTCATCGCCCCCCAGGAGAAATTATCATTTTTGAGGGTGCCGTGAGCAGATTGCGGTGTTTCCTATGGAGCATCTAGTTACCCCACTTGCAGCCATTGTAGAAAACAACAAGATGGACTGTGTACTAGAAGGGGAGAATGAGTTTGTTATACTTGTGGACAATCTGGTCATTTCAAGAGGGAGTGCCCTATGAATGTTGATATGATCATGGATACTCAAGGACAACGGGTCCCACACTTAGGGGACATTAAAGGACCAATGACCTATGCAAGACAAAGAAGAGTCCAAGATGCAGTGCAAGAAGTAGTGGTCAACCATTTGACTTTCAAGCAAGCATTGGAAGAGAGATCTACATTGGACCTCTTATACATTGAAGTCTTCACCACTTAGTGTAGGAACTTTGTAATAAATGTAGAAAAAGATCTATGTAATAAAAGTTCTTTTTCCTACAAGCACTTTAGGAATAGTTTAGAGCATTGGGCTTAGGAAGTTTGGCTAATTGGGCCAATTAGACCAACATAGCACATGGGTAGGAAACATTGGGCCAAAATCAAAGCCCACACTTGAGATTAGGAGTAGTGAGGCGCTAGATTGGTCTTAGAGGAAGATGAGCTTCATGCCATCACCTATAAAAGGAAATCATGTATTCATTTCTTCATTCAATGAAACATTTGATAAGTTTTCTCATTTTGAGATTAGAAAGCGTTGAAAGAGTTCTCCTTTTGAGAGATTCCTTAGTTGAACCTTGATTCTCATCTAGAGTTCTAATACTGTAGTGGCAAATCTTCCCCAAATCTTATCATCCACTCCCCTTAGTGGATTGAATATGGCGCCATTCTTCCATCGTCTTCCTAATTCTATTTTCTCTTTCAATTTTCGTAGCTTTTCTTGTAGTTTAATTCATATAATTGTACTTCTTCTACTCTTTTTGGTTTCCTTGATTCTCCCTTGAGAATCAAGTTTATGATCTTGTTCTTCATCTATAATTGTTTGATCTAGAATTTTCAATAATCAAATTCAAAGAAAGATCCTAAAACTAAGTTGATCCACCTTAGATGACAGCATGTGGTATCATGAGCTAGTTCTTTGAACTTAAATTGTTGAAAATTTGGATCAAAAATTGAATTCCATGATCATTTGAATTTTTGGCGCCACAATCTTCATCAGAATATTTTGACCAAGGCGCCACTTACTTGAAATATTTGAAAATCGGAATTCAAATTGTGTTCAATTGATGATCATAGATCTAGAATTTGAATTGTTGAAAGTAGATCATTCTTGAATTTTGGTGAAACCCCCTCCCCCCGGTCCCAAAAAAAAAATTGAAGTAGGCGCCAACTTGCATGAAATGCATAGTTAATCATGTGTTGCATGTGAATTTGGTGTGCATTTGAAAAATTCGAGCATTGATTGATATACCTTACATTGTGAATTTGATCAAAATCTTATTCAAATTCAAGATTCACAAAGTAAGAGTATAACATCCCTGGCTGCTTTATGGATTGATGACTGTCCCCACAAACCAACACGGGTTTTTTCAGTGTGCTTTGTCATCACTCACACGTTTCCTAGGAAAACTTTCCAGGAGGTCACCCATCCCAGAATTGCTCAAAGTCAAGCACGCTTAACTGTGGATTTCTTAAGTGATGGGCTACCTAAAAGAAGATGCATCTTATTGGTATAGGTAGTACCAATCAATTCCTATAAGCCATCCTAAACTCTATAGTCCCATACCTACGCAGTCTCAAGATCCCTCTCATTCTGGTGTGTTCATTAATGTGTCCCTCCGACTAGAAGCCTGACAGGAGCCGCTCCTTATCCGTTCCTTCTTGCACCGGTGACCACTCCCCGCCCTCGTCAGCATCGGGTGTCACATGGCCACCAGCTTCCGCTTGGTTCGTCCTGGAACCACACCGTACTGGGACAGGTGCCGCTCTAATACCATTTGTAACATCCCTGGCTGCTTTATGGATTGACGATTGTCCCCACAAACCAGCACAGGTCTTTTTAGCGTGCTTTGTCCTCGCTCATACGCTTCCTAGGAAAACTTCCCAGGAGGTCACCCATCCCATAATTTCTCCAAGTCAAGCACGCTTAATTGTGGAGTTCTTAAGTGATGGGCTGCCGAAAAGAAGATGCATCTTGTTGTTATAGGTAATACCAATCAATTCATATAATCCATCCTCAACTCTATAGTCTCATACCTGCACAGTCTCAGGATGCCTCTCATTCCAGTGTGTTCATTAATGTGTCCCTCCACCTAGAAGCCTGCCAGGAGCCAATCCCATGCCTTCTTGCACCTGAGACACCCCGTTGTGCCCCGGTGTTTTATTAGACTAAAACCTCATTAATTAATTTCTTACTTGTGCGCTTAATATGAAAATACGTAGAAATTAAAAACTTAACTTATGACGTATACAACTTCATATAGAATACACATCACAATATAAATATATTAAACATATTACAAAACACTGTTGAGGGTATCCTTTCAGTAAGATCCCTCACAAGCATATACTTAAACGAAAGTTAAACAAAGAGGAAACATATAAAAATACGCCTCACGAGACACACTGGCCATAACTACTAGACCCTGATCACCATGGGTCACAGCTCGTCCACCAGCCTTTGGTTCGTAGGGAGTTTCATCCAACTCATCCTGGTTACGCTCATCCATAGGGTCTTATCGTACGATTCCACAAGGAGATAAAATACAACATACAGAAATATACAGGGGATAATAAACAGTTCTATCATCAAAAGCAGAAAAGATTCATAGTACATTATACATAATTGTCACAGACAATCAATACACCTTACTAAAAAATCATCCTCAAATTAATATATCATCCTCTATCCTCAATCTCATGCTACTCAAGGATACCATAGCTGCACACCTATTTCTAAGGTGGAAGTGGTCTCGCGAGAACTCTTGATTTTACATGTATTATATTACCAATACACAAATGTGTTTTACGTGCATTATATTACCAATACACGGTATATTATATTACCAATACATAGATGTATTTTACGTGTATTATATTACAAATACACGGTGCATTATATTACCAATACACAGATATCCTTGTGTATTATATTACCAATACATGGTTGTGGTCAACAGCACCTATACTTGAATCTCACCAACCCGTTTTAACAACTTCCTAGTGCCTTAACCTTCCATTAGAACTTGACACATATTCTATGCCATAACACCTCTTGAACATACATCATCTAGGTTAGGCACTTCTAAATCATTATTATCCTCACACACAAAATAGTCATCTCTTAGACAATATATATATCTTTGCTTAAAAACCACTAAGCATAATAATACAAACCAGGTAGATCATGCATAACACAATATCAATCAAAATATTCCCATACCACCAACATACCACAAAATCAATTCAATAAAGGTAATAAAATCAAATCAACCATCAACAATATAAAATCAACCTAATATCGATAAACCTACAATCCCTGAATCACCATTGGTTTTTCAGAAAAGGTTTCCAATGTGATTTTGGTCTTATCGATTACTCGACTACTAGTAGGGTTTAGGTCGCCCTACACAATTATTATATAATCTACCACTTATCCATTCCGACGATTGGTTAGTTCTTTCCCCCACCTGGGTTATCACCGGGATTCTGAAATCGAAGTTCCTCGTTATCATGCCACACGTTACCAATTCCTCCTTCAACCAACATCACATAACAACGATTAATCAAACATTTCCCACTAGGTTCACTTTAATACTAGGTTCGACCTCTAATACAAAATGAGGCTAGGATTATTTTCTCATTCTAATCTTTTGGATTCTAGGTGTTTAGGTCTTAGATAACTAGAATAAATTGTTAGAATTGGAAAATATGAAACAAAATCCTCTAACCTCTAAGGTTAGGGTTTCGGCCTTGAACATAAAAATAGGTTATAAAATTTATTTGGGTTCCAACCCTTGGATCATAAAAGTATAAGTATCTAAAAGCATAAAAACCATAATCTTAACTCATCAACATTTTAAAACATTTCTACATAATCTTGGAAGAAATAGATCTAAGACTTGAAATAGATAAAACTTGTTGAAACTTAAGATTAGTTGAGGATTAGGAACATAGAAACCCTAAATAGTTTAGATCTAACCTCATTTAAGTTAAAAAAATTGAACAAAACCTCATTTGTCCATTTAGTCATAGGTTCGGCCTCTTTACAAAAATACAGGAGGAAAATTTTGCTTGACGTATGCTCTTGGATAATGAAAGTAGAGATCATAACTAGATCATATAAATTGGTTTCACGTTTTTATGATTTTTCTACAATTTTCTAGAGATTTTAGAAGCTTATAGATCTAAGAAGATCAAAAGGATGAACATGGCATAAACTCAACAAATAAGTGAAGAGGATAACTTAGATGAGTAAGAAGAAGAAGTTTTATGTACCCTTGGAGCTTGAAGGAAATGAGTGAAGATGATGAATTCTTGAAGAAAATCAATGGAGTTTTGAAGTGAAGAACTTGGTTATGTGAGTGTAAAGTGTGAAAATGAAAGAAATTGAGTGTTTATATAGAGGGAGAGAGAGAAACTGGCGTGTGGGGGAAGGAGAGTGAGGGACTTGGGCTCCAAGTTTTTCTAAGATGTGTTTGGTTGGAGAAAGTGAGAGAAAAATGGGTTTTTGGATTAAAATACATTATATTCAAAAAGTGTAATGATGGTTACTTTATGATGTGACCTTTGACTCACATCAACATGTCACTCCTTTTCCAACAAGTCACATTGGTCATCTCAGCTCCCCATCCTGCTTCGTTGTGTACCCGGTTAAAGTTTCCGATCATAGTTTTCGACGATTTCGCCCGGAAAATATATTATATTTTAATTTCGAACGTCAAATTTCCAAAATTACTAAAGTCATTGGAAGCACGACAAAAACACTAACCATTTCATTCACGGGTCAAAATTAGGCTTTCTACTCTGTAAACTTTACTGTCAGTGAAAACACTGATTGGGTTTCGTCCGAATTTTCAACCCGAAATTTTACCGTAACCTTCTACCATAAAGTAGACTATGAATAAGATTTTATTTTATTCAAAAGCACTTTCTAACTCTCAGATTAAAATATAATTAATTATATTTTAATCGGTTGAACAACATAATTAAAATCAGCCTAAGCCTTGGTATGACGCATCACAGTATACGTCAAACTGTCCTAGTGCGTCTGGTAAGATCAACACAGGTGATGTAGTCAACCTGTACTTCAGTTTTTGAAAACTTTGTTCACATTTGTCCGTCCATACAAAAGCTATATTTTACCTCGTTAACTGCGTCATAGGCAACGCAATCTTCGAGAATATCTCTATGAACCTCCGATAATATCCATCTAGTCCTAGGAAACTTCGTACTTCACTTTCTGACTTAGGCCATTCCCACTTAAGAACCGCCTCAACCTTAGCTGGATCTACGACTATTCCTTCTTGGTTAATCACATGACCTAGGAACTGAACTTCCTCAAGCCAAAACTCACACTTGGAAAGTTTGGCATAAAGCTGTCTATCCTTCAAAACTCGCAACACCAATCTCAAATGTTCTTCATGCTCTTCCTGTGTACGAGAATAGATAAGAAAGTCGTCGATGAACACAACAACAAACTTATCGTTGAACGGTTTGAAAATTTTGTTCATGTAATCCATGAACACGACTGGCGCACTAGTTACACCGAAAGGCATAACTAAATACTCATAGTGCCCGTACCTCATCCTAAAAGCCGTGTTGGGTATATCTTCCTTTCTTACTCTGATCTGATGGTACCCAGATCTTAAATCAATCTTAGAGAACATTACTTCTCCTTAACAAATAACACCGGTGCTCCCCTCGGTGAAACACTTGGTCTGATAAACTCTTTTCCTAACATGTCATCCAATTGTTCCTTCAACTCTGCCAACTCAACCGGTGACATCCGATAAGGTGCTATAGATATAGGCCATGTCCCTGGTACGATATCTATAGTGAATTCCACTTCTCTTTCCGGTGGCAAACCTGGAACGTCTGGAGGGAAAATTTCAGGAAACTCTCTCACAATAGGCATAAAATCTATGCTGGGAGTCTCATTAGCATCCACTGCGAAAAGCATCACAAACTGTTGAGAGTTGTCACTCCTCATAGAAACTCCTTCATTGGCAGATGCTATACTGTAAGGTTCAAGAAATGATAAAGTTTTGCTAGAACAATCTAGCACTACATGGTTAGTCAAAAGCCAATCCATGCCAAGAATAACATCTATCTGTTGCATAGGCAAACAGATAAGGTCTACAATAAATATCATATTCTCAACAACGATAGAACACTGTAAACAAATAGACATAGTAGTCAAAGGATTATTGGTTGGAGTAGACACTGTAAGGGTATACGGTAATTTAGAAATAGTTAAGTTAAAATGATCCACGCACCCATGCGAGATAAAAGAATGCGTAGCGCCTGAGTCAAACAATATATTCGAGAGTCTACCAGCTATCAAACACATACCTTGTATAAGATCAGCAGATTGAGAGGATTCAGCTCCCCTCACGGTAAACACTCTTTCAGTGGCTTGAGGTCTGGCCACTCGTGGTCTTGCTGCTGGGACTCCTCTTCCAGCTCCACCTCTATTGTCTCCAGTTCCTCTTCCGGCAGCTGTCGGTTGTTGCATAACCCTTTGTTTGCAATCTCGTGCCACATGACTTGGTTTCCCACAGTTGAAACAGCTGGACCTATTTGTACAGTCTCAAGCATATTGCGATCCTCCACATCTGAAGCAAACTAAACCTTGCGGTTGCTGACCCGCTCTAGCCACTAGTGCTGGTGTCGGTGCCGGAGTTTGCCCGGGTCTCGCATATGGTCTCTGGCTCCACTGAGATCCACTTCCTCCGCACCTCTGGAAACTTGATAGGTTAGGACCTCCACTCCTCAGTTGTTTATGCTCATTGCCCATCCATAGGTCTATAATTTCAATGGCACTGCATCTCTCGACTAGTTCTGGGAAATACTGTATGTCAAGAGACACTACAGCCCTCTGCAGTTCATCTCTGAGTCCTTCCTCAAATCTTCTACATTGCCAATCCTCACTTGGAAACCTCTGATACAATTCCGAAAACTTGATCAAAGCCTCAAAACGTGATGCATACTCACCAACGGACATGTTGCCTTGTTTGAGGTTTGTGAACTCCTTTTCCTTTTCATGTCTAACTATACCCAGAAAATACTTCTCGAAGAAGCAGTCAGTGAATAGTTTCCAGTTAATTATTCTACCTTCAGCCTCCAACAACCTCTTCTTGCCTCTCCACCAGAACTCTGCTTCTTCAGTCAACATGAAGGTAGCATAAGTCACTTTCTTCTCCTCGCTGCAACGTATAATAGC
Source organism: Sophora flavescens (assembly GCA_030762895.1). Taxonomy (NCBI): domain Eukaryota; kingdom Viridiplantae; phylum Streptophyta; class Magnoliopsida; order Fabales; family Fabaceae; genus Sophora; species Sophora flavescens. The sequence continues at coordinate 90,671,991 of CM061066.1, forward strand.
AAATAACTTTTCAATCTCTTGTATCCACCATTCCGCCTTCTCTAGGTCATACTCTCCTCGGAATTAAGGTAGCCTTCCATTCATAAAATTAGTCAATCCTGCATCTTCAGCTGCTACCGCCCTTCTCTGATTCTTAATTTCTAGCTACTCGTTGTTCATCTGCAGCATTTCAGAATTCTGATAGGTTTGAAATAGCATAGCAGCAGCTAGGGTTTCCATTGCATTTGGAGTCGAAGATGATCCTCCTCCATTCTCAGTATTATTAGCATTACCATTGACAGCTCCAATAATCCTTTCTAGAGTTCCGTCACCACTGTTAGTTGGACGTCGACTTCCGCGAGCCATGATTCTGTTAAAAGAAATCACCCGCTCTTATTAGTATGACATATAATACTATATAGACAAGTATATAAATACCATATGCCATACTAATATTAACCTCTCACATCAGATTAGGACAGACTACCCAACTTCTAAGCATAGTCAAAATCCGATGTGGATTCAACTAGACACGGCCAGTAACAACATCCTAAACCTCGCAGTCTGTGATTTTGATCGGACATAACCCCACAGTCTGTTTTAGAACCAAACTGCTTTGATACCAAAATGAGACACCCTGTTGTGTCCCGGTATTTTATTAGACTAAAACCTCATTAATTAATTTATTACTTGTGTGCTTAATATGAAAATACGTAGAAATTAGAAACTTAACTTATGACGTATACAGCTTCATATAGAATACACATCACAATATAAGTATATTAAACATATTACAAAACACTATTGAGGGTATCCTTTCAATAAGATACCTCACAAGCATATACTAAAACAAAAGTTAAACAAAGCGGAAACATATTAAAATACACCTCACGAGATACACTGGCCATAACTACTAGACCCTAATCACCATGGGTCACAGCTCGTCCTCCAGCCTTTGGTTCGTAGGGAGCTCCATCCAACTCCTCCTGGTTACGCTCATCCACAGGATCTTCTCGTACGATTCCACTAGGAGATAAAATACAACATACATAAATATACATGGGATAAGAAACAGTTCTATCATCAAAAGCGGAAATGAGTCATAGTACATTATACAGTAATTGTCACAGAAAATCAATACACCTAACTAAAAAATCATCCTCAAATTAATATATCATCCTCTACCCTCAATCTCATGCTACTCAAGGACGCCTTAGCTGCACACCTATTTCTAAGGTGGAAGTGGTCTCACGAGAACTCTTGATTTTACGTGTATTATATTACCAATTCACGGTGTATTATACTATCAATACACGGTGTATTATATTACCAATACACAGATGTGTTTTACATGTATTATATTACCAATACACGGTGTATTATATTAACTATCTTCAGATATCCTTGTGTATTATATTACCAATACACTTTTGTCTTTGTGTATTATATTACCAATACACGGTTGTGGACAACAACACCTATACTTGAATCTCACCAACCCGTTTTAAAAACATCCTTGTGCCTTAGCCTTCCATTATAACTTGACACATATTCTATGCCATAACACCTCTTTAACATACATCATCTAGGTTAGGTACTTCTAAATCATTATTATCCTCACACCCAAAACAATCATCTCTTAGACAACATATATATATTTGCTTAAAAACCACTACGCATAATAATAAAAACCAGGCAAATCATGCATAACACAATATCAATCAAAATATTCCAATATCACCAACATCGCACAAAATCAATTCAATAAAGGTAATAAAATCAAATCAACCATCAGCAATATAAAATCAACCTAATAACGAAAAACCTACAATCCCCGAATCACCATTTGTTTTTCAGAAAAGGTTTCCAATGTGATTTTGGTCTTGTCTATTACTCAATAACTAGTAGTGTTTAGGTCGCGCGTCCTACACAATTATTATGTAATCTACTACTTATCCATTACGACGATAGGTTGGTTCTTCCCCCCACCATCACCAGGATTCTGATATCGAAGTTCCTCGTTATCACGCCCCACGTTACCAATTCCTCCTTCAACCAACATCACAAAACAACGATTAATCAAACAATTCCCACTAGGTTCACTTTAATACTAGGTCCGGCCTCCAATTCAAAATGAGGCTACGATTATTTTCCCACTCTAATATTTTGGATTCTAGGTGTTTAGGTCTTAGATAACTAAAATAATTGTTAGAAGTTGAAAATATGAAACAAAATCCTCTAACCTCTAAGGTAAGGATTTCGGCCTTGAACATAAAAATAGGTTAGAAAATTTATTTGGGTTCCAACCCTTGGATCATAAAAGTATAAGTATCTAAAAGCATAAAAACCATAATCTTAACTCATCAACATTTTAAAACATTTCTACATAATCTTGGAAGAAATAGATCTAAGACTTGAAATAGATAAAACTTGTTGAAACTTAAGATTAGTTGAGGATTAGGAATATAGAAACCCTAAATAGTTTAGATCTAACCTCATTTAAGTTTAAAAATTGAACAAAACCTCCTTTGTCCATTTAGACATAGGTTCGGCCTCTTTACAAAAATAGGGGAGGAAAATTTTGCTTGATGTATGCTCTTAGATAATGAAAGTAGAGATCATAACTAGATCATAGAAATTAGTTTCACATTTTTATGATTTTTCTATAATTTTCTAGAGATTTTAGAAGCTTATAGATCTAAGAATATCAAAAGGATGAACATGGCATAAACTCAACAAATAAGTGAAGAGGGGCACTTAGATGAGTAAGAAGAAGAAGTTTTGCCCTTGGAACTTTAAGGAAATGAGTGAAGATGATGAATTCTTGAAGGAAATCAATGGAGTTTTGAAGTGAAGAACTTGGTTATGTGAGTGTAAAGTGTGAAAATGAAAGAAAATGAGTGTTTATATAGAGGGAGAGAGAGAAACTGGTGTGTGGGAGAAGGAGAGTGAGGGACTTGGGCTCCAAGTTTTGCTAAGATGTGTTTTGTTGGAGAAAGTGAGAGAAAAATGGGTTTTTGGATTAAAATACATTATATTCAAAAAGTGTAATGATGGTTACTTTATGATGTGACATTTGATTCACATCAACATGTCACTCCTTTTCCAACAAGTCACATTGGTCATCTCAGCTCCCCATCCTGCTTCGTTATATACCCGATTAAAGTTTCCGATCGTAGTTTTCAACGATTTCGCCAGGATAATATATTATATTTTAATTTCGAACGTAAAATTTCCAAGATTACTAAAGTCATTGGAAACACTACAAAAACACTAACCATTTCGTTCATGGGTCAAAATTAGGTTTTCTGCTCAGTAAACTTTTACTGTTAGTAAAAACGTAGATCGGGTTTCGTCCGAATTTTCAACTCGAAATTTTACCGTAACCTTCTACCATAAAGTAGACTATGAATAAGATTTTATTTTATTCCAAAGCACTTTCTAACTCTCAGATTAAAATATAACTAATTATATTTTAACTGGTTGAACTGCATAATTGAAATCAGGCTGTTACAGCACCGACGACCACTCCCCTCCCTCGTCAGCACCGGGTTCACAAAGAGTATTATTCAAGTGTTGATCAATGTGTTTTTAATGATCTCTAATTCTTAGAGCCTAATAGATCTCTATGAAATTCAAATAGCGGATTTGAAGTGTTTATCAACCGCTTGAATGAAAGATCTTGGTTTCTAATCTTGTGATTTGTGCTTCTTTACTTGGAAATATTGAATATTACATTCTTGAATTGTTGATTAAATTTTCCAATTATTACACCATTGTTCATCATTGTTCATGTTGAAGGCTTCTTGATTGTAATTTTGCAATTGTGAAATTGTCGTGGAAATTGTGTAACTAGCAAAAGTCAGTGGTTGAAATTTAAAAAAAAAATCATTTTAAAAATAAAAAGGTCCAAAACCGTTAATAACAAAATTTTGGGCCAAACTGCAAATTTACAAAATTTCAAAATTGAGTAAAAGACTTGCCACTACATTGATATGCGTGCATTGTATTGAGCCTTCATATTTTATGTGAAGCACATTTGATATTGATCATTAATTGTTAACTATACACTTTGATTTCTCTTGAAATATTGATATTGTGTTGTTCACTTTCACTTTGTCGTCTTGAAAGCCATTTGAGTAGTGTTTTCTTTCTTGTGTAGCATTTTTAGTTTGTCTCTTAAACTCCATTAGTTTTGTATTAGTTGTTTTCACTTTATTGACCTTTTTGGTTGATTGTTTTGGAGTTCATTTGTTACTTTTGTTTGAGACTAACATCTCTTGAATCTTGTTTCAACTTGTAGATCCTTGAAGGAGGAACCCTAGAGTGGAAAGAGACAACAGTGAAACAATATCATAAAAAGTCTTGGAGTGATAAACACGAGCGTCCATCTATTGAGTGAAACACTTAGCGAGTGGAGAGGTCCTTCTATTTTCTTTTCTTGTAACTTCTTATGGAGGTGTAATTTTCTTATATTTGGTGTAATTTGTATTGTAAGTTGAAACTTGTAATTTGTAATATGGATCCACCACATAACAATGGTTATGAAGAATCTCCACCTCCATCACCAAGGACAAGAGGTTTGAATATGAAGCTTGATAGGATGACAAGGAACATTGAGAATGTTTGAAAGGTTGAAAGTCATTGAGAATAGAGAAGGATCAAGGCATGGACATGAAATCTCTAATAGGGAATCAAGCCATTCCGAAGAAAACAATGAAGAGAGGGCTGATAAGTTTAGAAGACGGACGCCAAGGGATACACGTAGGGGAAGAAGGAATGATAGAAAAGATAGACTAGAGAGGGTCAAAGTTAATATTCCAACCTTCCAAGGCAAGAGTCATCCGGAATTGTATTTGGATTGGAAAACTAAATTAGAGCAAATTTTTTCTTGTTACCACTATAGTGAGGAAAAGAAAGTTTAGGTAGAGAGTTTATAGTGAGCAAATTTTTTCTTGTTGACACTTAGACTTTTTGAAACAGATGATGATACACACGATTCATGGACGAATTCGCCTCAAGAAGGAGGGGATGATATGATCATGGATGCTCAAGGACAACGGGTCCCACACTTAGAGGACATTCAAGGACCACTGACCCGTGCAAGACATAGAAGAGTACAAGATGCATTGCAAGGAGTTGTGCTCAACCATTTGACTTTCAAGCAAGAATTGGAAGAGAGATCTACATTGAACCTCTTATACATTGAAGTCTTGAACACTTATTGTAATAAATGTAGAATAAGATCTATGTAATAAAAATGCTTTGTCCTATAAGCACTTTAGGAATAGGTTAGAGCATTGGGCTTAGGAAGTTGGGCCAATTGGGCCAATTAGCCCAACATAGCACATGAGTAGGAAACATTGGGCCAAAATCAAAGTCCACACTTAGGATTAGGAGGAGTGAAGCACTAGATTGGTCTTAGAGGATGACGAGCTTCATGCCATCACCTATAAAAGGACATCATGTACTCATTTCTTCATTCAATGAATCACTTGATAAGTTTTCTCATTTTCAGATTAGAGAGAGTTGAGAGAGTTCTCCTCTTGAGAGGTTCTTTAGTTGAACCTTGATTCTCATCTAGAGTTCCAATACTCTAGTGGCTAATCTTCCTCAAGGTTTATCATCCAAATCTCTTAGTGGATTGAATGTGGCGCCATTCTTCCTTCTTCTTCCTAACTCAATTTTCTCATTCAATTTTCTTGCTTTTCTTGTAGTTTAATTCATATAATTATGCTTCTTCTACTAATTTTGGTTTCATTTATTCTCATTTGAGAATAAAGTTTATGATATTGTTCTTGATCTATAATTGTTTGATCTAGCATTTTCAATAATCAAATTCAAATAAAGATCCTAAAACTATGTTAATCTACCTTAGATTACATCAAATGTGGAGCCTGCAATAACCCATAGAGAAAGGCGGGGCTCTCTTCAGGTTCTTGGTTCTAATAGTAGGAGGAGAAATACTTTACACTTTGGCAATCCCCTTTTTCAACCACATTTTCATCTTTATCCTCTCCATCCACCCTCCAATATTCATTTTCCTCCATCCCTTCTTTACCATACTTCTTGTTATTTCCATATCAAACATATGCCATCTTCTACCGTAACAATATCAACCATATCCTTCGAAAACACTCTCCAACCATAAATACCAAGTTATCTTCTTCCTCAAGTAACAGACCATCAAGCAACCATCACCCATCACCTATAAGTCATTGCTCCCAGAACACACGACTCTTCAGCATCAACTGCCACCTAGTCATTGTACTCCACACTACATCAGAAACCAAAGCTGTCGTCCTCCACCTCCGACTCCATACACAATTCACGTTGTTCAGAACCTCATCACTGTGAATAATTCTTCGTAATTCCTTCTTCTCCCGCAATGTGGTTCACTCTTTCCCGTGATATCGATGTTATGTTACTCATCCTCCCCAGAACAACCACGGTCCACGACTACAGCTCTGTCTCCTTTGCAGACAATGCAACATCCACCACTTCTTTCAGTTGCCATACCTCCTCTTGCAGTCGTTCACCTGCGCCCTCAACATGCTTGTCTCTCTATTTTGTGAGTGAATAAAACAAAGAAACTAGAAACGTTTTCTAGTTACATTATTCTAATTTTAGTTTATTTTTTAAAATTTGCTAATATCTTTTGTTTTTGGGTGTTGGTTAGTGGGTAGACATTGTCTAATAGGTTGAATTTGATTAATGGGTTTAGTTTTTATTTAGGTCTAGTTCTCTTTCTTAGAACATTTGTTTGAAATAAAAAATAAATTATATAAAAATCCTTTTAAAAAAAATTAAAGAATATCTTTAGTATTACTTGTTAGGTTTATTGATGTTAAATCTCTTTTGTGAAAATGTTGATTAGTTGGCTTAATTAAAAATGATTTTATAAAGTATTAATCATGACTAACCTAATTAGGAAATCTATAAAGGGCCTAAACAAAATGTCATGTTTAGAAAAATATGTTTTTAAATGTATATTGAGACACCCTGATGTCCAATTAAAGAACAATCCTAATTAACTACTCCTTAAATCGTTTTATTAGCGTTAGCTCGGTAATTACATGCAAAAATAACATAAGCTTGCGGAAGCGATAAAAAAACAAAACTTAATACATTTGAAACATACACATTGGAAGAAAAACCTAAACAGCATATCTACATAATATATACATAGTACCCATCAAGTACCATCGACCCCAATAGAATGGTCTTAAACCTAACATCTATATAGTTGGTGAAGAGTAAAGGAAACATACACACTGGTCTCAGAGTAAAGCATAAAACCTAAAATAGACAGAATCTACCCTCCCGCCTCTCATAAATACATCAAAATAAAAAGAAAGATAGGCTCACAGAGGCATTCCCCTAACAGATGCTCACGATATGGGCATATGGAACTACCCTCACCCTTAAGAAAAGCACGCCGGTAATCTCTAGTATATCTGGTCCTGATCCTGGGCTCCCACACCGACTCGTTGCTACTCATCACAACCCTACGGTGATGGTAGTGGTGCATCGTATGTGTTCCTCCTCCTCCTACCCCTATAGACTCTACTGACTCCATCGCGAACCACCGACTGGTCTCTCATGTTCCACCTGTCATTTGGGAACTCGTGCTAACGAGACGGGTACCACATCTCTGTGAAAGGAAGTCGCCGAGAGATCCGGTAAGAACCAAGCAAACTGAAGAAAGGTCCTCCTCCTAGGCGAACGTAGATGCTGACCGGGCCGACATTGCACATGAAGACATGTGAGTGGTCGACCTGCCACCCATGGTCATCATAGAACACTATTTCAATATCCCCCAAGTCTGGACCCTAGACGGGATCCTCTGCAGGTAATGCATCGGACGATGCTCTGGTCCTATCGCCGTCGCGGTATGGTTACTGCTCATCTGACAAACAGATACATACATAGAGGGAAAGCAGGGAGATAAGAATCTCAACACAGCCATAAAACAGGGATGAGGAAACACGGTAAGGCGTACTATCAAAGAGCAATCAACACATATAGCAAACATCTCTCGAATCATACTTTCACAATCAACCTCGATTATCCAACTGGGATCAATCCTCTAAGGAGTCACACTCCAATGCATGTCGGTTGATCTCTCACACTGGCGATACTGATTCCCCAGACATTCTCTTTCTCTCTTAGGCCTATCCGTCGCCTAGAGAATTTCAAATTGTTTGTCCTAGTAACAGCTCCACTCGCCGTGACCAATAAGGGTGCTTCCCCTTATAAGCTACGTGACACCCTCTACCCCGCATGCATTTATAAGCATTTAAAGATAAATAAAAAATAAAAGAAAACATGTATATTCATTTATTCAAATAAATAAGGGTCCATGGGTAGAAAAGGTACCACATGAAATAGTCTCAACAACGCGGAAAAAAATATAACAAGGTTTTAAGAAGATAAAACATAACATCAAAAGAACTCAACCCAAATTTCACATACAGAGCTGGTATGACCAATCCAGAAAAATATCACGGAATACAAACTAAACTAAAACAGAAACAAACTATAACAAATGGAAATCCTAACTAGAGTCGCGGCTCCTCAGAGTCACTCCTCAATTGGCTGCTCGTCGTCCTCTGCATAAAAGATACAAGCCAACAAAACAACGGAAGAGAAATAGGGAGTAAGAAAACATATGAAACACATCGTCATGGAGATAGGTAGCAAGATGAACATACAACATGTAACATAGCATAAAACAACATACATTATATAAACGTCAACATACAAGTATATCAACATGTTAAATCAACCAACATATACTATGCGGTGTAACACTACTCCACTACTCCATTATGCATGTGGATCTGAACTATCTCAAGAAGGCAACTTCGGAGTTACATATCCATATTGGCAAAAAAGAACCAACGCTGGCAGTTCACCAAACCATGGATGAACCCCTTGGATAGCAGATGCACCATACTTTGGGATGCACCACGACGGGGGGACAGATTCACCAAACCTTGGGTGAATCGCCGCGGACGGCAGATCGCCGTACTCTAGGACGACCTCCCCTCTGTTGAACTTCCCCCACTAGCAACTCCAATACGTGAATTCACGAGCACAACAACAAACAAGTGGGCTACCACCACCTCCGCTTGGGCCAATCAGCACCCAAGTTCATCATCATCAACACCTTGACTCATATGAGTCAAGGACCCCTTGGCCAAAAAGTACCAAGGTTCAACTTCAACGACACCTCAGCCAAAAAGCATCGAGGCCACTTTGGCCAAAAAGCACCAAAGCATATCAAAGTGCGGTAACCCAGTTGGATACCGGCTTAACCAACTTATTATCCTTAATTGTCTTAATTAGTCTTTAATTAAATTATCTAACTTGTATTTATTCGATTGGTGTCTTATTTCATCATTGGGGACAATTGGGGTGAAACACCCCTTTAATTCTTTTAATTCAGGTCTGCACTATTTAGGGGAGCACGAGCGTGCTCACCATCAGCACGGGCGTGCTTCCACTTAAGTGAAGCATGGTCGTGCTTCCTGTTATGCATGGTCGTGCTTCCTATTATGCACGGTCGTGCTTCCTAGAGCGTGGCCATACTGTCTGGGCAGATTGATCATGTCCTTTTAGCCAAAAACTCCCTAAACACTCTTAAATTAATCCTAGGGTCCTTGACTAAACCATTTGGCATAAACCTCATCTCTCACTATTAAATCCATATTTTATGAAAACTTTTGGGAAAATATTCCTTTAATTCTCATGTTAATAATGAGCCCTATTTTAACCAATTAGAGTCTTATTAAGCATGTTCATCATCAAAATAATAAACTTTCACTCATGTCATAACAACATTATCAAACCAACAACATTCATGGCATAAACAACATACCAATTCAACCAATTATTCTTGGCGAGAAACATATTATTAAAACATACAAGAATTGTCATACTTCATCATATACGCTAAAACAATTATAGCAAATAGGCATTTATAAGATATCAATTAACATTTAACAACCAATAGTGTCATGGGAATCCTTCACCATATGCCACCCCCTTGCCTGATGTTCATACTTTTATTCTCCCCATACCTGGTATGAAGATTGAAATTCAAAAGGAAGGGAAGAAAGTCCGCTAGGGTCCCGCCTCACGAATGCTTGTCTACTACCTCAAGAACGACAAGAAACGCCTTGATTCAACTCTAAGATCAAGAAATCAAAAGGAAAAGATCAAGAACCTGAAAGAAAGAAAGAAACACAAGGGATAAGGTGCACGAATTTTACCTTTTCTAAAGTCCCAAAGAGCGAGCACAACGAACCCCTATTCGTAGCGATGTTCTCCTATCAAGAAGCGGTGAAGAACGGTACAAGAACGGGTTCCTTGAGTGAGTTTTAGAGAGAAAAGGGTTAAGAATTCAAAGATGAGGGAATGGAGGCTGGCCTAGAGTGGTTTAGATATACAACATTAGGTTAAGGTCATGTTTTTGGAGGTTAAGGACAGTTTATGCACAATTGGGCTTAATTATAGCTCAAAACACATTTATGGATCCACACGGTTCGCGGGGCGAACAAATATTGAGGCTCTAGGACTACTAAACAACTGAATTGGATAAAACACATAAAACAATACTTGTATATAATTCTCGTAGCTTTCCAACGCATCAAAGATCACCTCAATCGGACATCTAGAACTCAAGATATAGCCAAAACGGTAAAACAGGTTACTAGGACTCTAAAATGATTGAACCTTTCGAAGGCTAAACTTCCTCAAACATGAACTTAGACATCAAGAACAAGCATAAAAAGTATATATAAACATATATAATCCAAGTCTAACACATATTAACATTTATTAACGTATGGTGAAATTCAGGGCGTTACAATTCCACCCCACTTATAAAAATTTCGTCCTCGAAATTTCTACTCACCTCGATTGAAAATGTGCGGGTATGATTCCATCATCTTGCTCCCCAACTCCCATGTAGCACTTTCCTTAGTAGACCCACTCCAAACAACTTTGACCAAAGGAATCTCATTGCCTCTTAGTTGCTTCACCCTCCGATCCTCAACTCGAAGGGGTAGTACTTCAAAAGTCAAGTTCTCTTTTAACTGTATCGTGTCAGGTACTATCACATGGCTAGGATCATGAATATACTTTCGAAATTGGGACACATGAAAAACATTGTGAAGGTTGGACAAGAAAGGTGGTAAGGCTATTTGGTAGGCGACTTCACCAACGTTTTTCAGAATTTGGTAAGGACCAATGAATCTAGGGGTAAGTTTCCTTGCTTTCATCACTCTACCAACCCCAGTTGTTGGAGTAACTCTCAAGAACACATGATCACCTTCCTGGAATTCGAGTGCCTTCCTTCTTTTGTCATGGTAGATCTTTTGCCTACTCTGTGCCACTTTCATCTTTTCTTGAATCATTCTCACTTTCTCTGTGGTTTCTTGTACTATCTCAGGCCCTAGCACCACATTGTCACCAGGTTCATTCCAACACAAGGGTGTCCTACATTTCCTCCCATAAAGAGCTTCATAAGGTGTCATCCCAATACTGGAATGGAAACTATTGTTGTAGGTGAACTCTATCAAGGGTATGAACTTATCCCAACTACCAGACTGTTCTAGCACACAAGCTCTAAGCAAGTCCTCTAAGGACTGGATGGTTCTCTCAGACTGACCATTAGTCTATGGGTGATAAGCTGAACTTAGCCCAAGCTTTGTCCCTAAAGCCTCATGTAAGATATTCCAAAACCTAGAGGTAAATCTAGGGTCTCTATCTGACACTATGCTAGAGGGTACTCCATGTAGCCTAACTATCTCTTTGATGTTCAACCTGGTCAACTTTTCTAAGGGATATTCCATGTTCATACGGATGAAATGGGCAGACTTAGTCAATCTATCCACAACAACCCATATAGCATCACAACCAGCTGGAGTCCTAAGGAATCAAGACACAAAATCCATAGAGATACTATCCCATTTCCATTCTGGGATACTCAAAGGTTGCAACTTACCTGAAGGCTTTTGGTGTTCTATCTTAGCTATTTGGCATACTAGTCACACATAGACAAACTCAGCTACATCCTTTTTCATCCTAGGCCACCAAAACATGCGCTTAAGATCCTGGTACATCTTGGTGGCACCTGGGTGCACACTCAAACCACTCCTATGTCCTTCCTCAAGGATCAACTTCCTAAGCTCAGGAACATCTGGTATACAAACTCTATCCTTGAACCCTAAAACTCCATCACTTCCTTCCTTAGAACTAAGGTCTCTACCCAGAGCAAGCAACTCTCTCTGATCTAAGAGGTACTTATCTATCTTTTGGCCTTCTCTAACTTGATCTATCAAACTGTTGGTAACCTTCAAGGTTCCAAGCCTAATGCTTTTAGGGGTAACTTCCCAAGCTAAACTCAGATCTCTAAATTCCTCAATCAAATTCATCTCTTAACCATCAAAGCGGAGACGTACAAGGTTTTCCTACTTAAGGCATCCGCCACTACAATGGCTTTTCCTAGGTGGTAGGTCAACTCAAAATCATAATCCTTAAGAAACTCCATCCACCTACTGAGACACCCCGTTGTGCCCCATTGTATTATTAGATTAAAACTTTATTATTTATTAACTTAATCGCATACTTAACGTTAGAATACATAAAAATTAAAGCTTAACTTATAAACACACAGCGGAATAAAATTTCAAATTAAACACACCATATATATAACATACATATCATAGGTTTATGCATTAGAGTATTTAAAACACTGTCTAGGGTATCCCGTCAGTAGGATCCCTAGCAGGCATCTTAAAACAACAATTAATAGCGGAAACAAAACGTCTTATAAGACTCACTGGCCCTAGACACTAAATTACATTGCCGGAATCCACATCTCGTCCTCCCTCCTCTGGTTCATACGTAGTTCCATCTAACTCCTCGGCAACTGGTTCCTCCATCTGGTCTTCTCGTACGATCACATTAGAATAAAATACAACACACAGAAAGATATAGGGGATAAGAAACATTTCTATCATCAAAAGCGGAAAAGAGTCATAGCATATCATACAATAAATGTCACAGACAATCAACATACATAACTAACAAATCATCCTCAAAATAATGTATCATCCTCTACCCCAATCTAATATAACTAAACTTTTATACTGACGTGGCCATCTCTATTCCTATCACGTTAGTCAGTAGTCCAGAACGATCCAGTACCAATAAATTTCGAATGCATCAAAGACTAAACAATTATTAGTCTAAAATGGTCCAGTGCCAAGAATATACGAACTCGTCAAGGAGTATCAATCCAGAACGGTCCAGTGCCAAGAACATGCGAACTCGTCAAGGAATATCATTCCATAACTGTCCAGTGCCAAGAACATTCGAACGCGTCAAGAACTGAAGAGTATTACGGTAGTCTACCTCGGCATCCACATCCGTAGGGCACTCACCCGCAATATCCAATATCCCAAAATAGGATATCCTGACCTCGTGTGTTCCACTCACACGGCTGTGAATAACAATACATCTATAAATGAATCTCCCTAAATTACATCAATAACAACCTAGTGCCTCAACCTTCCATCAAAGTCTCAACACCTTTTTCCTCATAGATAAAACTACTTAATTAGGCTAGGCACCTCTAAATCACCTTTATTCTCTCACCCAAACAATTATCTCCCGAACAACACATATCCTTACTTAAAAATCAGCTAAGCACAATATTAAAAACCAGACAGATCATGCATAACACAATATCCGAAAATAATTCAAATACCACAAAATATCACATAAGCAATGCAGTAATAATAATAAATTCAATCAACCTCAGATAAGATAAAATCATCCTAACGTCGATAAACCTACAATCCCCAAATCAACATTGGTTTTACAGAAAAGGTTTCCAATATGATTTTGGTCTTGTCGATTACTCAACTACTAGTAGGGTTTAGGTCGCCCTACACAATTATTATATAATATGTTACTTATCGATTCCGACGGTAGAATGATTCTTTCCCCCACCTGAGCTTTTCTCCGGAAACACGAACTTCCCACTCCTCGTCACGACCCTACGGTTATTAAATCAACCTTCAACCAATCAACATCAGAATGAATTAATCAAACAAAATTCATCCTTAACCACAAAACGCTAGGTTCGGCTGTGACAACCCAAAATAAGGCTAGGGATTTCAAAACTTCACAAACTCTTAGATCAATGATCCTTAAGCATTTAAATTATAAAACCAATGATCATAACTAAAAGAATTGAAACAAAATCCTCTAACACCAAAGGTTAGGGTTTCGGCCTATATTATAAAAATAGACTAGGAAATTTAGTTGAATTCAAGCTCTTGGATTTAGATCATATAAGTACTAGAGAGCTCAAATCAAGCATTAGATTTCAAAAATGAAAACAAAATCATCAAACCCTCATTTGAGTGAGATTCTGCCACTTAAAGAAAATAGAGAAGGAAAATGTTTTTGATTACATGCTCTTGGATAATGAAAGTGGAAGACATCACAAGATCATAGAAATTGGTTTCACATTAAAAGGATTTTTCTACAATTTTCTAGAATTATTTGAAGTTCTAGATCTAGGAATGGAAAACTATGATTCATGGCATAAACATGAGAAATACATGAATATGAAAGCTTATATGATCAAGGAGATGAGTTTTTACCTCTTGAAGATTGAAGAAATGAAGAAAATGATCAACCTTCACTATGTTGAAAACTGGACAGCTTGAGGGTGTGATGGTATTGTGAGTGTATCTCACAATATACTCATCCAAAAATCACTAACTTTGGCTTGATAGAAATATAAGAAGAAAAGGAACAACTTTGGTGTTGAAGGTTTCATTTGATTCGGATCATAACAGGGGTGAAAAGGGCCTTCTTTCTGCTGTTTCGTGGGTTACTGAGAATTCTGGGCAGTTTCGGTATTTTGATCCTATCTCCCAATCCACTTATCCGTTTTTGATGATCTTTAGCTTGTTGGAAATAGGAGATAAAGAGGATTTAATTTTATGTTTATAGTTTTTCGAGTTTCAGAAAGGAATAGGGTCATATTTTCGGTGGGGATTTGGTGTTCTTATGAGTTTTGCAATTTAGTTGGTGAGGAAGATGAAGAGAATGAAGATGAGTGAAATGGTGAGTGAGGCCACGGTTTGGAGGGCTTTTATAGGGAAAATCTTAGGCCTTGTTTGGTTTTTAAATTTTAGATTAATGGGTTTTGTGATTATTTAATTAATATAAGCTTAACCATAGTTAATAATTAACTTAACTAGGGTTACTTTGCTTAACTATGGTTAATAAATATGTGGCTCACATTTGATGGAGGTGAGGCTGATTTTGGGCCACACAAAGTGACTCACTAATGAGTCACCGATCCTATCCCTTAGCGGTTCCCGGAAATTTCGTACACAGCTCCGTCGTTTACCCGATTTCGATTTTTGAGAGGAAAATAATGAAACGAAAGCAAAATGAAATAGGTATGGTTGAGTATATATAGATGCACGAAATTGAGGAGATGTGGGAGGTTTACAACCACTTAAAATGAGTGGTTAAGAGTGCGTAGATGTGTCTGGTTAATACCCGCGAAAGCTTGGGGGTATTTTGGTCTTTTTCACATACAAGTCATGATTACTAGCATTTAATGCTCATAAATGCTTGGTGACTCATCCTCCATGGGTCATCATGTATGAATCGTTATCCCGATCTCTTGACGGGTCTCTGTAGTTCCGTTTTCGACTCTGTCGGTTTCCTAATTAGGGTTTTACGCCTGTGTAAAAGCGTAATATTTCGTTTTCGACTGAAAATTTTCAAACTAACCAAACTCGTTGGAAATATGATTTAAATATAAACCATTTCGTTCACGAGTCAAAATTAGGTTTTCTGCTCAGTAAAATTATACTGTCAGTGAAAACGCAGACCGGGTTTCGTCTGAATTTCCAACCCAAATTTTTATCGTAAGCTTCTACCCTAAGATAGAGTATGAATATGATTTTTATTTCATAAAAATCAATCTCCATGAACTCGGATAAAAATATAAATAAATACATTTATACCGGTTAATACAGCGAAAATATTTTTACTGAAAAAATAAAAATCGGAAAATAAAAAGTAGGGTGTTACACCTGCGCTGCCTCATATTCAACTCCTTCTAGTCAAAAAGATATTTCAAACTCTTATGATCACTAAAGACCTCAAATCTCGCTCCATAAAGGTAATGCCTCCAAATCTTCAAGGCAAACACCATAACTCCTAACTCTAGGTCATGGGCAGGGTAGTTCTTCTCATGGGTTTTCAACTGCCTAGAACCATAAGCTACTACCTTACCATTCTACATCAACACACCACGTAAACCTTGTTTAGAAACATCGTAGTAAACTACGAAAGGTTGACTAGGGTCTGGTAGAACTAACACTGGTGCTGATGTCAACCTATCCTTTAAGGTTTGGAAATTTTCCTCATACTTAGAGTCCCACACATAGAGCTGTCCCTTCTTGGTGAGACCGGTCAAGGGTAAAGCTAACTTAGAGAAACCTCCTATAGCACCCTGCTAAACCCAATAAACTCCTAATCTTGGTCATTGACTTTGGCGCTTCCCACTGGAGCACCATCTCTACTTTAGCCGGATCCACGACTATCCCACCTCTAGAGATGACGTGTCCTAAGAAACTCACCTCATTTAACCAAAACTCGCACTTAGACAACTTAGCATACAACTGCTTTTTCGTAAGGGTCTGCAAGACAACCCTCAAGTGTTCCTCATGTTCCTCCTTTGTCATGGAGTGCACTAAGATGTCATCTATGAAAACCACCACAAACTTATCCAAGTAAGGGTGAAAGGTTTTGTTCATGTAGTCCATGAACACAGCATAAGCAGTAGTCACACCAAAGGGCATAACTAAATACTCATAGTGACCATAACGCATCCTAAATACTGTCTTCGGGATGTCCTCCGACTTAACCCGAATCTGATGGTACCCCAACCTCAAATCTATCTTAGAGAAGACACAAGCTCCTATCAACTGGTCCACAAGGTCATCAATTCTAGGGAAGGGATACTGATTCTTAATGGTCACTTTGTTGAGCTTTCGATAGTCGACACACAACCCCATGCTACCATCTTTATTCTTCACCAACAACGTCGGCGCTCCCCATAGGTATACGCTAGGCCTAATAAATTGTTTTTGTATCAGGTCCTATATCTGTTTCTTCAACTCAGCAAGCTCTAGATGAGACATTCAATAGGGTGCTATGGATATTGGCCCGGTTCCAGGCACTAAGTCTATGGTGAACTCAACATTTCTCTCAGGGGGCAAGTTATAAACATCCCCCAGAAACACTTCAGGAAATTCCAGCACAACAGGCACACTTCCAACATCAAGAGGGCTCTCTACTTCCAGGGAAGATAGCATCATGTACACTTGGGCCTCTTCTTTCATAGAAGCCTTACCGTGGTTGGCAGAGAGAAACCTAGGATACTTAGACACCACAGGAGTTCCAAAAACCAAGGTCTTGTCAAAGCAATTCAAAAGGACATGGTTGGAAGATAACCAGTCAATGCCAAGAATAACATCGGGTTGTTTCAAAGGTAAGCACACAAGATCAACTGCAAAGTTCATATTATCAATTGATAACATAACAACCTTTCTAAACACAATAAGCACTCACATGCTTCATGGATCGTCCAAGACAAACCATCAAATGCAGTAAGTCAAGCCAAAACGAAGCTATAGGTACTTTGTACCACGTAACATTGTCTATATTAAATATAGACAATTCACACAAGAGCACACAGAAGACTCATAATAGACTCATACCACAACCTGATAGGACAGACCTGCTCTAATACCACTAAATGTGACACCCTCTACCCCACATGTATTTATAAGCATTTAAAGATAAATAAAAAATAAAATAAAACATGCAAAATCATTTATTCAAATAAATAAGGGTCCACGGGCAGAAAAGGTGCCATATGAACTAGTCTCAAAAACGCGGAAAAAAATATGACAAGGTTTTAAGAAGATAAAACATAACATCAAAAGAACCCAACCCCAATATCACATACAGAGCTGGTATAACCAATCAGTAAAAATATCATGGAATACAAACTAAACAGAAACAAACAAACTATAACAACGATAAATCCTAACTATAGTCACGGCTCCTCAAAGTCACTCCTCAATTGGCTGTTCGTCGTCCTCTGCATAAAAGATACAAGCCAACAAAACAAGAAAAGAGAAACGGAGAGTAAGAAAACATATGAAACACATAGGCATAGAGATAGGAAGCAAGATGAACATACAACATGTAAAATAGCATAAAACAACATACATTATATAAGCATCAACATATAAGTATATTAACATGTTAAATCAACCAACATATGCTATGCGGTGCAACACTACTCCATTACTCAATTATGCATGTGGATCCGAACTATCTCAGAAAGGAAACTTCGAAGTTCCTATCCACATTGGCCAAAAAGCACCAATGCCGACAGTTCACCGAACCATGGGCGAACCCCTTGGATAGCTGACGTACCATACACTGGGATGCATCACTACGGGGGGCCAGATTCACCAAACCTTGGGTGAATCACCGCGGACGGCCAGATCGCAGTACTCTAGGACGACCTCCCCTATGTTGAACTTCCCCCACTAGCAACTCCAATGCATGAATGCATGAGCACAACAACAAATAAGCGGGCAACCACCACCTCCGCTTGGGCCAATCAGCACCCAAGTTCATCATCATCAACACCTTGACTCATCTGAGTCAAGGTCCCCTTGGCCAAAAAGCACCAAGGTTCAACTTCAACCATACCTCGACCAAAAAGCATCGAGCCCACTTTAGCCAAAAAGCACCGAAGCATATCAACGTGCGGTAACCTAATTGGGTACTGGCGTAACCAACTTATTATCCTTAATTATCTTAATTAGTCTATAATTAAATTATCTAACTTGTATTTATTCGATTGGTGTCTTATTTCATCATTGGGGACAATTGGGGTGAAACACCCCTTTAATTCCTTTAATTCACGTATGCACTATTTGGGGGAGCACGGGCGTGCTCATCCTCAGCACGGGCGTGCTTCCACTTAAATGAAGCATGGTCGTGCTTCCTGTTATGCACGACCGTGCTTAAGCAGCGCGACCAATTTGAATTTTAACTGGGAGCACGGGTGTGCTCCTTGTTAAGAATGGTCGTGCTTCCTAGAGCGTGGTCATACTGTATGGGCAGATTGATCATGTCCTTTTAGCCAAAAACTCCCTAAACACTCTTAAATTAATCCTAGGGTCCTTGACTAAACCATTTGGAATATACCTCATCTCCCACTATTAAATCCATATTTTATGAACACTTTTGGGAAAATATTCCTTTAATTCTCACGATAATAATGAGCCCTATTTTAACCAATTAGAATCGTATTAAGCATGTTCATCATCAAAGCAATAAACTTCCACTCATGTCATAACAACATTATCAAACCAACAACATTCTTGGCATTAACAACATACCAATTCAATCAATTATTCATGGCGTGAAACATTTTATTAAAACATACATGAATTGGCATACTTCATCTTGAACACTAAAACAATTATAGCAAATAGGCATTTACAAGATAGCAATTAACATTTAACAACCAATAAGGTCATGGGAACCCTTCATTTTACGCTACCCCCTTGTCTAATGTTCATATTATTCTTCTCCCCATACCTAGTATGAATATTGAAATTCAAAAGGAAGGGAAGAAAGTCCGCTAGGGTCCCATCTCACGACGCTTGTCTACTACCTCAAGAACGACAAGAAACACCTTGATTCGACTCTGAGATCAAGAAATCAAAAGGAAAAGATCAATAACTTGAAAGAAAGAAAACAAGGGACAAGGTGCACAAAATTTACCTTTTCTAAAGTCCCAAACAGCAAGCACAACGAACCCATATTCGTAGCGATGTTCTCCTATCAAGAAGCGGTAAAGAACAGTGCAAGAACGTGTTCCTTTGAGGGTGTTTTAGAGAGAAAAGGGTTAGGAATTCAAAGAGGATGTAATGGAGGCTGATCTAGAGTGGTTTAGATATATAACATTAGGTTAAGGACAGTGTTCATTTCGTTACTTCTAGGTTATCCTATGACATCTTAGGTGGGAGAAAGAAGCCCTCTAAAGTCGAAAATGGCTAAATAACATTAATTTCAATAATGACGTAGGGCGACCTAAACCCTACTAGTGAGCGAGTAACATGTTGGAAAAACAATTAAATTTCCAAATAAATGCAAGTGAGTGGGATTTTAAGAGATTAGTTGGGAAGGTGAAACACTTGACTCTTGGAGTCATATCATAAAGAGAGATTAGTTGGGAAGGTGAAACACTTGACTCTTGGAGTCATATCATAAAGAGATATTAGTTGGGAAGGTGAGACAATTAATGTCCACTAGTCACATTCATGAATGGAAGCCATGTCCCTTCTCTATATAAATGGGTCATGTGAGGAAGAGTAGAATCATCTCAACCAAAGCAAGAGAGAGCAAGTGTGTGAGTGATCACTTGTAGAGAAAGTCTCTTGTGTGAGTGAGTGTTATCATTTCTTGTAACTTGAGTGTGGTACTTGAGTTTGTAGAGTGATACACAAAAAGTGGGGTGGGTTACAAATATTGTAATCACATATTTGAGATAGTGAATACACTTTATTGGAGTGTTTCCGTGGACGTAGGCAAGTGGTGCCGAACCACGTTAACTTCTTGTGTTCTCTATTATTTTTCTGTAGTGTATTTTTCTTGTGTTCTAACGATCCTTTATCTGTGTGAAAGATACCCAACAGTGGTATCAGAGCTATGGCCGGGAACACATCAAGGTTTGAAATCCCATTATTTGATGGGAAAATAAATTTTATGATCTGGCAGTGTACCATTCAAGATCTCTTGGTGCAGAATGGTCTTGATCAGGCTTTAGAGAAGGAGAAGCCAGCTACCATGAAGGAAGAAGAATGGACAAAAATTCAAAAGAAGGCTGTAAGCACGATTCGGTTAGCTCTAGCTCCTGAGATAAAGCACAATGTGTTAAAGGAGACAACACCAACGGCTTTGTGGGAGAAGCTCCAGAATATCTATGCGTCGAAGTCGCTAACCAATCGTCTCTGTTTAAAGATGGAGTTATATCAACTCAAAATGGAGATGGGAGGAAATCTCCATGACCACATCAACAAGTTCAACCAGCTAGTAAGCCAATTGTTGAACGCCGATGATAAAATATCTGATGAGGAGCAGGCGCTGCTGTTATTGTCATCACTACCAAGGTCCTACAAACCTGTGGTTCAAACGTTGCTTGTCGGGAGAACAACTTTGAAGATGGATGAGGTGACCGTCACTTTAAGGGAAAATGAGAGGATGATGAAAAACGAGAATATCAATGATGAAAGTGAAATAGCAATGGGGGAGGAATCTGAACGAGGGAGGAATCATTCAAGGAGGCATGATGGGTCAAGAGGAAGATCAAAATCGCAATCACATCCTCAACGAGATATGACAAACGTGCAATGTTATTATTGCGGGGAGAAGGGTCATTTGCAACTAAGGTGCACACAAATGAGGGAGGATTTGAAGAAATTAAGGATGATGAGAAAGGATGATGACAACTCTCAGACAAACGTGGTCAAAACAGCTGAAGATGAAGATATATTTTTAGCAACAACCGAGGATGTTGATAAATCAAATTGGGTGATGGATTCTACTGCCTCGGAGCACATTTGTAGAGATCGAGCAATGTTTAACACCTTGAAAACTAATGAAGAGTTTGGCCATTTCCAGTTAGGAAATGGTGAAAAAATGAAGGTTGAGGGCATTGGCAGTGTGAGAATGAAGCTCCATGATGGTGCCATTAGAACTTTCCAAAATGTGAGGTTTGTACCTTCTGCAGTTGCCAATATTATTTCTTTGGGGGAGATGGCATCACAAGGGTACAAGTATGTTGGTTCAAAGTGGGGATGCAAGGTGTATAAGGGAAGACGCTTGGTGTTAAGAGGGCAGAAAAGCAAGAAAAACCTTTGCTACTTGGAAGGACAAGCTTTGAGAAGGGAGAGTAGTCGTGATAGCAAAGTTGAGAAGAAGGTAAAATTTCTTGATGATGTGGAAATTTGGAAATTTTAATTGAGGGAGGAATTGTTGGAAAAGCAATTAAATTTCCAAATAAATGCAAGTGAGTGGGATTTTAAGAGATTAGTTGGGAAGGTGAAACACTTGACTCTTGGAGTCATATCATAAAGAGAGATTAGTTGGGAAGGTGAAACACTTGACTCTTGGAGTCATATCATAAAGAGATATTAGTTGGGAAGGTGAGACAATTAATGTCCACTAGTCACATTCATGAATGGAAGCCATGTCCCTTCTCTATATAAATGGGTCATGTGAGGAAGAGTAGAATCATCTCAACCAAAGCAAGAGAGAGCAAGTGTGTGAGTGATCACTTGTAGAGAAAGTCTCTTGTGTGAGTGAGTGTTATCATTTCTTGTAACTTGAGTGTGGTACTTGAGTTTGTAGAGTGATACACAAAAAGTGGGGTGGGTTACAAATATTGTAATCACATATTTGAGATAGTGAATACACTTTATTGGAGTGTTTCCGTGGACGTAGGCAAGTGGTGCCGAACCACGTTAACTTCTTGTGTTCTCTATTATTTTTCTGTAGTGTATTTTTCTTGTGTTCTAACGATCCTTTATCTGTGTGAGAGATACCCAACATAACAGACAATATCTATATCACCTGGGTAACTACCTAGTGGTACCACTAATGATATAAAGATTGTAGGTTTATCGTTGTTAGGTTAAAATTATGATATTCGAGGTAGCATGGTTTCGGTCTGTTAAATTGCTCATGGTTTGCTGTTTGAAATATTATGATGTGTTTGGGATAGTTATGTTTATTTTCTTATTTGATTATGGTGATTATGTTTATGTTATCAATAATTATATTATTATTTTAATATTTCAAGATGCTTGAAATGATAACATGATTGGTGGTGATATTATGCTTAGGAATTTCAAGGTGATGATACATGATGATTTTATGGTGATGTATGTGGGATACATGACATATGTTTTAGAGGTACCTAACCTAACAAATTAATATTGTATTATGATGAGATTGAGGATATATATTCACGTTGAGGTTATTTTATGAGATAATGATGAGAGGTTAAGGCACTAGGGTATGACTTAATAGATGTTAGTGATATTCATTCATATGCATGTTGTGGACTATATCCGTGTGTTGGGAACACACGAGGTCTGGAGTCCTCGGGAGACCGTCCTAATTTAAATTTTGGTTGTAGTTTCATTGCATTGCATGAGCACCCTCGAGAGCGAACAAGGGTGTGCACCAGAGCGAAATGTGCGGCTATAATGTCATTGCGTTGCATGGCCATTCTCACCGCGGATGAGGATGTGCACCGGGGTTTGGGGACGTGGTGCTTGGACGACTGCCTGAGAAGATAAGAGATATGTGATCGAATTGGTGGCAGCCACATTAGCATATTATTTGCATAATGGTAAAGGCTAGAGGAAAATAATGTGTTTTCGAGGATGATTGTATATATATATATATATATATATATATATATATATATATATATATATATATATATATATATATATATATATATATATATATGGTGATACATGTTTGTCTGCCTTTATTGATTAGATGTTACGAAACCTTTTTCCATGTTTTGATGCTAGATAGTTTCTTATCTCATTTTTATTTTCTCTTGTATTTGTCTTTTCTATCATTATACGTACAGACCCGGATAGTACAGATGGTGCACTGGGAGCATCCATGGATGGAGGCTCCGGCAGGGTTCCCCCTGACGGAGATTTTTGAGTTGGAGTTTGTTGATGAGAACGGGTGGCTCATGGACCCAGTCACTCATTTCGCGGTTTATATGGGTCTTGTATTAGTAACTACGGGCTTAGGGAATGGAGCACCATTCGGATGGGTTAGGACATTTATAGTTGGTCAACCTTCCCATTCCCTATTGGTTTTCTAGCAGCACCGTTTCCGCAGATGCCACAGATTCCCGAGGTTATGCAAGCACCAGATCCTATGCTAGTAGACGTTCCAGTACCTGTACCTGATCATGTACCAGCACCTGACGAACAGGTTGTACCTGACATTGACCACCTGCTAGCACCAGGGATTCCAGAGGTTCCTGATGCTAAACCAGCTCTATCTGAGTCTTCTCGGTTGTCTTCCAGGAGCAGTTTGGCGTACCAACATTTGTTCCAATAACATCCTGAGAAGAGCTCTTCTAGCAGCAGTAGAGGAGTGTCGAGACTAGCCAAACTTCGAGGAGACAAAGGTGAGAGTGAGGGTAGCATTAGTTGTCCTTGATAGGCTCGGTCAGTGCTTATCTCACTACATGTACATAGGTGTGTGGTGAGGTCTTTTTGATGTATTTTGAGAGGATATTGGGTGCAGAGTGGCAGCAAGGCATCTTTTGTTTAGACCTTTTGATATATTTTATTTTTACTCAATTTGTATTTATATGGGATCCTACAGATGGGGTTTCTTCTACTGTACCTTATGGCTGTACTTAGATGATGTTATGTATGTATGTATGTATGTATGTATGTATGTATATGTATGTATGTATGTATGTATGTATGTATGTATGTATGTACATACATACATACATTCATACATACATACATACATACATACATACATACATACATACATATATAGATGTTTTGCAGTATGCGATGGTTATTTATTTAAAGTTTTTATTTCTTCTCTGTTTTATATATCCGCTTAACGCTAATATAATGATTAGGTTTTATTTAAAATGTGGTTTTCTTTAATTGGACATCGGGGTGTCTAATTTGGTGGTATTAGAGTAGTTTGATTCTGTTCAGAGTGTGAGGTTAGGGTGTACTGGTCAATTTTAGTTGAATCCACACCAGATATTCACTATGCTTAGAAGTTGGGCAGTGAGCCCGGACGCGATAATTAATATTTATGTGGCATATAGTATTTGTATTCCAGTTTTATGTAGTATTATATGTCATATGAGTGTGAGCTAATGATTTCTTTGACATGATCATGGCTTGAGGCAGAGGTCGAGGGCGTTGGGGAAGAGGTGGTTGTAGAAACCCCGAGAGAGTTGCTGGTGAGACTTCTCATACTGCAGGGGGAACTGGAGGTGGAGGAGATTCATCTGAGACTCTTCAGACCATACGTGAGTTAGCTTTTGCACTGTTGTAGCAAACGCAATAGAATGCTCAGATGATTCAGAGAGACAAAGAGCAAAAGGAGCAGCAGTATCAGAGGAGAGTTGTAGAGGCAGAGAATGCAGGGATGGCTACCTTCCTGAAAGGTAAAACACCCTAGTTCAGAGGTGATAATGATCCTGAGAGGGCAGAGAGGTGGATCCAAGAGTTAGATAATATCTTTGATACTATGAGATGCAGAGATGACCGGAAGGTGACTTATGCTACTTTCGTGTTGACGGGAGGAGCAGAGGCATGGTGGAAAGGTAAGAAGAGATTGCTGGAGGTTGAGGGCCGAGTGCTTAGCTGGGAGCTTCGATATTCTCCAAGATTGATTTGAGGTCCGGGTATCATCAGATTAGAGTGAAGAAGGAGGATATACCCAAGACAGCTTTCAGGACGAGGTACGGACACTACGGGTATCTAGTTATGCCTTTTGGTGTGACTAATGCTCCAGCAGTGTTCATAGATTACATGAACAAGATCTTTAGACCGTTCCTCGATAAGTTTGTAGTTGTTTTTATCGACGATATCCTTATCTATTCCCGTACCAGGGAAGAGCATGAGGATCATTTGAGGATAGTGATACAGTTGTTGAAAGATAGACAGTTATATGCGAAGCTATCCAAGTGTGAGTTCTGGTTAGAGGAAGTTCAATTCTTAGGTCATGTGATTAATAAGGAAGGAATAGCAGTGGATCCAGCTAAAGTTGAGGATGTACTTAAGTGGGAACGACCTAAATCAGTTAGAAAAAGTGAGGAGTTTCTTGGGAATGGCTGGATATTATCGGAGGTTCATAGAAGGTTTCTCGAAGATTCCATTGCCTATGATGCAGTTAACGAGAAAAGGTACAACATTTGTGTGGACGGATAAATGTGAGGAGAGTTTTCAGAAGTTGAAGGAGAGGTCGACTGCATCTCCAGTGCTAACGTTGTAACACCCTGATTTTCACTGCTTTCTAAAATCGATAATAAATATATAAATGTTTATATTTTTATCCGAGACTTAGAAAATGATTTTGGATAAACCAAAGTCATTTCCATGTTATACTTAATATTATAAGGTTACGGTGAAATTTTAAGTTGAAAATTCAGACGGAACCCGGTCTGCGTTTTCACTGACAGTAAAAGTTTTCTGCTCAGAAAACCTAATTTTGACTCGTGAACAAAATGGTTAATGTTTATATCGTATTTACTACGATATTGGTAGTTTTGAAAATTTTCGCGTGAAAATAAAATATTATATTTTATGCTGGCGAAAACTTCAAAATATCTTGAGGAAAACCTGAGTCGAGTAAACGACGGAGCTAGATACAGAGTGAGATGACTGATGTGACGAGCATTTATGACGATCTTATCCGAGTCATAATGTCCATAATGACACATAAATGCAAGTAGATATTTTCTTGGTGAAATGTCCATTTTACCCTTGGTTTCCTATGGTTATTACAAGCTTTGCCATTACTATTTTTGGCCCAAATTACCCTCCCGAACACGGCTCCACCATCATTTAGCATAACTTAGGCTAAATTTGTCCTCACTTTGTGTCATCTGCTTCATCCAAAAAGCCATTTTCTCTTAAGAACTCATAAGAACATCTTGTTGAATTTGTGAAGAACATCATCCTTACTATCACTTTTTCTCATCTTCAAGAGGTAATATCTTCTCTCCTTGATCAATCATGCCTTTTCCTTCAATCATTTTAGTTGTTTAAGCCCTGAATCATGAACTTTCATTTTCATGAAGCAATCTTCAAAAATTTCTAGAAAATTGTTGAAAAATCCATTTGATTTGAAACCAATTGCTATTAACTCATCTTGATGCCTATATTCATCATCTAGAAGCATGAACCCAACAGAAATTTTCTCCCTATTCTTTCATGCATGGCCGAAACCCTAGGCTTTGGGTGTAAATGGGTTTTTGCTTCAAAGACATTATGGGTATTGAATCCTAGTTTGTTAAAAGACACTTGATTTCATCTCTATACTATCTATGTTTGTCGAATCCAAGAGATGGAAATCAAGTGAAATTTCTAACTCAAATTTTGTGTCAAGGCCGAAACCCTAACTCATTGAGTTAGATAGGTTTTTGTTCAATGTTCTTGGTTTATGATCATTGATATTGTCATTCTAATACTTAAGGATCATTAATCCAAAAGTATTGTAAAATTTTAACATCCCTAACTTGATTAACTTGAGTAAGCCGAACCATTATTATATGGTTTATGAAGTTTTGTTGTTTGATTTGTATTAATTTTGTGGTGATTTGTTGTGAAGGATAAATCGTAGTTTGATTATCCTGAGTGTGCGAAGGAGACGAAGATCGAATCGGAAAACAGTTCTTGAAACGAACACTTGAAAATCTTCAAGAGGTAAGGGGAGTTTACCTGAGGAGATTAAGATAGACATATGCTATCTTAGTGTTGTCTGTAATTTATCTGTTGTGGTTTTCTGTGGCTTTAAATTAATTGTTGTTTAATTTGCTATATGTTTTGGATGTGATATGTTGATTTGTGTGATTATAACTGAATTGTTGAGTTATAACTGTGATGCATGCCATAATTGTGATGTATATTATACTGTGTTGTGGTGAAATTATTTGCTGTTGAGTGATGGATTGAGAAACCTGACAAAGGTCAGTGTTCAAATTATTTTGATGATAAAAGCTTGATAAGCTTAAATATTTAATCAAAGTGATTAAATTGTGGAAATTTGAGGAAAAGTGGAAAAATATTATTTTAATAATATTTTTGGTGAAAGATGGGTCAATGAGTGACAGTAAGCTCGGAACTATGAAAAAATTTCACAGGTTTTAGTTTTTCCAAAATAAATTCAATTATATTATAAAATATTATTTAAAGTAACTAAATTATTAAAATAGTGTAATATTGACATCGGAATAAATCATTTACAACAGAAAATTCATTTTGAGTTATAGAAGGATTTTTACGACATAATTTTGGGAAAACGATTTTATTTTGTTACGGAATTATTTAGAAAGGATTTTCAAAGAGTTCATGTTTTTGGGAGAATGATTTTCAAGGATGAAGAAATTGGGAGAAAAAGGAATTTAAATATGATTTAATGTTTTATAAACAATTTTAACAGAAAAGAATTTCTGTAAAAGAGTTTTATTCAGTAAAAAAAAATTCCGTTAAACTTAGATAAGTTTTCGGAGGTTTGGTTTTGTATTTGTTATTTCACTGAGTGAAACGTTTTAAAGAGGAAAAGCGAACCTAGTAACCAAGACGTCGGAATTCTAGTGTTCTGTTAACATATGGATCATGGATCCGTGTTATTGGAATGTGTCTTGTAAAAGTTTTATGGATTGGTGTGTCCTATAATTGATATGGGGAATGTGAATCCCATATTCGCGAGCCTAAGACTGGTGCATCAGTTTAGGACTTTGCGATTGAGCATTTGGACTGTGTGTCCTATGTTGAGTTCAAAACACTTGGACCGGTGTGTCCTGTGTTTGTTTAAAGTGGAAAAGTCTTAATATAAAATTAAGCATGGTCGTGAGTTTTTTGAACTTAGACAAGGGAAGAATATGACGAAAAAGAAAACGAGGCGAGAATAAAAGTTTTTCTCATGCATTAGTTGCCAGACATGCCATGTGTTAAATTACAGATCATTGAGTCCTGAGTGTTGGCCAATGTATCTTTATGGGACTATGTTTCCATTTAATGCGATGACCATTGTGTCCTGAGTGTTGGCAAATATGTTATGGACAACAATTCCATTTATCGCAGTAATCATTGTGTCCTGGGTGTTGGCCAATGTGTTACATTTTTGCGTAATAACCATTGTGTCATGAGTGTTGGTCAATGTGTTATATATTTGTTGGACACTATTTTTATTTTGTTTTTATAATGATCCATGTAAAGAGCCTGATCTGCTCAAAATGAATTAGAAAGTTGTGGGATCTCCGGAGATTATATAACAAATTAGAGCCTCAATATTGAAGTGTCATGCATTTTTATAAAATCGCGATGACTGTCGGGTATGAATCTCATTGACATAATTATTATGTTGTTTGGATAATTTTCATATGTTGTGAATATCAATTATATGTTGTTTTGTGTGTCGCGCATGTGGTTATCTTATCAAAACTCATATATTGGTATCTCACCCTTGCATATTTGTTTGTTCTTTCCTCTACTGTGTGGTGTATATATATATATATATATATATATATATATATATATATATATATATATATCTGATTACAGATGGATCCGGACGAGGTGGATCTGAACTTCTCAGGGTTCAGATCCCTGGCATTTGACAATGCAGGCGATGGTGGTGCTTGGGTTATAAACCCGGGAGCTCGAAGTGCCACCTACATCGATCCTGTTAGGACTCTCTCAGGGACTATGGCAGTTGGACCACAGCAACGCGTTCACAGCATGGAGACAATCGAGGTCTCACTACCTCCCATTTGGATGATTCTGCAGCATTTGGTACAGCAGGGGGACTTAGAGCATCACCCTCCCCCGCATGTTCAGCCTCTACAGCAGGTAGCTGCATGGTCACCTCTAGGGCTTATTGTGTTGATCCCGGAGGAGGTGCAGGATAAGATTGAGGAAGATCCTGAGGAGGATCTGATTGCTGATCCGGACTACCATCCTCTTGAGGATGGAGTAGTCCCGGATGTTGGGGAGGGGGTTGAGTTATCCTCTCCGGGTACACCTCCTGGGGGTGGGGATGTCTACACTGGACTCCCCAATGGGTTTCATTAGTAGTGGCCAGCTGTAGGATGTGGTTCCATTTTTGGGAATAGTGGGGTTTTTGATAATCTGACTTTCTGGCTGCTGAGAGCCATCTTTTTTAGTAGTGGTTCCAAACTCCCATTGTGGTATAGTTATGTTGTTTTTAGTTATTTTATGTCTTTATGACCATAGAAGGTGACCTGGTAGGATGAAGGTCTTGTGTAAAACTCTTATGATGCATATATATGATATAGAGATGTATATTATATGATGATGATGTTTGTATGTGAAGTAAAGTAAAAAGGAAAAAAATTCATCACCATTTTTGAAAAGAATAAGTAATTAGAAAACTTATTTTTCCGAAAGTAACCAACAACATTTTATTTCTTTGAGTTAATTTCCGCAACAAGTTTCTTAAATGTGATGCCCCAAGGAGGGGGTGTCGCAGACGTTACCAGATCCTCTAGGACAGTTTGACGTGTATTGTGATGCATCGTATCTAGGGTTGGGTTGTGTTCTGATACAAGAGGGAAGAGTTGTTGCTTATGCTTCCCGACAGTTAAAAATTCATGAGAGGAACTATTCGACCCATGATCTGGAGTTGGCAGCTATAGTGTTCGCGTTGAAAATATGGCGACACTATCTAAATGGAGCTAAGTTCAATGTGTATAGTGACCATAAGAGTTTGAAGTATCTTTTTGATCAAACGAAGTTGAATATGAGACAGCGGAGATGGATAGAATTTATCAAGGACTACGAGTTTGATCTGCAATACCATCCTGGGAAGGCGGATGTTGTAGCAGATGCTTTGAGTAAGAAGTCTTTACATGTGTCGGCGATGATGATTAAAGACATGGAATTGATTGAGCAGTTCAGATATTTGAACTTAGGTATGGAGCTGGCTGAGGATAAAATATGCTTAGACATGATTACCATTAGTAGAGAGTTTCTGAGAGATCTTAAGGATAAACAGGCTCAGGATCAATATCTGCAAGAGGTGAGTAGAGGCATAAATGAGGGTAAAATGTCTGAGTTTAGTAGAGGATTAGATGGCGTGTTAAGGTTTAGAGACAGGATATGTGTGCCAGAGGATTTAGAGCTTAGGAAGATGATTTTGGAAGAGGCACATAAGAGTAAGCTGAGTTTTCACCTCGAAGCCGCGAAGATGTATCAAGACCTACAGAAAATGCTTTGGTAGCCGAGGATGAAGAAGGAAGTGGCAGAATGTGTTTTCTTGTCTAATTTGTCAGAAGGCTAAGATAGAACATCAAAAGCCTGCTGGTTTGCTACAATCCTTACATATCCCAGAATGGAAGTGGTATAGTATAGCTATGGATTTTGTGGTTGGATTACCACGAACTCCTAAGAGGCATGATACGATTTGGGATATCATCGATAGGTTAATGAAATGTGCTCACTTCTTACCTATTAGCGAGAGTTACAGTTTGGAGAGATTGACACAAATCTATATTAAGGAAGTAGTTAGATTGCATGGTGTGCCATCGATCATTGTCTCCGATCGGGATCCTAGATTCACATCTAGATTTTGGAGACAGTTGCATATTGTGTTGTGAATGAAGTTAAGGATAAGTTATGCTTATCATCCTCAAATGGATGGACAGTCAGATAGGACGATTCAGTCATTGGAGGATCTCTTGAGAGCCTGTGTGTTAGAGCACACTGGCAGTTGGGATGAATTCTTACCTTTGATTGAATTTACCTATAATAATAGTTTTCACAGTAGTATCAGGATGGCACTGTATAAGGCTTTTTATGGCAGGAAATGTAGGACTCCGTTATGTTGGTATGAGACTGGTGAAAGCCAAGTATTGGGTCCTGATGTGGTGCAGCAGACGACATAACAGGTTAGAAAGATCAGGGAAAAGATGAAGGAAGCACGGAATAGGAAAATGAGCTACAGTAACAATAGGAGGACACCCTTAGAATTCCAGGAAGGTGATTACGTGTTTTTGATAGTCACTCCGAAGACTGGAATTTGTAGAGCTATCGAGTCTAGAAAGCTTACTCCTAGATTCATTGGGCCTTTCCAGATTCTTCGATGGATTGGTCCAGTAGCTTACCATATATCCTTACCACCTAATCTTTCTAATCTTCATGATGTCTTTCACGTCTCACGGTTGAGGAAATATTACCCATATCCTTCTCATGTAATTGAGCCTGAGTCGATACAACTCCTAGAGAATCTAGAATATAAGGCGTTACTAGTTAAGATTGCAGATAGAAGGATTATAGAACTCCGCAGTAGACAAATTCCCTTGGCTAAGATCATATGGGATGAGATTACCGGAGATGCTACTTGGGAGCGTGAGGCAGACATGCAGCAGCAGTATCCACATTTTTTTCAGGTACGTAAATTCCGAGGACGAAATTTCTTTTAAGAGGGATAGTAACGTAACATCCATGCTTTTATGACTTTTTTATACATATGATGATGAGTTTTAAGACTTGGATTAGATGTTTAACATGTTGGTTAAGGTGTAGGAACCTTTGCATGGAAAGTACGCGATCAGCCGGTGTTGAAAAGGACGTAAACGTAACCTAGGGTTTTATAGTAACGCTTAGAACGCTCGAGAGTGCATAATAAAAAATTTAGGTTTAATGAAGAGTTTAGGCATTTTTGTAGGCATGGGATTATTCCTTAAGTATAGGAGAGTCTATATCTCAAATTTGAGGACAATCGGAGATCAAATGGACTCAGAATACGACAAACCGTAAAAACCAGGGTTTTGGTCAATGGTCAACGCTCAAGCATGACCTACTCCACGCTCAAGCGTGACCTACTCCATGCTCAAGCATGGAGGTCAACCAGACAAGCTCTGGCGTTGACTCCACGTGGCATGCTCTGATTGGTTGCATGCGGGGTGGCGGTTACCTAACCACGCTCAAGCGTGGAGGATCCCACGCTCAAGCGTGGCGTGGTAGATTGACAAAAATAAAAAAGGGCATAGGGTGAAACATTTCACCCTTAAACGCAGCAGAGACAGAAAGCAAGAGTGAGAGAGTATATAGAGATAGAGAGAGAGACTAGTGAGAGAAAGAGAGTTCAAACTCGATTCCCGACTCGATCGATCGTCCTAACGCAATTCCGAGTACGTCATTGTCATCGTGGAAACGACGTCTTCTAAACCCTAGCTTCCATTTCTTCTCTAAGCTAAGGTAATATATACCGCTGAAATGTCGTTGGTGACGGTATTGAGGTTATCTTTCTA
Organism: Sophora flavescens; assembly: GCA_030762895.1. NCBI lineage: Eukaryota > Viridiplantae > Streptophyta > Magnoliopsida > Fabales > Fabaceae > Sophora > Sophora flavescens. The sequence goes on from CM061066.1 coordinate 90,705,187, forward strand.
TTTGGCTATCAGTTTTTAATTCCGACTTCAAATTAAGGTTACCTGTAACGTACGCTTCGTATGTATTCAGGTAAAATTTTGGAGGTCCGGAGACCCTTATAGCTTGCGTAGCAGATTTGAGAGGGAGAGGATAGTGTTTGTTTCGTTACTTCTAGGTTATCCTAGGATATCTCGGGTGGGACAAAGAAGCCCTCTAACATCGCAAATGGCTAATTAAAATTTATTTCAATAATGGTGTAGGGCGACCTAAGCCCTACTAATGAGCTAGTAACAGACAATATCTATATCACCTGGGTAACTACCTAGTGGTACCACTGATGATATAGAGATTGTAGGTTTATCGTCGTTAGGTTAAAAATATGATATTCGAGGTAGCATGGTTTTGGTCTGTTAAATTGTTCATGGTTTGCTGTTTGAAATATTATGATGTGTTTAGGATAGCTATGTTTATTTTCTTATTTGATTATGGTGATTATGTTTATGTTATCAATAATTATATTATTATTTTAATATTTTAAGATGCTTGAAATGATAACATGATTGGTGGTGATATTATGCTTAGGAATTTCAAGGTGATGATACATGATGATTTTATGGTGATGTATGTGGGATACATGACATATGTTTTAGAGGTGCCTAACCTAAGAAATTAATATTGTATTATGATGAGATTGAGGATATATATTCACGTTGAGGTTATTTTATGAGATAGTGATGAGAGGTTAAGGCACTGGGGTATGACTTAATAGATGTTAGTGATATTCATTCATATGCATGTTGTGGACTATATCTGTGTGTTAGGAACACGCGAGGTCCTGAGTCCTCGCAGGACCGTCCCAATTTAAATTTTGGTTGTGCAGCTATAGTTTTATTGTGTTGCATGTGCACCCTCGAGAGCGAACTGAAGTTCACACAAACAAACACAAGAAGGGGTTGAATTGTGTTTGTTAATAATTTTTGAAAACAACCTTTAAAACAATTTTTGCACTCGGAGAGATATGAAATAGAAGCACACACAAAGATTTTTAAAAGACTTTAACAAAAGTAATATCAAAACCCCACAGTTAACATAAGCAAATAAAACTCAAGAGTTTAGGGATGGAAGATTGACGCAAGAGATTTTATCCTGGTTCACTCTCTTCCAACCAAGAGCTACGTTCAGTCCCTTCGACTTCAAGGATTTTTCCACTATTTCTCCAAACAGATTACAAACAAGTATTCAACACTTCACCAGGCTACAAGTATTCCTTTCTTACCAAGCCTCTTCGGGCTCTAACTCTAACAAAGAGATTTAATGGTTGATCTTCTTAACTCACTATGGGTGAGAATATGACAGTTTAAGATCAGTTGAATATTACAACAATATTCAAACTTAATGAATACAGACTCTTGATCTTGAAAGTATACTGGAATAAATGATTATCAAATGGCAAAAGTTCAGCTAGCAAGATTGTTGGAACCAAAGTGGTTTTGGATTTAATAATCTCTAAGTTTTGATGCTAACAAAAGGATTAAATTTACTTGGTAAAGTGTTAGTTAAGATCTAACAAGTGAGTTCAGTTTATACAGGAATATTCAAAATAATATAAGGTATACAATGCTTGGACTCGTGCAAAGAATAACCCATCCTAAGGTTATTTAAACTGTTTATATTTTAAATGATAAGTAGATTGGTTTTCTTTGGTAGACAAGGCTATAAATGAATACCTACATATCTTGTTAAGAACAGCAAGTCCAAAGACTTAAAATAAGCGCGTTCATTTTGCCACGTCAGCAGACGAGTGCTATCCTTGAAACTCAAGTATACATCCAAAGTGCCTAAACTAAAATTCAGTAGAAGCCTATAGTGTCACGTCATTGGATGGAGGTTCTCTAAGGACTTAGCAAGTCCAAAGACTTGTGTGGACAAGCGCTTCTACCACATTAGTAGACGAGCGCTTATACCACATTAGTGGACGAGCGCTTCTGCCACATCAGTGGACGAGCAGAATTAAAATCTTGTGTAGATGCGTTCATAAAACTAAGTAGACGGTTCTATATGTTTACTCCCTTGAATGTGATTTAATGCAATCTGGTCCACAATGAATTTATTTCAAATGATTGATATTTATTTCAAATGAATATTTGTTCTTTCCATTTGTTTTTATCCGATTTAATGTCTTGTTTCCCTTGAGAAAATTCATAGTACTATCAACGAAATACAAAAAGCAAAAAGTACAATTGGAATTTCAAAACGATCTGTACGATGACATCTTTATTGATGTACAAAAGCTGGGTTATACACAAAGGAGGATAGAAAGTTTTTTAGGTACAATTGCTCAGAACAGTGAGCCTCCATTTTGTGATTTTATGATAACCAATGATACTTTTCAACATAGCCAAAATCAAGCTATCAATCACAACTTATATCATGCATTTAATGCTATCTCTAAACGGGTTTATTCAAAGTAACCGTAGAAGAATTACAAGAGAAAAAGAAGGTCAATATAAATTGAAGATCTCAGATACTGAGTAGAAAACTCTTGCCTGCACAATCTTGCTAGCTGAGCTTTTGCCATTGTCATTTATTCTATTATTCTTTCAAGATCAAGAGTCTGTATTCATTAGTTTGAATATTGTTGATAATATTCAACTGATCTTAAACTGTCATATTCTCATACTTAGTGAGTTAAGAAGATCAACTTTTAAATCTCTGTGATAGTGTTAGAGCCTGAAGAGGCTTCGCAAGAAAGCAATACTTGTAGCCTGAAGAGGTGTTGAATACTTGTTTGTAATCTATTTGGAGAAATAGTGGAAAAATCCTTCAAGTCGAAGGGACTGGACATAGGTCTTGGTTGGAAGAGAGTGAATCAGGATAAAATCTATTGCGTGAATTTTTTATCCCTAAACTCTTCAGTTTTATTTGCTTATACTAACTGTGGGGTTTTGATATTGATTTTGTTAATATTTTAAAAAGTATTTCTTGTGTGCTTAATATTTTTATCTTCTGCTTATGAAAAAGTTGTTCAAAAGGGTTTTTGTGAAAATAATTAACAAACACAATTCAACCCCCCCCCCCCCCCCCTCTTGTGTTTGCCTGTGCCAACTTCAGTTGGTATTAGAGCTCAGTGTTGACAAGGTTGAGCATCTAACAAGTGCTTAGGCAGTACGATCCTATAATCATGGATGCAGAAGCACAAGCTATCAACAGACCTCCTCTCTTTGATAGAACTGATTATGATTATTGGAAAAAGAGGATCATGGCATTCTTGGATGCACAGAATGCTGACTTCTAGGAACTAATTGAAAATGGCTACAGTGAGTCAAGGAGTGAAGCTGGAGCTGCAGTGTCTAGAGCTGAATGGACTCAAGAGCAGAAAAGCCAACATCAACTAAACTTGAAAGCTAAGCACTATCTCATGTGTGCTATCACCAGATCTGAGTATGACAAGGTTCATATTTGCAACACAGCTAAAGAAATCTTGGATACTCTTGCACTAGCTCATGAAGGTTCCTCACAAGTGAAGGAATTAAAGATAAGCATACTGGTTCACCAGTATGAGCTATTCAAGATGACTGATCATGAAACTATAGACCAGATGTTTAGAAGATTCCAAACAGTCACCAACAGTCTTAGGTCTCTTGGAAAGGTCTATGAGAACAAAGATCATGTGAGAAAAATTTTGAGAAGTCTCTCAAAGCAGTGGAGACCTAAGGTAACTGCTATACAGGAAGCAAAGAATCTGAATACTTCTCTGGAAGAGCTTCTGGGGTCATTAAAAGTTCGTGAGCTTGAACTTAACGAAGAGGAAAACTCCAGAAAAGGAAAGTCCATTTCCTTAAAGGCCAAGAAAGCTAGCTCCTCAAAGATGCTTAAAGTTGCTGAGTCCTCATATGAAGTTGATTCGTCAAATAATGAAGATGACTCAAATGAGGATGAACTATCCTTCATCTCCAGAAAAATCCAACACATGTGGAGAACGAAAGGTGGATTCAGAAGGAAGCAATTCAACAAAAAATTCTCTATGGAGAAGTCAAATTCCAAGGAGAAAGGTCCACCCCTGTGCTTTGAATGTAAGAAACCAGGACATTTCAAAGCTGACTGCCCAGAGCTGAAGGAGAAAAAGAAATTCTTCAAAAAGAATAAAGGCTTGATGGCTACATGGGAGGATCTTGACCTGTCCTCTTCAGATGAAGAAGATGAAGGAGGAGAAGAAGCAAACATTTTCTTCATGGCTGACACTGCATCAGAAAGTGAATTCACTGATGCTGAGGTAATAGAATCTGATCCATCTACTCTTTAAACTATTTTTGATGAATTGCTGCATGAATCATGCATACTGTCTAAAGAGTATAAGAGTCTCAAAAAGAAGTTTATTAAACTTTCTAGAGATTATGATAAGGTCTGCACAGTAAATCAAAACCTTAGGGATGAGAATGAAACATTAAAATCAAACAATGTTAGTCTGACTGACAAGACTAAGTGTAAGTCTAATAGCTCTTGTGAAGTTGAACGACTGAAACAAGATGTGACATACTTGACAGACTCTCTGTCAAAACTGGTTGGTAGCTTATATAAATTAAATCTTATATTAAGATATTCTAGATCACCACATGACAAATCTGGCATTGGTTATGATAATGAGAAGCAAGATGCATCTCTGAATAAACCAAAAGTTCATACACAATATAAGGCTTTTAAAGTCCGTCCACAGCATACTAAGTCAAAACCAAGCCCTTCCAATACATACTGCAAAGTATGTGGAAAAGGTGGGCATGTGTCATCTAAATGCATACATGATAGGCATGCAAAGCATTCACGACCTATGAATACTAACAAGAAAGGACCCAAGTCAATCTGGGTACCTAAAGATAAGATAATCCCTCTTGCAGATATACTTAACAACAGGAGAGAAACAGAATTCCTGGTACTTGAACAGTGGATGCTCATGACACATGACAGGAGAAAGGTATATGTTCCAAGACCTTAGGCCCAAAGATGGTGGCTGGGTCACTTTTGGAGGAAACCAAAAAGGAAAGATCATTGGTATAGGTAAAATTGGTAAACATCATTTTCCCTCCATTAACGATGTGTTGTTAGTAAATGATCTTAAACACAATCTGCGTAGCATTAGTCAATTATGTGATAGTGGGTTTGCTGTTTCATTTAATAAGAATATGTGTTTTGTCAAGAAAGTTGATGGATCACTCTTATTCACTGCCCAGAGGCAAAACAATCTATATAAGATTGACTTAGAGGACCTCTCAAATCAAAGTGTGTCATGCCTGTTGTCTATTGAGGATGAACGATGGATTTCGCACAAAAGGTTGGGTCATGCAAGTTTGAGATTAATCTCAAAACTGAAAAAGTATAACCTTGTAAGAGGACTACCAACCATAGTTTCAAATATGATGCTCTCTGTGATGCATGTCAGAAGGGAAAACAAGTCAAAGGTTCCTTTGAATCTAAGAGTGTTGTTAGTGCCAACAGACCACTAGAATTGCTACACCTTGATCTCTTTGGTCCAACAAGGATTGCCTCTGTCAGTGGAAAGAAATATGGTCCTGTCATAGTAGACGACTACACTAGATGGACATGGGTTATGTTCCTTGCTCACAAGGATGAGTTATTCAAGGTCTTTTCTATATTCTACAAACGTGTACAGAATGAAAAAGGCATGTGTATAGCTTAAATTAGAAGTGATTGATGAGTGTGATTACACCTCATATTTCTTTATCATATTGCATGCATTTTCATGTAGTTTAGGCATATTTAATTTGATTTTTGTTAGTTTTTACTTTGGAACGGGTAAGTCGGTTTTGTGGTGTTTGTGTGCAGGAATTGAGGATTAAAATGTTCAAGATCAACCATGATGGAGCTTGCATGAAGATGGAGCTTGAAAAGTAATAAAAATGAGCCAAACAAAGCCCATCACGGTCTAGCCGTGATAGCCATCACGGCTATGATCGAGCAAGGCTGAAAAGAAAAGTACACAAAAGTCATAACCTGTCATGGCCTTGCCGTGATGGCCATCACGGCCATGATGGCTATCAAGGCCAGGCCGTGATGACCATCACGGCCGTGACAATCCATCAGTGCCAAGTTTTCCAAGTCAGAATCTGTCACGGCCTGGCCGTGACGCGCAATATCTGGATTTTAAAAACTGATTTGATCTGATTATTGTAATTGCTTGGGATTCAAGTTACCCTACCTTATAAAGAGGACCTAGAGGCTCGAAAATAGGAACACTTTTTGGGCTGCTACCTTAGGCAAAATTAGGATTTCTCTTCTTCTTCTTCTTCTTCTCTTCTCTTAGGTTTTCTTTTATGCTTTTGTTAATCAAGCTTGCTATGAACATGGCAATGCTTGAGTAGTAGTCTTATTTTTAGGGATTGGGGCTGTGCCCAAGATTTGTTTATGGTGACAAATTGACGTTTGATCTCTTGTTAATTTCGATTTTGCTTTCGATTTGATTTCTATTGCTTTAATTAATCGTAAATTCGATGGCCACTTATTTGTTTGTCGTAGATACTCTAAGGAGGAACCTAGCGGTGAACTTAGGTATCGGATCTATAGGAATCAAACTTAGGACTTAAATCACGAGAGTTGGAAGCGGTCCTTCGAGGGCTCACGAATTGTCATAAAACTTAAAGGGTTCAATTTAAATTCAATTACCACGAGAGTAGGGGTTGGTTTAATTGGGCACGGTTTTTGTAACCCGAGAGGGAGCATTAACTTATTAAGGATAAATTCGCCGTCAAAGCAATATTGATAATTAACAAGGGGTAGTCAAACTGGTAACATGAACAATCTTGTTGGTAACCCAATTCCTAGGAATCTCTTTTGATTTGAAAAACCCCTAATTGATTTACTTTCCTATTTTAATTGATTGCGTTCTTAAATAGCTAATTTTCTAGTTAATTCTTATTATAAAATCAAATCTTTTCCAAATCCTTTTTCATATAGTCCAGTTTAATTGATTTAATAATTAATTGTTATTTGAGATCACAGTCTCTGTGGGATCGATCTTTTTATTACTTGACGACGAATCCGGTACACTTGCCGGAGTCCCATCAAGTTTTTGGTGTCGTTGCCAAGGACTGTGTTTTCTTGAATTTCAATTTAATTTTTAAATTGATTTTTTCTGGATATTTTTTTATTACTTAAGTCTTTCTTTTTTTCTTTTTCTAGTGTATCTACCTCTCTCTTTGCAGGAATTTTTCTCTCTTATGCGAAGATCCCAAAGTCTTGGAAATCTTGTTGAAGTTGACCCCGAGATCGAAAGGACCTTTCGTAGACGTGGGAGACTACAAAGATAAGGAGAGAGAGAAAGGTTGATTCCCATTCCACTCATGGCGAATCTACCGGATACCAAACCACTGAAGGACTACGCAGCCCCAAATGCTAGGGGTTTACGAACTGGGATTGCTAGGCCAGAAATTGAGGCGGAGAAATCCACTATACCGCCTATGTTAATTGGCATGATTAGGCAACATCAATTTGGAGGATTACCCTCGGAGGACCCGACTGATCATGTGGAGACATTCTTGGAGTTCACCGATGCAATAAGAATTCATGGTGTCCCGATTGATGCTATTCGCTTGAGGTTATTCCCCTCCTCTCTGACTGGAAAAGTAAAAGCTTGGTTGAAGCAAGTGCCCACTAATACCTTGTCAACTTGGGACCAACTGGAGCAGGCATTCCTGGAAAAATTCTTCCCTCCATCCAAGACTGCTTACCTACGAACTCAGATCACCGGCTTCTTCCAAAAGGACGGAGAATGCTTATCCGAAGCTTGGGATCGTTTCAAAGGATTGCTAGAGTCTTTCCCACATCATGGGCTCGAGAGGTGGTTGTTAGTGCATACCTTCTACAACGGATTGGATTACTCTTCGAAGGTGTCACTTGACTCCGCAGCTGGAGGAGCCTTTATGAATAGACCTCTGACTGAAGCATTCAATATCATTGAAAACGTGGCCACCAACTATCACCAATGGGGTTCAAAAAGAGGTAATAACCCGAAAAAGATTTCGGGGGGTAAGTTTGAAATGAATAGCATTGATCTAATTATGTCTAAAATTGACTCACTGAATAAACGCTTTGATAAGCTTGAAAAGGCTAATGTGAGTTCAATAGGTGCTACTAATGTTGTTTGTGAGATTTATGGAATGCAGGGACATGATATAATGGAGTGCCCACATGGTATGATCCGGTGCTTCGGGGGAACAAGTGAACTCTTGTCACAATTTCTATGACATGAACCCGAAGTTGCCAAACTATGTTCCCCCAAATACTTACAACCAAGGAAGGAAAAATAGCCCTTATCTCTCCTATGGGAACTACAACAATACGTTGAACCACGAATTCCAGGAAGGCCAAGGTAATAGGAAACCTGCATCGGGGTACCTCAGGTACAAAAGTCTAAACTTGAGTCTCTTTTGGAAAATTTTGTGGAAACTCAAACAAAGCAAAATGAAGAGTTTAGGCAAAAAGGTAGGGCAGTCAATGAGGCAATAAAAGAGTTAGCATCTAAGTTAGATATCTTAGCCATCCATAATAAGATGTTAGAAACTCAGATTGCCCAACAAGCTAGTACATATTCTAGAACTAAGGGTACGTTTCCAGGACAACCCGAAGTTAATCCCAATGAGCACTGTAATGCTATATACTTAAGGGATGATAAGCTTGGGGTAATTGAAAATGATGTGGAATGCGAGGAGGAAATGAGTGAACATGAAGAGATAGAGCCAAAGTATGTCCCTCCACCACCTTACCAACCCCCAATACCTTTCCCACAAAGGTTGGTCAACAAAATACAAGTAGAAAAAGAAACTAAGAGCTTAATTGAGGAGCGTGATGTCGTGATAAAAACTAATATGCCTCCTAAACTAAAAGATCCAGGAAGTTTCTCTATTGCTTGCTCAATTGGAGAATTAAAAATAGAACAAGCCTTATGTGAGTTAGGGGCTAGTGCGAGTTTGATGCCGCTTGCTATCTTTGAGAGGTTAGGAACCAAGGAATTGAGTCCATCCAAGTCCTCTTTACAATTTGCCGATGGATCAACTAAAACTCCTCTAGGCATACTAGAGAATGTTCCCATAAAGGTAGGGAAATTTTTTATTCCTACCGATTTCATGGTGTTGGACATGAACGGAAATTCTAAATTCCCTATCATTCTTGGAAGGCCATTCTTGGTCACAGATGGAGCGATAATAGATGTAAAAAATGGTAAGCTCTCCTTGAATGTAGAGAAAGGTAGGGCGGATTTTGATTTGACAAACTCATATAACAACCCTCCTTTTGAGAGTCATGTGTGCAGGAATGAGATAATGCCCCCAAAGGTGAAGGAAGAGCTTAACATGGAAGCAACTCCCAAACTTTGCATGACAAATGATGCACCAAATAAAGATGAATCAGGAGTTGCTCAACATGTGGAGTTAAAACTTCCCCCGGAAGGAAGTAAGGCCATGAAACTCAGAGTGAAAAGAGCAAAGCGAAAGTGCAATTGGCCATACGAACAAAATAGACTTTTTGAAGGACTTCCATGGAAGAGAGGTGTTCTTGCACATCCAAGCCCAACTGATCCCGGTTGATCCAAGGGAGTATGGTCAAGCTTAAGACCGTAAATAAGTGCTTCTTGGGAGGCAACCCAAGTTTTCTTTCCCTTTTCAATTTGTTTTTGAATTTTGTCTTTGAATAATTTGAGAAGATTAAGAGAAGAAATATCACTAATTGATGGTTTTGCCAAGTATTTGCAGGTTATGAAGGCAGGAAGAGCAAAAAGGCATGGAAAAATAAAGTTAGAATTGATCACGCCCAGGCCGTGACGGGGGTCACGGCCGTGATTAGCCAATAGCTGAAGATCAGAAAGGAACACGGCCCAGCCGTGACAGCCCTCACGGGCGTGATGAGGAGGACCCAGAAGATCAGAATGTATCACGGCCTAGTCGTGATGGAATTCACGGCCGTGAGAAGCCATCTCCTATAGACCCGAACTGATCACGACCCGCCCATGATGAACGTCACGGCCGTGACACATCTTCCAGCAGCTCTTTGACTGGCATTTGAGCCAGCACCCTCCACCACCTCGGTGAGTTGTTCCGTTTTTCTCCTCTCTCCGACTTGATTATTTACATTGGGGATAATGTAAGTTTTTAAGCTTGGGGTAGGGGTATTTTTACATTTTTTGCATTTTTTCATTTTTCATGTTGCATTCATATAGGCATAATTTTGCATAATCACATGATTAGATTGCCCCTTGCTTAGAGTCTGCATCCAATTGTGAGAACCTTGCGCCAAATGAATTGAGACAGTGATATCTTTGAACCCAATTTTTGTATTCTTGTGATAGGCTAAAAATAAAAATGCTTGAGATGATCTTCTGATAGTTGATAATTAGCATGTGGTTCCTTAGATTTGTGTTTCTCATTGATTTTAAACTACTAAATGTGAGATTTTTTGAGCCAAAAATGGGTACTCACGAAATCTACCCCATTATTTGTGATTGAAGTGTTTTATTCCTCTTGGATTGTATTCTCTAGAACTTGACTTGAAACCATTTTGAAACTTGAAAATTTTCAAAAACATATTTGAAAATGATTGAGGCACTAGGTATTTTTCCGGCCTTTTGAGCTTTGACTGATTAAATGCTACCCCTAGTTGCCCAATTTTGAGACTAAAAGAATAAAATATTTTTCTTGGTACCTTGATTTATTTTGATGAATGATGCTTGGTATGAGACCTTTTAAAGTATTGCAAAAAGGGCAAAAAGGTAATTTGAAGAATAAATTGTGGGATAAAAAGTTAGAAAATATTTCTCTTAAGTTGAAAATCTCCCCTTCTCCAAATAAATAAAATAAAATAAACAAAAAAAATGGAGAAGGGGATGAGAAAAAGAAATTGAGAAATAAAATAAATAAAATAAAATAAAATGGAAGAAAGAAAGAAAGAAAGGTGGAAGAGTGAACTAAAGCTCAAAAAGGTATTTTCGAAGGTTGTCATGCTTTGCATTGTTTGATATTTTTTTTAGCCTTCTTGAATTTTCCTTTTCTTGATTTCCCTACCTAACAATTAATCTCATGACCCCATTACAACCAAAATAAAAGACCTCTTGATTCTTATTTGTTTTCATTAATAAAGTAGAGATTTGGTTAATAGTCAAGCTTATGGTAGGGTACCTTCCTTGAGGAAATTGAGCGAATTGTCATATACCCTTAAACATATGAGTGAGGTGAGAAGAGTGCCCTAATTAGTGAGAGATGTGAATTTAGGGAACCTAAGCTTCTAATTGGACTTAAAATTGATTGTCTCTTGGTTTCTTATTGAATATGTCTGTTACTTGGATTTATTACTCGGGTTCTAGATTCATTGTCCATGCTCTGATTGATTATCTTTTCTGGCCTTAGTTATTGTTTGAGGACAAGCAAAATCTTAAGCTGGGGGTAGTTTGATGAGTGTGATTACACCTCATATTCTTTATCAAATTGCATGCATTTTCATGTAGTTTAGGCATATTTAATTTGATTTTTGTTAGTTTTTACTTTGGAACGGGTAAGGCGGTTTTGTGGTGTTTGTGTGCAGGAATTAAGGATTAAAATGTTCAAGATGAACCATGATGGAGCTTGCATGAAGATGGAGCTTGAAAAGTAAGAAAAATGAGTCAAACAGAGCCCATCACGGCCTAGCCGTGACAGCCATCACGGCCATGATGGCTATCAGGGCCAGGCCGTGATGACCATTGAGACACCCCGTTGTGCCCCATTGTATTATTACATTAAATCCTTAATTATTTATTTACTTAATCGCGCGCTTAACGTTGAAAATACTTAAATCTTAAAACTTAATTAATAATTATATAACTTATGCAGATATAAAACACACCAAACTATTTTACATAAATACACACATGAGTATCCTTTATTTTATACAACACTGATTAGGGTATCCTCTCAGTAGGATCCCACACAGGTACTTATTTAAAACAAACTGCTTATAACAAACGGAAAACAAAAACGTCATATATGACTCACTGGCCCTAAACTTACTACACTATATTATTAGGATCAGTCGGTTGTTCTCCAGCGTCAGCTTCATACGGAATGTCATTCAACTCCTCCACCCCTCCGTCTCGTACAGGGTTCCATCCATCTCCTCCGCAACATATTCGTCCATCTGGTCTTCTAACGTAACAAAGTAGACATACACAAAAATACAGAAATAGGGAGATAAGAAACAGTTCTATCATCATAAGTGGAAAAGATTCATAGCATATAATACAATAATAGTCACAGACACGCATCACTCAAACTCAACAATCATCCTCAATTCACTATATCATCCTCTACCCTCCAACTCATGCAACTAGACCTTTATGCTGACGTGGCCACTGCAAATCCTGTCACACATTCCTCGGTAGGAATGTCAGTCAGTCGTCCAAGTGACACGTTCCCAACGCCGGTGCACATTCACATCCATGGTGTACATCCATGGTGAAAATGCTCATGCAAAGCAATGACACTATAGCTGCACAAGATCACGGTGCACACCCTGGTTCTCTCTCTCAACTCAGTCAAGGGTGCTCATGCAAAGCAATGACACTATAGTTGCACAACTTAAATTCTAATTTGGAACGGTCCACGAGAACTTCGGACCTCGTGTATCTCAAATACACGGTTATGAACAACAATGCAACATATGATTCTCACTGACTTTTATCAATAACAACCTAGTACCTCAAGCTTTTCCTCATTACCTCCACTTACATTCTATATCACATCACTTCTATACAATGATAGCGAGGCACTTCTAATTCATATTCAAAACTCTCACCCAAACAAAATACCTCCGAGCAATATATATATCTTTCCTTAAAATCATCTAAGCATAGTATTAAACCCAAGCAGATCATGCATAACACATTAATCAACAGAATATTCCAATATCTCAATATCATATAAGGCAATTTATCACAACCAAATAATTAACAAAGTCAGACTCTGTCACGGCCTGGCTGTGATAGCCATCACGGTCGTGACAGACAACAAAGACAAAAATCCTACAACACAGAACCTGTCACGGCCTGGCCATGACAACCATCACAGCCGTGACAGACAGCAAACATCCTCAATATCATAATTATTCAAACACCGAAAAAATACGTCACATGCAGATAGAATACCTCAACCAGCGTATCACAAACAGTCAAAAATAACTAATTCAGACATCCTCAAATATGAATAATCAACCTAAGGCGATAAACCTACAATTCCCAAATCGTCATTGGTTTTACGGAAAAGATTTCAATACGATTTTGGTATTGTCGATTACTCGACCACTAGTAGGGTTTAGGTCGCCCTACACCATTATTATAAATTATATACTACTTATCGGTTCCGACGATGGAATGGTTCTTTCCCCCACCTGAGTTATCACCGGAAACACGTACACAACGATCCTCGTTATCCCGCCACGAGTTAACACAACCACCTTCATTCAAACAACATAACTATAATTAATCAACTAACAACCATCTATGACACTTTAGGGCTAGGTTCGGCCAAGACTTAGAAAATAGGTTTAGGGTTATCTTCTTAATGTCATCTTTTGGATCCTAATTACTAGAGTCTTAACTAACATAGATTACTTATTACAAGACTAAAATTTGAAACAAAATCCTCTAACCTTTAGGGTTAGGGTTTCGGCCCATATTAGGAAAATAAGCTAGGAAATTTATTTGGATTCAAGCTCTTGGATTTAAGCTATATATGTATTATAGAACTTAAGTCAAGTACTAACTTTCAAAACAAACAACAAAACACCAAACCCATTTTCCTACCTAGGTTCGGCCCTTAAGGGTTAATAGGGAAGGAGAATGATTTTGATCACATGCTATTGGATAAATAAAGTAGGGATTATATCTAGATCATAGAAATTGGTTTCATGTCAAAAGGATTTTTCTAGAATTAGTTATGAATTTTTGAAGAAAGCTTCAAGAACTTTGACTCATATGAAGAACATGATGAACACAAGCATAAATCCATAAAAGTTGTGAATAGAAAAGCTTAAAATATCAAGATTAAGAGAGAGATTCCTCACCTTGGAATAAAAAGATTTATTCAAGAACTTGAAGAACAAAGATGATCTTAGCAAGAACACTAAGGAGTTCTTTGTGTTTTGTGGGGAAAAACTTGATATGTGAAATAGAAATTGTTTAGATCATCTAGATAAGTGAGAATATGATCTTAGAAGATCAAAACAAGGTTTGGATGGTTATATATGGGTATGGCCGAATTTGAAGAAAAGAAAAGATGAACTTGAAAGTTCATGGATTCAAGAACAAAATGGATCAAGTGATGGTTATTGATCTAAGGAACAAGTTTCATGAATGAAGAATCATGAGATTATGTTTCTAAGTTAGAGATAAATGATGAATAAGTGAAGAACAAATGAAGAACAAGTGAAGAACAAGTGAAGAACTTGTGAGAGAAAATGAAGAACATGAAGTTTTGAGAGAGACAAAATGATGAAGTTGGAAAATGAGTGAAAATGATCCAAGTGTGGATGATGGGCACGGTTTAGAGGTGGGTGTGAGGAGAAAATGTGTGGTTTGATGAGATAAAAGAACTATGTTTGAGTTTATTTGATCAAGGTTAAGTTAGAAAATAATATAATATCTTAACTATAGTTAATAGTAACCTAACTAGGGTTTTATGTATAATCATGGTTAATAAAATTTGTGGTCCTAAATTTTGAAGAGATGTGGCTGCCTCCTACACCACATATTAGGGAGAAAATATCTTGGTTTGCAAATCATGGTTAATAAACCTTAGTTTTCTAAGTATTCTAGAGAAGTTTAGAGAGAAAGATAAAGATGATGAAGATTCAGAGCAGTTTCTGTAATTTGGACATATCTCCCAATATACTTGTCCGTTTTTGATGATCTTTATGTCGTTGGAAAGACGAGAGAAAGATGAACAACTTTCATTTACAAAGTTTTTCGATATTCAGAACATATCATAATTTCGTGGCAGTTTCGGGATAATGATGAGAGTGTGACTTTGCCTATGACTCATCCACTTAACATCAATGCTCATTTATGGCTAGGAAAAAGTGGTGTCCAATTGCTTGGAATGGAGGAAGGAGCCATGGGTTTTGGGTAACCTTTGGTCAAATTTTCCAATGGCATGGCTTGTAATTGTCATAAAAAGACAAGGGTAAAATGGTCATTTCATAGCAAAAAGTCACTTTGTCATAAATGTGTCATTATGGCCATTATGACACGGATAAGCTCGTCATAAATGCTCGGCAAGTCGGTCAAATCCATCATCTCTGCTACGTTGTCGACTCCTCGATTCATATGGCGCAAGCTTTTCCTAGAGACATCTCGACGTATATGCCCGCAACAAATATAATATTTTAATTTTTACGCTAAATTTTTCAAAACTTCCAGTATCGTAGTAAATAAAATAAAAACATTTTTCATCTCGTTCACGAGTTAAAATTAGGTTTTTCTGAGCAGTAAACTTTTCTTGTCGTGAAAACACTGAAAAGCAGCATCGGCCAAAATCTGAATTTTCAACCAAAAACTTCCCCATAACCTCATGAAAATAAGTATAACAAGGAAATGACCTTGGTTTATCCAAAATCATTTTCTAAGTCTCGGATAAAAATATATATTTATATATTTATTACCGATATTACAAAGCAGCGAAAATCGGGGTGTTACATTACTACCCCTCTTAGAAAAAAAAATTCCGTCCTCGGAATTTCTTAACTCAACACTAGACATCATCTTGTAATCTTATCTTAATCTAAAGCTCAAACAATATATTTCTCATCGCTGTTTTTCCCCTAGGTGACAGCGGTAACTTCATAACATAATTCATTCTTATATCGTTCTATTTATCCTCAAAACAATCCATCACTACATTATATTCATTGTCCTTAACGTTTCACCTTGATCTATCATCCTTGAAGGACATAATTAAGACTTAATCATTTCATTCTTCTTACTACTGATCCATTAGAGAACTTTATTTCAACATCTAACTCCCGCAATTAACACCACAATCAATTCCAATATTTAACTTCTACAATTACCCGCAATTAACACCACAATCAATTTCAACATCTAACTTCTACAATTAACACCGCAATCGAACTACCCTAACTTCCTACTTCATGTATCCAATCACAGTCTTAGTTCCTTAAAATGTATTTCACTATTCTAGATTATATCAAAATCACACCTTTCAAGTCTCCAAATAAACATCTCAACATTCCGTAAGGTAAAATCAAAAGAAAAACACCTGTTAGGATTATCTAACTTAACAAATTTGAATTTCTCTAGTAACCTCAATTTACATCGAAAATCATCTTTTCTATTCATATTCAACTTAGGTGAAAGCTCATATTCAACTTAGGTGAAATTACTATATACACTTTCGTTTACTCTTCCCAAACTCATACAATCCATCTTAACTACGATCATTAATCATTGCCCTCGATTCCATAATGATACTATGCCTCGATCAACATTTGATTTATAGTAATTATCTTACTTACTGATACTGATCTTAATCTTACCAGTCATATCTATATCTCAAAACTCCCATCACTTCCTATTTATCCTACTATAAGGAAACAATACTTAGGTACTATACCTAGATTATATGTTGCTCAATTGAGTCTTTATTGCAATCCATCACCATCAGAGCTTAAGGAGAAATCCTAACTCACCATTTAAACAAGAACAACATATCATTATAACCATTATCTCAAAAATAAAAGGCTACAAAGCTTCAACCAAATCAATCCTATACTAGCTAAGCTCCAAACTAATTTGTTATCTCTTTATTATTTTCAAGGACTACCCATACTATCCAAATATATCAAGCACTTAAGATAAAGTTCGCTTAATAACAATTATCCCGCAACAATCTATACTTTCACTGTAATTGATTTTAAACAAGTATGAAAACCACAACCGACTAACTAACAAAACTTGCGGATTTCCGTTACCATCTTCAGACTTTCCCACCAAGAGCACGATTTCCACTTCCGTAAGTCATCGACAAGTGTTTACAATAAATGTCATATTATTAACAACTATATGACACTGATGTCAATCACATACCTTATATGAAATCTGCAGAGTGAGAAGGTTCAACTCCCCTCACTGTAAACACTCTCCCAGTGACCCACTGTCCGCAATCTCTTGCTATATGACCAGGTTTTCCACAGTGGAAGCAACTAGGTTTCTCCTTGCAATTTCTAACATGATGAGGTCCTCCGCATCTGAAGCAAGCTAAAATGGTCATTTCATAGCAAAAAGTCACTTTGTCATAAATGTGTCATTATGGCCATTATGACACGGATAAGCTCGTCATAAATGCTCGGCAAGTCGGTCAAATCCATCATCTCTGCTACGTTGCCGACTCCTCGATTCATCTGGCGCAAGCTTTTCCTAGAGACATCTCGACGTATACGCCCGCAACAAATATAATATTTTAATTTTTACGCTAAATTTTTCAAAACTTCCAGTATCGTAGTAAATAAATTAAAAACATTTTTCATCTCGTTCACGAGTTAAAATTAGGATTTTCTGAGCAGTAAACTTTTACTGTCAGCGAAAACACAGAAAATGGCAGACCGACTTCCGTCTGAATTTTCAACCAAAAACTTCCCCATAACCTTATGAAAATAAGTATAACAAGGAAATGACCTTGGTTTATCCAAAATCATTTTCTAAGTCTCGGATAAAAATATATATTTATATATTTATTACCGATATTACAAAGCAGCGAAAATCGGGGTGTTACAACCATCACGGCCGTGACAGGCCATCAGTGCCAAGTTTTCCAAGTCAGAATCTGTCACGGTCGTGACGCGCAATATCTGGATTTTAAAAACTGATTTGATCTGATTATTGTAATTGCTTGGGATTCAAGTTACCCTGCCTTATAAATAAGACCTAGAAGCTCGAAAATAGGAACACTTTTTGGGATGCTACCTTAGGCAAAATTAGGATTTCTCTTCTTCTTCTTCTTCTTCTCTTCTCTTAGGTTTTCTTTTATGCTTTTGTTAATCAAGCTTGCTATGAACATGGCAATGCTTGAGTAGTAGTCTTATTTCTAGGGATTGGGGCTGTGCCCAAGATTTGTTTATGGTGACAAATTGACGTTTGGTCTCTTGTTAATTTGGATTTTGCTTTCGAATTGATTTCTATTGCTTTAATTACTAGTAAATTCGGTGGCCACTTATTTGCTTGTCGTAGATACTCTAAGGAGGAACCTAGCGGTGAACTTAGGTATCGAATCTATAGGAATCAAACTTAGGACTTAAATCACGAGAGTTAGAAGCGGTCTTTTGAGGGCTCACGAATTGTCACAGAACTTAAAGGGTTCAATTTAAATTCAATTAGCACGAGAGTAGGGTTGGCTTAATTGGGCACGGTTTTTGTAACCCGAGAGGGAGCATTAACTTATTAAGGATAAATTCACCTTCAAAGCAATATTGATAATTAACAAAGGGTAGTCAATTTGGTAACATGAACAATCTTGTTGGTAACCCAATTCCTAGGAATCTCTTTAGATTTGAAAAACCCCTAATTGATTTACTTTCCTATTTTAATTGATTGTGTTCTTAAATATCTGATTTTCTAATTAATTCTTATTATAAAAATCAAATCTTTTCCAAATCCTTTTTATATAGTCCAGTTTAATTGATTTGATAATTAATTGTTATTTGAGATCACGGTCTCTGTGGGATCGATCTTTTTATTACTTGACGACGAATCCGGTACACTTGCCGGAGTCCCATCAATGATCATGGGGGAGAATTTGTCGATGAGCTACTCCATTAGTTTTGTGAAGAAAGTGGTATTCAACACAACTTCTCAATACCAAGAACACCACAGCAAAATGGTGTGGTAGAGAGAAATAACAGATCTCTTCAAGAGATGGCTAGGACTATGCTCAATGACAATTCTGTCCCTAAGCACTTTTGGGCTGAAGCTGTGAACACTGCCTGCTACATTCAGAACAGATTATACATTAGACCTATTTTGAATAAAACTCCTTATGAATTGTGGAAAGGCAGAAAACCCAACATTTCATACCTTCACCTTTTCGGATGTAAATGTTATATTTTGAATACAAAAGATCAACTTGGTAAATTTGATGCTAAAGTAGATAATGGAAAGCTTCTAGGATTTTCTGAAACTTCAAAAGGCTTTAGAGTTTATAATTCTCGAACTCTAGTTGTAGAGGAATGTATTCATGTAAAATTTGATGACAAACAGCCTGATAAGAGAATATCAGATCTAGATGAAGCTTTTGCAGATCTTGATCTAAATATTTCAGGAGAGAAACCAGAAATCAAGTCTGCTATCCAATTAGACGACTCTTCTCAACAACAACCAGAAACATCTACCTCTCAACAGGAAAATACTCAGAAATCTTGGTATTTCAGAAATTACCATCCTCAAGATCAAATCATTGGTGACCCCAATGACAAGCTAAGAACTAGGTCAACCTTCAGAGAACAAAGTGATTCTGCTCTTGTCTCTGAATATGAACCGAAGATAGTGGACGAAGGATGGATTCTTGCTATGCGAAGAGCTTAATCAGTTTGAGAGAAGTGAAGTCTGGACGCTTGTACCCCTGCCTGAAGACAAGTCAGTCATGGGAACAAAGTGGGTCTACAGAAACAAGCTTCATGAAGATGGTAAGGTTGTGAGAAACAAGGCAAGACTTGTTGCTCAAGTCTACTCTCAAGAAGAAGGTATAAACTACACTAAAACTTTTGCACCAGTTGCTAGACTAGAAGCTATAAGAATCTTAATATCATTTGTTGCACATCATAGCTTTATGCTTTTTCAAATGGATGTTAAAAGTACCTTCTTAAATGGCTTTGTTAATGAAGAAGTATATGTCATACAACCTCCTGGCTTTGAAAATACAAATCACCTTGAACATGTTTATAAGCTTAAGAAAGCACTGTATGGACTTAAACAAGCTCCTAGAGCTTGGTATGATGGGTTAAGTTCGTTTCTAATGGAAAGTGGTTTTAACAGAGGAAAAGTAGACACAACTCTATTTAGAAAGTCTATTAATTCAGGTTTCATTATAGTACAGATTTATGTTGATGATATCTTTTTCGGTGCTACTAATGAATCTCTATGCAAGGAATTCTCTAAGTTAATGCGGAAAGAATTTGAAATGAGCATGATGGGAAAACTCAAATTCTTCCTTGGACTTCAAGTTAAACATTCTATGGATGTGGTGTACATCCATCAAACTAAGTATACAAAGGAACTTCTAAAGAGGTTTAACATGGATGATTGCAAACCAATGAATACACCTATGCATCACACTTCAATACTGAGCAAAGATGATAAAGAGAAAAAGGTAGACCAAAAGGTATATAGATGTATGATAGGATCTCTTTTATATCTGACTGCGTTTGGGCCTGATATCATGTTCAGTGTTTGCTTATGTGCTCGTTTTCAATCTGATCCTAGAAAGTCTCATCTCTCATCAGTTAAAAGAATATTTAGATATTTAAAGGGTACTACTAATCTGGGTTTGTGCTTTAAGAAAAATGATGATTACAGATTAGTTGGTTTTTGTGATGCTGACTATACTGGAGATAGAATTGCAAGAAAAAACACCAATGGAGGATGTCACTTCATTGGATCTAACCTAGTATCATGGTCAAGCAAAAGGCAAAGTACCATTGCTCTATCAACTGCTGAAGCAGAATACATATCAGCTGCAAGCTGCTGCTCACAACTTATATGGATCAAACATCAATTGGAGGACTACAATGTATTTGTAAGTAGTATTCCACTTATGTGCGATAATACTGTTGCAATCAATTTATCATAGAATCCAATATTGCATTCTAGAGCTAAGCATATAGAAATCAAACATCAGTTTATAAAGGATTATGTGCAAAAAGGTGTGTTTGATGTTCAATTTGTAGATACTGACCACCAATGGGCGGATATCTTCACTATCTTGCTGAGGACAAATTTATCTTTATAAGAAAGCATTTGAATATGTTGTATGTGGATTAAACTACTATATTTATTGTTAATTTGGTCGTCCATTGCATGTTTTCTCTGCACGTCCACTAGTCATGACGTCCAGAGCAAGTGGATTCTACGCGTCCACTACTTATGTCTTTACGCGTCCACTCTTAGTCTTGTGTGGACTCGTCTATGCATACATTTATTGCTTATATTAATTTGTTCTTGAACACATTTATATAAAACACTTCTCTTTCCATCCTGAGTCTGCTACCCTCATCAATCCCATCGTAACTTTTTACGGTTCCAAGTTTACCAACACCGTTTTACACTTAATGACATGTCTTGTCATTATCTTGTTTTTGGAAACTGTTGTTTTTCAGAAATCTTTAAAAGTAACCTCTTTCCCTCTGAAAATCTTTTTGCATCTCTTCATACCTATCAACCTCTCTCTCTCAATCTTTCGAACTCTCTGTCTCCCTTGATCTTCCAAAACTCTTCTTACTCAACAATGGCTTCAACCACTGCTCCCATGCCTGCTTTTGCAACTGATACTATGTCCATATCCGTGGAACACCACTTCAACTTTGGAATTCTACAAGAATACAATTTGGATGTGAGTAAGTTCATTAACGCTGCTGGTTGGGATCGAATCTTTTTGGAAAAGGTCTCAGTGTATCTCGATTTGATAAGGGAATTCTGGAGGAGACCAAAGATCTCTGAAACAGAAGTTGTTGGATTCGTGCTGGGAAGGAAAGTGATAGTATCAGAGAAAACCATCTCTGATGCGATTGCTTGTGCTCAAGAAGGATTAGTCTTCAATGAAAACTGTGAAGAAGACCTAGGTGGTCCAGAGACAATTGTTGTTACTCTTATGAGGCAAGACAACGTGAGAAATCATTCTTGGAAATCATCTGAGATGAAAGATCACATCAGGATTCTTCACCGGATTCTGAACAAGGTGGTGCTGCATAAGATTGGCTCTAAGGACAACTTATCAGCTCTTCACTAGTTCTGCCTTTGCCATCTGGTTTTTGAAACCAAGATTAAGCTTCCATGGATCCTATTTCATCGCTTCAAGGATGCCATTACCAACAGAGAATTGGCTTCTCACATTACTTTCACTCATCTTCTGTCAAAAATTTTTAAGTAGCAAGGCGTGTATGATATTCTAAGTGCAAAGCCTAAGGATGAACAATAAAGACTCCTTTGTGAGAAATGATTGCAAGCTATTGACTTTGGCCGAGTATATTTCAGTGGCATGCAACTCAGTACTTACAATCAAGTGGAGTTGGCAAAGCTTGAAGAGAAAATGAAGATTAAGGAAGAATCAATTGAAAACAACGAAGATGCAATTCTTGGTTTAAAGAAAGGAACCAAGAGAAAGACTGTGGCTGTAAGGCAACCCATTCCCAAGAGGACTACTAGAGGATCTGTCCCTTCTGTATCTTATGGTGCTACTCTTCCACCTCCACCAAAAAGGACAAGGAAAGTCATTTTGCCTGAAGAAGAAGACGATGATGAACTCCCTATTGCTGCCATTCTAGAAAAACAAGTTGCTATTGTTGCTGGTCCAATTGCTAAGAAGAAAAGGCAACCAGGAAAGAGGGCTAGAACAACCTTGAGTTCTGAGGTAGTAATCTCTGCTAATGACCCTGTTAGGTTAGCAGTAGATGAACTAGTGTCAAATTTAAGAACTCGGGATGATAATATCTCTGCTCCACATGATGTGGATGATGCTTATGTTCCTACCCTGCCACAATCACCACCCTCACCACTAACACATGTAGATAACAGCAGTACCATTGGGGCCCCCTTTCCAAAACCCTTGAAAACTTTATTTCCACCCATAATTCCCTCTTCCACTCTCTATGCTGGCAAATCTGAAAATTGGGCCAAAGTACAAAGAGAATGGAAAATACTCTTTCACACCATTCCGGAAGAACCAGAACTCATTCTAACAAAATGGTATCCCCTGGCTGAGTATGAGTATGAACCCCTCAACATCTATCCATACTAGGTCAACCCTGAACCCCACACTCCAACTGGCCCATTCCCTTCTCAAATGTTCAATGAACATGGACCTCTCCTCATCCACCTTCCCCAACAAAGTTTTCCTGCCAAAAAAATCTACCCCAACCTAGTGAAACTTCCACCTCTTAAACCATTCACTGATGGAGTAGAAAGAGTTATCATATCTGATTGGCATACAGATCCAAGCAAGAAGAATCTTGGAAGTGTTCTTGAGAAAAGAGCCAGATCATTTAGGCAAATTCCCTTTGTCATGGATCAGACTACAAAATGGATGACTTTCAAACATCCAAGAGTTCATGGAGCTGTTGTTGACCAGTTTGTGGACACTCTCATGTATGAGATGCTGAAACGGGAATTCAGTCACTTCAAAGCTAACATAGCTGCACGATTTGTCCCTCCAACCTGGTTAAGACACTCCAGTTCTAAAAATGTTGGAGTCAAACCCAACAAGACCTGTCTTAAGTTGTCAATGGTTGATCTAAACAAGGACAAGGACAGGAAGCATCCAAGGCACGGAGGAAAGATGCCAGTAGTTGAAGACATTATGCTGGATCTTAATTCCGAACACTTTGACCACTCACAAATGGATTATATTCAGTCCTTGCCAATAGAGACGGTCATTGAGGCTAATTATGCAGGAGCCTTCTGGCAATCCCACTTGATTCACTGCACCATAGAAGCCTCCACTTATGGCCTGACTGCTGAAGAGAAGAAGAAAACTCCAAAATTCAGAAGCAGATGTGGACTCTCTAGTGTCAGATATCTGATCTTTAAGGATCTGTGGGGTCTGCCAATAACCAGTCGTGATGTGGAAATTCCTAATCCAATTCACTGGGCAAAGGATATCCCTGAGCCAATTCTACAATATGCTTTTTCCTCAGCTTCAACCTCATCCTCTGAGCATACAACTGAAGAATTAGTTGTGGAAGGCCCTGAGTTGAATGTAGAAATCTTCTCAAAACCTGCTTCTGAACCTTCCACTCCCTTAGCTGATGCAATTGCTGTTGCTACTATTGAGCCAAATATGATAGAGCAGTCTGATGAGTTATGTGCTTCTAAGCAAGGTACTGGGTCTGCTAAGACATCTTCTCAACCATTAGCTCTTGCTATGGTTCATCCACCAGCCCAAGCTCAAGACACTATCTCAGACTCTACTGAGAGCTCAAGACAATTATCCTTGCCACCAAATCTTGAGGACATCATTGGAAGAATTGTTGATGATAAGGTTGGAAAGATAGTTGAAGAGAAAACTGAGCAGATGGCACAACAAATTGACGAAAGAGTACAAAAGCAAGTGCAAGATACCTTGGCCCCTACAAATGCCATGGTGACTCAAATGCTGGCCTTGTTAATGGAATTTCAGAAAAATCAAAATCAAAACCAACCCCCTCCACCACCTCCTTCTTCTTAAAATCTCTTATTTCTTATCTGTTTTACAAACAATGATGGTCCACTCCCTTTTTACCTTCTTGGCTGGTGACAAAAAGGGGGAGAAAGAAAAAGAAAAAGAAAAAGAATTATATATATAAAGTCAGTTGTTGAAAAGCTCTTATGTGTTTGCATATTGAAAAACTCTTATGTATTTGCATTTACATATTCTTTTCTACATGATATATTGCTCTGATATACTTGTGTTTATATAGATTCTAAGAATGATAAGTGTTTGTACCTATCTGTTAGTCTGTTTAAGTAT
Source organism: Sophora flavescens (assembly GCA_030762895.1). Taxonomy (NCBI): domain Eukaryota; kingdom Viridiplantae; phylum Streptophyta; class Magnoliopsida; order Fabales; family Fabaceae; genus Sophora; species Sophora flavescens. The sequence continues at coordinate 90,729,925 of CM061066.1, forward strand.
TTGAATGCTTTGTCTTAGGGGAAGCCTTGCAAGCTCTCTTAGACTTTGCTATTTAAATTTAATCAGTTTTTGTCATCATCAAAAAGGGGGAGATTGTTGGAACCAAAGCGGTTTTGGATTTAATAATCTCTAAGTTTTGATTCTAACAAAAGGATTAAATTTGCTTGGCAAAGTGTTAGTTGAGATCTAACAAGTGAGTTCAGTTTATGCAGGAATATTCAAAATTATATAAGGTATACAGTGCTTGGACTCATGCAAAGAATTACCCGTCCCAAGGTTATTTAAACTGTTTATATTTTAAATGATAAGTAGACCGGTTTTCTTTAGTATACGAGGCTATAAATGAATACCTAAATAACTTGTTAAGAATAGCAAGTCCAAAGACTTGAAAATAAGCACGTCCATTTTGCCACATCATCAGACGAGTGCTATCCTTGAAACTCAAGTATACATCCAAAGTGCCTAAACTAAAATTCAATAGAAGTCCATAGTTCCACGTCATTGGAAGGAGGTTCTCTAAGGACTTAGCAAGTCCAAAGACTTGTGTGGACGAGCACTTCTACCAAATTAGTAGACGAGCGCTTCTACCACATTAGTGGATGAGCGCTTCTGCCACATCAGTGGACGAGCAGAATTAAAATCTTGTGTAGATGTGTTTTTAAAACTAAGTAGACGGTTCTATATGTTTACTACCTTGAATGTGATTTAATGCAATCTGGTCCACAATGAATTTATTTCAAATGATTAATATTTATTTCAAATGAAAATTTGTTCTTTCCATTTGTTTTTATCCGATTTAATGTCTTGTTTCCCTTGAGAAAATTCATAATATTATCAAGGAAATACTAAAAGTAAGAAGTACAATTGGAATTGCAAAACGATCTGTACGATGACATCTTTATTACTAGACAAAAGCTGGGTTATACACAAAGGAGGAAAGAAAGTTTTTAAGGTACAATTGCTCAGAACAGTGAGCCTCCATTTTGTGATTTTCTGATAACCAAGGATACTTTTCAACATGGCCAAAATCAAGCTATCGGTCACAACGGATATCATTCATTTAATGCTATCTCTAAATGGGATTATTCAAAGTAATCGTTGAAGAATTACAAGAGAAGAAGAAGGTCAATATAAATTGAAGACCTCAGCTACTGAGTAGAAAACTCTTGCCTGCACAATCTTGCTAGCTGAACTTTTGCCATTATCATTTATTCTATTATTCTTTCAAGAGCAAGAGTCTGTATTCATTAGTTTGAATATTGTTGATAATATTCAATGGATTTTAAACTGTCATATTCTCATACTTAGTGAGTTAAGAAGATCAACTTTTAAATCTTTGTGATGGAGTTAGAGCCTGAAGAGGCTTGGAAAGAAAGCAATACTTGTAGCCTAAAGAGGTGTTGAATACTTGTTTGTAATCTATTTGGAGAAATGGTGGAAAAATCCTTCAAGTCGAAGGGACTGGACGTAGCTCTTGGTTGGAAGAGAGTGAACCAGGATAAAATCTCTTGCGTGAATTTTCTATCCCTAAACTCTTCAGTTATATTTGCTTATACTAACTGTGGGGTTTTGATATTGCTTTTGTTAATCTTTTAAAAAGGATTTCTTGTGTGCTTAATCTTTTTATCTTCTGCTTGTGAAAAATTTGTTCAAAAGGGTTTTTGCGAAAATAATTAACAAACACAATTCAACCCCCCCCCCCCCCCTTCTTGTGTTTGCCTGTGCCAACTTCAGATTGTGTAGGCAAGAGTGTTATTCTTAAGTATCTGAGGTCTTCAATTTATAGTGACCTTCTTCTTCACTTGTACTTCTTCAACGGTTACTTTGAATAATCCCGTTTAGAGATAGCATTTAATGCATGATATCCGTTGTGACTGATAGCTTGACTGTAGCAATGCTGAATAGTACTCTTGGTTATCAAGGTAGCATGAATTTGGAGGTTCACTCCTCTGTGTATTGCAGCTTGAGTACTTGTTGTTTCTTCTTTGTGTATAATTCAGATTTTTGAGTCGTAAAGTTGTCATCGTACAGATCTTATTGTACGAACTATATTTCTTTTACAACAAGGTGAAATATTAAAGCATATAAAACAAAAGTGAAGAACAAATATTCTTTTGAAATAAATATCAATCATTTGAAATAAATATAATAGATTCGGATTGCATTTAATTCATTCTAAGATGGAGTTCATCTAAAAGAAACTCCGTCTACTCATTCATATGAGAGTCCAAGTCTATTTGATATTTTTCTTAGCTCGTCTAATGACGTGGCATATCCTTTTATCTATCAAGTCTTCAGACTTGCTATTCCTTAATGAGTTATAAAGATCTCCGTCTAGTGACGTGGCGTATAGAGCTCGTCTACTAGATTACTTTGTGTTTTAGTCCATTTTCTTCAACTAATTACTTCCGTCTGCTGACGTGGCAAGATGGACGCGCTTATTTTCAAGCCTTTGGACTTACTGTACCTAACAAGTTATTTAGGTATTCATTTATAGCCTGGTCTACTAAAGAAAGTCAGTCTACTTATTTAAACAACAAAGTAACTTTACCACGGTGCTTGAGCAGCCCGTCTACAGGGGTGGACGCATATTTTTCAATTGAAACGTATCCCAAGTTTATTTTACTTATAAAAGCATTCCTGCATAACTGAAAGCACTAGTTAGATCTCAACTAATTACTTTGCCAAGAAAATTTAATCATTTTGTTAGCATCAAAACTTAGAGATTATTAAAATCAAAACCACTTTGGTTCCAACAATCTCCCTATTTTTGATGATGACAAAACTAATTAAATTTGAAAAACAAAGTCTAAGAGAGCGTGCAGGGCTCCCCCTAAGACAAATCATTCAAATACTTAGGCAGACTTATAAACTAACAGATAGGTACAAACACTTATCATTCTTAGAATCTATATCAACACAAGTATATCAGAGCAATATATTAAGTAGAAAAGAATATGCAAATGCAAACACATAAGAGCTTTTCAACATCTGACTTTATATAAATAATTCTCTTTCTTTTCCTTTCTCCCCCTTTTTGTCATCGGCCAAAAAGGTAAAAAGGAGAGGATCATCATTGTCAGTACAAAAGAAGAAAAAAAATTAAGACTAAGCAGATGGAGGTGGTGGAGGAGGATTCTGAGTTTGACTCTTCTTGAAATCCATAAGAAATTCAAGCATTTTATTCACAACCTCTAAGGTTGGAGCCATTGAGGTTCGAACCTGCTGATAAACATCCTCCTTGATCTTCTCAGCTATCTTGTCAACCTTTTCATCTACCAATTTTCCAACCCTTTCATCAACCAGCTTTCCAAGAACTTCTTCAATATTTGATGGTCGAGTCTGATGCTTTGAGCTTTCTACAGATTCTTGAAAAGTGCTCACAATTCTTAACTGATCTTCAGGGTGCATTCAACTATTGCCAGAGGTTGAGAAGATTGCCTTTCTGATGAGCTCTGTTGGTGACAGGATTCAGCAGTGTCTTCCAAATTATCAGCAATGACAATTTGTCCATTTGCTTCAGTAATAAGGTCATCTGAGATAAGCTTTGGAGTAGGTTTGGGTTTTACTATGATTTCTTTTGCCCATCTAACAGGGTAGACAAACTCCACATTTCTGCTATTGATTGGAAGTCCCCAGAGGTCTTTATATATCATGTATCTAAAGTGTGAGAGTCCACACTTTCCTCTGACCTTGGGAATATATTCCTTTTCTTCTTTAGACAATCCAAATGAAGATGCCTCTCTGGTGCAATGAATTAAGTGTGACTTCCAAAAGTCAGCAGCTCTGTGCTCATCGATTAACTCAATGGATTCCTTATTTAGAAGGAAATCCAACATTGAGTAATCAAAAATCTCTTGATCAAGGTCAAGCAATGCTGACTCAGCTTCGGGCATCACTCCCTTGAACCTTCTGTTCTTCAAGTCCTTGTCCTTGTTAAGATCCAGCATTAGCAATCTCGGACAGATCCTGTAAGGCTTGATTCCAATCCTAGTTGCTTCCTTATGCCTCATCCAGGATGGAGGAACAAAATTTGCAGCTCTATCAGCTCTGAGTTGGCTGAACTCCCATTTCAGCATATCATATCAGAGTTGATCCAGAAACAAATCAACAGCCCTCCCATAGATTCTGGGATGCTCAAAGGACATCCATTTTGTGTCCCTTGGCATGACCATGGGGACATGCTTAGATGATCTAGCTCTCTTCTCAGGAATAATAGGAAGATTCTTCCTCTTGGGGTCAGTCTCCCATACGGGTATAATGTGTCTCTCAACTCCATCAGTAATTGGTATAAATGGAGGAGTTTTGACAAGGTTTGGGTAAATTTTCTTTGGGGGGAATTTGGCTAAAGGTAGATGAGTGACTAAAGGCCCTAAATCATTGTGCATTTGAGAATGCACGGTTTTGATTAATTGACACTCTGGGTGAGGTAGGTAGAGGGGTTCAACAGATTGGCTAACTTCTTCCTCATATTCAGGTAGAGGATACCATCTGTCTAGGATGTGTTCTGGTTCAGATTGGTGAGAATGAAACAGAATTTTCCATTCTCTTTTTACTTTGGCCCAATCCTCAGATTTGCCATTGCAAAGGACGGAAGTTGGGATAAGGGGAGGAAATAGGGTTCTCAAAGGTTTGGAGAAAGGTGCACCAGGGGAAATGCCTTCATCTGGTTGACTTAACCAGGTATCATTGGCTTGTGAAGTGGTTGATTGTGTTGGTTGGGGTGAGAGAGGTGTGGGAATATATACGTCATTTGGAGAGGGGATAGGTATATCATCTATCCTAGCTTCTAAACTAGATACAAGGTCATCTACTGCTAATTGAACAGGATCATTAGCAGAGATAGTTACCTTAGGAGTTTTAGTCGACCTAGCTTTTCTTGCTAGTTGTCTCCTTGATTTTGTTGGTACAGTTGATGGATCAGGCACAACGGCCTCAGCAGCAGCAGCAGAGGTCTTCTGCTTCTTTAGGATAGAAATGATAGGAATGCTATCCTCATCGGCTTCCTCATCTTCATTATGAGAGAGGATAATTTTCTTTGGCCTCTTTGTAGCAGGAGCATCAAAAGGCTCCCTGATAGCAATCCCACTTACTAGCCTTTTGGGAGCAGGCTTCCTTGTAGCAGTTGTCTTTTGCCTGGTTACCCTTCTAACCCCTCGGACTTCAACATTATTCTGTTCAATCATCTCTTATTTAGCCACCATTAATTCCTCAGTCTTAGCCATTGCAATAGCAGCATACGTACTGAGGTTCATGTTGGCTATGTTCATCTTTCCAAAGTCTGCAGCAGACATTGGTTTATCAGTCAGTAACCTCGCTTGCTCCTCAAGAGTCTTAGCAGCAAGAAACTCATATATTCCTTGAGCCTTGAAAATCTTCGAGAGAAGGTGGCGGAAAGGAAGTGCAGAGAGTCTTTTCTTGTTCATCACTGCATCTATGAATCTTCCATAAAGGATTCTTGGAATATTGATTCTTGTCTCTATAAGAAGATGGCAGAGATAGAATTTGTGAAGAGATGAGAGGTTGTCCTTTGATCCAACCTTGTGAAGCGCCACTTTGTTGAGAAGCTGGTGAAGGATACGAACGATATCCTTCATTTCAATAGCCTTCCACGAGTGAGTCCTGACCATGTCCTCCTTCATGAGACAGACTTCTATTGTTTCATAGCCGCCCAAGTCTTCTTCCAAAGACTTAGTGAAAACTAGTCATTCCTGAGCACAGAAGATTGCTTCAGCAATAGTCTTCTCCGAGACTATAATCTTCCTTCTTAATAAGGTTGAGTAGAAGTCGGTTTCTGTCAGTTAGATGTTTCTCCAAAAATCCCTGACAAGATTTGGGAAAACAGAGACTTTCTCCACGAAGAGTCCATCCCAGCCAGCTACATTGACATATTTGTTTGTGTCAACATTGTAGTCTTTTAGCACACTAAGGTTGAAACGATGCTCTATATCTAAGTTGAGTTTGTCCATGTTGAAGGTTGAAGATGCCATTGTAGATGATCAAAGATCTAAAGGTTTGGAGAGCAGAGAGAGGTAAAGAGAGAGATAGCTCGAGAGATTATGGAAGCGTAAACTCTTTCTCAGAGGGAAAAGATTACTTTTAAAGGAATTTTGAATATCAAAAAGTTTAAAAAAACTTTTGATATGACATGTCATTATGATAAAACGGTGTGGGTAACTTGGGACCATAAAAAGGTCTTGATGGGATTGATGGAAGTAATGACTCAGTAAAGAGAATAAAGGATAAATTTGTCTTATGACAAAATAAATGCATTTATTAACACACAAATAGAATAACTTTAATAATAGGCAGATGTGAACTCGTTTGAAACTTATACAATGGACGCGATTATCCATAACAGTGGACGCGTGAAATACGTATAAACGCACAACTTTAAATATGTATTAGACGGGCATAGGTAACAGACGCAAAATTAGCAAAACAAATTTTTCTAGGCTGGACGCCTACACTAATCCACACATATCATATTAAGATGCTTTCTAATAAAGATATATCTATCCTCTGCAAGAGGTTTAGTAAAGATATCTGCCCATTGATGGTCATTATCTACAAATTGAATGTCAATCACACCTTTTTGCACATAATCCCTAATAAAATGATGTTTAATCTCTATGTGCTTAGCTCTAGAATGCAAAATTGGGTTCTTAGATAGATTTATTGCAGCAGTATTATCACACATAAGAGGAATACTACGTACAAATACATTATAGTCCTCCAATTGATGTTTGATCAAGAGAAGTTGAGAGTAGCAACTTGCAGCTGATATGTACTCTGCTTCAGCAGTTGATAGAGCAATGGTACTTTGCCTTTTGCTTGACCATGATACTAGGTTAGCTCCAATGAAGTGACATCCTCCACTGGTGCTTTTTCTTTCAATTCTATCTTCAGCATAGTCAGCATCACAAAAACCAACTAATCTGTAATCATCATTTTTCTTAAAGCACAAACCAAGATTAGTAGTACCTTTTAAATATCTAAATATTCTCTTAACTGCTGAGAGATGAGACTATCTAGGATAAGATTGAAAACGAGCACATAAGCAAACACTAAACATTATATCAGGTCTAGACGCAATCACATATAAAAGAGATCCTATCATACCACTGTATTCCTTTTTGGTCTACCTTTTTCTCTTTATCATCTTTGTTCACTATGGAAGTGGGGTGCATAGTAGTATTCATTTGTTTACAGTCATCCATCTTAAACTTCTTCAGAAGTTCTTTTGTATATTTAGTTTGGTGGATGAGCACCTCGTCCATGGTTTGTTTTACTTGAAGTCCAAGGAAGAATTTGAGTTCTCCCATCATGCTCATTTCAAACTCTTTCTGCATTAACTTAGAGAATTCTTTGCACAAAGATTCATTAGTACTACCAAAAATAATATCATCAACATATATATGTACAACTATGAAATTAGACTTAATGGAGTTTCTAAATAAGGTTGTATCAACCTTTCCTCTATTGAATCCATCTTCCATAAGAAATGAACTTAGTCTATCATACCAAGCTCTAGGAGCTTGCTTAAGACCGTACAAAGCTTTCTTAAGCTTACATACATGTTCGGGATGGGTTTCACACTCAAAACCCAGAGGTTGCATAACATAGACTTCTTCATTAATAAAACCATTTAGAAAAGCACTCTTAACATCCATTTGAAAAAGCATAATACTATGATGTGTGGCAAATGAAAGTAAGATTCTAATAGCTTCTAATCTAGCAACACGTGCTAAGGTTTCAGTATAATCTATACCTTCTTCTTGAGAGAAACCTTGAGCAACAAGTCTTGATTTGTTTCTGATTACCTTACCATTTTCATCAAGTTTGTTTTTGTAAACCCATTTTGTTCCAATTACCGATTTGTATTTGGGCAGTGGAACCAGGGTCTAAACATCACTTCTTTCAAACTGATTGAGTTCTTCTTGCATAGCTAGAATCCAACCATTGTCGAGCAGAGCCTCGTCTACTATATTTGGTTCCAACTCAGAGACTAGTGCAGAATTGTCTTGTTCTCTGAAGGTTGATCTGGTTCTTAGCTTATCATTGGGGTTTCCAATGATCTGATCTTGTGGATGATAATTCTTGAAGTACCAAGATTTTTGAACTGTATCATGTTGAGAAGTGGAAGTTTCTGGTTGTTGAGTGGGGTCATCTTCTTGATCATCAACTTTTATCTCAGGTGAGTCTCCTGGAGTGCTTAGATCAAGATCTATAAAAGCTTCATCTAGCTCTGATAATTTCTTATCAGGTTGTTTGTCATCAAACTTGACATGAATACTTTCTCCTACTATCAGAGTCCTAGAATTATAAACTCTAAAGCCTTTTGATGTTTCAGAATATCCTAATAGAATTCCACTATCTGTCTTAGCATCAAACTTACCAAGTTGATCTTTAGTATTCAGTATAAAGCATTTACAACCAAAGGGGTGAAAATAAGATATGTTGGGTTTTCTTCCCTTCCACAGTTCATAAGGAGTCTTATTCAGAATAGGTCTAATGTATATTCTTTTTTTAATGTAGTAGGAAGTATTAACAGCTTCAGCCCAAAAGTGTCTAGGGACAGAGTTGTCATTGAGCATAGTCCTAGGCATCTCTTGAAGAGATCTGTTCTTTCTCTCTACCACACCATTTTGCTGTGGTGTTCTAGGTATTGAGAAGTTGTGAAGGATACCACTCTCTTCACAGAACTTATGAAATAGCTCATTTTCAAACTCTCCCCCATGGTCACTTCTGATTGAAGTGATACACATGCCTTTTTTCATTATGTACACGTTTGCACAATACAGAAAAGACCTTAAAAGACTCATCCTTGTGAGTTAGGAACATAACCCAAACCATAAAGATCAAGATGTAGCAACTCTAGTGGTCTATTGGTACTAACAAAATTCTTAGATTCAAAAGAACCTTTGACTTGTTTTCCTTTTTGACATGCATCACAGAGAGCATCAGATTTGAACTTAAGGTTTGGTAGTCTTCTCACAAGGTTATGCTTGTTTAGCTTTGAAATTAATTTCAAGCTTGCATGACCTAGCCTTTTGTGCCAAATCCATCGCTCATCTTCAATGGACACTAGACATGAGACACTTTGATTTGAGAGGTCCTCCAAGTCAATCTTGTAGAGATTGTTTTGCCTTTTTACAGTGAATAAAAGTGATACATCATCTTTCTTGACAGTACACATATCCTTATCAAAAGACACTTCACATTCACTGTCACATAATTGACTTATGCTCAGTATATTGTGCTTCAAGCCATTTACTAAAAGAACATTATCAATGGAGGGAAAAGGATGTTTACCAATTTTACCTATACCAATGATTTTCCCTTTCTGATTTCCTCCAAATGTGACCCAGCCACCATCTTTGGGTTTAAGGTTTTGGAACATGGACTTTTCTCCCGTCATGTGTCGTGAGCAACCACTGTCCAAGTACCAAGACATCTGTTTTCTTCCTGTTGTTAATCAAATCTGTAACAGGTATTATCTTATCTTTAGGTACCCAAACTGACTTTGGGTCCTTTCTCGTTAGTTGTAACTGGACGAGTATGCTTAGCATATTTATTGTGTATTCATCTAGATGTAACATGCCCATTTTTCCCACATACTTTACAAAAGGTGTTAGACGAGCTAGACTTAGCTTTGGTATGTTTATTTGGAGCTTTTGAAGCTCTATACTGTTTAAGTGGTGTCTTGCTTCTCTTTGTCATAACCAAGACCAGATTTATCATAAGGTGACCTTGAGTACCTTAAAATGAGGCTAAGCTTATCTGAGCCTCCCACAAGCTTTGATAGAGAGTCAGTTAGATATGCTACATCTTGTTTCAGTTTTGCAACTTCACAAGAAACATCAGGTTCACACACCAATTTGTCAGCTAGACTGACATTCATTGATTTTAGTGTATCGTTTTCATTTTTAAGGTTTTGTTTCTCAGTGACGACCCTATCATATTCTTTAGATAGTTTAGAGAATTTCTTTTTGAGACTATTATATTCTCGTGATAGTATGGATGACTCATGCAACAATTCATCAAAAGCATTTTGAAGAGTGGATGAGTCAGAGCCCATTACCTCAACATCAGTGTATTCACTTTCTGATGGTGTCTGCCATGAGACAAATATTTGCCTCTTCCACGGCTTCATTTTCTTCATCTGAAGAAGATAGATCAAGATCCTCCCATGTGGCCATTAACCCTTTCTTATTTTTGAAGAATTTCTTTTTGTCCTTTAGCTCAGGGCAGTCTGCTTTGAAATGACCAGGTTTCTTGCATTCAAAGCACAAGGGTGGACCTTTTTCCTTGGAGTCTGACTTCTCCTTGGAAAACTTTTTATTGAGTTGCTTCCTTCTGAAACCACCTTTCTTTCTCCACGTATGTTGAATCTTTCTGGAGATAAAGGATAATTCATCCTCACCTGATTCTTCATTGTCATCAGAAGATTCAGACTCATCAGATGATTCAGCAGCTTTGAGAGCTTTTGATGAACTTGCTTTCTTTGCCTTTAGGGCAATAGATTTTCCTTTTCTGGAGTTTTCTTCTTCATTGAGTTCAAGTTCATGAACCTTGAGAGATCCAAGAAGCTCGTCCAGAGGGAGTGTATTCAGGTTTTTTGCTTCCTGAATAGTAGTTACTTTGGGTCTCCACTGCTTGGATAGACTTCTTAGAATTTTTCTAACATGATCTCTATTTTCATAGATTTTTCCAAGATATCTGAGACTGTTGGTGATGGTTTGGAATCTTCCAAACATTTGGTCTGTTGTTTCATGTTCACCCATCTTGAACAGCTCATACTGATGAACCAGCATGCTAATCATGGATTCCTTAACTTGTGAGGAACCCTCATGAGCCAGGGCAAGAGTATCCCAGATTTCTTTAGCAGTATTGCAACTGTGAACTTTGTCATGTTTTCTGATAACCAAGGATATTTTTCAACATGGCCAAAATCAAGCTATCAGTCACTACGGATATCATGCATTTAATGTTATCTCTAAACGGGATTATTCAAAGTAACCGTTGAAGAATTACAAGAGAAGAAGAAGGTCAATATAAATTGAAGACCTCAGATACTGAGTAGAAAACTCTTGCCTGCACAATCTTGCACGCTGAACTTTTACCATTATCATTTATTATATTATTCTTTCAAGAGCAAGTCTGTATTCCTTAGTTTCAATATTGTTGATAATATTCAACAGATCCTAAACTGTCATATTCTCACACTTAGTGAGTTAAGAAGATCAAATTTTAAAACTATGTGATAGAGTTAGAGCCTGAAGAGGCTTGGCAAGAAAGCAATACTTGTAGCCTGAAGAGGTGTTAAATACTTGTTTGTAATCTATTTGGAGAAATAGTGGAAAAATCCTTCAAGTCGAAGGGACTGGACATAGCTCTTGGTTGGAAGAGAGTGAACCAGGATAAAATCTCTTGCATGAATTTTCTATCCCTAAACTCTTCAGTTTTATTTGCTTATACTAACTGTGGGGTTTTGATATTGCTTTTGTTAATCTTTTAAAAAGGATTTCTTGTGTGCTTAATCTTTTTATCTTCTGCTTGTGAAAAAGTTGTTCAAAAGGGTTTTTGCGAAAATAATTAACAAACATAATTCAACCCCCCTTCTTGTGTTTACCTATGCCAACTTCAGATTGTGCAGGCAAGAGTGTTATTCTTCAGTATCTAAGGTCTTCAATTTATAGTGACCTTCTTCTTCACGTGTACTTCTTCAACGGTTACTTTGAATAATCCCGTTTAGAGATAGCATTTAATGCATGATATCCGTTGTGACTGATAGCTTGACTGTAGCAATGCTAAATAGTACTCTTGGTTATCAAGGTAGCATGAATTTGGAGGTTCACTCCTCTGTGTATTGCATCTTGAGTACTTGTTCTTTCTTCTTTGTGTATAATTCAACTTTTTCAGTCGTAAAGTTGTCATTGTACAGATCTTATTGTGCGAACTATATTTCTTTTACAACAAGGTGAAATATTAAAGTAAATAAAACAAATGTGAAGAACAAATATTTCAATCATTTGAAATAAATATAAGAGATTTAGATTGCATTTAATTCATTCTAAGATGGAGTTCGTCTAAAAGGAAACTTTGTCTACTCATTCATATGAGAGTCCAAGTCTATTTGATATTTTTCTTAGCTCGTCTGATGACGTGGCATATCCTTTTATCTATCAAGTCTTCAGACTTGCTATTCCTTAATGAGTTACAAAGATCTCCGTCTAGTGACGTGGCGTATAGAGCTCGTCTACTAGATTACTTTGTGTTTTAGTCCATTTTCTTCAACTAATTACTTCCGTCTGCTGACGTGGCAAGATGGACCCGCTTATTTTCAAGTCTTTGGACTTGCTGTACCTAACAAGTTATTTAGGTCTTCATTTATAGCCTCGTCTACTAAAGAAAGCCAGTCTACTTATTTAAACAACAAGGTAACTTTACCACAGTGCTTGAGCAGCCCGTCTACAGGGGTAGACGCGTATTTTTCAATTGAAACTTATCCTTAGTTTATTTTACTTATAAAAGCGTTCCTGCATAACTGAAAGCACTAGTTAGATCTCAACTAATTACTTTGCCAAGTAAATTTAATCCTTTTGTTAGCATCAAAACTTAGATATTATAAAAATCAAAACCACTTTGGTTCCAACAATCTCCCCATTTTTGATGATGACAAAACTAATTAAATTTGAAAAGCAAAGTCTAAGAAAGCTTGCAGGGCTCCCCCTAAGACAAAGCATTCAAATACTTAGGGAAACTTATAAACTAACAGGTAGGTACAAACACTTATCATTCTTTGAATCTATATAAACACAAGTATATCAGAGCAATATATCAAGTAGAAAAGAATATGCAAATGCAAACACATACACTAGTGCAGAAAAAGGATTCCACATCGATTATTTTTGGTTTTTCACATCGGTTTCCAAACTGATGTTGAAACGACCGATGTTGTTTATTGATACTTTTCACATCAGTTTCAAAACCGATGTCTAAAATATACTTTTAACATCGGTTTTCTAAATAACCGATGTGGGAAGTTCATTTTTCACATGGGTTATCACAAAACCGATGTGGAAATATCACTTTCCACATCGGTTTTAAATAACCGATGTGGAAACTTCACTTTCCACATCGGTTTTTTAATAACCCATGTGAAAAGTGAACTTTCCACATCGGTTTTTGTATAACCGATGTGCAAAGTCTCCTTTTTTTTAAACTCTTTTTACATTTCTATCATTCATTTCCCCTGTTTCAGTAATCTAGATCAATACCAGTATAACATATTCTAAATATTCTCAACACAATCACTTTTGTACAACAAAAACACACTAAATTAATATATACTGAATTTATTACGAACAATACATATGTTCAATTACATTCAGACAACAAAGATAATTAGAAACCAAAAAGCTACATGATATATTATAGATTTCATATCAAAATATATATCAGTCAAAGTACACTATAGCTAGTACATGATAAGTTTTTAAACAAACTACATACAAACTATGGTTGGTACACTTCAAGAAAGAAAGTTTCCCAACGCCTCCTTATGTTATTGATGTCGGCATCAGATAATGGAGTCGGATTGTTGAATATATGCAAGTTTAATTGGACAAAAGATTATATCTTTTAAGTAATAAACTAACATAAAACATATAACGAATCTATAACTATTACTTCTAATTGTTACCAATTAACATTTACCTCGTGCCATCTTTCAGTGATCCTGGAGGAGATAATTTCGACCATCCACTTCATCACATAGTATCCACATTCCCATGATCCACGTTGTATATAGGACTACGTACAAATGAAACTCAATTAGAATATGAGGAATTAAATAGAAATCAATAATTATACCCACTACAATTGAAGCGTCTGAACTAATAAATATCTTACGTTAGGAATAATCCATCTAATAGCCCGACGCCTTGCACCACGCAACATGTGGTTTGCAATAATATAACTATCATGACAAAAAAAACATTAATTAAAGTATATCTAATAGATTTCAGATAATTAAAACAAATGCATTACTGATTATAAAGTATTTTAATTCTTACGTTTCCATGATCATCTTCAGTTCATTCGCCGGCTTATTTCCCATTGAGAAGAAGAAGACCATGACATTCATCTGAGGGTAATAGATCAACAGTTGCCAATGCTTGCTGTATTTGCGCAACAATTAGTGACTAAGTCATATATAGTTATAATTAAATAACTGGTACTTACTTATTGAGATAAGGTGCAAGGTAGAATTGATGATCGTCTCGGGCAAGTATATCACGTATGGTGGTGACCGGGTCTTCTGATGCTAGAAGAACATCACCCTGAATGAACATGGGGTCAATGAACCCATAAAGGGTGAGGTTACCCTGATCAACTAACATACGATGCAGATACCTAATATATTGAAAAAACATGTTAGTTGTCATAGTATTTAAAATTTAATTAACTTATAAATAAAATGTACTTACGTGCACCATAACGATAGGTGTGCAGAACTAGCCATTTCTTTATCGAGTGCAATCTCCAAAAGTTCCTTCTTTGGGATATACAGTTCGTCACCTGGACTGGCATCATGTTCCAACCTTACCAAAGCTGCGTCATTCTCCATGGTCACAACCTATATAGCCAGAAGTTTAAAACATCACCAGGTGCCCCTTTGTTGATCCCCTAAACAACAAAGATATATATTCGTAATCACAGATAAGTTATTTCATTCGTAATTAATTAAATGGTCAAATGAATACCTTGGCAGGAGCAGACATTTCTGGTATTCCTGGATCCGACCTTTTAGGCATAATATCATTTCCAACATCCTAAAACAAATAAAAATAAAGCATTATCTTTAAACAATAATAAATAATTTCAACTATGAATATAGAAAAACACAACTAACTGAATACCTCGGATGCAACAAGAAAGATGACCAGTCTTCTTGGCCAGGGGATGAAGTTACCGGGGGCCTGACCCACTGTTTGAACCTCCTAAGTGGGCACAGGGACTCGAGCATCAGCATCTCGAATAATCTCAACAACGACCCTAACCTAATCATCCGGTAATAAACGATGGTGTATGGTAATACCGAAGTTATTATGTGCCCTCCCAAATGCCACTAAGCGGCGATCATGACGATCATCAACATACAGCTCACACCTATTAGGGTCGTCGTCATCATCATCATCATCATTTTCAGGCTAATGAGGAGGATCACATGAGCCCTTAGTGCTCACATGGACAGAGGGTTGGACACCTGTCATTTGCTGGGACATAGAAGTCAATATTGCCAGCTACTGGGTAAACTGCTCGGCCATCTCCTGTCTAAGCTCAGCTGCAATCTCCTGTTTTAGTCGTGCTCTATCTGCATCAACATCCCTATGGCATTGGTGTGAAGATGAACCATGGTATTGGTGAATGTCGATGCCCCATCCAACACCAATGACACGGGCCGGGTGGTCTGGTTTACCGATGGCAGCAGCTAAGATATCATCGCGTCCTCTAGGAACAAAGATTCCTTGGGTTACCTGCTCGTCCAAGGCATCCTATAACATAAAATATCAGGTCACATTACAATTCGGTAACAATGTTAAAGTGACAATTACAATTCAAACTATACTTACAATCTTCTCAGCTACTTGACGGGCCTCCTCAGATGTATATTGTCCCTTATTTCTTTGTCGGGCCCTCTTCCATTTACGATGGCATGGGGGTGGAGGTGGATCAACAACTTCTGGATGATTTTCAACATTAGGATCCGCCTGAGATGCTGCTGCCTGAAATGCTTTCTTTGCCTCTTCCACCATTATCTGACCAAGTTTTTTATATCCCCCACGAGACAGTACGTGGGGGTAGACATTCTTGCTTTGGTTTTCCTGCCCCTTTTTCCTCTTCTCCTATTATAAATAGAAGACAATTAAATTACATAAGTAAATAAAATTAATGAAATTACATAAATTTAGAGACAAATCAAATAAGTTAACCTGAAAGCTGGGATCATGTCGGCTCTGAACAAAGCGATCCCACATCGCCTGGTCAAGAAACGGGTACACCTCAAGTGGGTTCTTTTCACATGTTGAATTGAATACATAGTATCTGCCCAGGTCGACCTTAAAAGCCCTCCAACGCTCACCAGCATACTTTATCAAACGCTTCTTCATATCCGTCGAATCCGGTATGTCAAAGGTGAGCTGCATTAACACCAAAAGAATCAATGAATTACTGTATGATATTAATAAGATTAAAATAAAGTAGATACAGACAAAGACAGGACGTAAAAGTATAGATACCAGAATACTCTCCCATATCTGATCCTTCACGTCAGTCGGTACATCTTTCCAATTATTAATAAGTATACAAGGCCTGCTTCTAGCAAGGGTCGCCACAAAACTGTTAAACTGCTCTACCATTGGCCCAATAGGATTGAGGTTATTATCAAAGTCGATTCTTATCCTTTGATTTGAACCACGGTTGGCAGTCAAATTCCTCATTCGTGTGGCACGTCTACCCTTTCTACCCGTAAATGGGGTCTCTGACCCGTTGCATGAATGAGGGATATCCTCAGGATCAGACATGTATACCTGTTTAAACAAAAAAAACTTGTTAGTATGTCAGGATAAATATCAAACATAACTTATAAATATCAATCAACGTACGTAAACATAACTTATACATATCAACGTAAACATATAATATGACTTTAAACATAACTCAAACTAAACTTACATTATGGTCAATTAGTAAAGTTCTCCCATAACCCTTCTTGGTGATCATTACAAGTAGCATGTACATCATCCACTTCATTTTCCTCATTAAAATTAAGCACCCGTGTTGAGAAAGAAGGAGTATCAGAAATATCAAGAGTTGAATCTTGATTTCCCTCACTACCATTTTACATGTTTTTTCCCTGGAGAACCACTGACCACCTTTTGTTAGAAGGATCATGGATATGAAACACTTGTTTTGCTTGGGATGCCATGATGAAAGGTTCTTCTTTATTACCTGCCTTATTAAGGTCCACCAACTTGAATCCTAACTCATCGGTTTGCACACCATTGTTACTATCGACCCAGTGACATTTAAAAACAGGTACTCTAAACTTCGTGTAATCAACCTCCCATATCTCTTCAATGATTCCAAAGTATGAAACGGATGCCATAACAGGGTTTTTATCTTTCAAACTAGAGAAATCCATGGACTCAGCGACGACCATAACCCCACTGTTTTGTATAGTACTTTTGTCATCCTGGGACTTTGTATAGAAGGAAAACTTATTGATATCGTACCCACTCCAGCATATGACATCAAAGTTAGGCGGCCCCTGTGCTAGCCATTTTAATGTATCAGAAGCAATACCATCCTTTGCAAAAAAAAATTTAAACTAGTTCAAGAAAGTCTTGTTATGCTTGTTCAAACACCATTTTTCATTCATTCTAGGGTAAGTTTCATTGATGATGCTTTTGTGCTAACATAAGTATGGTTCAACATCATCAGTGTTATTCAATATATACAAATGTTCTTGAAGAACTTCCTCCCGATCCATACTATTAACAGTGATACCTCGTGTACCCTTACCATCATATCTTCCTTCGTGACGAGACTTCGGAAGCCCTACAGGTTCCACTTCTGACATGTAGTCTGTACAAAACTCAATAGCTTCTTCTGCAACATACCTTTCAACAATAGATGCTTCGGGACAGTGTGGACTCTTCATATATCCTTTCGAGATCTTCATGTATCGCTCAACCGGGTACGTCCACCTTAAATAAACGGAGCCGCACAATCTAATCTCCCTCAGTAGATGAACAATCAAATGAACCATGATGTCAAAAAATGAAGGTGGAAAATACATCTCCAATTGGCAGAAGATAATGGCTGTCTCATTTTCCAAGTCATCCAACTTTTTAGTGTCAATGACCTTGCTACATATAGCATTGAAGAATAAGCATAACCTAGTAATGGCATGTCTGGCTTTTTTCGGCAATATGTCACGAATGGCCACCGATAGTAGTTGTTGCATCAAGACATGACAATCATGAGCCTTTAAGCCAACTAATTTGAGATCTTTCATTGAGACAAGTCTTTTGATATTTGAAGAGTAACCATGTGGCACTTTGACTCCCCGTAGACATTCACAGAAACTTCTTTTCTCTTTTTTTGATAAAGTATGACATGCTGGGGGCAAATAAGTCTTCTTATCCCCCACTTTATGTGGAGCTAACTGCTATCGTATACACATCGCAACTAGATCCAGACGAGCACTCACGCCATCCTTTGTCTTGCCATGAATGTTGAGAAGTGTTCCGATTAAACTGTCACACACATTTTTCTCCACAAGCATCACATCAATACAATGTCTTACATCAAGCTTGCACCAGTATGGAAGATCAAAAAAGATCGACCTCTTCTTCCATATGTTATTCTCGGTAGCCTTCTTCTGGGTCTTCCCATAGATAACATTAGTGTTTTTCACCCTTTCATAAACTTGCTCTCCAGTCAAGGCCACCGGAGAAATTTCATTCTCCGGAAATCCATTGAAAACTTTTCTCAATCTACGATAAGGATGATTATGTCGGAGAAATCTCCAATGCCCAAGGTAAATTGTCTTCCTTCCATGTTGCAGTTGATGGTAACATATACCTTCTTCACATATTGGACATGCTTTATGCCCCTTAACACTATACCCACACAGGTTCTCGTATGCTGGAAAGTCATTGATGGTGCAAAATAACATGGCACACAATCTGAATGTCTCACGGCAATACCCGTCGATCACATCAACACCTTCATCCCACAACATTCTCAAGTCTTCAATCAAGGGACTCAGATAAACATCAATATCATTTCCAGGCTGTTTAGGACCCAAAATCATCATACTTAACATAATGTATTTGCGCTTCATGCACAACCAAGGAGACAGGTTGTAAATTACCAGGAGAACAGGCCATGAACTATGAATACTACTTAAGTTTCCATATGGATTCATTCCATCGATAGCAAGTCCAAGCCTGAGGTTTCTGGGCTCATTGTCGAAATCCGGAAACAAACTATCAATTCTCTTCCATTGCAAAGAATCGGTCAGATGGCGAAGCTGTCCATCACACTTCCTCTCATCTGCATGCCATCTAGTGTTCTTTGCGTCATTTACATTAGCAAACAATCGCTTGAACCGCGGGATCACGGGAAGATACCATAACACCTTCGCAGGAGGACCTTTGGTGACCACATCACAACTAGAATCACCATCCTTCACTTTGTAGCGTGATACCCCACACCTGGGGCACTCGTGCATCTCTTCAAACTCTTTCGTGTACAATATGCAATCATTGGGGCAAGCGTGTATTTTCTTATACTCCATATCCATCGGACACAATATCTTCTTCGCCTCATAGTTTCGAGATGGCAATGTGTTACCTTCTGGAAGCATGTCTTTCAACAACTCAAGCAATTCGGTAAAACTTTTATCGCTCCACCCATTTCTCGCTTTCACATTGAACAATCTTAACACCGCTGACAACCGTGTGAAATTAGTGCACCACGGATACAAAGCCACTTCCGCATCACTGCACAAAGTATCATACACATGTGCACGCCGAAAAGACTCTTGCCCAACATCACGGATCGTGTCCTCTAGTCCATCGTCCATATCCACGTCATCAACTTCCTCTCTATCCGACACCCTCGACCTGTCTAACGATTCACCATGACATATCCATGTTGTATAACTCTTGTAAATCCCCTCACAAATAAGATGATCATGTATCTCCTCAGCTTCTAGTCGTCTCTCATTCAAACAGTTAACACAAGGACAATAAAACCTTCCGTTACCACTATCAAGAGCATTTGTTTTTGCAAACTGTAGAAAATCTTCCATTCCATTCTCATACTCATCACTTGTCTGTCTAGCATTCATCCAACCGCGATCCATGACTAAAACCAATAACTTCGTACTTAGTCCAACATATTCATCAACCACCTCTTATGACAGGGTATGGCCCTATCCCATTCGAGAAGAAATTTTTTCAACATTCGGTTAGTAGTTAGTCATTAACTCTCATGCTCATACTCGACGAAATTTCGACAGCATTTCCCTTCGGTCTCCGACGTACACGACTTGAATGCGATGACATCCACCACGATAAAGTATGAACTCGGAGAACGAAAGGAAATGTATCAATCCGAACTTTCATCAAGTATATAACATTAGAATCAATGAGTAACTATTTTAACTGAATGAAGAAAAAGTTTTTCCCCAAACTGTCCAACTTTGGACAATTCAAGATCCAATACAATGAGCGATACATTAAGCACGTACACGTGTGCTTATTAGTATTGCATCTCAAACGGGAAACTAAGGCTTTACTAATTATTGTGGGCATATTCTCGGATCAAATAAATTTTCAAGAAAATACATTAAAACTCCAATGAAAGCTTTTCATCCAAAACGATGGAAATCAAACCTTACTTTGTAATTTTCCAATGCAAAGCGGTTATCTGCTGGTATAACTCCTTTCTTGTATTTTCCTGTCAGTACACCACATGCAAGTGGACTCCAAGTGGTCAAACCCAAGCCATAGTTGCAGGTTTTATTTGGATCTGAAAAAATAACATTGCCTCATCATAAACCAAATGACTTGACAAAACCCGTGAAAGTATAATCTTAAATGCTTCTCTCCATGAATCTCAACTCTCAATTTCCCAGCATCCATACACAAGATGATATAAAATACAAAATTGGTACAATTACTATGGGCAAGATGCTCTTACCTTTTGTATCCAAGGATTGTGCCCCTCACGTAGAGTCTAAAATCAAAGCATGAAAAATACAATGTTAACTTATTTAAGACCAAAAGATCATATAAGAAAATGAGTAGCGAAGAGCTATGGCTATTCAGACAGGAAGCAAAGAACATGAAGAAAAAAACTAAATCCAACAGGCCATCATATATATTCAATCAAAAACTATATATATCCTTTATTCTCCTTAAGAAAACACAATGTTCCCCTTCCTGCCATGTATATTTGGTGCATATTGCAGTTGAAACATAGCTTCTAAAAAGGCAAGCGAAATGTAAATGACCAACTTCTACAATAGACCAGAAACTCCTAAGAGCTACCAAATTATAAAATAATCTCTTTGAACACTCGAAGTCTCTAGTGCTTAAGAGATCGCCACACAGAGACTAATATCTTGCTACAACAAAGTATCGTAGCATCTGAATAACAAGCAAGCAAAACATTACCAGTAAAATAAAATTAAAACCAAAACAGAAAGCAAGAAATATTACCAGTAATAATGACAAACATTTCATTAAATAAACAAAACATAGAGGCCTCAAAATACTAGAACTGCTGAGATCCAAACCACAAGACCTCAAAGTAAAAAGGTACAAAACACTAACAAGTAGTAATAACCGAATCCAAGTTCTCAACATCTCATAGTAACAACAACAAAACAAGTAGATAAGCATGCACTCTCACCAGCAGCAGAAGCAGCGGAGATCGGCGAGCAGCAGGGAGAGACAAAGATGAGAGGCGGCGGCAAAGCAGTGAGGGATGGCGAGCACAGAGCAGTGAGAGAGATGGGGACAAAGTGACGAGCACAAAACAAGGGAGGGAATGAAAAACAAAGGAATGGAAGAGCAAAGCAAAAACAAAGAAAGCGCGTGACAGATGGAGGGAATGGAAATTGAAACAAAAAGTAGGGTTTTGTCAAATATTACACATCAATTGTCCAAAAACCGATGTGGTTAGTCATATTTCACATCGGTTCTCAAGTAACCGATGTATAAACTTATGATTTAATTTAAAATTTCATTTTTTTTTAATTTATGACATCGGTTATATTTAAACCGATGTGGTTAATATATATTAGACATCGGTTCAATAGGAACCGACGTGGAAAGATAAATATTTTAAATTTTAATTTTTTTTTTTAATTTTATACGTCGGTTATAATACAACCGATATGGTTAATCTATATATTAGACATCGGTTCTGAAAGAACCGATGTGGAAAGATAAAAATTTTAAATTTTTTGTTTTAATTTTAGACATTGGTTAAAATACAACCGATGTGGAAAATATTCACACATCGGTTATTTATGAAACCGATATGGAATCCTTTGCTTTTAATTTCAAAAATATCACCGCCTCGTTTTACACATCGGTTTTGAAGAAACCGATGTGGAATATCCGATGTTAAAAGCATATTTTGCACTAGTGATAAGAGCTTTTCAACAACTGACTTTATATAAATAATTCTCTTTCTTTTCCTTTCTCCCCCTTTTTGTCATCAGCCAAAAAGGTAAAAAGGAGAGGATCATCATTGTCAGTACAAAAGAAGGGAAAAAAATGAAGACTAAGCAGATGGAGGTGGTGGAGGAGGATTCTGAGTTTGACTCTTCTTGAAATCCATAAGAAATTCAAGCATTTTATTCACGACCTCTAAGGTGGGAGCCATTGAGGTTTGAACATGATGATGAACATCCTCCTTGATCTTCTCAGATATCTTATCAACCTTTTCATCTACCAATTTGCCAACCCTTTCATCAACCAGCTTTCCAAGAACTTCTTCAATATTTGATGGTAGAGTCTGATGCTTTGAGCTTTCTGCAGATTCTTGAAAAGTGCTCAGAGTTCTTGACTGATCTTCAGGGTGCATTACAACTATTGTCAGAGGTTGAGAAGATTGTCTTTCTGATGAGCTCTGTTGGTGACAGGATTCAACAGTGTCTTCCAAATTATCAGCAATGACAATTTATCCATTTGCTTCAGTAATAAGGTCATCTTAGATAAGCTTTGGAGTAGGTTTGGGTTTTACTATGATTTCCTTTGCCCATCTAACAGGGTATACAAACTCCACATTTTTTCTATTGATTGGAAGTCCCCATAGGTCTTTATATATCATGTACCTAAAGTGTGAGAGTCCACACTTTCCTTTGACCATAGGAATATCTTCATTTTCTTCTTCAGACAACCTAGAGCAAGATGCCTCTCTGGTGCAGTGAATTAAGTGTGACTTCCAAAAGTCAGCAGCTCTGTGCTCGTCGATTAACTCAATGGATTCCTTATTTAGAAGGAAATCCAACATTGAGTAATCAAAAGTCTTTTGATCAAGGTCAAGCAATGTCGACTTAGCTTCGGGCATCACTCCCTTGAACCTTCTGTTCTTCAAGTCCTTGTCCTTGCTAAGATCCAGCATTGGCAATCTCGGACAGATCTTGTAAGGCTTGATTCCAATCCTAGTTGCTTCCTTATGCCTCATCCAGGATGGAAGAACAAAATTTGCAGCTCTATCAGGCCTGAGTTGGCTGAACTCCCATTTCAGCATATCATAGCAGAGTTGATCCAGAAACAAATCAGCAGCCCTCCCATAGATTATGGGATGCTCAAAGGACATCCATTTGTGTCCCTTGGCATGATCATGGGGACATGCTTAGATGATCTAGATCTCTTCTCAGGAATAGTAGGAAGATTCTTCCTCTTGGGGTTAGTCCCCCAGTCGGGTATAATGTGTCTCTCAACTCCATCAGTAATCGGTATGAATGGAGGAGTTTTGACAAGGTTTGGGTAAATTTTCTTTGGGGGGAATTTGGCTAAAGGTAGGTGAGTGACTAAAGGCCCTAAATCATTGTGCATTTGAGAAGGCACGGTTTTGATTAATTAACACTCTGGGTTAGGTAGGTAGAGGGGTTCAACAGATTGGCTAACTTCTTCCTCATATTCAGGTAGAGGATACCATCTGTCTTGGATGTGTTCTGGTTCAGATTGGTGAGAATGAAACAGAATTTTCCATTCTCTTTTTACTTTGGCCCAATCCTCATGTTTGTATGCCTTTATTAATTAGATGTTAAGAAACATTTTTCCATGCTTTGATGCTAGATAGTTTCTTATCTCCTTTTTCCTTTCTTTTGTATTTGTCTTTTCTATCGTTATATGTATAGACCCGAATAGTATGGATGGCGCACTGGGAGCATCCGTGGATGGAGACTACGACAGGGTTCCCCCTGACGGAGACTTTTGAGTTGGAGTTTGTTTATGAGAACGGGTGGCTTATGGACCCGGTCACTCGTTTCGCGGTTTATACGGGTCCAGTATCAGTAATTACGGGCTTAGGGAATGGAGCACCCTTTGGATGGGTTGGGACATTTATAGTTGGTCAGACCTTCCCATTCCCTGTTGGTTTTTCAGCAGCATCCGCAGATGCCGCAGATGCCCGAGGTTAAGCAAGCACCAGATCCTATTCCAGTAGATGTTCCAGTACCAATACCTGTACCTGATCATGTACCAACACCTGACGAACAGGTTGTACCTGACATTGACCACCTGCTAGCACCAAGGATTCCATAGGTTCCCGATGTTAAACCATCTCTATCTAAGACTTCTCGGTTGTCTTCCAGGAGCAGTTTGGCGTACGGACGTTTATTCCAGCAGCATCCTGAGAGGAGCTCTTCTAGCAGCAGTAGAGGAGTGTCGGGACCAGCCAGACTTCGAGGGGACAGAGGTGAGAGTGAGGTAGCATTAGTCGTCCTTTATGAGAACGGGTGGCTTATGGACCCGGTCACTCGTTTCGCGGTTTATACGGGTCCAGTATCAGTAATTACGGGCTTAGGGAATGGAGCACCCTTTGGATGGGTTGGGACATTTATAGTTGGTCAGACCTTCCCATTCCCTGTTGGTTTTTCAGCAGCATCCGCAGATGCCGCAGATGCCCGAGGTTAAGCAAGCACCAGATCCTATGCCAGTAGATGTTCCAGTACCAATACATGTACCTGATCATGTACCAACACCTTACGAACAGGTTGTACCTGACATTGACCACCTGCTAGCACCAAGGATTCCATAGGTTCCCGATGTTAAACCATCTCTATCTAAGTCTTCTCGGTTGTCTTCCAGGGGCAGTTTGGCGTACGGACGTTTATTCCAGTAGCATCCTGAGAGGAGCTCTTCTAGCAGCAGTAGAGGAGTGTCGGGACCAGCCAGACTTCGAGGGGACAGAGGTGAGAGTGAGGTAGCATTAGTCGTCCTTGATAGGTTTGGCCAGTGCGTATCTCACTAGATGTACATAGGTGTGTGATGAGGTCTTTTGGATGTATTTTGAGAGGGGACTTGGTGCAGAGTGACACCAAAGCATCTTTTGTTTAGACCTTTTGATGTATTTTATTTTTACTCGGTTTGTATTTATATGGGATCCTACAAATGGGGTTTCTTCTACTATACCTTATGACTGTACTTAGATGATATATATATATATATATATATATATATATATATATATATATATATATATATATTGATGTGATGTTATGGAGTATGTGATGGTTATTTATTTAAAGTTTTTTTCTTCTTCGTTTTATATATCCACTTAACGCTAATATCACGATTAGGTTTTATTTAAAATATGATATTCTTTAATGGGACATCGGGGTGTCTCAAATTATACTTTTAATTCTTCAATAGTATTGTAAGAATATTAATTAACATTTATTAAATATTATTTAGGATATATATTATAAATTATTTATTCATAAATGGTTCATTAATAAAAATAGACATAATTCTATTATTCCAAAATTTATTTCTTAACTTTATGTAAAAGATATATAAACTTTTTATTGAAAATGGTTATACCAAACACATTTCAATATTTTCAAAATCTAAAAATAGAAAACAAGTGAAAACAAATATATTTCAAAATTTGAGAAATCTGAAAATGAAAACAATATTTGAAAAAATAAAATAAAAACAAAAAATGTAAATACAAATAACAAGTTTTAAGAAATCACCACAAATACACCAGATTTCAATTATATTTCAATCAGTAAATAAAAATTTAAATAAAAAAAATGGAATGATTGAACAACCAGCCACCTTAATCAATTATTTTTTTTTGACTCAAATCAATTAATACTTAGAATGTAGAGTCTATCAAATTTTCAATTAAAAGCTACAGTTGACACTAAAATCAGTTTTTAAAAATGAAACCCAATAACTTTTCTACCTTAAAAAAGATATCCAATAACTTTCTCGAAACATATATTGAGTAAACACTCAATTTCATTCCTGAAACTGTGAAATTAGTATCAACCTGATTCCTGAAATTATCAAAATTTCAAATTAGTCTCTGAAATTGTAAAACAATTATCAACTTCGTCCCTCTGTTGAAAATCGTATGGACTAAATTGATTTTAAATTAACATTGTCAGGAACTTAATTGATATTAAGTAAGTAAAACGAGGAACCAATTTGATACTAACTTATCATTCAAAGATGCTTGTGGAATTTCGATAATTTCAAGAACCAAGTTGATACTACTTCACAATTTCATGGACCAAATTGGTTATTTCCTCTTATATTTACAATTCAATTCTAAACCTATAATAATTAAAATAACAAGTTTAATTGCTATGCACTGTCAGTGTAAAGTTTTTTACACTATCAACCAATCAGAAATTATGACATAGATGACTTTCAAGATAGTTAAGATAATAGTAAAACATTTTAGCTTATGTGACAATTTCTAATTGGTTGCATGTGTAAAAATATTTACACTTACAATGTATACCAATTAACTCAAACTAATTTGTTTGAAGTCTATTTCTCACAATACCTCCATTAAAAGAAATCTACTTTTCACGCTGTTAAAATTGGGAGAAAATTCTCTAAACTTACAGAAAACAACAACTTTCCATGTAAGCATTGAAAATGTAGAGATTACCTAGAATCAATGAATGCTCGAGCAACCGAAGTTACAAAAACCCAACTTAAGCACTCCGAGCGACCTAACTTACTAATGCTATGGATTACCACATTGATGAGATAAAAAATCTATACACGTAATTTTAATTTACGGGTAAAGAAAAATGATCCGAAATCTATAGTTCTTTTTGTTCATCTGAAATAAGAGTGGTGGGTGAGGAGAAAGCGAAGGGTGTGAAGTCATCAATACAATCTGCGTCAGCATTGCCTGATTTTTCTTGCTCTGCAACAAGCATAAGCATCTCAAGGCGCTTGTCAAACTGCAATGCACTCTCATCTCTCTCGTCAAGCTCAGCAGCTTCAATTTCAAGCCATTTCTCACGTAAATCATCTAGAAGATTTCCTTGATCAGTATTTAGAGCAGATCCAGGAACACTTGGGGCAGTCGTACGAAGAGAGGAGTCTCCAGATGGTGGCGGCAAAGTCAATAGCATTGCCCGGAATTCTTTTGTATCAGCAAATGTTTCAAAATTACAAGCAATAACGTCTAGACAATACTCCCGAATCTTGAAAACACCATACCTGGACAAGAACAAATACTCACTAGAATTAAAGCTAAAACAAAAATATGATCATATTGATAGGTAACAGGAGAAATAACTAGAACAGTAGGAAATTCACAGTATTATTAAGGATTTCAAGCCTGTATTAATATGATAACAGTGCTTGGATACAGGGACATGAAAGAAGCAACTACAGAGCATGAAAAAGAAGATAATATAGGCAGTTACAGAGTGCCTAGTCTCTCCTGAGGTCCCACCCAATTCCAGTCTAACCGTCTCTCCCCCCTCCCCTCATGCTTTTATACCCTCCCTCTCATTACACAAACCCACGCCCATTCCTCACTGCTGCTGCCAACTTGGCAGTTAGTTATGTCCCCCCTCTTTCTAAATATGATCACTTATGATAGCTGAATAGCTTGAGAAAACCTCTGAATCTGT
Source organism: Sophora flavescens (assembly GCA_030762895.1). Taxonomy (NCBI): domain Eukaryota; kingdom Viridiplantae; phylum Streptophyta; class Magnoliopsida; order Fabales; family Fabaceae; genus Sophora; species Sophora flavescens. The sequence goes on from CM061066.1 coordinate 90,757,643, forward strand.
GGATACATATATATATATATATATGTACTAGGTACAAGATCAACAACTCCCTTGATTTTTAGGGATCAACCAAATCGCCTATTTACAATCGAATCAACGAAACTAGGAATCTAAATCAACAAAATATTAACACTTAATCTGAACTGTACCAAAACTTTTTTTTTTTTATAACATATATCAAAACTAAATTGAATCATATAAAAACATATCAACATTCCAAACCTCAAGCTGGTGCATAAATATCATAAGCATCAAGCTTGTTAAATATGTATGTTATCCATGAACCCCGTAGAGATTTGGTGAAAACATCTGCAAATTGATCATTAGAGTTGACGGATGAAGTACTAATCTCCATTAAAAGCATCTTGTCTCAATGCAATGACAATCGATCTCTATATGCTTAGTTTGTTCATGAAATATAGGGTTAGAAGCAATGTGCAACGCTGCTTGATTATCATTAATCCGTTGCATAGAACCTATCTCACAAAAACTTTAACTCTTGAAGTAAATGTTTTAACCATATAAGTTTATATGTAGTGAGAGTCATGACTCGGTAATCTGCTTCTGCAATTGATCTTGCAGCTACACCCTACTTCTTACTCTTCCAAGAGACCATAATAATGAAAACACAATATTGAAAAGTTGACCTTCTATCACTTGGAGATCCTGCCCAATCGATACCTGGATAGGCAACAATGTTTGTATGACCTCTGTTTTCATATATTAGCACTTTTTCCAGAAGATCCCTTAATATACCTCAAAATGTGGGTCACCGCATCCGAATGACTCTCACAACAGGAGTTAAGAAACTGACTTACAACATTAATGGCAAAGGCTATATCTGGTCTGGTCATAGTGAGATAATCCAACTTTCCCACTAACCTTCGATATCTGCCTGGGTTTGAGTATGCCTCCCGCTGATTTTTGGCATGAGGTTAACATTATGATCCATAGGAGTATCCACCGGCTTACAATTTAGCATCCCACTTTCATCCAAAATATCAAGTGCATACTTCCTTTGACAAATGGAAATATTTGTTTATGATGATACAACCTCGATACCAAGAACATATCGCAACCTACCCAAATTGATATCCCAAATCGACTAGAGATATGACCAAAGTAGTCCTTATAAGGCTTGAGCAATCACCTCTAGAGCTAGCTTTTGGAGTTATGTTAGGTCTAAAACCCAAATTCGAAGACGGTATTAGAGCCTATCCTATATTTGTTATTAGGTCAATTATTCCACCCGCATTTGTTTATCATCCAAATGCCCAAGTCGTGGACGTGAGGAAGTGTCTTGAGATCCCACATCGACTAGAGATATGGCCAAAGTAGTCCTTATAAGGCTTGGGCAATCATCATCTCTAGAACTAGCTTTTGCGGTTAGTTAGGCTTAAAGCCCAAATTCTAAAAGATCCCTTCATGATCATCACCTATGATTACAAACTCATCAACATAGACCACAAGTAGGGGTGTTCACGGACTGGATTGGATTTGTTTTGAGCCAAAAAGCAATCCAATCCAATGACGGAAACAAAACGCGGTTTGGATTAGATCGGTTTGCATCCTTTATGTTTGCTTCTATGATCAAGTGTCGTTTCTACTAATTTAATAGTTGAAAAACTTAATCTTCATTTAAGGGAGTTAGTTTAGGGTGTCCAACAAGGTTCGGAAACTTTGAGATCTTAGCTAGGATCGTTTGGGGGAAGAAAGATCGTAACTCGTGGGATCGTAACACGGATCGTAAGATCCCACCAAAGAGAAAAAATTATATTTAATTATTTATATATATATATATATATATATATATATATATATAATAATATAAATAAGAAATATAACCTTAAAACATCAAAATAACCTTAACATAAGAATGTGATATATACATATACATATAAGTCATAAACTCTCATACATAAAACTGAAAACACTAAAATAAATTCTCAAAAAAAAAACTAAAATAAAAGAGTGCAGCTGTCCAGGGGTTTATGTATCAGTGAACAACCGCTTAAGCTTGGTAAATGTGAAGTGTCTAGTAAAAGTGAAATAAGGGATTAACTAGGTTTAGTTCACTAACAATTTTCTGGGCTGAATGAGAAAGTGGGAATTGGGCCTGAAAAAGTTAGGTCGCACAAACAAGGAGCACAAGTCGCATAAAGTAACACGGGTCATCTAGGCAAAACGGGTCACAAACAGAAAAACGGGTCACGGACAATGAAAACGGGTAAAGATTTCCAGAACGTGCGACGCAACGGAGAGGGCCGCTCCCACGATCTTCCGCGTTTCCCCGTCGATCCCGCCGCGCCGGCCGTCGTCCGAGCTTTGCCATCGATCTGCCTTGTTGAAGGATGAAAAACTCGTAGGATCGTAGCGCGCGAGTTCGACAACCATGGTGTCCAACACCTATTTAATCTCTCTATACTAGAATAGTAGAAACTTTATGAAAGACATCAACTATTTGTTCCTTATTAACCATTATTTGATTTGATGACGAATGTGGAAAATTTTAGAGAATTCTTGACCAATTTTGGGAGTTTTAAAAAAAATATTTGTTAAATATTCTTTTATGTTAATTATCTATATCTACTCTCACTTATCCTATTTTTTTCCCTTGAATCAGCTATAAATAAATTGTACGTAAATATTTTTCAAATTTACTTAATTCATTTCCTATTTTTCATGTTTACTCAATCAAGTATATATATGATATACATCAAAACTTTTAGCAAATATAACTTCAGGACATTAACATTTACTTTAAATAATCTCATATATATGTCATTCCAACAAAAATATTAAAGAGAATGAGAATGTTCGTTCATAAAATTATGAAAAACAATACTTAATATGAGTAATACTATAATTTCAAAAATAATAGTATATGTATATAGTAGGTCGGTTTGATTGGATTAGATTGATTTTCACTAGGGGATCCAAAATCCGATCCAACCCAATGAAAAACGAAGCAGTTTTTCAGTTTTCGGTTTTTTCGGTTCGATTTTTGCAGTTTGAATTGGTTTGGAACGGTTGATTAGCACCCCAACCACAAGATAAATGACCTTAGAAGTGAATGTTTATAGAAAACAGAGTGCTCAACCTCACTTTGAATCATGCCAAACTGTCCTATAACATTACTAAACCTCCCAAACCAAGCTCGAGGAGATTGTTTCAACCCATACAATGACTTCCAAAGTTTGCAAACAAGACCTAACTCACCCTGAGCAAGGGGTGAGGATTGCCTAGGCCTTATAAGAACTACTTTGGCTATATCTCTAGTCGATGCGGGATCTCGACAAGATCAAAATATACTTTCTCCAACTTACATGAAATGATGAGAACAAAATCAATTATCATGTGGATATATAAGGAACATATGTTAGTTGTTAGAATAACTTGGCCTAACTCAACCTAAAAGCTAGCTCATGGGTCTTTACTTATATACTCAATCAATATGGGACTTTAACATTTAACATAAGTCACCACAACAGGACCACAATACATTGCAATTAGGACTTTGGAATCATTTAACAAAAACATGATCACCTCTTGTAATACAATCTTAAGGTCAATTTTTGTGCATTGATGAAAAAAGTGACCACAAAAAAAAGTCCTCTAGAACTATTCAGTTCTTTCTAACACTTCTGCAATCGTAATTTCCAAAAGATACTATTTGTTCTTTCTTGCATTCTCTTTGATCCTCCTTTTGAATTTCTAAAAACTCATTGTGCATTGAATTATAGATTCCACACGTTTCAATATTTCAAGTGATCTCATTCATCTCCAGGTACTCTCACTTTAATTGCTAACCTTTTGATATCTTACCACCTAATAGTCCATCATTTCACATCAGAAAGCCTAATAAAGAGCATATATGACAAGAAACACTGCTGATCTAAACAGATTCCCCATAAATGACTTGATATCACTTGGATGAGGACAATTTACTCTACGCTAAATTTAAGTAGTTTATAACTCCAGCTCAAGAACAGATAGGAAATGTATAGTCCGCAGACCAATTACCATATACCAGTTGACATTTCACTATTTGGATAAACAGGTTAAATAAGTACTTATATGAGTAGAGCTTATCACACAAGCTCTACCATCATAAATGTGGTCTAAAATAAGTTGAAATGCAACTAGAAGAGCATAAGTATTGGAAAGCATTGAAACATGTATATAAACACAATAATAAATAAAAAAAGTAAATGAAGGATCCCTTCCCTCCCCCAGCGTGCATATCAAAGAAACAACGATAATTGCAGCCATCAATGTAAGATGAAGGAGGGGAAATGGCAGAAAAGCAACATACATGTCCGCTAGTATTAACCAACGGCAAAGTTCTGCAGGTGACACCATTTCCAAGTGTGGCAACAAGACATCAGCCACAGCACGCTTAAGAGGAAACAATAAGTATCTAGAAGCAACATCAAACATTTCCTCAGCCTGTTCAAAACATATTGCCAATATTAGACAATAGAAGGACAAACCACTTTCACAGAAATTTATATGGATATATAAATACCTGATCTGGCTCTAAATCCTGCAAACCATCGGTGTACCTGAACCAACAAAGAGGACAGCATAAAATTCATGATAATCAGGTTTGTGGCAAAATTAAGGTATAGACACAGGTGTAGAGAATAATTATTAAAATAGATATTTAATTTACTAAAGAGTCATGGTTCAATGTATTTAAGTTTGAACTACTCAATAGTCATGGTTCTCTATATTTTATAAGTAAATTAATTCTAGGAAAGTCCAATCTCGTAATTTGGGAAGTGGGTCTAAGTAATTAAAAGTAGTCTAAGAGTAAGTCATAAGACATTAATCCAGTCATTAAAAAGTCCACTCAATTTGAGTCCCATGTGGTCTTTAAATAGCCATTCTCTACATACTCTGGAATCTGGATAGCAATTCAAAGAATTCAGAACAGTTTAAGCAAGGCATATTTAGATAACACATTCTGGTGTTTCTTTTCAACTTAGGATAAGAATCTGATCAATTCAGATTTCTATTCAAGGAGGTGGACTCCTCCCACACAAACACCTTTATCCCATAGACCTGTCACCTACCCAACCTATTTCCTTAATAACCATTTCCCTCCATCCTAAATTTAAACAAACTCTCGGACTGCATCAGATAAATTATTTTGTCCGAGAAACTTCATCATGCTAAAGACACTATCACAAGGACATGATAAGGTAGCATTTGGTAGATGTGCTAGAATGGGGTGGAACATGAGTTCTATTCTATGGTTGGACAGTTTGATGTATTCTATAAATAGAACACAACAAGACAAGAGGGTTAAAAGGTGAGACATTTAGAAAAGGTGGAACCAAAGACAACAGAACGTAGCCACACTGTTATTTATTTCTTATAGACAATAATACCATCAAGTTTTTCATATCTCTCTCTATCACAACAAACCCTCATCTCTTTCTCTACCAAAAAAATGTTTAAAGTAAATTTACTTTTCCAAATATATTCTTTGATTTTATATAACTCCGGAAAAAATTTAGAACATCTATTTAGATATTTACAAAATTTAGAACTTCTTCATACAAAAACTTTTATTTTATCAAATGTTTAATAATATTTTTATGAACCTCAAACTATTAGTATATTGATAATGATAATTTTTATAATTATAAAATGATCATTATCATAATATGACATGTGTAAAAAAAATGTCCTATTCTATTCAGTTTTTGAATATCCAACCAAACATTAAACAAGACAAGGATATATATATATATATATATATATATATATATACACACATATATATTTATTTATATATATACCTGCCTCAAAAAGAATCATGCATAAACATAGGGCAATTTAAATATATTTTACTCAATCTCGACAAATTGGAATCATTGAACCAGGGAATTACTTTACAAACAATCATGTTTGAATAAAATTTGACTATTATATTAATTGTTTTTGTTCAGCTTGTTGCCTTGTTACATATTTCAACTTGATACACAGTAAATAGGTTATCCCAAATATAAATATATGTACTGAATGTAAGAAAGAATATCCTCATTGTACAGCAATAAATATAAATAAGGCAAACCATTATCTGCAGGATAACACAGATGCAAATTAGCCAAATGACCTCAGGTTGCTATGGCAATTAATGCCATATTAAAAGGTCTCAACCAGCATACTTACAATAGTTTCAAATTCCAAATTTCATAGTCAAGGCAAGAGACTTACATATATTCAATCATTTTCTCAAATGCATCCATGCTCAAGTCATGTTCTTCAAGACAAGGAAGAAAATCAACATATAACTCATCCTTTCCTTCATGGAAGTCCTTCATACGTGATAATCTTGCTTTGAAATATTCTGACCTTGATGCTAGAATAACTTGATGGCAGCGAAAAACTTTTCTATCAACTCTTACACAAACATCAGCAAGATCACCTACAGATTTAGCCATACGCATGGCACCCATCCCAGTTACCAGTTTGTCAATTCCATCAGCTTGACCATTTTCATGAGTGGAATTTGAAAGGGCGGTCAGAAGGATTCGACGTAAGGCTGCAGGAAGCCTGTCTTCTTCAGGAAGGGATAGACCCTGTAAAATGTACCGTTTATGAGAACTATCATCATCTCTCAATGCTTTATACTCAGCATATTTTTGATGAATTACTTCTTTCTCAAGAATTTTCTGTAGTGATTCACATTTGCAAACTTTGCAGATTCTCACAAGATCTTCCATGTCATCCACAGCAATCTCTAATCTGTCTGAATAAAAGAAGTGTACAAGGCTATAAAGTGCAGGGTATGACAACTTTTCCCGTGACAACCTTACTTCACTGCGCTCTTTCCAATCAGTCTCAAACTTTTTCTTGAAAAATGGTGACCTTGCACTCAATATGACTCTGTGAGCTTCAATCGGTCTTCCTTGTACAATAAAAACCACATCTGGAGGAAAGTGGCCGCTACTTGACCCCTGAGTGGATGAAATACCTACTCAATTATGATAAATACTGAGTCCCAGACCATGTATTGATACAACATTTAATAGGGAATAAAAAATAACTTGCCAAAAACAACCATTTACTTTAAGCAACAAGTGGAATTTCTCTCGCAACTGTGTTTCACACATATTGAAAGCTTCAAACAGCAACAAATGACAAAACTGAGATTTGATGGAGAAAAAATGAAGCCTTCTTTATGTGTTAATTTATTTTTATTTTTTTGATGAATCAAAATATATATATATAGGTGTACTAGTCCTAACATGTACAAAGACCCAACAAATGAATATATGTATCCAGACCCAAACCAATAACCGTACCCCAAGAAAAAGAGAACATGTATCCAAAAAGAGTAATGATATTATGACACCAGTTTTTGACACCAAATTGACACCTTGGTTAATCACATGCAAATTTTTGGTTAATTCAGTTCATTATATGGTTAATGGGTCATATGAAGCTTATTTTCCATAACCATGTAAATATTTGGTTAATCACATGCAAATATCTGGTTAATTCAGTTCTTTATATGATTAATGGGTCATCATGAATTAACCAAATATTTGCACGTGATTAACCATATAATGAACTGAATTAACCAAGGTGTCAAAAGTTGGTGTCAACTTTTGGTGTCATAATATCATTACTCATCCAAAAAAGTATGAAAGAGCAACAAGACCCCACCTATAAAAATTCTAACAAAAGATATGCTAATACTTCCACATTGATTCCAATTCCAATGATACTACTCTTATGGAAATTCACCTTAAGCCCTGAGACCAACTCAAAACATCTCAGGACTGATTTCATTGCCCATAAATTACTCCAAGAGGCTTCACCCACAAACAAAGTGTCATCCGCATATTGCAGAATTGAAACATCTAACCCCCCACGCCCACAAAAAATTGCCTACCTTGAACCCTTTAAAAATTCCCAAGTCACTAAGCCAGTTAGACTTTCTACAACCATAAGAAAGAGAAAAAGGAGCCAACGGATCGCCTTAGTAGTCAAGTCTTAATTGATAAGTTAATTATGCCTAGAAAAGTCCAATCCCATAATTATGGGTCCAAGTAGTTAAGGGGCAGGGGGACGTTTAGTTCAGGAGTTGCTTTTACATTCTTGAGAATCCATAAATTGTTCATGGTGCACGATAGTGGCGTCGCGTCGCATCGCGGCAAGTGGTCGCTATTCTGAGTTTGCCGCATCACGTTTCTGCATTGCGGCTGTCGCAACAGCTATAGCGGTGGAAATCACAGAATTTTGCCAAGTTTTGGCCGCAATTCTGAAATGGGCAAAAATCAATTAATGCCCTCAAATCTGAACATTAAGAGGCATTTTGTGCGCTAACTTAGCGTTTTCAGGTCAAAAAAAGGGTTTGGGAGAAAACCCTTTGTGCCTCTCATCTGAGTCTCGTACATTTGCTTCTTTCACTGCTACAGTCCGAACCATCAAACCCATTGCTCTCCAACGAGTTTCTGGCCACAACCTGGTGTTTTCTGTCCTTTACTTTGCCTTTTCCAGCGAACCTACCCTCTCAGTCCATCGGCTCTGCACTTTCCGGCCAAGTGCTCTGTTTTTCCTTGTCTTCTCACTGTCCCGCAATCAATTCTGTGCACATATTGGGTTATAAATAATAATTTTGTATGTAATTTTCAAAAGACTTGAGAATTCCGTAAAGTAAATTCAGTCAAGTTTATCCGGAATATATCATCTGGTGTTTCTTTACAACTTAAGATTAGAATCCTCATTATATTAGATTGCTATCCTTGGAAGTGAAATCCTCCCACACGAGCCACGCAACCCTTTACTGCATCTAGTTCTAAATAAGTGTCAAACTTGAAATTATGGAAGAAACTGAATAATATTTCTTATTCCAAAAAAGACAAAAGAACACAATATATAGATACCACAACATTAACACTAACATTCCTATTGTAGGACTATTTCTACAATACGACATAATATGAGAAACTATACTGTGTGGAACTATTACTACACTCCCCCTCAAGCTTGTGAATGAATATCTATCATTCCCAACTTGCTAGTAAGATCCCGGAAACGCACTGGGGCAACCCCTTAGTCAAGGATTCTGCTAGCTAGTGTCCCGAAGGAACATCAACAGTTGTTATCATTCCACTATTCAACTTCTCCTTGATGAAGTATTGGACCGTTTCAATGTGTTTTGTCCTATCATGTTGAACCAGGTTATGAGCAATACTAAAGGCTCGTTTGTTGTCACAAAATAGCTTCATAGGGGCCCCATTTTATTCTGAGGTCATCTAATATGATTCTAATCCATAGTAGCTCACATACTCCTTGAGCCATCACTCGAAACTCAGTCTCTGCACTTTATCATGATATCACACTTTGTTTCTTGCTTCTCCATGTTACGAGATTAACACCCAACAACTGGAAGTTTATCAGGTTGATCTCCTACTCCTATCTGTGACTAATCCTGCATAGTTTGCCTCTGTATACACGTCCATGGATAGTCTTCCACTCCTTCTGAATATCAAACCCCTTCCTAGTATGGACTGACTAACAACACTAACAGCATATGATATATCTAGTATGGTATGTGCCAGATATATTAGTTTCCCAACTAACCTCTGATATTGAGCTTTATCAACTATAGGACTTTCTTCGTCATTCCTCATTCTATGATTTTGCTCAATGGACACTCCAGTAGCCTTGCAACAAAGTTTCTTAGTCTCTTCAAGGAGATCAAGAACATATTTCCTCTATAAGATGAAGATACCTTGTTTGAATAGACAACTTCAATTCCAAGAAAGTACTTCAACCTGCCAAAATCTTTCAGTTCAAGCTCAATAGCTAATTTCTCCCTCATAAGTTGTTTCTTAACCTCACCATCACCTAATATGATTATGCCATCCACATATACATGTAGGACAATAAGTTTACCTTCTTGCGAGTGCTTAATGAAGAGAGCACGATCACCTTGACTCTGTAAATATCACAGGAAAATCAACATTTTCGTAACTCATCCAAACCAAGCACGGGGGAAACTGCTTCAACCCGTACAATTCTTCAACCTACATTCCGTGTTTCCTTCACTAGTAGAATTATATCCAAGTGGAATCTCAATGTAAACCTCCTCTTCCAAGTCTCCAGGTAATAAAGCATTTTTAACATCAAACTTGTGTAATTCCCATCTTACATTATTCATCTTTGCTACAAGAGCAGATGTCTCTCTGTAATCAATCTCATAAGTCTAGGTGTACCCTTAATACCATTTTCTATGCCTACTTAATGATGTATAAGTGAGTTGATCATGTACATTGAATGGTCAACGGAATTAACTATCCTATTAATCATCACATATACGTGATTTAGACACAAATTTATAAAAAATGATGTGAATAATTAGTGTAAAATGATAGTTTTTGCAAGTACAATTGGTTAGCATCAGCAGTTATTACTAAGTAAGTACATTAAAATTAATGAAAATTCGACTTTGTGAGGATAAAGGCAACGATACTTCAAAACAATATACAAAGGGTAATAGAAGAACCACCATCATACAAGGAATTTGAAACTGAGGATCGGCGAGTTTGGAGTAGGCGCTATTGGCGGCGCAGGACAAGAAAGTGTCACGCAAGGCGGCGGGCAAGGGGCCCAACGGCGGTGGGCGGGCCTCAAAGGCTTTGAGGAGCTTCCGGACCTTCAAATTGAGGGCGGCATAGTGGCAGCGGTCACCATCGAAGGTGTGCTCGGAGCAAATAGCGCCGCTCTCCAAGAGCATGCGGGCGGCGTCGAGGTGGCCGGCGAGGCAGGCGTAGTAGAGGGCGACGGAGTCCCACTGGTCACGGGCATTGACGTTGACGCCGGACTCCAGGAGGTAGCGGAGTCGGTCCACGTCGCCAGCCCGGGAGGCCTCGAAAACGTCACCGTTCGGGACCTTCTTTAGCGGAACCGAGGCGGCGAAATCGGAAGCGTCGAGGTCGATGCCATCGTCGATGAACGTCATTGCGATTTCTTGTTCTTCTTGGAAGGTCATTGGGATTTTATTGGGTATTCTGTATAGTCCTCGGATTGAGGAAAATAGGGGTTTTAGTTTGAGTGTTATTCTTGTGCTTTGGTTGCTGGTTGGAGTATCCGACTAGACTTGGGTGGTAGGGGAGACTTGGCTTTTAACTTTTATTAATAGAAAAAAGGGTTTTAAGGTAACGGGGTGTTCTGTTTGAAGGGCGGGTCTTCAATGCACCCCTATCGGGTGTAAATTGCTCCCAATTGTGTGATGGTTAGCTGTCCGTTGGATCGACATTAGTTTGGGGGCCTGTTAACCTGCGACCAACTGAGCAGGTAATATTAGATTTATGCCTTTTAGTCCAAGTCCTTTTTGTGGCCCCTTGCTACTATGTCGTTTTTGTTGGAATATTTATTTTAAGAGCCCTTTATTAAATAAAAACTTATAATTTAATGATTGTTGATTAGTTGAATCTTTCTTGGCTACCATCGTCCGTTAACCTAAATTCTTCATGAATTATACTGGTTGGCTTTCTGAATCTATTTCCCGTAGAAGTCAATGTATGTGACTTGAATGATGGATATTTAGTGTACAAGCTCCAATTTGAAGTCTGTTATGGTGATATGGCGGCAGATCTGAGGTAGGGGATGTACTCCAATACTCCAAGTTGATAATTATTTGCAAGTGAGTTAAATGGTTGACCCTTCTCAAAATTCAATATTAAATTGAATTACATGATATATTTCAAGAACCAGCTTATTGAACTTGTTTAGATCAAAAAATTGATTTTAACCTTTTAACACTAGTTTAATAAAAAAATTGCTTTTCATATTATTAACACCTTGAGCCATAATAGAACCTAATCAAATCAATCTCTTACAAAAGTATCTACGAACTAACAATTTATCCATTGAATCTTTTGTCTTGATAATTGAAACTTTGATGCTCCTTGCTTTTTATTTATTTGTTTTGCTAGCCTTTGAGTACCCGCATGCTTATAAATTATTTTTCTTTTTTATCCTGCATGCTAATGGTTAGTGTTTGTCAATCTTCAAAACATAATCAAATATATATACTTACAACAACATGGTCCATGCAAATTCAAACCACTATCGCAAGCAGGTCACCTGATTCGCGGTGGTACACTGATACACTCGCACGGTGGCTAAGGAGTGGTGGTGTCTGCTCTCTGTTGTCTGTGCGGTGGTGGCTCACGAGATTTGTTCTTGCGTGGTGCATAGAGATGGTCGAAGCGACGTTGCTATGGGTTCAGACCAAGATGGTTCCACTAGAACGACATAACTAAGCTCAGTACAGACTGGTCTGAGCAGATCGATTCATAACCATTTTTCAGTGTGATGAAGGGGGTGACTGGTTTTGAGAGAAGAATAGGGTGAACGGTATCTAGTGGGATGAATGAGGACTCAAATTTAGGTATCCAAACCCTATACTTTATCGGGCTTATTCAGGATGGACCGTTTTGCCGCCTCTAATTACCTGTAAAGACACTTTGATACTTAAATCAATCTTACAAGATGAGAGTAAATGTAAAAGCAAAAAAATAAAATAAAACATGAGTGTCCATATTGTTGTTTTATATAAATATATAAGGGGTAAGGCCCTAAAAAGGTCCAAGTTAGTGAATTGGGTGATGATAAAAATGTGGATCCTTGGTTTCTATACATATTTCAACAAAGTTTCAATTCATAAAATGTTTTGTTCATTAAATTTCTCAGGAACGAAAAGACTAGTTTGCCTCTTTTTGTCATTGTTCAGGTCATTATTCTCACCCACAATTATTATCGTTGCTCTAGAACCTTCCCCCATTTCTCTCTGTCTCCTCACTCTCTAAAAAATCTCATTCCACTTTCTCTAATCATTTTTCGATCTCTTGTCTCTCTTTCTCCCCCTTCTCTCATTTCCCTTCCTCCCTTCCGATCTCGCATGTATGAGACCATTTCTCCCTCTCGATCCCTTATCTCCTAGTCTCTCAAACCCCAAATCGACTTCCCCTAAGGTACGACCATGCAAGATCCGACAGAGGCCTGGCCATACAAGATCCACCAAATGTGCGACCATGCAAGATCCAACAAAGGTGCGGACATGTGAATGCCAAGTCACTGACAAAGGAGAATCCATATGAGATACCGACATGGTGGGGCTATTCCAAACCCCAAGCGAAGGTGCAGCCATAAAAGAGGAGGTTTTCTGTTGATTGGCGTTTTCTCAAATGGGATTTTCCTAATTTGGGATTTTTCTGATTTAGGGTTTTTCTGATTTGGGGTTTTTATTAATTTTGTGCTTGATGGATCAGTGTGTTGAATAATTATGGGAGGCAAAACAATTATTTCCCTTTATTTTCTCTTCATTATGTTAACATTGACTTCAACATTGCTTAATTTAAACAACCATTGATGCCACGTAATTCAACTCCAATACTAAAAAGATAAGCAACCATTACTTAGGTGTAAGAAACCCATAAGCAACACGCAATAGAAATGCTCTAAGATCGAGCAACCATGAATTTATCCTAGGGGAGTAAAAACCTTTTGTCATAACATGGGGATAAGGAATACTTTCTATTATAACTCGAGTTACATAACAAGGACATAAATATACATATATGTATAGAACTTGTCAGATTCAATTCACCATGACTTGATGAACGAACTGGTTGCATTACACAATATGCTGAAGTGACATACTAGGATATAAACTAACCAATTCCAAATCATCACCGAACAGCTGGAGCTCCCTCAAGAAGGGAATCCTTGTTAACTTTATGAGATTCTATGACACTCCTCGCAGCTTCCATGACAACTTGGCTGTTCACGTAATGATTGCGGCACACTGGCATGTAGACATCAGCCCCACCAATTAGTTCAGTCTCTGTCTCTTCTGTTTTCCTCAGAGTAAAGAAGGCTCGTTTGCCACATAGTTCACAACGAGCTGTTAACTTAGTTACAGTATCAGCAAGTGGTATTATGTGAAGCACTGAGCCAAAGCTTCTCCTGAAGAGTAAAACACCCAACATTATAAAGGTAAGCTGAAAAGTAAGCATTTGGGAGAAACAAGATACTAAAACCCACAAGGATTTATCTAATTTATGAACAGTACCTCAAGTAATCACCATCCAGGCCTGCAACAATGACAATTTTACCATCTTCATCAGCAGCCTTGCAGCAAAAATCATATAGGTCCTCAAAGAATTGAGCCTCATCTATGCCAATCACATCCAATCGCATCAAAAACACTATATCACAATCAAAGAATCGCTAAATGAAGAAAAAGATATCGTACATTTTATCAGTTAAGAAGTTAAATCACTAAACTTTGTTAGGTGAAAAATTGCTGCATAAAATTCTATAGATATTCCTTTCTAAGAAAAATATATTATAAGTATTGCCTACAATACCCTTAATTATAGTCAATACTATTTGTCTTTCATATTAGAAGACACCAAGGACAAGCATTGTTGAACTCCCTACAACTTCCAAGTGAACCTTTCCTTTCCAAGTGAAATCCTACCCCAGATTTGAGGGTAACAAATGCTTTCCAGAACAGGTGATATACGATGAAAGATTGTCATAAACAACGAAGATGGGTACTTGCACTAACATGTTACAGCCCGTTCTAAAAACAAGTGATCTTAAGTGGAATTTTCCAACAAGTATATAAACCACATCTCAAGATTTAAGGTAGACATTATGAGACTTTCAACACCTTTTAACAACACCTTAATCAAGGCCGTGTAACACATAAGGCAATTAAAACACTTGCCTTAGGCCCCACATACATTTACCTATTAACCCTTCATAATTTATATATTATATAAAGGCCCAAAAATCTAACATATAATAAATACATTAAAACATGACAAAGGCCTAACAAAAACAATATGTATGTAGGAGAGATTTTATTTAAGCATCAAATAACAACATGATTTTCTAACCCAAGTTAACAACAAGTACTATAATTATATGACCAAACAATCTTAATATGATTTTTTTTTAACAACACGATCTTAATACTTAAAGTATGCATAGTGAAATTTTGGGAAAGTAAAAATTTATTACAATTGAAATTGTTGCTTTCATTTAAGAAGATTAAGCATTGGAACCCTTGAAGGAAAATCAATTGCACATATGATTTTGTTAATAACAATGAATTGAAATTAATAAAGCAACAATTATTTTTATTTATATATAAATTTGAAAAAAAATACTTCACAATGATAATAAAAATAAATGATTTTGCACCCCAAAAAGCTAGGAGAATAATATGGTGGTTAATAATTTATATTATATTAAATTTCTTTAATAGGTCTGTCTTATGTCTCAAAATATCTGGACACGACCCTGACCTTAATATCCTACATTTCAGCCTATGATAATGATAATTCACAGCCTCCATCATTTAATCACTAGAACTAATTTATCTTTTTCAAATGATATCTGATCGAAACCAAAGCCATGCCATTTAAGAGATGTAAGTAGCTAATTTCAAATAAAAAGTACACCTTCACATGGCATAAAGATCAACAAGGCAATTGCGATGGAACATTATTCACATAACCAAACAAAAAGTAGGAGAAAATATATAATTGCTAGAACATTGATATAACCTTTTGATAAGCATCATCACCAAATTTTTCTCTGAATGATAACAGATCTGGCAATGCCCAGCAAGGAAATTTAACCCCATCATGCGATACTACCGAGTCGATTGCATATCTTGTATCCTTGCTTGATTTTAACATGGCCACATTTCTTCGCAACATAAGATAATTAAAGAAAAATAATATTAGTAGCATAAGTATAACATTCTTCCGATCACCTTGAAGAACCAAATTGTATACCTTTGAATCTGTTTTTAAAAAAATAAATTAAGAAAACAACAACAACTGTTACACAATATCAAACCATCGATTACTTGAACAAAGATTAGAGTTCAAAACGAAATATTGGCTTCATAATTCAATATAAAACTTTAGAATAAAAGAACTTTTTAAGAGCGAACAGGGAATTAACGAAAAGAAAGAGATCCTAGGAATTTATTACCTGCCACTGTCAACCTCAGATTTAATACGATGAAGAAGGGCAGTAGTTTTCCCAGCAAACATCGGACCGACAATAACATGGACCTCGCCTGATGTACGACCTGCTGTCTGAGAACGATCCTTGCCACTGCCGAAGGAAATGGAGTGCTTGAAGGAAGCCATAGATGGGTCAGAGAAAGGGGTTTGGAATTGAGAAATGTTGAGAAAAGGGGCTTTGGTTTTGGGTAGGTGGAGATGGGAAAGAACAGAGCTCGTGGTTGGCATAAAGAGGGGGATTTTGGGAGGGTGGCATTGCTTGACTCTCTTGACTCTCTTAACGTTGAGCCGGTTCTTACTCCATCCGAGGGATTTCCAATGATGAGATCTTTAGGATGATGAGTTTTGAACTTTCAGCGTCTTTTAAGATCATCTTGTTCATCTTGACTTGTCTGTTGATCGGTCTGATGACTTGTCTTCTCTACTTTTTTGTCAGGTTCTTCAACATGTTCTGCCTTAGATATGTCATGTTGTTGACTATCTTGTCTCTTTATATCAAGACCTGCAATATTATCCTCTAGATCTGATAGTTCCCTATTTGTCTTTAAACCATCATTAAGTTTAACATGAATGGATTCCTCAATTACAGAGGTTTTAGAATTATAAACTCTAAATGCCTTAGACATTTCAGAGTTTCCAATGAAGCAAGATATGTTGGGTCTTTTATCTTTCCCAATTCATAAGGAGTCTTCTTTTGTAAAGGTCTTATAAGTATTCTATTTTGGACATAACATGTAGTGTTTACTGCTTCAGCCCAGAAATACTCACGAAGATTATTATCATTGAGCATAGATTTAGCCATCTCTTACAGAGATTTGTTCTTCCTCTCAACCACTTCATTTTGTTGTGGAGTTCTAGGTGTAGAGAAATTGTGAGAGATCTCATTCTCCTCATAGAACCGTTTGAATTGCTCATTTTCAAATTCTCCCCCATGATCACTTCAAAGAGTAGAAATACAAAAACCTTGCTCACTTTGTACTTTCTTACAGAATACAGAGAAGGCCTCAAAAGACTAATTTTTGTGGGTTAAAAATAGTACCCATATAAATCTAGAATAATCATCAACTATGACAAATTCATATTTCCTTCCATCCAAGCTAGAAATACTAACTGGCCCTAACAGATCCATGTGTAACAACTGAAGAGGTCTAGAGGTTGATACTTGGTCTTTAGATTTGAAACTTGATTTTACTTGTTTACTTCTCTGACATGCATAACACAGAACAACTTTCTAAAAACTAATATCAGGCAATCCTCTCACAAGGTTATCCTTTTTCAATTTTGAAATCAGTTTCATACTAGCATGCCCTAGTTTTTTATGCCATGACCATCTTTCATCCTCACTACAAAAAAACAATTGTTTAGCGACCGTACTTTTCGGTCGCTAAACCATGTAAATCGGTCGCTATTTGTTTTAGCGACCGAATCAGAGACCGATTTATGATGGTAGCTGAATACCTGGTCGCTAAAGTTTTAGCTACCGAATTATTATTTCGGTCGCTAATTAGCGACCGTAAATTCGGTCGCTATAAAATAATAATCGGTCGCTATTAGGTTGGTCGTATTTTTTGGGTAACCATTTTTAGCGACCGATAATCGGTTGCTAATTCGGTTGCTAATTTTGGTTACTGTTAACCTATATTAGCGACGGATTTTCGGTCGCTATACATCATCTGGAAATCTTAAATAAAGTTTAGCGACCGAATTATTGGTTTCTAATTCGGTCGCTAAACTGGTTATTATTATTTATTTTTTTAATTTTAATTTTTATAATAATTTTTTTTCTGATTTTCTTTAAACGTTAAAAAAATTACTAATAAAACACACCAAATAACTTATGAAATATACAATCATAAAAAATAATAAATATATATAAAAAGAATAATCCAAAATGTCGTACAAGAATCGTTTAAAGTAAAAAATATGGAGAGAAAAAATCAGTCATGATGAGGGGGAGATGGAGGAATCCAATCATCCTCAGCGTCCGTACCACCGACGTCTGCAGCTGATCGTCCTCTACAAGAGCGACATCGATAGTTGGCGGCGGAACCGGAGGAGCGGCAGCAGCGGCACAACCAGCCGTCGAGCATCATCCGAGCAATCGGAGTCCGGATCCTCATCTGCTCCAACACCAGCCGCAGATGTCCGGCCTCGCTCGATGCTACTTTGCTCATTTCTTTGGTGTGCCCGAGTCAACTGTGCAATCTGGTCCGCCATCTGCTGCTCTCTCTTGCTCTTCTCCCGAAGCTCCGCGTTCAGCTGCGTGATGGTGTCCTGCATTTGGTGGAACTGCTCCTGAGGGACGGTATCGGCGCAGCAAGGAGCAGGCGTGCCGGACGATGAAGCGATGAACTCGGCTCCCAGGTGTCCGAGGCCATACACGTGCCCCTTCTTGTTCCTGCCCCCGACGACCTCCAAATAAATGGCATTATCGTCGACGGAGACAGGAGAGAAGCCATCACCAGTCAAAGCCTTATCTTGTGACTGTGAGGCATGTGATATGGCATCGTCCTTCTTCTCGTTGAAGCCCGCCTAAAAAGTATAGTTGAATAGATTTAGTTAAAATAATTATATCCAATATTAACAAATCATTTATAATAAATTACAAGTAAACACTAAATTATTTTTTTGCTTACAGCATAGTTATGGGCCTTGTCATTGACCCATGTCCCCGACTTAAACTTCTTCGTCCTCTCCACCAACTCCATAGCAGTCGGGGCCCGCTGTTTCTGTGCTTTCTGCACAGAATAATATAATATTAAATTCATAAGAATAATTAAAAATGAAAACTAATTAATTAAATAATATATTAAGTCAAAAGTTTAATATATTACCAGCTCGTTGTAGTGGGCGGCGGCTGATTTAGACCCACCGGTCCAAGCACATGCGCCACCATCAGAAGCTCGATTACGTCGAGCTGTGGCCTGGATCTCCTGGAACTTCTCAGTAGCCCAGTATTGGTCCAGCTGCCTCATGATCTCAGGATCCACCCACCTCCCCTTATTTTGCCCCTTCCTCAGCTTGTTCATCAGATTCTTCATAACCAGTGAGCCTTTATGCTCAAATATGTCCCTGACGAGAGCCTCTAAAGCTAAGTCCCACCTATACTCTTTCTGCAACTTACAGTTGTTAGGAAATTCGTGTGTACATATATATAATGTAAATTTAATTTAAAAAACTTAATAAACTGTTACCTTAAACTCTAGAAACAACTGATCCCTATGGCCCAGTGGGATGGCCTTCCATGTAGGCCATGGACCATCAAACTTGCGTCGCAGGATCTTCGAGATCGAATCAGAAGGGCCCTTCGCGGGCAGAAAGCTGCAGCAAAATTAGAGCATTAATAAATGTTATAATTAAATTTTAAAAACAAGTAAATAGAAATTAACGATACTTTATATATATTAAAAAATTAAATTAGCATACTCGTTATCCCCCCTAGGGATAAGAAGAATCCTCCTGTCGGATGGACCACGACTCTCCTGTCCCGAAGATGATGATGGTCCTATCGTCGTAGGTGTGGATGATGAGGGTGCAGCCTGTGTCCCGACCACATGAGGATGGGTGGGGGTGCAACTCCATCACCTTGAGGTGTCTCGTCAACAGAGGTGCTGGTAGGATGGTCTCGATCTGAAGGCTGTGGGTCGGCCGGCGAAGGGACTCTCGCAGCACGACCTCCACGACGACCCCTACCTCTGGAGGAATGATGTCGTCGCGCGCGGACGCGCGGCGCTCGTGCGTATCCGGCAAGTGTACCGGACTGCCGTCAAGTAATAAAAGATATCGAACCCACAGAGACTGTGTTCTCGAATCGCAATCGGTTTTCGAATCGATTAGTTCTGGACAGTTTTAAAGAGGGTTTTGGAAAAGGTTTGAATTTGAAATTTAAAAGATAGATGAGCAGAAAACAAATGTTTTTGGGGTTTTCGATTTAAAAGGATTCCTAGGGATTTGGGTTACCTTTGAGGCTGTTTATGTTGCTAATCTGATTTACCTTTGTTGATTACCGAAATTGCCTTGAAGGCGAGTTTATCCTTTAATAGCTTAAGCTCCCTCTCGGGTTACAAAAGCCGTGCCCAATTGACCCGACCCCTACTTTCGTGGTAGTCGATCCCAGATTGGACCCTTTGCGTTCCGTGACAACTCGTTGCTCCTCAAGGGACGGCTTCTAACTCTCGTGATTTCAGTCCCAAGTCTGACTTCTATAGGTCCGACACCCAAGTTCACCGCTAGGTTCCTCCTTGAAATGTCTCAGTCATGAAAATAACCTAAGTTCACCGCTAGGTTCCTCCTTAGATCATCCACATCTCACAAACCAGTGGCTGCCGGGCTTTACGAGTGAAACACCCTAGAAATCCTAAGTTCACCGCTAGGTTCCTCCTTAGAACGTCTACGTCACGCAAATAAACGGTTGCCGAAATTTATGAGTGATTAACACACTAGAAATCAGATCTAAAACAATAACGAAATCAACAACGATTTTAAATCAAATTCACATCATAAACAAACTTGGGCAGAGCCCGAATCCCTAGAAACTATGCTACTACTCCAGTCTTGTCATGGAGATGACAAGCTGGGTTGACAACATAGTGAAAATCAGAAAAGAGAAGAGAGGAGAAGAGAAGAGATCTATAATCTATGCCTAGAGTAGTAGCCCCTAATGTGTTGTGTCCCTCAGATCTGATGCCTTGGTCCATATTTATATAAATGGGGAAGTTAGAGTCCCAAACCAACTCAAAATCTGATCTATTTCGGTTTCTTCAGGTCCAAGTAATGCGCGTCACGGCCGTGACGGTCTCTGCCTCAGCAATTCTGGAAAATTCAATTTCTCGCGACGCGAGACCTCAGCTTCATGGCCCGTGAAGAATGTCACGACTAGGCCGTGATGTGCTCTGACTTGTGGTGGTTTTGGGTCACGGCCGTGATGGCTATCACGGCCAGGCCGCATGACTGAGACTCGACTTGACCTTTCTTCTTTTTCAGTTTTGCTCGATCATGGCCGTGATGGGCATCACGGCTAGGCCGTGATGGGCTCTGTTTGGCTCATTTTCTTCAGTTTTAAAGCTCCATCTTCATCCAAACTTCATCATGGTTGATCTTGAGCAATTTACCCTTGATATCTGCAAAACAACACACGAAAACCGCCTTACCCGTTCCAAAGGAAAATTAACCTAAAATCTAATAAAAATATGCCTAAACTACATGAAAATGCATGCAAAATGATGGACAAAGATGAGGTGGAATCACACTCATCAAATCACCCCAAGCTTAAAACTTTGCTTGTCCTCAAGCAATTACTCAGGCCATAAGATAAATCAATCAAAGCATGGATAGTGAACCAAGAACCCTAGAAGCTAATCCAAGTGATAGGCATATTTTAAAAAGCACTCAAGAGATAATCAAGTTCAAGTCCAATTAGAAGCTTAGGTTCTTCAAGTTTATGTCCTCACTGATTTGGGCACTCATCTCACCTCACTCAAGTGTTTTAGGGTTTATGACAATTCACTCCATTTCCTCAAGTAAAGTATTTTACCATAAGCTTGACTATTAACCAAATCTCTACTTTATTTAAGAAAACACTTAAGAATCAAGAGGTCTTTTCCTTTGGTTGTAATGTGGCCTTGGGATTTATTGTTAGGTGGGAAAAATCAAGGAAAGGGAATTTCAAGAAGGCTAGACAGATTATCAAACATTACAAAGCATGACACCTTCTAAAATACCCCTTTTTGGGCTTTGGTTTACATTTCCACCTTTCTTCCTTCTATATATTTTTTTTTTCTTTCTTTTCTTTTCATTTCTCACTTTCTTTGTCATCCCCTTCTCCATTTGTTTTCTGTTTATTTCATTTTTATTTGTTTGGAGAAGGGGAGATTTAGCTCAAGAGAAATATTTTCATCCCATTCTTTTTCCAACTGCCATTTTGCCCCTTTTTGTAATACTTTAAAAGGTGTCATACCAAGCATTATTTATCAAATTAATTCATGGTACCAAGAAAAGTATTTTTTTCTTTAGGCTCAAAATTGGGCAACTAAGGGGTAGCATTTATCATTCAAAGCTCGGGAGGCCGGAAAAATACCTAGTGCCTCAATCATATCCAAAAATGTTTTCAGAAATTTTTAAGTTTTGAAATGGTTTCAAGTCAAGTTCTAGAAAATACAGTCCATGAGGAATTAAATCACTCTATCACAAGAAATGGGGTAGATTTAGTGAATACCCCTTTTTGGCTCAAAATCTTACATTTAGTAGTTCAAAAATCAGTGAGGTACACAAGTTTAAGGAACCACATGCTAATTATCAACTATCAAATGACTATCTCAAGAATTTTTTTTTTTAGCCATATCACAAGAATAATGAAAAAATTGGGTTCAAAATTCACTATCTCAATTCATTAGGCTCCAAGTTCTTACAATCGGATGCATGTTCTAAGTGAGGGGCAATCTAGAGAATGTGATCATACCAATCTATGCCTATGTGAATGCAATATAAATGCAACAATGCAAATGCAAAAATAAATACCCCTACCCCAAGCTTGATTACTTACATTGTCTCCAATGTAAATAATCAAGTCGGAGAGAGGATAAAAATGGAACAACTTACCGAGTCGGTAGCGGGTGTTGGCTTCACATTCCAGTCAAAACTTGGGTAGAAATTTTTGTCACGGCCGTGAGGCTCATCACGGCTAGGCCGTGATCGTTTCTGTCCTCAGGAGTTGCCCTGTCACGGCCGTGATCTACATCACGGCTGGGCCGTGATGCTCTCTGGCCTTGGCATCCTACTCATCACGCCCGTGATGGTTGTCACGGCTAGGCCGTGTTCCTTTCTGTGCTCTTGTTTATTTCATCACGGCCGTGACCACTGTCACGGCCAGGGCGTGATGGCCTCTGACTTTATCTTTTTATGCTCTTCTTCTCTTACTCAACCTGAAAACACTACACAAACCTATTAATGATATTTTTGCCTCTTGATCTTCTCAAATTATTCAAGAGGTTAAATCAAAAACAAAACGAAAAAGGGAAAGAAAACTTGGGTTGCCTCCCAAGAAGCGCTTATTTATGGTCTTAAGCTTGACCATACTTCCTCAAGTCAACCGGGGTCGGCTGGGCGTAGAAGTGCAGGCACACTTCTTTTCCAAGGAGCTCCTTCAAATAGCCGTCTCTGCTCATACGGCCAATAATGCTTCCGCTTCGCTCTTTTCTCTCGGAGCTTCCTAGCCTTCCTTCCTCCCGGCGGAAGTTTTGTTTCCGCATGGACAGCAACTCCACTTCCATCACTGCTGGGTGCATCATTAGCCATGCATACCTTCGGAGTTGCTTCCATGTTCAGTTCTTCTTTTACCACCGGAGACGTTGTATCAATTCTGCACACATGGCTCTCAAAAGGAGGGTTGTTATAAGAGTTAGTCAATTGAAAATCGATCCTACCTTCCTCTATAGTTAGAGAGAGCTTCCCATTCCTTACGTCTATTACTGCTCCAGCAGTTGCCAAGAATAGCCTTCTTAAAATGATGGGGAATTCAGAATTACCTTTCAAGTCTAATACCAGGAAGTCGGTAGGGATGAAGAATTTCCCTACCTTCACAGGGACATTCTCTAGTATGCCTAGAGGAGTCCTAGTTGAGCCATCCGCAAATTGTAAGGAGAATTTGAACGGACTCAACTTTTTGATTTCCAACCTTTCCATGATAGTGAGGGGCATCAAGCTTGCACTAGCCCCTAAGTCACACAGGGCTCGGTCTATTTGCACTTTTTCAATCGAGCAAGCGATGGAGAAACTACCTGGGTCTTTCAGTTTAGTAGGCATTTTAGTCTCTACATCTACTTGCTTTTTCCTGACCAACCTCTGTGGGAAAGGTATCGGGGGTTGGTACGGTGGTGGAGGGACATATTTCGGTTCTGACTCTTCCTTTTCGCTCGTGTCCTCCTCCGGTTCCACGTCCATTTCAGCTACCCCCACCCCAAGCTTATCATCCCTCAAGTGTATGACATTGCAATGCTCATTGGGATTTGCTTCGGGTTGCCCCGGGAATGTACCCTTAGGTCTCGAGTACGTGCTGGCTTGTTGGGCAATCTGGTTTTCTAGCATCTTGTTATGAGTTGCTAAGTTGTCTACCTTAGATGCTAGATCCTTTATTGCCTCACTCACTGCCCTTCCTTATTGTCTAAACTCCTCATTCTGTTTTGTCTGAGTTTCGACAAAACTTTCAAATAAAGTCTCGAGTTTAGATCTTTGTACCTGAGGATACCCCGGAGCTGCTCTCTTATTACCTTGACCCTCTTGGAGCTCATGATTAAGCGTGTTGCTGTAGTTGCCGTAGGAGAGGTAAGGGTTGTTCCTTATTTGGTTGTAGGGATTTGGGGGAGCATAGTTGGGCAGCTTCGGGTTCGTATCATAGTAGTTGTTACAAGAATTCACTTGTTCACCCGAAGCGCCGGATCCATGTGGGCATCCCATCATGTCATGTCCCTGCATTCCACAAATCTCACACATAAGGTTAGTAGCACCTAATGCACTCACATTAGCTCTTTCCAGCCGATCAAAACGTTTATTAAGTGAGTCTATCTTTGACATAATAAGATCTGTGCTATTTACCTCAAACTTACCCCCCGAAATCTTGTTCGGGTTATTACCTCTTTCGGATCCCCATTGGTGGTAGTTGGTGGCGACATTCTCGATGATGTTGAATGCCTCAGTGAGAGGCCTATTCATAAACGCTCCACCGGCTGCAGAATCTAGTGACACCTTCGAAGAGTAGTCTAATCCGTTATAGAAGGTGTGCACTATTAACCACCTCTCGAGTCCGTGATGTGGGCACGACTCCAGCAGTCCCTTGTAACGATCTCAGGCTTCCGATAATGATTCTCCGTCTTTCTGGAAGAAGCGGGTGATCTGGGTTCTTATGTAGGCCGTCTTGGATGGAGGGAAGAATTTCTCCAAGAACGCCTGCTCCAATTGGTCCCAAGTGGTCAAAGTGTTAGCGGGGATTTGCTTAAGCCAGGCCTTCGCCTTTCCAGTGAGAGATGAGGGGAACAGTCTCAAACGTACAACATCGACTGAGGCTCCATGAATCCGGATTGCATCGGTGAACTCTAAAAATGTCTCTATGTGATCGGTCGGGTCCTCCGAAGGCAATCCTCCGAATTGATGTTGCCTAATCATGTTGATTAGCATAGGTGGTATGGTATAGTTTTCCGCCTCAATCTCTGGCCTTGCAATCCCAGTTCGCAAGCCTCTCGCATTTGGGGCTGTGTAGTCCTTCAAAGGTTTTGTATCCGGTTGATTCGCCATGAGTGGAACGGGACTCAACCTTTCTTCCTCTCTTTGTAGTCTTCTACGTCTGTGGAAGGTCCTCTCGATCTCCGGATCAATCTCACCAAGGCTCCCAAGACTTAGAGATCTTTGCATATAACACACAGAGAGATGGATACAATAGAAGGAAAAGAATTTTTTTTTCAGCAATAGAAATCAAATAAAAAGAAAAGGATCCAGAAAAATCAATTCAAAATTTGAATTGAGATTCGAAAAGGCACAGTCCCCGGCAACGGCGCCAAAAACTTGATGTCGTCGCGCGCGGACGCGCGGCGCTCGTGCGTATCCGGCAAGTGTACCGGACTGCCGTCAAGTAATAAAAGATATCGAACCCACAGAGACTGTGTTCTCGAATCGCAATCGGTTTTCGAATCGATTAGTTCTGGACAGTTTTAAAGAGGGTTTTGGAAAAGGTTTGAATTTGAAATTTAAAAGATAGATGAGCAGAAAACAAATGTTTTTGGGGTTTTCGATTTAAAAGGATTCCTAGGGATTTGGGTTACCTTTGAGGCTGTTTATGTTGCTAATCTGATTTACCTTTGTTGATTACCGAAATTGCCTTGAAGGCGAGTTTATCCTTTAATAGCTAAAGCTCCCTCTCGGGTTACAAAAGTCGTGCCCAATTGACCCGACCCCTACTTTCGTGGTAGTCGATCCCAGATTGGACCCTTTGCGTTCCGTGACAACTCGTTGCTCCTCGAGGGACGGCTTCTAACTCTCGTGATTTCAGTCCCAAGTCTGACTTCTATAGGTCCGACACCCAAGTTCACCGCTAGGTTCCTCCTTGAAATGTCTCAGTCATGCAAATAGCCTAAGTTCACCGCTAGGTTCCTCCTTAGATCATCCACATCTCACAAACCAGTGGCTGCCGGGCTTTACGAGTGAAACACCCTAGAAATCCTAAGTTCACCGCTAGGTTCCTCCTTAGAACGTCTACGTCACGCAAATAAACGGTTGCCGAAATTTATGAGTGATTAACACACTAGAAATCAGATCTAAAACAATAACGAAATCAACAACGATTTTACATCAAATTCACATCATAAACAAACTTGGGCAGAGCCCGAACCCTAGAAACTATGCTACTACTCCAGTCTTGTCATGGAGATGACAAGCTGGGTTGACAACATAGTGAAAATCAGAAAAGAGAAGAGAGGAGAAGAGAAGAGATCTATAATCTATGCCTAGAGTAGTAGCCCCTAATGTGTTGTGTCCCTCAGATCTGATGCCTTGGTCCATATTTATAGAAATGGGGAAGTTAGAGTCCCAAACCAACTCAAAATCTGATCTATTTCGGTTTCTTCAGGTCCAAGTAATGCGCGTCACGGCCGTGACGGTCTCTGCCTCAGCAATTCTGGAAAATTCAATTTCTCGCGACGCGAGACCTCAGCTTCATGGCCCGTGAAGAATGTCACGGCTAGGCCGTGATGTGCTCTGACTTGTGGTGGTTTTGGGTCACGGCCGTGATGGCTATCACGGCCAGGCTGTGACAGACTCTGACTTCAGTCTTTCTTCTTTTTCAGTTTTGCTCGATCATGGCCGTGATGGGCATCACGGCTAGGCCGTGATGGGCTCTGTTTGGCTCATTTTCTTCAGTTTTAAAACTCCATCTTCATCCAAACTTCATCATGGTTGATCTTGAGCAATTTACCCTTGATATCTGCAAAACAACACACGAAAACCGCCTTACCCGTTCTAAAGGAAAATTAACCTAAAATCTAATAAAAATATGCCTAAACTACATGAAAATGCATGCAAAATGATGGACAAAGATGAGGTGGAATCACACTCATCAAGGAATCTGCCATCTGTGAAAAAAATCAAAATATGATTACACAACAGTGTAAATAATACAAAAATAAATTACCTAATAAGTAGAATGACATTCACACAATGAATTATGACATAAATAAATTACCTAAGTAGAATCTCCGTCACTAAATTCACCCTCAGTCTCATCAGTATCACTTGATCGGAATGTACCTTCGCTAGATGCGTCTAACTCGGATTGATCCATTAACTCTCTTTCAACTTCTTCCCCATTTCCGGAAATGTCCGCCAGAGAATTAACAATAATGTCCGGCGAAATTTGCAACGGTACGTGGGGTCTTGAAAACTCATCATCTTGGTACGGAGTATCTTTTTCAGGCTGGTTGATTACATTATCAGTAATTATACTGCGAGCCTTTATCTTAATAACACCCAACCAGCCATGATGTCCTTCGGGATATGGGGAGTAATAAACCTGCTCCGCTTGTTGTGAAAAAATGAATGGGTCGTACGCCTTATTATACCTTCGAGACAGCCTAACTTGAACAATACCATAATTTTTATCTATTTTTGTCCCTACGTCAAGAGTAGGATCAAACCAATCACACTTGAAGATAACTAATTTCATCACGGGAAACCGGTATAATCGAGTTCAAGGATGTCAGTTAGAACCCCATAGAAATCATCCTCTACATTGCCATCAGTGGCTCGCACACAAACACCATAGTTACACGTCTGCATTCCTACATTCCATGTTTTTGTGTTAAATTTATATCCATTTACAATATAAGTATTCCATGATGTAACCCATCTGTTAGGCCCCCATGCCAAATTTGTCAACAATGGATTTTGAACATTGTTTTCTGGATCTAGTACCTAAACAATCAAATATTATATTATTCTTATACATGCTATATATTTAAGGAGATAAAATGTATGCTTCAAAAAATGAAGATGCTTAACCTACATATTTACTGAACCACGTAGGAAAGTGAGAAGTAATTTCTCGATCAATCTGATCATTTGAAATGTCAGGTTGGAGATCCCTTAGAAAATTATCGTACATCCTACATATGGGAGATTAACAGCAGGACAATTAATAATAATAAATGTCAATTGAACTTATTAAAGACGTTGTAGAAACTTACTCTAAATATGGCGCCACCTCTTCACAATTTTGAAGGATATACAGATGAGCAGCATTAATGTCACGCTGCTCCAAGAAATATCCTTTTGGTTTGCCACTAAATCTGCCCGGATAGTTGAATATTGATATAGGAGGACTAGTTGAACATCCTTCGCCCGAATCAACGTTTCTAGGCATCCTTGTCCTTCTTGTGTTAACTTCGTCCGGATAGTAATAAGAGGCAAAAGTGGAAGTCTCCTCTACTAAGTATGCTTCACAAATGGAACCCTCCACTCGTGCCTTGTTCTTGACCTTGTGTTTAAGGGAGTGCAGGAACCTATTAAAGAGGGATACATACAAATAATTACTAGTTTTAGGGAAAGCTAAACTACTGCTCTCGTGTTCGTGAATTTCATATGTATTAAGTAAAATAGTTGATGTTGTTTACCTCTCAAATGGATACATCCAGCGGTATTGGACTGGGCCACCAACTCTTGCTTCGTAAGGTAGATGAACTGGCAGGTGTTCCATGGAATCAAAGAAACTCGGCGGGAAGATTTGCTCCAACTTACATAACAAAACGGGTATCTTGACTTCCATATCCTTTAATTGATTCACATTTAGTGTTGTCGATGTAAGCTCCCTGAAAAAGTGGCTAAGCTCAACAAGTGGGTTCCAAATTTGCTTCGGTAATGCGTCGAACGCAATTGGAAGCAACCGTTGCATGAACACGTGTCAATCATGACTCTTCATTCCATGTAACTTTGTTTCCTTAATGTCAACAGATCTACCCAGATTGGAAGCATACCCATCTGGTAACTTTAGTTCTTTAACCCACTTACAGACGGCCAATTTCTGTGCTTTGCTTAGTGTATAACTTGCCTTCGGTTTGATAAGTCTGCCATGACCACCGTCTTGCAACTCAAGCTCCTTCCGATTACAAATGTCAGCCGGGTCCAATCGGGCTTTATTTGTATCCTTTGTCCTCCCCTTGATGTCCATCACAGTGTCAAACACATTCAAAAACACATTCCTCTCAGTATGCATGACATCAATGTTGTGACGGAGTAGCTGCGTCCTCCAATACGGCAACCTCGAAAATATACTTTGTTTTGTCCAATTATGGTTGACGCCATAATCAGGAATATGTTCTCCTTGGGTTTCATGGACGAGCGGTAAGTACTGTACTCTGCGCCATACATTAGGACCAGTCAAACGTGGTGGAGGCGGTGTTCTCTCCGCACAACGCTTCTTGAATGCATTCTTGTTCCGCCTATAAGGATGATCTTCTGGAAGGAATTGACGATGACAATCAAAATATGAGATCTTTCGACTGTTTTTAAGCGTGAATGCCTTCGATCGCTCCATACATATTGGGCATCCAAGCTTCCCCGCGGTCATCCAACCCGACATCATCCCATAAGCAGGAAAGTCGTTGATCGTCCACATTAAAGCTACTTTCAGGATGAAATTCTGCCTCAAAGATACGTCATATGTCAACACACCATCATTCCACAGCATTGTCAACTCATCTATCAGTGGCTGCAAGTACACATCAATCTTACCTTTTGGATTAGACGGACCCGGAATTATGACTGTTAGGAACATAAATTCCCGCTTCATGCACATCCCCGGGGGAAGATTGTACGGAGTCAGGA
Source organism: Sophora flavescens (assembly GCA_030762895.1). NCBI lineage: Eukaryota > Viridiplantae > Streptophyta > Magnoliopsida > Fabales > Fabaceae > Sophora > Sophora flavescens. The sequence continues at coordinate 90,787,585 of CM061066.1, forward strand.
TAACCGACCAACAAGAGTATGCTTTTCCAGACTGCCCAAAAGGATTAAATCCATCAGCAGATAACCCCAATCGGACATTGCGAGGGTCCTGCGAAAATGCCATATGAACCCTATCAAAATGCTTCCAAGCTTCTCCATCAGATGGATGACACAAGATATCTTGCTCCCTCTCATGCTCACTATGCCACCTCATGTGAGCTGCAGTGGCCATCGAAGAGTACAATCTTGTAAGTCTTGGCACGAGCGGAAAGTACCACATCTTTTTTAGCGACCTCTTCTTCTCAATGCCCATCCTAGTGGTTGTCTTATACCGATCCGCACCACAAAATCGACAACACGTTATACTTTCCGTTGAATCATCCTTATAGTACAACATACATCCATTCGGGTAACAATCAATTTTCAAACACCCCAGACCCAAATTTTCCACGGACTTCTTAGCATGATAAAAACTTGTAGGCATCCGATTGCCTTCTGGCAACGCCTTGACACCGACTGCCAAGCGATTAAAACAGCCTTCTTGCATATTGTAGTCGATTTGATACTCAATCATTCCATGCACATCGACAACTCCGTGTACTCCTGACATCCTTCCCACAATGGAGATCGTGCAAGACTCAAAGATATCATAGAATCTTTGAGCTTCGGGATTCGGATTCTCCTCTATGTATTGGGAACCCATTCCACCATCTTCTCCCCCATCTTCTTCTAGTACAACACCAACCGATGGTCCAACAGGATCCATTATCATCTGCTCGTATGGATTCAATTCTTCCCTCCCGTCACCACTTCCATAGTACGAACCTTCAACCACAATCGGGTTTAAGTCAGGCAACGTCTCACCATGGTTACTCCACCAATAGTAATCAGGCATGAAGCCCTTCTCATAAAGATCGGCTACAACTCCATCCACACTTTTGAAAGATTGACACTTGCTTCTTTTGCAAGGACACCTCAATTGATCACCGCCCAGCCGTATAAATCTCTCCTGGCTAACAACAAACTCTATAAACTCACCCACTCCAACTCTATACTCTTCCCTAAGACGTTTATTCCGATCCAACCTATGATACATCCATTTTCGATTCTCCGAAATATCCATTGCTGGCAATTAAATAGCCTGACCAATCCTACAATAACACTTATATATTACGGTGCATTCCAATAACTCCATCAATCTTGTTCTTATGACAAGGTATGAACCTATCCCATTCGAGAAGAAACCTTTGTCATACTCGGCTACTAATAGTTATTCCCATATTCAAATACCTTATACTTGACAAAATTTCGGCAGCATTTCCCATCGGTCTCCAAGTTACACGACTCGAGCACGGTCAGAATCACCGCGATCAAGTATGCACCAGGAGAACAAAAGGAAATGCATCAGACCGAGATTTCAACAAGTATATAAGGCATTTGAACATTGAAATGACTATTGTACGAGTGTGAAAAAGGTTTTTTCCCAAACTGTCCCACTTGGACAATTCAAGATTCAATACAATGAGCATGCATACCTTGATAAGTTACGCATGCTCAATAATATTGAATCTCAAATAGGAAACTAAGGCTTTCGTAAATTAATTATTAACTCTAACAAAATAAAACCATTAACCTATAAATATTGCAACATTGTTGAGTTTATATAAATTGCAGCGTAAATCAATACAAACTTAGATTAAATATTGTAGCAAACATCCTATTGAGCTCCGCTCTCCACTAACAAGTAGCAGTTAATTGTCAAACACATGCATAATTTCTAAATAATCAGCACACAACCAGCATCCCGCCTTTCGGACAGGATCACATCCTATTGAGCTCCGCTCTCCACTAACAAACAACACATATTGACAAACACATACATAAACATTAAATTATCAGCATACAATCATACAATATCACATCCTATTGAGCTCCGCTCTCCACTAACAAACAACACATATTGACAAACACATGCATAAACATTAAATTAATTATCAGCATACAATCAGACAAGATCACATCCTATTGAGCTCAGCTCTCCACTACCAAACAAGACGATAATTCACATAATACATTACACTGAGTGTTCGAGAGAACTGACCGAGAGAGAAAACACAATCGAGCAAGGATAAGTGGAGGAGCCGGTAGAAGAATATGACAAGAAGGACCTATCGTGCATAAATGAAATTATTCATTTCAACTCAAATCACTATTCTATTATGTTAAATTGTTATACCTAAATAATTTATCTCATGAATATCTAGTGTTAAAGCATGTCTTTGTGAAAAAATAATCAATGAAGCATAAAAAATAATAAGATTGCAGAGCTGAAGGTCAATTTATTTTGATTTCGACTTTTTTTTTAAAAATTATCCTTAAATCGGGCCTAACTGTTTACACAAATCGAATCAATATATTACATATCCAGTACCATAAAAAAAAATGTGGATAATGCTAGAATTTCTTTCTATCAAAGAGAAGATTTTCCATGTTGTTCAATGTTCATTTTAGTAAACATGACAGTGCCCATTAAAATAGAAAATAATAGAGAGAAAACTGAAAGGTGTAATTGATTGGATGAGAAAGTTTATTACATCAAGTCATATATAAAAGTGACTTATATTATATGTAAGATAATGCAACTGATTTGTAACTAACCACTAATTAACTATATTAATTATATGATCTAATAGTCCATCCTAGATAGACAAGATGTTAGGGTCTTAGTTAGTAGGGAAAAATTGTCATAACTCACAAATTCCATTTCTATGATTTTCTAGAATTTAAATCATAAAAATCAAGGAATATGGAAAGTTGTAGCAACTTAGTGATTTGAATGAAAAACATGAAGAGAAAGGAAGGATGATCATTGATCACTAGACAAGCACAGATATCAAATTTGGAGATTTGTTTCCCTTTATGCAAAGAGTTACAAATTTTTGAAATCCAAGAGTAAAATAAAAGGGTATGGTTCGGCCAAGTGGGGGGAAATAGGGGAGAAATTTTTGTTCATCAAATCATTTGGCAAGCATGAAGGGTATGATTATAGAAGCACCAATATTAAGTTTCAAGACTTAAATCAATGGGTACAAAGAGTTATGATTTTTCTACCATTTTCAAGCTTAATTCTTTTTGAACAAAATTAAGAACAAGCATGAAGCTAATCAACTCAACATCAATTGTAATGAAGAAAGGTTGGAGGAAAATTACCTCTAAGTGATGACCCTTGAGTAAGAAATCAAGACACCTTGAGAAACTAAGAGAAAAGAGAGAAATGTGTTGGATGAAAAAATGAAAATGATGAGTAACAAAAACACACATCCCTAAACTCACACACATACACTAAACACACACACATACACTAAACACACATCTCTGCACACACACACACACACACACAAACATCCCAAACAGACACACACACATACACTAAACACACATCTCTGCACACACACACACACACACAAACATCCCAAACAGACACACACACATACACTAAACACACATCTCTGCACACACACACACAAACATCCCAAACAGACACACACACACCTACCCTATGATTAGAATCCAATTGAACACACAAACTTTAGTACACAGAACACACAACAAACACACACTCACAACACACACACACACAACACAACAAACACACACACAACACCAATGTACACACAACACACAACAGAAACAACAATGTAGAGAAAGACAACGAGAGAAGCAATTTTTTTTTTGATAATCAAAGAAATATATTAAAAGAAAGAGCACAAGAAGTGCCTAACCCAAATACACAAATGTCGAAAACAGATTAACAAGACTGAACCTATAGATATTGTTACAACCAAAAGCAAAATTGAAGCACTAAGGTTGCATAATAGCTAAAAGTCAACCCCACATGACACCAGCAACAGATCAACACCACCAAGAGAACCAAAAGCCAAAAGAGAGCACAACAGAGCAACGAAAAATCCACCCAGCAGCAAACAAATGACAGCAACAGAAAAATGCAGCCCAAAAAACAACAGAGCACACACCAGCTACCACCAAAACTAGCAACTCAAATACTAAGCACACAACCACCATAACTGTCATAACTTAACCAGAGAATGAGCTTGGGATTCTTGGCAGGTCAGTCAGTAACAACGAGAGAAGCAATTACCTCGGTCAGTGTGAGGGAGGGCGTTGTGGTGGTGGTGGTGGTGTGAACAATGTGACCAGAATGAGCCCTGAAATGAGGGGGAGAATGATAGACAGTGACATAGTGAGACAATGAGACAGAGAGATGGAGTAGAGGAGAGCTTACCTGAGCAGAGGGAAGATGACGGTGGTGACGACGACCGGAGGTGTCTTGGGGTGTTGAGGTGGCCGGAGAGCGCGCCGTAGAAGAGAGAAACAGTGGGTGGGAGAGAGAAAACATCGGAAAAAATGAGGAAGAAGGAGGTTCTGTCGAATTTAGGGATTTCAGTTTTAGCGACCGAATTAATTCGGTCGCTAATTCGGTCGTTAATCTTAATTTGAATTTGTAATTTAGCGACCGAATTAAATTTCGGTCGCTAACACACGCAATTTTATTTTTTCAACGCACCATTTAGCGACCGAATTAATATCAATCTCATATATAAATAAAGTTTAAAGCGTGAATTCATAAATTTAGCGATGGATTTATTAATCGGTCGCTAATATAAACACAGTTTGACAGTTGAATTTAATTCGGTCGCCATTTCGGTCGCTAAAAATTCATAAATTTCTGACTTTTACTTTCCTTTGTTTAGCGATCGAAGTAGCGACCGATATCTCTGCTACGCTCTATTTCGGTCGCTATTTCGGTCGCAGAATCAAATCTAACCAGTGTTTCATGTAGATCCTACAATCGGTCTCTATTTCGGTCGCAAAAAGGAACCTAAAAATTCGGTCACTATTTTCGGTCGCTAAATGACCTTTTTTTTGTAGTGCCTCTTTGACATCTAACATGTTACACTTTGATCTGAGAGATCAGTCAGTTCAATCTTGTAAAGATTTTGCTGCCTACTGGCTGAAAAGAGGGTCTTGCCACACTTGCCTTTGACAATAAAAGCATCCTTGGTAAATGAGACATCAAATCCACAGTCACATAATTGACTTATGCTAAGTAAATTGTGTCTTAATCCTTCGACTAAGAAAACATTATAGATTGAGGGAAGAGGGGATTTACCAATAGTACCAATTCTAATAATCTTCCCTTTCTGATTGCCTCCAAAGGCAACATGACCTCCTTTCTTAAGTTGGAAGTCTATGAACATATACCTTTTCCCTATCATGTGTCGAGAGCAGCCACTGTCCAGGTACCAGCAGAGCTATTTTCTTTGTCCTATTAAGGACATCTGCAACAAGAATTATCTGATCTTAAGGTACTCATATCTTTTTGGGTCATTTTCTGTTAGTTCCAGGAGTCTGTGAAGACCTCATTCTCTTCATATGAATACACTTAGACATAACATGACCAACTTTTCCACTGAAGTTATAGACAGGTATGGATTTAATGGAAATTGACTTAACAGACACTTTAGAGGTTTTTGTTGATACTTCATGATGTGCCTAATGAACATATTCAATACCTTCTTTGTTAAAGGAGTGTCTCAAACAGTCAAGCAACTTAGTAAGATTGTCTCTACCATTAACAAATTTGGCAAGATCAGAAGTGAGCTCTTCCACTTTCTGTTGAAGTTTAGTAACTTCTTCAGACTGTGATGTTTCTCTGGTGATCTTAGCTTCATTATACTTTGCAGTCTTCGGCTCACTATTCTCTTTGGTTAGCTTCTCACACTCTTGAGATTTTTGTTTATGCTCACAAAGGAGTTTTACATACTCTCTCTTGAGGGATTTGAAGGCCTTAGTTAAGCAGTTGGATTCTTTCAACAACTCCTCATAGGCATCATGCAACTCCTCAAAGTCAGGATGACCTCATCTTCATATTCAGAGTCAGTGTTAGCCATCAAACAGAGATTGGATTCCTCCTCTGCTTCTTCATCTTCAGAGGATGTTGACTCAAGATCCTCCCAGGTGGCCATCATCCCTTTCTTCTTCTTTTTGAAGAACTTCTTATGAGGGGCCTTCTTGAGTTGAGGACACTCATCTTTGATGTGACCAAGCTTCTTACACTCATAGCAGACAATTGGGATTTTGTCTGTTGATGAAGATTCCTTGAAGTTATTTTCCTTATGAAACCTTCTGAAGGGCTTCTCCTTTCTGAACTTCTTCTTCAAAAGCAGCCTTATCTTTCTGGTTAAGAGAGACAGCTCCTCATCACTTTCAGAAGCCTTGTTTTTGACGTGGTCTCAGTATCACCGTAGACTCGTGTTCTTTTAGAGCTTTACAGGCCTTGGAAGATTTCCAATCTTAGAGCGATGGAATTGTCTTTCTTTGTTGTCACATCATCACCAAGTTCTTGCTCATGAACAATGAGGGTACCAAGAAGTTCATCCATGATCAAGATGGTGAGATCCTTGGCTTGAGAGATGGCAGTGACTAAAGGTTTCCACTGCTTTGGCAGACTTCTAAGGATCTTTGCAACTTTCTCAGCATTTAAGTACGTTTTGCCAAGTGATTTCAAACCATTGATGATAGTTTGAAACCTCCCTATCATCTGAACAACAGATTCTCCTTCTTCCATGATGAACAGTTCATACTTTTTGACAAGTATGACAATCTTTAACTCTTTTACTTTGATTGTTCTTTCATGTGTGACAGATAGGGTGTCCCACATTTCTTTGGCAAAGTCACAAGCGCATACCTTCTCAAATTCCTTAGGACTGAGAGTACAGATGATGTTGTATCTAGCTTTATGATTAAGCTCCCATTTTGTCTTTTCTGTAGAGGTCCACTGAGATTTTTGCTTGTCAGTGTTGTCATCATTCTTGGGAGTGAATGGACTTTCAGTGATGACATCCTAGAGACCAGAGTTTGTCGATAGGATGAACTATTGGAATCTATCTTTCCAATAGTTGTAGTTTTCTCCATTCAACAATGAAGGTCTGGTCAGGGAAGCTCCTTCAGTCTGGTGACTTCCACTTGAACTAGCTCCAGTGGTCATGTCTATTCTTCAAGACCTTTTCCTCTACGCTATTAGATGCTCAACCCAGAGAGTTCCGATACCAATTGAAATAGACAACTACAAACATGAGAAGGGGGTTGAATTGTGTTTATCAGACTTTAAAACAAATTTTGAAACTTTTCACAAACGGGAGCTAGAGACAGACAAGTGTTTTCACAAAGCACATACAGGTGACCTGTCTGATCAGTTTCAACAGAGAAAACTCACAAACATGCAAGGATAAAACTTTTTTGATATTCACACTTTAACCCATTTAGTTAGTTAACAGATAAGATAATTAAAGCAACAAAAGAGACACAGATAGAGAGACTAACACGACAATTTATCCTAGTTCATCCCTTAACAACTAGGGCTACGTCCAGTCCTTGGCAGCACCAAGTTTCTTCTACTATAACTGATCAGGTTACAGACTCCAAGTATTCTTTGCACACCTAGCCTCTCCAGGCTCCAAGACAAGTATTGTTTGCTCACCTAGCCTCTTCTGACTCACTCAAGTTTGTTTGAGAAAATATTGTAATAAATACAATTTGCAAGTCTTTCATTAACACTCAGAAGAGTGAATTAAATGTGAAGGTTAGAAAGACTGGAAATAACTTCAAATGATTGAAGAATATATATTTAAAGAATAAAGGATAAATGTGCAGAGTAATGGCTCTTTTTAATGCTGTGTGTTCTCTATCTTCATCTTTAATGGCTTCTGTATTTATAGCCTTCAATCATATTAAATCCGTTAGAGACATTCCTTCAGGTTTTGGCTTTGAGTTGAGCTCCATTAAATGCAATAAAGTAGTTTTGGGCAGCAATTTAATGCTTAAGAATGTTGGTTGTACTCTAACACGTAAGTCCAGTGCTTTATGCTTTGTGCAGCAGCCAAATCAGCATTGTACAAGTTGTTTTTGTACTGTATAGGGCACATTTCCCTTTTCGTGCAACATCCAATTGTACTAGGGAATAAAGCATATTAGAAGCACTCCTTTTCTGAGTTCCTTGATTGCTTGAGTGTTTAACCTTATGCCTTTCTTGATCCTCGTGAGAGAGAAGGCTTCAGTAACTTCTGCTTAAGGGGAAAGGTCCTAAAAGTTCCTTTGTCCTTGTGTTCCTCATTGATGAACCACAAACGAGTGGGAGCTTCATCAAACAAGTTGTCAAAAAGTCAACAATCCAGTCAACAGACAAGTTGACTCTAACTCAGCAGATAGGTGGTCTCCAAAGATTATCAAGTTGCTTTTTAGGACAGACAGATTAGGGATATACTTAAAATAATAATCTCCACACTAAGTAGACAGGTCAGCAAGCAATATAAAGTCCAATTAAATCATTGATAAATGTTTAGTTTTCATCACAACTTAGGGTAAATGCACATCAGACATTTAGAGACTTAACAATTATTTCTCCCCCTTTCAAAAATAATTTTGCAAATATACACTTCAAATTTACATGGACAAGTAACGTGTTTATCATATGATGTTCATCAAACTTGGAATCCAATCATGTGTTTGCAATATAATTCACAAAAAAAAAACATAATCATGAGCAAACTATAATATTCAAAAATTTATCAAGCACACAAGATTTTGTCATTTATTTTAAGGCATATAGAAATGCATATTTTTATATCTCAAATTTGTTGATTTTTCAAGTGAACCATCATAAGAAGAAAATACTTTTGATACCCTGGATTTTTCTCTCAAGGGAGTACCTTTCCTTACCCATTGCTTCTTTATTTTAGTGTTGTCCTTTATGAATTCCATATTTTTATCATGACAAGCTTTCATAAGGGGGTTTTTGCTCACTTAATAATAATTGTACTTTTGAGTTTGTGAAGCATCTTGCTTGATGTTGACTCCTTTTCATGACCAAAATCTCCATCATTTTGCAATTTTTCCTGCGCATTAAATGTGTTGGAGAGAACTTTTGGTACACATTTCATCCTGGGTCCTTGAGGGTTAGCAGTTGAACATTTATAATTTTTAGGAACTCATACCCATTTATTTCTCACATAATAATTTTTCCTATAATTACATAAATGAGAAATATGACCTTTATGATTACAATAATTGTAAATTATAGATGAAGGCTTGGTCTTTCTGAGATCATCATAGAAAAACTTTGGATTTTTAGATTGTTGACATTTCAAATATCTTTATCTAAAGTAGTGTTCGACTTTCCGAGTAAAATAGTGTGACTTCCCTTGTTACTAACATTCATGGAACAAGAACAATTAGATTTTTCAATTTTGTTATATTTGGAAGAAAAGTCCTCAACTTGATTTATTTTTTAAATATAATTTTCACAAGTAGTTGAGGTTTTACAATTTAAAGGATTTTCCTCGTAAATAAAAGCATGTTCATCTTTCAAGTTCTCTATTTCAATTTCAATGGAAGATATTTTTTTCAAGGAATTCATGTTTTTCTTTTAATTAATCAAGCCGTCATACACAACATCATATGCTTGTTGTAATTTATCATACAAAGGACTATCATTAAATTTAGCATCATTTACCTGAAAGTCCTTTTGAGTCATATTGGAACTTGTTTCAATTCGTAGCATGTTTGCCCCTTCATTGACATGATATTTTTCTTTGATCAATGTTTTAAGCATATGCTCCTTTGGGTTACGCTCAGCCTCTTCTTGCTTTATATATACACTTTTATCCACAGAATCATTGTTAGCATGATAAATAACATCAAGCATATTCATTATATCCTTCGCACATGAGCAATCCTTAATTCTAGCATATGCTTCATCATTCAAACTATTTCTCAAAATTTGCATTGCTTTAATATTTAAGAAAAAAACAATTTTTATCAAATGCTTCCCATTGTGATTTGGGTTTTGAAATAAAGCCATTTAACACAATATCCCATAAATCAAAATCTATTGCTTGCATAAAAATTTCTATCCTAGCTTTCCAATAAACGAAATCCACACCATCAAAATATGGTGGTTTATCAAAATAACAACTCATTTTTTAAATAAAGCTTTTAAGGTTGACATCAAATAGGATCTTTCACTCTAAGCTGTTAAGCTTTAACCAGAGCCAAAACTCTGATATCACTTGTTGGTCGTGGCAACCATTACCCAAGAGGGGGTGAATTGAGTTTATAAATTTTCTAATTTAATTTTATAAAAAATATTTTCTCAATATAAAATATTAAATCACACAATAAGGAATATACAAAGTATGAATAATATGAATTAAAATAAAGAGATAGGGAAGAGGATACTTGCACATGGATTTTATCCTCGTTCAACCACCAACCACTTGTGACCTACATCCAGTCCCTACTCCACCTGTTGGATTTTCTTCCACTAATAAATAAGCTTATAAAATGGTGTTTGCAACCTTTGTACACAACAAAGCACTCTAACCACGCCTCCTAAGATATCTCACCCACCACGTCTAAGAGCCTCAACGACCTCTAGCACTCTCCCTCGTGCCTTCGCGATACCTCACCCGTTTCTGAGCCTAAAATCGTACATCAAAGGAATGTCACACCCTTTATAATAGAAGGATACCTCAACTTCTAAATACCTCACCCTCGACCTAGGGATATCACACCCTATTTTTGAGTTGATACAAAGTAGAAGAAATTTGAAGCACTCTAACTAGTGCAGATAATACAAATTGAAGTCCTGTGAGATTGATAGAATATGAACAGTTGATGGCTCAAAATGGGTTTTGAAGTATGTAAGAATTGTTTGATTCAAGAGAAGTTTGTGTTTTTCTCAATCTCTCACAAACAAGAGAGCTGAAACTCTTTTTAAAACTCTTCCAACAAGTGTCCGTTGGAAGCTAAAAAAGGTAACAATTTAATTCATAGGGTTTCCTAATTTTTACATTAAAAGCACGTGTAAATCATTTCTACCGTTGATAATATAAATCTATTAACAAAATCAATCATCTCTTAATTCACGCATATCAATCAAGGCCATCCATTTAGTTGCTACAAAAATCAATTGATATAAAGGCCAAATCAATTTTCTAAATCAATTATATATCCCAAGGAGAACCATCATTTGACCAACCAATAAAGCAATGCTGATTTAAAACAATCACTTTTATTTGTAATAAAATTGATGCTGACAATGGATTGAGAATAGGAAAAAATTATTTCACTTGCACAAAGTGTAGTGCCATTCATTTTGATAATTATTTGCAAGTGAGTTAAATGGTTGACCCTTCTCAAAATTCAAAATTAAATTGAATTACATGATATATTTCAAGAACCAGCTTATTGAACTTGTTTAGATCAAAAAATTGATTTTAACCTTTTAACACTAGTTTAATAAAAAAATTGCTTTTCATATTATTAACACCTTGAGCCATAATAGAACCTAATCAAATCAATCTCTTACAAAAGTATCTAAGAACTAACAATTTATCCATTGAATCTTTTGTCTTGATACTTGAAACTTTGATGCTCCTTGCTTTTTATTTATTTGCTTTGCTAGCCTTTGGGTACCCGCATACTTATAAATTATTTTTCTTTTTTTATCCTGCATGCTAATGGTTAGTGTTTGTCAATCTTCAAAACACAATCAAATATATATACTTACAACAACATGGTCCATGCAAATTCAAACCACTATCACAAGCAGGTTACCTGATTCGCGGTGGTACACTGATAAACTCGCACGGTGGCTAAGGAGTGGTGGTGTCTGCTCTCTGTTGTCTGTGCGGTGGTGGCTCACGAGATTTGTTCTTGCGTAGTGGATAGAGATGGCCGAAGCGACATTGCTATGGGTTCGGACCAAGATGGTTCGACTAGGACGACATAACTGAGCTCAGTAGAGACTGGTCTGAGCAGATCGATTCTGAACCGTTTTTCAGTGTGATGAAGGGGGTGACTATAACAGTCTGATTTTTTAATTACGATGTTTAACCGGTTAAAATATAATTAATTATATTTTAATCTGAGAGTTAGAAAGTGATTTTAAATAAAATAAAATTATATTCATAGTCTCTCTTATGGTAGAAGGTTATGGCGAAATTTTGGGTTTAAAACTCAGACGGAAACCGGTCTGCGTTTTTTAACTGACGGTATAATTTTATAATGACAGAAAACACTAATTTGGCCCGAAAACTGAAATTTGTAGATTTTTTATATTTTGTCCATGAGGAAGTCTACTTTCCAAATTTCAAATCAAAAATAAAATATTATGTTTATTCGGACGGATTTTGGTAAAAGTTCGGACGAAAAACAATCGGTGTTTTCACTGACATTATGATTTTAATGATCAGAAAACTTAATTTTGACTAGTGAACGAAATGGTTTATATTTAAATCATATTTCTAACGAGTTTGGTTTTTTTGAAAATTTTCAACCGAAAACGAAATATTACGCTTTTACGCAGGTGTAAAACCCTAATCGCGAAACCGACATAGTCGAAAACAAAACTGTAGAGACCCATCAAGAGATCGGGACAACGAGCATTTTTTGAGCATTAAATGCTAGTAATCATGACTTTTAGGTGAAAAGACCAAAATACTCCCAAGCTTGCGATGTATTAACAAGACACATCTACGCACTCTTAACCACTCCTTTTACATTGTTGTAAATCTCCCACATCTCTTCAATTTCGTGCATCCACCTCCAATAAACCATACCTATTTCATTTTGCTTTAGTTCCATTATTTTCCTCTCAAAAACCGAAATCGGGTAAACGACGGAGTTGCGTACGAAGGTTGATCATTTTCTTAATTTCTTCAATCTTCAATAGGTAAAGGCTCATCTCCTTGATCATCTAAGCTTTCATCTTCATGTATTTCTCATGTTTATGCCATGAATCATATTTTTCCATTTCTAGATCTAAAACTTTGAAAATTCATAGAAAATCATAGAAAAATCCTTTTAATGTGAAACCAATTGCTATGATCTTTTTATGTCTTCTACTTCCATTATCCAAGAGCATGTAATCAAAAACTTTTTCCTTCCCTATTTTCTTTAACTGGCCGAATCTTACCCAAAGGAGGGTTTGATGATTTTGTTTTCATTTTTGAAATCTAATGCTTGATTTGAGCTCTCTGGTACCTATATGATCTAAATCCAAGAGCTTGAATCCAACTAAATTTCCTAGACTATTTTCCTAATATGGGCCGAAACCCTAACCTTTGGTGTTAGAGGATTTTGTTTCAATTCTTTTAGTTATGATCATTGGTTTTATCATTATAAATGCTTAAGGATCATTGATCTTAGAGTTTGTGAAGTTTTGAAATCCCTAACCTTATTTTGTGTTGTCATAGCCGAACCTAGCCTTTTGTGGTTAAGGATGAATTTTGTTTGATTAATTCATTCTTATGATTGGTTGAAGGTTGATTTAATAACCCTAGTGTCGTGACATGGAGCTGAAAGTTTGTGTTTCTGGAGATAAGCTCAGGTGGGGGAAAGGATCACTCTGTCGTTGGAAACAATAAGTAGTATATTCTATAATAATTGTGTAGGGCGACCTAAACCCTACTAATATTTGAGTAATCGACAAGACCAAAATCACATTGGAAACCTTTTCTGTAAAACCAATGGTGATTCAGGGATTTGTAGGTTTATCGACGTTAGGATGATTTTATCTTATCTGAGGTTGATTGAATTTATTATTATTATTGAATTGCTTATATGATATTTTGTGGTATTTGAATATTTATGATTGTCTGTGTTATGCATGATCTGCCTGGTTTTAATATTTGTGCTTAGTGGATTTAAGCAAAGATATATGTTGTTCGAGAGATAATTATTGGTTTGGGTGTGAGGATAATGGTGACTTAGAGGTGCCTAACCTAAATGAGTTATTTTAAAGAGGAAGTGTGACATAAAATATGTGTTAAGGCTTTGATGGAAGGTTAAGGCACTAGGATGTTATTAATATGGGTTAGTGATATTCATGTGTTTACGTTATTGTTCACAACCGTATATTTGGAATATACGAGGTCAAGAGTTATCGTTAGACCGTTCCACCTTAGAATTTAAGTTGTGCAACTATAGTGTCATTGCTATGCATGAGCACCTTTGATAGAGATGAGAGAGAACCAGGGTGTGCACCGACGGTACTGTGCTGCTATAGTGTCATTGCTTTGCATGAGCATTCTCACCATGGATGAGAATGTGCACCGGCATTGGGAACGCGTCACCTGGACGACTGATTGACATTCCTAACGAGGAATGTGTGACAGGATTAGGTGGTCACATCAGTATAAAAGTGTAATTATGTGAGATTGGGGTAGAGGGTGGTAAACTAATTCGAGGATGATTTGTTAGTTATGTATGTTGATTGTCTGTGACATTTATTGTATGATATGCTATGAATCTTTTCCACTTTTGAGGATAGAAATGTTTCTTATCTCCTATATCTTTATGTGTGTTGTATTTTATTTCTAATTTGATCGTACGTGAAGACCCGATGGAGGAACCAGTTGCTGAGGAGCTAGATGTAACTCCGTAAGAACCAGAGGGGGAGGACGAGTTGTGGATTCCAGCAATGTAGTTTAGCATCTAGGGACAATGAGTCTTATAAGATGTTTTATTTCCCGCTGATTATAAGCAGTTTGTATAACTAAATCCCTGTGCGGGATCCTACTGATAGAATACCCTAAACAATATTGTGGAAATGTAATGAACAAACATGTGTGTGTATATATATATATATATATTATAACTTTGGTGTGTTTTAATTTGCAGAAGTTATAAGGTTAGTAAATAAGTTTTTAATTTTTACGTATTTTCAACGTGTGCGCGATTAATTAAATAAATAATAAGGTTCTAATTTAATAATACAATGGAGCACAACGGGATGTCTCAGTGACAGGTTTTGAGAGAAGAATGGGGTGAACGGTGTCTAGTGGGATGAGTGAGGGCTCAAATTTAGGTGTCCAAACCCTATACTTTATCGGGCTTATTCAGGTTGGACTGTTTTGCCGCCTCTAATTACCTGTAAAGACACTTTGATACTTAAATCAATCTTACAAGATGAGAGTAAATGTAAAAGCAAAAAAAGAAAATAAAACATGAGTGTCCATATTGTTGTTTTATATAAATATATAAGGGGTAAGGCTCTAAAATGGTCCAAGTTAGTGAATTGGGTGATGATAAAAATATGGATCCTTGGTTTCTATACATATTTCAACAAAGTTTCAATTCAGAAAATGTTTTGTTCATTAAATTTCTCATGAACGAAAAGACTAGTTTGCCTCTTTTTGTCATTGTTCAGGTTAATGGTAAGATCTAACCTGCATTAAGATAATTAACCTTGAAAAATAACTTGTGTTTTGTTTTTAGTTTGACTTCAAAGAGTGGATGGATACTTCAAGAAAAAGGTCATGCAATATAGCTTAGAGAATCTCCATTACGAAAGGTTAAAGCAACCTACCTTGGTTGTTTAATGCAGATCTACTACGTCACATCACATTAAAGCAATCTATCAATTTTTCATTTTAATAATACATACAATAAGTAACCCTTAAGTAACCCAATTTTTTATTTTTTTTATTTGCACTTAAATTTATTTTTTATTCTCACCCACAATTATTATCGTTGTTGTAGAACCTTCACCCCATTTCTCTCTGTCTCCTCACTCTCTAAAAAATCTCATTCCACTTTCTCTAATCATTTTTCGATCTCTTGTCTCTCTTTCTCCCCCTTCTCTCATTTCCCTTCCTCCCTTCCGATCTCGCATGTATGAGACCATTTCTCCCTCTCGATCCCTTATCTCCTAGTCTCTCAAACCCCAAATCGACTTCCCCTAAGGTACGACCATGCAAGATCCGACAGAGGCCTGGCCATGCAAGATCCACCAAATGTGCGACCATGCAAGATCCAACAAAGGTGCGGACATGTGAATGCCAAGTCACTGACAAAGGAGAATCCATATGAGATACCGACATGGTGGGGCTATTCCAAACCCCAAGCGAAGGTGCAGCCATAAAGGAGGAGGTTTTCTGTTGATTGGCGTTTTCTCAAATGGGATTTTCCTAATTTGGGATTTTTCTGATTTAGGGTTTTTCTGATTTGGGGTTTTTATTAATTTTGTGCTTGATGGATCAGTGTGTTGAATAATTATGGGAGGCAAAACAATTATTTCCCTTTATTTTCTCTTCATTATGTTAACATTGACTTCAACATTGCTTAATTTAAACAACCATTGATGCCACGTAATTCAACTCCAATACTAAAAAAGATAAGCAACCATTACTTAGGTGTAAGAAACCCATAAGCAACACGCAATAGAAATGCTCTAAGATCGAGCAACCATGAATTTATCCTAGGGGAGTAAAAACCTTTTGTCATAACATGGGGATAAGGAATACTTTCTATTATAACTCGAGTTACATAACAAGGACATAAATATACATATATGTATAGAACTTGTCAGATTCAATTCACCATGACTTGATGAACGAACTGGTTGCATTACACAATATGCTGAAGTGACATACTAGGATATAAACTAACCAATTCCAAATCATCACCGAACAGCTGGAGCTCCCTCAAGAAGGGAATCCTTGTTAACTTTATGAGATTCTATGACACTCCTCGCAACTTCCATGACAACTTGGCTGTTCACGTAATGATTGCGGCACACTGGCATGTAGACATCAGCCCCACCAATTAGTTCAGTCTCTGTCTCTTCTGTTTTCCTCAGAGTAAAGAAGGCTCGTTTGCCACATAGTTCACAACGAGCTGTTAACTTAGTTACAGTATCAGCAAGTGGTATTATGTGAAGCACTGAGCCAAAGCTTCTCCTGAAGAGTAAAACACCCAACATTATAAAGGTAAGCTGAAAAGTAAGCATTTGGGAGAATCAAGATACTAAAACCCACAAGGATTTATCTAATTTATGAACAGTACCTCAAGTAATCACCATCCAGGCCTGCAACAATGACAATTTTACCATCTTCATCAGCAGCCTTGCAGCAAAAATCATATAGGTCCTCAAAGAATTGAGCCTCATCTATGCCAATCACATCCAACTGCATCAAAAACACTATATCACAATCAGCAACTGCTAAATGAAGAAAAAGATATCGTACATTTTATCAGTTAAGAAGTTAAATCACTAAACTTTGTTAGGTGAAAAATTGCTGCATAAAATTCTATAGATATTCCTTTCTAAGAAAAATATATTATAAGTATTGCCTACAATACCCTTAATTATAGTCAATACTATTTGTCTTTCATATTAGAAGACACCAAGGACAAGCATTGTTGAACTCCCTACAACTTCCAAGTGAACCTTTCCTTTCCAAGTGAAATCCTACCCTAGATTTGAGGGTAACAAATGCTTTCCAGAACAGGTGATATACGATGAAAGATTGTCATAAACAACGAAGATGGGTACTTGCACTAACATGTTACAGCCCGTTCTAAAAACAAGTGATCTTAAGTGGAATTTTCCAACAAGTATATAAACCACATCTCAAGATTTAAGGTAGACATTATGAGACTTTCAACACCTTTTAATAACACCTTAATCAAGGCCGTGTAACACATAAGGCAATTAAAACACTTGCCTTAGGCCCCACATACATTTACCTATTAACCCTTCATAATTTATATATTATATAAAGGCCCAAAAATCTAACATATAATAAATACATTAAAACATGACAAAGGCCTAACAAAAACAATATGTATGTAGGAGAGATTTTATTTAAGCATCAAATAACAACATGATTTACTAACCCAAGTTAACAACAAGTACTATAATTATATGACCAAACAATCTTAATATGATTTTTTTTTTAACAACACGATCTTAATACTTAAAGTATGCATAATGAAATTTTGGGAAAGTAAAAATTTATTACAATTGAAACTGTTGCTTTCATTTAAGAAGATTAAGCATTGGAACCCTTGAAGGAAAATCAATTGCACATATGATTTTGTTAATAACAATGAATTGAAATTAATAAAGCAACAATTATTTTTATTTATATATAAATTTGAAAAAAAATACTTCACAATGATAATAAAAATAAATGATTTTGCACCCCAAAAAACTAGGAGAATAATATAGTGGTTAATAATTTATATTATATTAAATTTCTTTAATAGGTTTGTCTTATGTCTCAAAATATCTGGACACGACCATGACCTTAATATCCTACATTTCAGCCTATGATAATGATAATTCACAGTCTCCATCATTTAATCACCAGAACTAATTTATCTTTTTCAAATGATCTGATTGAAACCAAAGCCATGCCATTTAAGAGATGTAAGTAGCTAATTTCAAATAAAAAGTATACCTTCACATGGCATAAAGGTAAAAAAGGCAATTGCGATGGAACATTATTCACGTAACCAAACAAAAAGTAGGAGAAAATATATAATTGCTAGAACATTGATATAACCTTTTGATAAGCATCATCACCAAATTTTTCTCTGAATGATAACAGATCTGGCAATGCCCAGCAAGGAAATTTAATCCCATCATGCGATACTACCGAGTCGATTGCATATCTTGTATCCTTGCTTGATTTTAACATGGCCACATTTCTTCGCAACATAAGATAATTAAAAGAAAATAATATTATTAGCATAAGTATAACATTCTTCCGATCACCTTGAAGAACCAAATTGTATACCTTTGAATCTATTTTAAAAAAAATAAATTAAGAAAACAACAACAACTGTTACACAATATCAAACCATCGATTACTTGAACAAAGATTAGAGTTCAAAACGAAATATTGGCTTCATAATTCAAGATAAAACTTTGGAATAAAAGAATTTTTTAAGAGCGAACAGGGAATTAAAGAAAAAGAAAGAGATCCTAGGAATTTATTACCTGCCACTGTCAACCTCAGATTTAATACGATGAAGAAGGGCAGTAGTTTTCCCAGCAAACATCGGACCGACAATAACATGGACCTCGCCTGATGTACGACCTGCTGTCTGAGAACGATCCTTGCCACTGCCGAAGGAAATGGAGTGCTTGAAGGAAGCCATAGATGGGTCAGAGAAAGGGGTTTGGAATTGACAAATGTTGAGAAAAGGGGCTTTGGTTTTGGGTAGGCGGAGATGGGAAAGAACAGAGCTCGTGGTTGGCATAAATAGAGGGATGTTGGGAGGGTGGCATTGCTTTTTGAGTTTTGATTTTGGAAATTCGAAAGAGCTGAAAATGTGGAGGGAAAATGGGGTTTCGAAAGACATTGGGAATTTGGAGGGAAGGCCACTTTTTTTTTTTTTTTTGATACGAGGGAAGGCCACTTAAAAGGTTGCACAAAAATGGCCATTTTATGTTGGGTCTGATTAAGCGGCTTTTTAAGGTTTAGAAGCAAATATATATATATATATATATGGAAATTAAAACATTAAAATAGTAAAAACAGATACTGTTGAAATTTAAACAGTAAAACAGTAAAAACAAGTACTGTAGAAATTAACACATAAAATAAAGCATAAACCCATAAAGGTGGTAGAACCGACCAAGAACTAGGAAAAATAAAAAGAAACCGGAGCGGAGGCAGAGCCTCACTAGAACCGGTGGAGGGAGAAGAGATGTGATTAAACCATGCAGGTTTTGATTGAAAACAGCTTGAAAACTACAAGCTTTAACGCTACAAGATTGAAAAGATTGAAGAAGAAAGAAAAAGAACTGAGGAACTCACAAAATGAAAGCTCAGAAGGCTCTCAAAGTTTCTCACTCTAAACTCTCTCTAAAAATTTCGGATGCCTAACAACTGAGCCTAACATCCTTTAAATAGAAGATTGGAAAATTACTATTACAACAATATCGGTAAGAATGACCTATACTATTGCAACTATTACAGAACAAGCAGTCAGGTATCATGACGGGAGCATGTCTTTGTCGATAAGTGAATAGTGCGGTGATAAACATGATCTTGTAGAATTTGACCGGAATCATGGATCGGTAAGGAACAGTATCATCGGATGACTGGAACTATTCAATCCATAATTTTGATTGACTTTGTTGACTGAGAGATAGGGATTACTCATCATCACTCAGGTTGACTGTGGTATCAATACCGTAACAGTCGTCTTCGTTTTGATAGAAGGGATCCGAGCATTGACTTAAATCCTCTTCGTATTCTTCTTCATCAGTTTGGGGAAGCTTCTGCTTGGAGGATTTTGATGAAGAGGCTTCTTCCTCCTTAGCTAGCTTCAAGATTGCTTCCATATTACGGAGGAAGCTTTCCTTTGAATTGGATCCTGCTAATACTGAAACAATCCGAGATCTTTGATTCAAGAACTCGCAAGTTTCTGGATTAGCTGCCTTCATCCATTTAGGATTCTGCTGGAACCATATTTTAACATTGTCACTTGTGGCTGCTGCATAATTAAACTGTGCCCACCACTTGACAAAGGTTGCTCTTTGTAAGATTGGCAATAAACCAGGGTATTGATCTTGCTTCTGGTATTTATACTGCCAACTGAAAACCCATGAGAGGGAAAACTTTGAGAAAAACATTAGATTGACAGGGAAAGGGGTTTCCTTGCTGTCAAAATATTTTTCGAATGTTTGATATCCTTCAAGAACTTCTTCAGGGAGGATCTGTTTGATTGGGCAAAATATTCTCCACCAGTGGACGAACCAATGAGGGAATTTGTAATTAACATTCTTCTTGAAATATATCAACCAGGAATGTTTATTTTGAATATTTTGGTACCAGAAAATGTTGTACCAAACTTGTTGATAATCCCAGTAATTAGACCCAATGGGATCAAAAGTTTGAGAATTTTTTTTGAAAACATTTAAATTCTTTCCGAATTGTTCAGGTGTTAAAACCTTCAAAATTTGGAAAGTTGAGTGAGTGTATGTTGATTGATCTTTAGGGTCACCGTAATGTTTGATCGTGACTGAGTCTGTATCAATCAAAATAAACTCGTAAAAATTTCTATTTTTATTTGATTCGGATTGTTGGAAATGAGAACCATTTTGAAAGATTTTGGAGGGAACTTTGTTAGGGTTGTTATCCCAAAATCCTGGTTCCATTTGAACAACAAATTGAAATATGTTCTTTGCAACATAATTAGTTGCTGCCAACTGAAAACCCATGAGAGGGAAAACTTTGAGAAAAACATTAGATTGACAGGGAAAGGGGTTTCCTTGCTGTCAAAATATTTTTCGAATGTTTGATATCCTTCAAGAACTTCTTCAGGGAGGATCTGTTTGATTGGGCAAAATATTCTCCACCAGTGGACGAACCAATAAGGGAATTTGTAATTAACATTCTTCTTGAAATATATCAACCAGGAATGTTTATTTTGAATATTTTGGTACCAGAAAATGTTGTACCAAGCTTGTTGATAATCCCAGTAATTAGACCCAGTGGGATCAAAAGTTTGAGAATTTTTTTGGAAAACATTTAAATTCTTTCCGAATTGTTCAGGTGTTAAAACCTTCAAAATTTGGAAAGTTGAGTGAGTGTATGTTGATTGATCTTTAGGGTCACCGTAATGTTTGATCGTGACTGAGTCTGTATCAATCAAAATAAACTCGTAAAAATTTCTATTTTTATTTGGTTCGGCTTGTTGGAAATGAGAACCATTTTGAAAGATTTTGGAGGGAACTTTGTTAGGGTTGTTATCCCAAAATCCTGGTTCCATTTGAACAACAAATTGAAATATGTTCTTTGCAACATAATTAGTTGCGGCCATTTGAGTTTGGGTTTGGGTGTCGTCTTTTGATAAACGTGTATCAGGTTTGACAACATTTATGGGAATAGCTGTTTGGGCTAATTCTCTTATTAGGTCTTTGAGTAGGGGTGGAGAACCTGATTCGTTTTCCACTCTATCTCCCCATGTTCCCTTAGGGAGTTTGGTCAGGCCTTGATCTTGAAAGACTTGAAGAGTTTGAATTAGGATGCCATAGTCTGCTTTTGACTGTTTGGCAGTTTGCTGGGTAGAAGACCCAAATTGGTTTTGGGTTAAAGACCCAAGTTTGATTGCTGGTTGTTGGGTCGATGACCCAGATTGCTTTTGGGCTGAAGGCCCAGATTTGGACGCACCTTGGCGTTTGGGTCCTTTAAGGACAATACCTTTACCTTTCCCCTTTGCATAGGAAACCTCGGACTTTGGCATTTCTGCCAATCTCTCTCTCTTACCTACCCTGTAAATATTCACGAGTAAGAAAGTCGGGAAGAGAATTTGAAGAGCCTTTGATAAATTCAATTTGAAAATCACATGCACTTAAAATTGCTTGCCATCTGGCAAAAATCTGTTTTGATGCTAAGTTTTGACATCTTTTTGAAAAATATCTTTAGAAGATTTACAATCTACTCTAACCAAAAATTTTTGATTAAGTAAATCTGATTGAAATTTTGAAATACATAAAACTATTGCCAAAATCTCTTTTTTGACAGTAGAATAATTTTGTTGAGCAGAATTCCAATGCTTAGAAGTATATGCAATGATATGCTCTTTATTTGAAATCCTTTGTTTCAGAATACCGCCATAACCAATGTCAGAAGCATCGGTTTCAACAATTTTGAAAGCAGAAGTATTTGGAAGATAAAGACATAAAAGATTCTTTATCTTGGATTTGATAAGTTGGACAACTTTTGTATGCGCGTCTGTCGAAGGAGGAGGTTCCTTCTTTAGACGATTGTGCAAAGGTTTGATGATATTACTAAGATTGGGGACAAAGTCAGCAACGTAATTGAGATATCCTAAGAATCTCTGAAGCTGGGTTTTGTCAATGATTTGATCAGGAAACTTATCAGCAAATTCGATAGCTCTGCTGATAGGAATGATAGTTCCTTGGAAAATGTTATGACCAAGAAATCTAATCTTAGTTTGGAAGAGATCGATTTTGGTTTTAGACACAGCTAAACCATTCCTTTTGATCACACTTATAAAGATTTTGACATGTTTGAAGTGTTGATCAATAAATTGAGAAAAGACTAAAACATCATCAAGGTAGACGATTGTAAAGTCTGTATAGGGATTGAAGATCTCATTCATAATTCTCTGGAATTCTGAAGGAGCATTTTTGAGACCAAAGGGCATAACATTCCATTCGTAATGCCCAAAGGGAACAGTGAGCGTTGTTTTGTAACGATCACTTTCTTTGACCTCTATCTGGTGGTAACCAGATTTCATGTCAAATTTTGAAAATATTTTTGCCGTACTTAGGCGGTTAAGCAAATCCCTTTTGTTAGGAATTGGATATCTGATCCACCTAAGAGCTTGGTTCAAAGGTTTATAATTGATGACTAAGCGAGGTGTTCCACGCTCAATCTCAGCCTGCTTATTGACATAAAAAGCAAAACAAGACCAAGGAGATTTACTTTCCCTGATTAAACCTTTGCTTAAGAAATCGTCAATTTCCTTTTGACAATACTTAAGGAGTTCATGATTCATTTGGATTGGTCTAGATTTGGTTGGAATTTGCCTCTCATTAAAATCTTGTTCATAAGGCAAATCTACAAAGTATTTCTTTCTATTCCAAAATGTTGTGGGCAAATCAGAACATATAGTATTTTGGATTTCATTGAAAAGGATTTTGACCTTCTCTTTGATCTTTGGTTGCTGCAATTGCAATTCTATGTTCTTAAAAGAAATTTCTTCTTTCAAGAAATTGATTTGGTTGATCTTACAATCGAGAAGATTTAAATCTCGAATGATAGGTTTTCTAATAAATGGGAAGACTATGTCTTTACCCAGATGTTGAGTTTTAATTCCATTGTGGGAGATGGAAAGAGGAAAAAGAGACATGATGAACGGAGATCCAAGGATCACTTCATTTTTCAAGTCTCTGACTAATAGAAAAGGGGTTTCGACTTGGAAACCTTGGTTTTCTATAAGGGCTTTGGGCAGCTTATAATTGATTCTAAGTTTGGAACCATTAGCTGCTCTTAACTTCTCCGAAGTCTTCTCGAAGTATTTTGTAGGAATTAATCCTTCTTGGATAATATTTGAATCAGCACCTGTGTCAAAAAGTGTTGTAGAATCAAGAACAAATTCTCCGATGATAATTTTGATCTTGATATGAAACTTTTGAATCTTTAATTGATTTACTAAATTCAGGAATGCTTCATCCTCATGATCTTCCTGATCTTTAGTAGGCTTGTCTTGCTCATTTTCCTTGATGGCACTTAACTCTGGTTTATCTTCACTACCAGAATCATCAGATTGAGCTTCAGCTATCTGAGATAGGATTAACTTGTGAACAGCTTGTTCTTATCTGATTTCTTTGATTTCTTGTTTCAGATTCTTAATCTCTTACTGGAGATCCTGAATCGTAACAGGCTTCTTTGTCTGAGTAGCTTCCAGACGCTTCAGAATTTGTTTAAAGTCAAAATGATCTTTGACTATCACTTTGCCTTTTCCCTTGGAATCCTTTTCCATAGAGGATTCCATGGAAGTTTTTAACTTATCCAGATACTTTCTCCTTTCATCTGGATCAGTTATAGAATCAATGACTTCAAAAAGGAGATCTTGTTCCTTAGTTAAGACATTAATTTCAGGAGATGAATTGGAGCTAAGGTTTCCAACATCATCTTCTTGAACATGATTGATATCTTCAGTAAAATCACCATCTGATTCTTATTCTGAAGTATCTGATTGAATCAAAAGATTGTTCAGTTGTTCCTCGACTGAAGGTTCGAGATTCAATTCTTTGATTCTCTTTTTTAGCCTACATTATTTACTGATATGACCAGGTTTGCCGCAGTTATAACAAGTAACCGCTTTCTTGGGGAACCTATCACCAGTAGCTAGTTTAGGTTTGAATTCTGGCTTAGGTTTGCCATACCTTTTGTTTTTCTTGTACTTAGTATACTTGGTATACTTAGCCTTTTGAGGTTTGCCTTCGTATTTTTTAGAAGACTTGGTTTTATCCTTTGGACAAGGAGGTATACCAAATTGTTCACAGAAAGACCCTAAATCCTTCTTGGCGGCCTTTTCTTTTTTGAACTGATCTCTGACTTTGTCTTCCTTACAAAGTCTTGCCCCTATCTTCTGGATAGCTTCAATGAGTTGACCATAACTCAATTGCTCATATGGAATATTTCCATCTGGAGATTGGGCTATGAGTTCATCCTTGACAAGATCACCTAAAGATGTTGGGAGACCTGCAATGAACTTTTCTTTCCAGAATCTATTCTGGCAATCTTCTCTGGTGTAAACCCTAGTTAGGAAGGTATCCTTATACCACCTGAAACTGGCTAAAGATCTACACTTAAGATTGGACAGTAATTTTGCAGACCTATCCTTCCACGTGGAAGTATTTCCCATGAAATGTCCGAATATTGAGAAGATTAAGGTATTAACCGCATCAGGGATGGTTGCACCTTCATTATCATAGATTGGATTTCCTTCTGCATCAGTCTTGATAGCAGAAAACATTTGTTCTTTCTGTGCTTCCGAGAAAGAATGATCCCACCAACCTTTAAGTTGGCCAGTGGAACCTGCAGACAAGATATTACAAATGGCTTCCTCAAAACAATCATTCGCGGTCTGATAAGCAGTAGCCATCATTGTCATGTGCTACATTGTTTGAAGCATTTGGTACTCCGTTTGACCATCTATGTTCCATTCATAGATATTGTTGGCATTGAAACTCCTAAGATTTGGAGTTTTTTCTTCAAAGAGCATACCCGGAGGAGTTGCTCTAGGATAATAAAGTTTTGATGGTTGCCTCCAAGATTGAGTAAGAACAGGATTGATATTGATTGGAGGTTTATTTGGAGGTTTATCTGGAGGATTGGATTTGAAAGTACTGGCTACAGATTCTGTTTCTGAGCCGTCTTCATTGATGACATTGATAGTCAGACCTTTGTCTCTTGAAGGTCTTTCTCCTTGATTATTAGATGGAGAATCTGGAACAACTAATTGTTCCAGTTTTTCTTCAATTTTCTCCATGAACTCTTGTTTTTCCTTTTTGATATTGGGTTGAAGAAGAAGCAAACTTTCTTTGATCTTCTTATTCATCTTAAAAGGTTTGAACAAAGGTTTTTCTAAGGGAATATCTTTCTTAATTCCCGAAGTAGATGCCTGGGAAGTTGCATCTTTTTTGATCAAGTGTTCTCCTAGAACTTGAAGGTACTTATTGGTATGATTGGATTGCTCCATTAACTTGCTGATGTCCAGAGCTGAGATCGCTTCATCAGGATTCTTGTTTTTGAATGGAGCAGCTATGATAGGTTTTTTTGTGAAAGGATCATTGATACCAGGGAGTTGGAATGAGCTATTTGGTGGTAACTCCGTTTTGACCAACTCACCATTTTTAAATGCCATACCGTAATGACATTTGTGGTTTTATCAACATCTATCCTCCTCTTCCAAGGATAATCTATTGAATATTTGACTAAGTAAGCATAAAACCAGTCAAAAAATAAAACTTTTGTCTTAACATTGTTAAGAAATTGGTAATATTCTTCCTGAATATTTTTCCTTTTTGTTCCCTGAAACTCTTGCAAGAACCACTCTCTTTGAGGTTTCCATTCCTCAGAGTAAAAATCCTTGCGAAGGGATTCCTTATCTATAATGAACTTACAAATCATTATATGATTCATTAAGGGAGGAAAAAGTTGGAGACTGAATTGATCGTTGATCATCTTCTGTCTGATAAATTGGTCTAGGGATACTAGATGATGTATCTAATCCCTGAAGATTAATGGAGGTCATCTGGGATGCCGTTGAAAAAGATTGTCTTGAAGGGATAGGTCTGAAGTTTTCAGATCTAAGACTTGAATATCTAGCAGAACTAAAAGAGTTGCTTCTTTGAAAGATTAGTTCAACTCTTCCTGTTGGAGTTTGAGCTAGGTTGTTGAAGTCTGCTGTTTCTCTCGGTAAAGCTGGGGCAGCCTTATCCAAAATCCATCTTTCTGGTAGGACTACGTCCTTCCATAAGATTGTCTTTGGGACAATCATGTTTGCTTTAGTAACATCAGTAAGAAACAGGGTTGTCTCTCCCGATGTTCTATCTTTGAGAACTTTGGAATTACAAGAATTCATAGCCTTGTATTGAATCCTGTAAAGCAAAGCTGCTAGGATAGATCCAGGATTCATGTCTAAGCAACAGATCTTAAGATTTAGAAACAAGGAGTCCAAGATGTTTTGATCCTGTAAACTCAGAGTTCTATTTGGATAGCAATTGAAATAAATTGGATCATGGCTTAGGCTTGTTTCTACTGTGCCTAAGAGGGAGTCTTGAAACTTATTGTGCCTAATATCTCTTAAGCACATCAAGATTGAAGCATTTAATCCTTCGCAGATTAAAGGTTTTACAGCTACTTGAACACATCCAATGTGTAAGTATCTGTACTTTTGCTTGTGACCTTTTATTGTATCCATTGAGAGAAGATGAAATTCCTCACTCTCTGGACTGATTGGGATATTTTTCTCTTCCGTTTTGATTACATAATCAGAAGTAGTAAAGAATCTTCCTTATGATTTGTAAAGCTCTTTTGTGGGTATTCTGGGAATTACCCAATTATCAATATCTTGATTGATATTTTCAAAGCATATTTCCTCATGGAAAATACTGTTTGGTTTGATAGGAATATCAGATTCCTGAAGAGATGAAGAAGAGGGTTGGGAAGAACGGAAAGAAAGCTTGGAAAGAGGGCGAGATAACATAATTTTCAAGAATTCTGATATCATTGCCTTCCTTTGGTTCCATAGCAATTGTAAGTAGTAATTTAAGATATACCCTGCTGAATAATAATATACTTAAAATTAAAGACTTTACAAGAAATTTACAAAATTCATTAGATCTTATTATCCTTAACCATAGCTGTACCACACCTTTGTTTAATAAGGATTTACATTAGTTAACCAAAAGCTACCTCAAAGTAGACTTATTGCTACTCGATATTCAAACTTTGATTTATCTTGCTTCAAGCATCGGCAAATTAGACTTACTGCCTCATCATCATCCTCAAGGACTTACTGCTACAGCTTTAACAATATAAACCATAGCATAAACACGGAGGTCCTTACAAGTTAAAAGGTACCCAATCCAGTTAAGCATAATAATTTCTTCTGAAAAAACTCTTTTTTTTTTTATTCAGCATGGTATGTTATATATATATATATATATATTAATGCTTTTTTTCACATTATGAAGCTACTACATGTGATAATTCCATATCCTCTCCTGCAACTCTCCATCAAAATTCCCCGTCCTTAATCTAACAGTTGAGATATTAAAACAAAGTACAAAACTTAGATACAATTTCATAAGTATATTAGGTAAATGGAATTATGATATGTGTAACAGCTTATCAATGAAAACATAACATGTGCTTGAGCGGCTACATGTGTCTTAATTCTATTGGAAAATAGTACCTAATGTACAGATGGAATTGTACCTAAGTTTTCTTCTAAAACAAAAGGATCATGCTAATTAGTGTCCGCATGACATTGGTTAAGGAAACCAAAAACAGAAAATTTTCATTAAAAATATAAGTGTATAACTCTTCAAAGTCTTAAATGCAACAACTCTCAATAAAATTTTTCTATTTTTGATTTCTTAGCTAGTATCTAGGAGCACAAAGAATAATGGCAATTGACTTCCAGTTTACAAATATACTCAAATAACATATTTAAATGTAGTTTGGGACGCTAAATTTGAATAAATTTTTTAACAAGAAAATATCGATTTGAGTTAGAATTTTATGTTTTATTACTTTCAAATTTTCGTCTCCTATTGTCAAGTTTTTTTTTTAAAAAAGGGTTCATTTCATGATTGAGTATATATAAAAATGGTGTGTTAATATAAATGTCTTTCTTTTGAGAAATGTAAGATTATTGATACAAGATGCAAGAAGATTGGAAGACAAAGATTGGTATGTTTTTTTTTTATAGCATTGAGAATGCTTGGAAGTTCTGGATTGATTAAAGTGAAAGTGTTAGCTTTGGAGCGAGGAAACAATATACACACAAGAAAAAAGATGGCTCAATTATTTGTTGCAGGTTTGTTTGTTGCAAAGAAGACTTACGAAAGGCAGACAAATGTGATTATAAAACAGTAAATCGAAGACCGAAGACCAGGACAAATTGTCAAGCAAGGTTAGCACTAAGAATATGGGCGGAAAACTGATCACACGTGAATTTGTGAAGGAACTTAATCACATTTTACATCTACAAGAAATAACTCATATGCTATCATCTCAACTGAAAGTTTTAGAAATTCAATGACATCAAATTGATCTAGTAGATGATGTTGGTCTACAACAAAGGAAGTCATTTGATTTGATGCATAAAGAAGTGAGAGGTAGAACTAACTTGGGATATATTCGCCTTGATCAAAAGAATTATCTTCGGAAAAGAAGGCAAAGGAGTTTGATACACGAGGTAGCCAAATATCTATTGCAATACTTTTAGAGAAAGTTGGTTGAAGATCCAACTTTCTACCATGTCTATCAAATAGATATTGAAGATCAAATCACAAATGTGTTATGGACAGATGCAAGGATGCTCATTGATTATGGATATTTTGGTGATGTGGTTTCTCTTTATTCAACATATTGCACAAATAGTTCGCATAGACTACTAGCAGCTTTCTTAGGAGTTTACCACCATTGAAAAGCGACTATCTTCGGGGTTGCATTATTATATGATGAAACGAAAGAGTCATACAAGTGGCTCTTTGAGACATTTATAGAGGCACATAAACAAAAAATGCCTCAAATAGTTTTTACCGATCAAGACTAGGCAATGGAGAAAGCACTAGTTGAGGTTATGCCTGGAACTTACCATGGCCTATGTATATGCCACTTGATGAAGAATGACATCAACCACTTAGGAAATTTAATGAATAGTGAATCTCATTTTCTTAGTAACTTTAAGAAGTGCATGTAAGGCTATGAAGATAAAGAACAATTTGAAGAAGGTTGGAGAACCCTCCTTGTGAAGTATGATGTTAAGGAAAATACTTCGTTGCAAAGAGTGTATACTATGAAGGAGAAATGGTCATCCTGCTACATGAAGAAGGCTTTTACGTTAGGAATGCGAAGCACCCAACTTAGTGAGAGTGTGGATGCAGATATTAAAAGTTTTATGAATGTGGACTTTGATATTATCAAGTTTTTTAAGCGTTTTATGGATGTTGTAGAAGATAAGTGGTATAACAAATCGAAGTGTGAATAGCACGCCAAAAAATTCCAAGACTCAAGAACCCATATTCTGATATTTCGCGACAAGTGTCTAAGATTTACACTCCCACTATTTTTTAACTATTCCAACACGAGTATGATTTGTTTAAGGCATGTACTATGAAGAGAACGAACATACAAACATCATCAATTGATTATGTAATTGTCATGGTAAGGGATTTGGAAGAATGGTGAGTGCCCTTTGATTTGGATAAGAAGTCAATCTATTACTCTTGTCGTAAGTTTGAGAGCTTTGGCACACTTTGTTGCCATTGTCTAAACATTATATCTTAAAGAGGTGGACAAAGTTAGCAAGAAGTGGGACTTTACCTAATGTTGGTGCTAGTCATGTGGTAGAAGATGTTGATCGGTCTCCAACGCAATGCTAAAAGGAGATTTGTCCGCGACTTATTAGGATAGCCACTGAAGCATGTAGAAGTCAAGAAACATTCATGTTCCTTAGAAAAGTTATTGATGAATTGGATAGACAAATATTAGAGTTTCAAAATAGTCAAGTAAGCATTCCTCGAGTGAATAGGCTCCTTAGCAAAGTTAAAGAGATCGCAAGCAACAACGATAGTTCACCACAAGTAAAGGGGTTCAAGAAAAAAGAAGGTAGAAAGGGTTCAAAACGTTTGAAAGGTTGGGTAGAGCGCCAACTTACCAAAAGAAAGAAAAACGGTTGCTCAAGTGCTACTATGGTATGATTAAATTATGGAATTTTAGCCTTAGCCAACTACATAAATACAAGTTTTCTATTCTTTTTGCCATGCAGAATTATGAAGGTGAAAAAGATTCAAAACATATGAAAAGGCGAGTGAGAACCATCTTACCAAAAAATTAAAGGCTTAATTGCACTTTTCGCCCCTCAAGTTTTTTACTTGTATGATTTTGATCCCTTAAAAATTTTAATTGCATATTTCATCCCTCAACTTTTTCAATTGTACGATTTTGGTCCCTTAAAAATTTTAATTGCACATTTCGTCCCTCAAATTTTTTAATTGTGCGAATTTGGTCCCTCAAATTTTAATTGTGCAAAATCAGTCCTTACTACACGATGACTGTTTATGGACGGAAGGACTGATTTTGCACAATTCGACAAATTAGAGGACTATATGTGCAATTAATTTTTTGAGGGACTAAAATCGCACAATTGAAAATGTTAAGGGACGAAATGTGCAATTAAAATTTTTAAGGAACCAAAATCGCACAATTAAGAAAGTTGAAGAACGAAAAGTGCAATTAAGCCAAAAAGGAAAAAACAACGACTTAAGTATTTCACAAAGTCAATCGCAATATGAGGTGCCTAATCCATGTGCACCTTCATGGCTCAATGATGCATACAATCAACCGTATGTGGTAAGCTAATAGCAATTTAAGTATGCGAATGAACTCGAAAAATGTTTAGTGATTAAACGATTTTGTCTTTTGTGTGGGAAAACAATGATACTTTTAGTTGATTTGCCTTTTGTCCTTAATCTTACATTGTTAACAAGTTTTTTTTTTGGGATTGTAGATGAAGATGCTGAAGATGTTGAAAAAGAGGAACATGTTATAGATTTAGAAGTCCAGACTCAAATGTTGTTGATGGCCAAGGACAACAAATTCATCTCATTGAATAATGATCTTATATTCTTGTATTTGATTTTGGAATCAAGTCTTGTATCAGTTAGACTTTGGAAATGATCATTAAACTTGTATTAGTTAGATGTGCCCCTAATTTTGAATGTTCATTAGACTAGAATGATCATTAGACACGAGCCGTTAATTTTGACTATAACATGTAACATGCTTGATCTTGCTTATATCAACTAAACTGTTACATGCTTGATTGAAGGGGCTGTAACATCCAAACATCAAAGAACAAACTAACATGTTTAAGTGATCTACTATACCTTCACCCATTCCCAAATGCCGGTTCTTCGGTTGTCTACACAACCTCCTACTTGCTTTTCTTTTGAGAACCTCCCTAATAGTTAATCCCATTAAAGAATATATAAAAAAGGGTAAAATGGGACATGAGGAAAGAAGTATTATAAATATGAATGTATTAATTGTTATCCCAAATTTTTATACTTGAGAGGCAAAAATATTTAGAAGAAAAATGTCAGAATCTTTCAGTTTAGACAACTCAGCCACACAACATAAAACAAGGAGCACCAACGATAGACATATTCGATTACAAATAAAACATGAACTGAGATGTAGCTTAGGTTTATGTATGTTTGATCACAATATTCATCAAACCAAGCATCTCCTCATTCTTGAGCTGTGTTACTTGGAACTCTAAAGTCACCTGTCAAAAAATTGAGGAACAAGGCATTAAAGAACATCGTCTAGTGAAGAGAAAGAAGGCAGTCCCTGGCACAAAACCCAGATCAATAACACAATGTGAAATCTTTTCATCCCCTATGTAACTTCGAAGGAATAACTTTCTAATTTACAGTTCAGAACATACATGAGCCAAAGGTTTCCATTATTTATTAAAAAAAATTATAATGTTCAAAACAATGGTTAAAATAAATTTTTGAATAAACATTTAGCAATGCCTTGCTTCTCAAAACTTTTGTCGACCACTGAAAGGTCCGCTTTACCTGAATTTGACCATTTATTGGTGAATAAAATTCTAATGGCACATTTAATCGGACAAGCAATATAAGCATTCCAATGTTTATAAAATCAGCAAGCCTTGAAGTATAGTGCTTATTTTGCCAAAGTACATAAGATGAACTCAAAATACCATTACTATGTCTATTGTTAGATATATAAAACAGGAAATTTACATTCGCTAACTCAATTTACAAAAATACTCAGCACATATTTCCCACAAATGAATACAAAGAATATGTAAGCCAAAATATTTGAGATTAGCATTGATTTAAAAAAGGAAACTTACATTCCATGGCTTAATTTAAAATAATCACTTAGCTTGTACTTCCTACTAGATGAGTGTAAAGTGCATGTACTTTAGCCAACTAGCTAGGGTACCCATAGAAATGAAATATGCTTACCTCTTTGAAGATGTTGCTACATGAAGTTAGCACAAACCCCTATACCAAATCCATTGGCGAAGTCAATTTACAGATTTTAACAACCATTTGAAGCAAGAAAGAGGTATGATTCTCAATGCTAGAGTACATGCATACTAAATATACCAATTTTTTGAACAGGTTAAGGGATGCTCCATTTGATTCTCCAATTTTAACCCGGAAGATATTGATCCCTAATTTCTCAATAGCAAAGGCCATCATCATCAGGACAGATTCCTTTCCAAGTCCTTTCCCACGGCTATGCTAGCAAAGAGCAAAGTGATAAAAAGTGAGAATGAGAATATTTCATACCTGCTGTCAAGGACTATATCCACCAAAACCTAGGCTGTTAGATGCAGGCCCAGGAATGGCTTTTATCTCTAGAAATTGCATAATCATATGAACTAGAGAAAAGATGCTAGATTACACAACTAAAAATAATAAAAAGTTTCAAAAAGTTTGTTCATGGTCTGGAATGTTCTATAAACTGAATTAATAATAGGGAAGATGATTGAATAGCAGTGTCGATTTAAATTGCAATGGTCCACATAATTTCACCAGAAAAATAAGGAAACATAAGCAAGAATAGGAGAGGAATGCTTACAACTAATTGAGAATAAATATAAATTTTAAGCATTTGTTTACATGTTTTAGAGATGCAAAATTTACAAGTAGAACATAAAGTTCACATGAAAGTTGAAACAGTGATCAAAAGCTGAACAATGTACTCTACCTGACCTGACACAAAAGGGCCTATATTGAAGTAAATTTCATATATATTCTCCTCTTCATGCGACCTGACTTTTGTTTGGGTATCTATTAAGCCATTGACCTAAGATTATGCGTAGATAATCTGAATTTTCTAGCTGTCTCCCCAACAGCTGCACCCTCATCCCCTCTATTAATAAAAAACACTAAGGAAAGAAATTAAGTTGCTGCAAGATAACAAACTATGAAACACGACCAGCAATGAGAACTTCGAAACATGTAAACCAATTATGATAATGGTAATAAACGAACAACTCAGCAAGTAGTTTATGACATGAAAGTCAAAGTATGTACCTCTTTGGCTCAGCTATCATTATTTCAATCTCTGCCATGTGAGGATTATCCAAGTCATTCATGAATATATTTACATCACCGACCATGGCTGCAAATAGCATTTCTTAGTCACCAATCAACAATTGTTCAGCATTTTAGGCCATTCTAATCCGATACCTATCACACTGCTTGTAGGACTCATCTCAATTGATGGAAGTAATATAGAGTCAAACAGCTCAAATGGAATGTGAAGTTTACAAAACATAGTTATTTTAACAAAATCAACAGAACATCCACTCATATTAAACTTAAATCTGAAAATTGCTCTCTGCACTATATGTTCAAAACAAAATATCTAGTTTGCAAAATCTGTAATATACATACACAAAAGAAATAGTAGAATAATGTATTATTCAATTGAGCAGAACAAATTAGAATAGAAGGGTAAATAGGAATTTGAGACATGGAAATTGAGAAACTTGATCCCAAATTGCTAAAGACCCTTTGCTTTTCTTTCTGAGAATATAAAAGCAATATCTAAAAAGTAAAATGTCAGAAACATGAAAATTCAGTCTTCTCCTTTATTTTCCCAAATTTTCTGGCAAGCAAAGGGGAATAAGAAATTAGAAAAAGGCCATACTTTTAACTAACCTTCAACATGGGGTTCCCCATGTAAGAAATCTCCAACAACCAAGTCCTTATCCAATACAATAAACGTCTCCTCTGCAAGAAAGCAATCATAATAACTCCTTAGTACACTACATAATTAAGTGGGGGAAATCAAAATCAAATGACAAATAAAAATGCTTAAATGTTACTCGAGTGAATTGAGAAAGAGAGAGGAAAATCCATATCAAATTCTCCAACTTTCACACGCACACATGTAGAGAGAGAGAGAGAGAGAGTAGGGAAGATAACTGTTAGGATCTTGTGACCAGGAGAGTTGCATCTGGTACTCTTGCTCAAGGGTAAGGGGTTCAGAGCCTGTGGCTTCAAGGAGAGATGGGTCTTGCATCCACACGTGATACTTGGGCACGTGGGACTCCATATATGGGACCAATATCACCTTCTCCCCTTCTAAACTGACACTCCCTTTGCTTATCTCCGCCATCTGAGTCGAGCAGCAGCTGCCGAGTTCCAAATTAAAGGTTCTGCACTTTTTCAGTGGGCAGCAGTGGCCATGACCTAATAATCAAGTAAGAATCTTCACTCCTTCATACCCTATATTGTACACAAGACAAAGGGTGGGAAATTGGGAATGGCAAAAATAAATCCAATACACGCGATGGAGTAGGATTTCGGTACCCTCATCGTTTTAATAATAATTAATTATTTTTTTATAATACACAAACTGTACCATCTTATTAATTAGAAAAAAAAAATTTGTTTATTCATAATTTTGGGGGTAGTATTTTATTTTATAGATAATATTCAGGGTAGATAAGTAATTCATACTCATCTTTATATACAAATTCGTTTATAGCTTCATCTATTTCTAATAATTCTTTATATATCCATTTAGATTCTTTCTTTTTATATGGTAGTTATATTCTTTATTGTATCTGACTTAGGTACAAATTTTTTTTTGTCAATATTGAAACCTTAGTTTATTAATTATTATTTGTTTATAGTCTTTTGGTAACTTCATAATTAGTACATTTAATATCTCTTTATTCATCATTCTGAATAATTTTCTTCTTCAATAAATTAAGATTTTTTATTTATTCATGTTTGAGGGTAGTATTCTTTAATCATTCATTAAATCCAAATCATTATATATATTTAATAATCTTTCATATTCTGTTTCATATAAAGATCTTGCTTCATCTAAATATGCTAATTATATATCTAATGATACATAAATTAAGTAATATTCTTTTTGTCTATACTGATTTTTTATCTTTTCGATTATTAATTATTTACAATCCTTAGGTAATTCCATTATTAATATACTCATTATTTCTCTCTCTGTTTGTTCATCAAATTCTACATATGTTTCCATTAATTAAAAGATCTGGATGTTTCTCTTTTCCTTTCACTGTGTTCTATCTTTACTAATACATTCTCTTTTTCTATTAGAAGTCTCTCAATTCTTTTTCTATTTCTATTATCTGGATCTTTTTTCTAGGCAGTAATCTATAATTCCAGTAAGATTTCTTATTTCAATTTTAATTTCTTCTTTTCTTGATTTAAAGTCAATATCCAAAGTCTTGTTCTTTCCAAATTATTCATATTCTATTTTTTAAATATTGAGCTAAATCTTTTACTTGATTGTTAGTTTGTTAATGTCATTATCTTCATCAAATTTTTCTGTTTCTGAAAAACTAATTGGTTTTGGGATTTGTTTCATTTCTAATAGTCTTGGTTTATTTATATAGGTTCCTAATTCTGTTATTTCGTTTCTTTTAGGATAATAAAATTTTTCTATTTCTTCAAATAGTCTTGGAACATCTATCCTATCATTATTTCTGAAAGTAATACTATGGTCTGAATTTGTTAATGCATAATTGACACAGTAAGTTATCGAGAAAATTTTATCTCCTGGCCTCATTAAATTTCCTCTTAAAAATTTATGTTATAGCATTAGTGATTGATCTAATCTCTAAATGTCTAATGGTATACCAATGTTTGGATGAATTTCGAACTTTAATTTTACAGAGGCTAAATTTCCCTATATTATTCCTAGTATTTTATCTTTCGGATAAGTTATTCTATCATCCTTTAATACTAATTCTATAGCTGAATCTATACCTTCTTGGAAGGTTGCTTTGGTTAGAACCTGTATAGCTCCTATATGAATATATTGAATCTTTTTTCTATGTTCTTCTTTCTTTAGATTTCTTTTTAATTATGTGCGTTTTTTTTATTCAATAATTGTATACAAGTATTTCCCTGTGCTTTTGTATTCTTTGCTAGATCTAAATCTTCTTTCTGTATTTTTTGAAATAACTTTGGGTCTATTAAAATACTTCCTTCATAATTTCCATCTTCTTCAGTAATTTGCAGATATTCTACATCAATATTATCGATCTTTTCTCTTTCCATTTCTACTTCAGATATTATTAATTTCTAGTATCCTAATAAATCTATCTACAGAAAATAAGTTAACTAAGAATAGTTGAATAATCATACCTGATTGAGGTTTCTTTGAAGATTAGTTTCGAAACTCTTGCCACCGCTGCTTCCGCTAGTTAAGTAGAATGAAGTATAGAGTAATTGAATTGGAGAGTTTGGTAAGGAAGAAGTGACTTTATTGATGATAAGTGGAATGAGTACTGGGTAACAAAGTGGATTCACTCTCAAGAATCCGACTTACACTCCTAATAAGGCTAGCACAATTTTCTCTTTAAAAGATATCTCTCAAACCTGAGAAATTTTCTAATTTAAAACTCTGTCTTGCCTCAGCATAAGAGGACTTATTATACACATAAGGGGACTAGGTACAATTACATAAACAACCCTATGTTACATAAGTGCTTACATCAGACTCCAATAATTTACATAATGACGTATGCGCTTACATCACTTCTCAATTATTGCTTCATCTGAGTCCTTATCTTCTTGCTGGCATTCATTGTCTTTTGGTGGGTCCTGCTTTGATGTACATCTGTTGCATTCGTGATTCCCATTCTGCCTTATCATGGAGCATAATTGATTGAGGACAGCTGGACGATAGTTCATTGCTGGTCCTTAAAGTATGTAGAAAGGAAATTCAAAATTCGTCAGTATGGCCATATCTTTTTCTTTAATTATTTTGCCACTTGTTTTGCTTAGAAGCAAAGTATTTGGTCCTTTCTTTACCAAAAAAAAAAGTATCTGGTCCTTTGTATAGTGCTTTAATGAAGGGATATTTTCCTATTCCTTGACATTGTGCAAAGATGCTTGCTAGCTGGTTATCCAGAATCATAGTAATTTGGTCTTCGTCATAATTAACTCCTGTTGGTTCATCCATCAGGGGAAAATTATTATTACTTACTCCAATAAAGACTAAGTGCTTCGCCTGCTGATTTGTGATGAAATCAGGATAGGCTGAGTAGAACTTTAAGAATATAGTCCTTTCTCCGGTTATGGGACACCCCATTGTGTCCTGTTGTGCCATTAAATTAAAACCTCATTAATTAAAAACTTAATTGTGGCATTAACGTTAAATGCATATAGAAAAAAAACGAAGATATTAAAATCCTAATTATAAAATATACAACTCCTGAAAAATAATCCATCACACCATAGACATAATAGACTTACACACATATGTCTATCCATCAAGGTACAAAACACTGTCTAGGGTATCCCATCACAGGATCCCTTGCAGGTACATATTGTTACACACTATCATAAGCAACAGAAAATAAAAACGTCTCACAAGACGCACTGGTCATAGACATTAAACTCTATTGCTAGAATCCACAACTCGTCCTCCAACATCCGGTTCATACGGAGTTCCACCTAGTTCCTCGGTCCATAGATTCTTCTCATGGAATAAGATAAACATACACAATATATAGAAGTAGGGAGATAAGAAATGATTCTATCATCATAAGCGGAAATGGAATACATAGCATACAATACAATAATAGTCAAAGACACGCATCACACATAAATAACATTCATCCTTAATTTTTCTATATCATCCTCTACCCTTAATCTCATGCAACTAAATTTTTATGCTGACATGGCCATCTCTAATCCTGTCATCATCCCCCATTCTCGTTAGGGATGTCAGTCAGTCGTCCAATCGACGCGTCCTCAAATCCTGGTGCACACCCTCATCCGTGGTGAGAATGCTCATGCAAAGCAATGACACTATAGCTGCACATTTTCTCCAGTGCACACCCTGGTTCTCTCTCGAGGGTGCTCATAAATAGCAATGACATTATAGCTGCACAACCTAAATTTAAGTTGGGACAATCCCGCAAGGACTTCGGACCTCATGTGTTCCAAACACACTGCTGTGATCAACAACATGCATCTATATGGTCTCACTGACTCGCATCGGTTACAACCTAGTGCCTTAACCTTCCATCCCAGTCTCAACACATATTCCATGTCACATCTCATATATAAAACAATATTTAATCAGGCTAGGCACCTCTAAATTGCATTCATTCACTCCCCAACATCCATATCTCCCGACCAACTTATATCATTGCCTAGATATCAACTAAGCATGAAATAACATATATTACACGTCATCAGACCAAACAGATTATACACAGTAAAAATAATAGTAAAATATTTAGATATCACAAAACATCACATAAAGTAGTTTACCATAACCAGCGCATCATAAGCAGTTCAACAGTGATAAAATCATACATCCTCGAATATAATAAAATTATCCTATCGGCGATAAACCTACAATCCCCAAATCATCATCGGTACTACGGGGTAGTTTCCAATGTGATTTTGGTATTATCGATTTCTCAACCACTAGTAGGGTTTAGGTCGCCCTACACCATTATTATAAATTATATGCTACTTATCCGTTCCAATGACAGGATATTTCTTTCTCCCACCTTATCGACGTGCGCACTTTTCCGTACCAGCTCCAAATGCGTCCGTGCTATTGGCACGAACCTCAGCACACTTTCCAGCCACATCCACAATTCTGCCACCATCCATACGAACACCTCCATCGTTCCGTTTTCGTCCCGGTTACACGTACGATATCACAATTCGCCGGAAACATAGAAATACTAACCGAATCAACAATTGGGTTCCAATCAATAAATCTATTTGAATCAAGAGACAAAATCGATGAAAAAACTTAAGAGAACCGCGGTTAGACTTAGGGAAAGTCGGATTCAAAAGTGAGCTAAAAAATCCAAGGAAAAGGTACCCAAAATAGGTTACTGTGCGAGCTCCATATCTATGGCCACAGACCTTTAATTATAAAACCGAACGGTGACAACAAAGAACTATTTTTCCTAAACCTTCTCACAAAGTTTCAGCCCGATCCAACGATGAACGCATCTCATATGGTAGTTCTATGGTTGAAGGTTAGGTGGTATCCGGGTTGAGTTTCTCACCACCTAGGCCCACTTCCGACCATGGCTTCTTGTAACAAATGAGGATTCTCTCTCAATTCTTCTCCTCTGATCCGAAAAAGCATAGCGGAAAATGAAAAGTAGTAGATGATAAAGAGAGCTAAGGTGACGAGGAAGAGGATTATCACCTTGAAATGATGAAATTTGATCAAAGATCCAAGCTTTTCAACAATGGAAACTTTAGGTTTTTGAGAGAATGCACATGAAGGAATTGATGAAGTGTAGAAAATGAATTGTCTAAGTGCTTGAATGGGGAGGCCATCGTGTATTTGGGTGGGGGGGGGGGGGGGGAGGGGGCATTTTGGTCACAAATTGTTGGGACAAGGTTGGAAATACAAAGAAAGGTCAAAAGCAAAATGAACATTAACATGACAAGATATTTTTGAACTTGTCATTATTGCTGGGTGAGTCATGGTGGTGACTCACCCCATGACTCACCACCCCTAGGTGGCAAGGTGACTATGCCATCCAGGTGTCCAGGTTCTATCTCTGCAGTTCCGATTCCGAATCCGTCAATTAGGGGGGGGGGGCATTTTGGTCACAAATTGTTGGGACAAGGTTGGAAATACAAAGAAAGGTCAAGAGCAAAATGAACATTTCCATGACTAGATATTTTAAATATCTAGATATTTTTGAACTTGTCATTATTGCTTGGTGAGTCATGGTGGTGACTCACCACCCCTAGGTGGCAAGGTGACTCCGCCATCCGATGTCTGATTCTATCTCTGCAGTTCCGATTCCAACTCCGTCAATTACTCAATTTAGGTTTTATGTCGTATTTTCTTTGAAAATTCGCCCGAACAAAATACAATATTTTAATTTTAGGCGGAACTTTTCAAAATAGACTATATAACTGGAAATGTGATAAAAATCTAAAACGTTTCGTTTTCGGGTCAAAATTAGGTTTTCTGATCAGTAAAATCTTACTGCCAATGAAAACGCAGACCGGTTTCTGTCTGAATTTTAAACCCAAATTCTAACCGTATCCTTTTACTATGAATTAGATTATGGATATGATTTTGTTCTTCCCAAAATCATTTTCTAGGTCTTAGGTAAAATTATAAACAGATATATTTTTACCGATAATACAACATAGAAAAAAAGAGAGGATGTTACAGGCTACATTCTTCTTGAACATCTGGACCGCTTCCTTAAAACTGTATGGAAATAAGCTGATTTCTTCCAATCCTTT
This sequence comes from Sophora flavescens, assembly GCA_030762895.1. NCBI lineage: Eukaryota > Viridiplantae > Streptophyta > Magnoliopsida > Fabales > Fabaceae > Sophora > Sophora flavescens. The sequence goes on from CM061066.1 coordinate 90,829,022, forward strand.
GCTTAAATAAAGACATTCAATAAGTACAACTTGGAACATATTAAATGCCAATATTTGAGGTGCTCCCGGAGTAATTATGGCTTTGATTCTGAATAATTTTCTGTCAACCATATAAAAACAATTGTTCTTTTCTTTGTCATTCCAATTTGTTAATATTTTAGATTTTCATGAAATTTTTGTTTAAAGAATTGAACTTGAAGTTCATGCTCTTTTCTGGAAATGATTTGATAATTGTCTAGAGAGGAATGAACCTTCCCTAAGATTTTCATTGAAGTTCTTTGCTCTGGTTGAAACTTAGTAGTTTCAGATAAAGTTCTTAGGCCAAGATAGATCTCCTTGCCCTTGTTTAATTTTTCTGTTTCTTAATATTCTTTTAATGCCTTCTCTTCTTCTTCTTTGGTGAGGTAGGATTTATGCATAACTCCTGAAATTTTCTGACAATGTGGTGCTGCTTTAAACCAATCATCGTACATTCCTGAAAATGGTCCATTAAAGATGACATACCATTTCTCTTTACTTCCTTTTTGAGATTGTTGCTTGATTTCTTTTGGGATTGCTTCTCCTGGAAATCCTTCTGCTTGCAATCGAAGTTCTAGTACCTCAATATTTGTTCTAATCAAGTCTAATTCTTTCATCTTTTGCTTTTCTGGTGCTTTTTGGAGTTGTAGTTGTTGCTTCAGTGATTCTGCCGATTCTCTTTCCATTCTCTTTGAGACACCCCGTTGTGCCCCATTGTATTATTAGATTAAAACCTTATTATTTATTTACTTAATTGCATACTTAACGTTAGAATATATAAAAATTAAAACTTAACTTATAAACACACAGCGGAAGAAAATTTCAAAGTAAACACACCATATATATAACATACATATCATAGGTTTATGCATTAGAGTATTTAAAACACTGTCTAGGGTATCCCGTCAGTAGGATCCCTAGCAGGCATCTTAAAACAACAATTAATAGCGGAAACAAAACGTCTTATAAGACTCATTGGCCCTAGACACTAAACTACATTGCTGGAATCCACAGCTCGTCCTCCCGCCTCTGGTTCATACGAAGTTCCATCTAACTCCTGAGCAACTGGTTCCTCCATCAGGTCTTCTCGTACGATCACATCAGAAATAAAATACAACACACAGAAAGATATAGGGGATAAGAAACATTTCTATCATCAAAAGCAGAAAAGATTCATAGCATATCATACAATAAATGTCACAGATAATCAACATACATAACTAACAAATCATCATCGAATTAGTTTACCATCCTCTACGCCAATCTCACACAATTACACTTTTATACTGACGTGGCCATCACTAATCCTGTCACACATTCCTCGTTAGGAATGTCAGTCAGTCGTCCAGGTGACGCGTTCCCAACGCCAGTGCACATTCTCATCCATGGTGAGAATGCTCATGCAAAACAATAACACTATAGCAGCACCGTACCGTCGGTACACACCCTGGTTCTCTCTCATCTCTATCAAAGGTGCTCATGCATAGCAATGACACTATGATATGAGCCAAGGGGGGGCAAGTCAAATTGTCATTAAGAATGATATGAGCCCAATAAGGAGCATGGACCAAGGAGCACTAAAAGGACTTGGTTGGTCTTAGACAAGAGCAAGAGCCAAGAAAGCCCAAGAAGTTCTAAACCAAATAGTGTCAACCTTGATGGAAACAAGCCCAAGTTCAAGTCTTGATGGAGTGGAGGACAAAATGGTTACTTATCTCATCCAACTTGAAGACCCATGATGGGCTTGGGCGTCCACTTCCCATATTATCATTTTCTAGTTTATTTCTATTAAATAAAGTGCAATAAGCTTGGGTTTTATAAAGAATTTCAAATTTGGGTGCATAGTGGGAGGAATCTTGTTGGTTTGCATACCAATAGTAACTCCTTTAAGTTTTTAGCCTTTTTTATGTTTTGTTAATTATGTGGGAGTTACACTTTTAATTTGAGAAATAAGTGTGGCTGCTACATAATGACGGAGAGAGGGTAATAAGTCACTATTAAGTGGTTGAGTTAAGTGTGAGTTTAGTAAGTCATGAATAGGCTAGTTATGTGGGGGTTATGGAATCATTGGGAAGACAAAGGGTGAAGCCAATTGTTGGCAGCCACACCCCTATATGTAACATGCCTAAACACATGAATAAACAACTTGGATGTTGAATTTGGATTAAATCCATTTGTGAGGGAATTATCTCTCTTTGGTTCTTGGTTGAGACATCTTGTTCTTATCAAGAATCCACGATTCTTGTGGCGAACCTCACTTGTCTTATCAAACTCTCTAGTTTGTGGCGCCATCACCATTTCTAATCTTCACCATTTTCATATTTTCTTCCTTTTATGTTACAACTCAATTCTGACTTGGATTTGTAATTGTTAAAATTCAACCAAAAAGATCATCAAAGGCAACCTCACCATTTGGTTGTCATCACACTATAATTGCACAACTTAAAGTCTAAGGTGGAACGGTCTAACGAGAACTCTTGACCTCGTATATTCCAAATATACGGTTGTGAACAACAACGTAAACACATGAATATCACTAACCCATATTAATAACATCCTAGTGCCTTAACCTTCCATCAAAGCCTTAACACATATTCTATGTCACACTTCCTCTTTAAAATAACTCATTTAGGTTAGGCACCTCTAAGTCACTATTATCCTCACACTCAAATAATTATCTCCCGAACAATATATATCTTTGATTAAAATCCGCTAAGCACAATATTAAAACCAGGCAGATCATGCATAACACAATATCAAGAATATTCAAACACCAAAAATAATACGTCACATGCAGTGGAATACATCAACCAGTGTATCACAATAAATTCGATAACATAAAATCAAACATCATCAAATACTTAAAATCAACCTAATGTCGATAAACCTACAATCCCGTAATCTATTGGTTTTACAGAAAAGGTTTCCAATGTGATTTTGGTCTTGTCGATTACTCAACTACTAGTAGGTTTAGGTCGCCCTACACAATTATTATAGAATATACTACTTATCGATTCCGACGATAGGATGATTCTTTCCCCCACCTGAGCTTATCTTCGGAAACATGAACTTTCAGCTCCTTGTCACGATACTACGATTATTAAATCAACCTTCAACCAATCATAAGAATGAATTAATCAAATAAAATTCATCCTTAACCACAAAAGGCTAGGTTCGACTATGACAACCCAAAATAAGGCTAGGGATTTCAAAACTTCACAAACTCTTAGATCAATGATCTTTAAGCATTTATAATGATAAAACCAATGATCATAACTAAAAGAATTGAAACAAAATCCTCTAACACCAAAGGTTAGGGTTTCGACCCATATTAGGAAAGTAGGCTAGGAAATTTATTTGGATTCAAGCTCTTGGATTTAGATCATATAGGTACTAGAGAGCACAAATCAAGCATTAGATTTCAAAAATGAAAACAAAATCATCAAACCCTCCTTTGAGTGAGATTCGGTCACTTAAATAAAATAGGGAAGAAAAATGTTTTTGATTACATGCTCTTGGATAATAAAAGTAGAAGTCATAAAAAGATCATAGCAATTGGTTTCACATTAAAAGGATTTTTCTATGATTTTCTATGAATTTTCTATGAATTTTCAAAGTTTTAGATCTAGAAATGGGAAAATATGATTCATGGCATAAACATGAGAAATAAATGAAGATGAAAGCTTGGATGATCAAGGAGATGAGCTTTTACCTCTTCAAGATTGAATGAATGAAGAAAATGATCAACCTTCACTAAGTTGAAAACTGGATAACTTGAGGGTGTGATGGTATTGTGAGTGTATCTCACAATATACTCATCCAAAAATCACGAATTTTGGCTTGTTAGAAATATAAAAATAAAAGTAACAACTTTGGTGTTGAAGTTTTCATTTGGTTTTGATCATAACATGGGTGAAAAGGGCCTTCTTTCTGCTGTTTCGTGGGTTGCTGAGAATTCTGGGCAGTTTCGGTATTTTGAGTATTTCTACCAATCCACTTATCCGTTTTTGATGATATTTATCTTGTTGGAAATAAGAGAGAAAGAGAAACAACTTTTATGTTGAGAGTTTTCCGAGTTTCAGAAAGGAAGATGGTCATATTTCCCTTATGAGTTTTGTAACTTAGTTGGTGAGGAAGATGAAGAGAATGAAGGTGTGAGTGAAGGGGCTGCAGTTTTGTGGTATATATAGTCTATATATTAGGCCTTGTTTGGTTTATTAGATGTTGGATTAATAGCTTTTGTGATTATTTAATTAATATAAGCTTAACCATAGTTAATAATTAACTTAACTAAGGTTATTTTGGCTAACCATGGTTAATAATATGTGGCTCACATTTGATGGAGGTGTGACTGATTTTATACCACACATAGTGACTCACCAATGAGTCACCGATCATATCCATTAGCGGTTCCCTGAAATTTCGTACGCAGCTTCGTCGTTTACCCGATTTCGATTTTTGAGAGGAAAATAATGAAACGAAAGCACAATGAAATAGGTATGGTTTATTGGAGGTGTATGCACGAAATTGAATATATGTGGGAGGTTTACAACCAAGTAAAAGGAGTGGTTAAGAGTGCGTAGATGTGTCTGGTTAATACCCGCGAAAGCTTGGGGGTATTTTGGTCTTTTCACCTAAAAGTCATGATTACTAGCAGTTAATGCTCATAAATGTTTGGTGACTCATACTCCATGAGTCATCATGTATGACTCGTTGTCCCGATCTCTTGACGGTTCTCTGCAGTTCCGTGTTCGACGCTGTCGGTTTCCCGATTAAGGTTTTATGCTTGCGTAAAAGCGTAATATTTCGTTTTCGGTTGAAAATTTTAAAAACAACTAAACTTGTTAGAAATATGATTTAAATATAAACCATTTCGTTCATGAGTCAAAATTAGGTTTTCTGATCATTAAAATCTTACTGTCAGTGAAAACACCAACTGTTTTCCGTCCGAACTTTTACCAAAATTCGTCCGAATAAACATAATATTTTATTTCTGATCAGAAATTTGGAAATTAGACTTCCTCACGGAAAAAATATAAAAAATCTAAAAATTTCAGTTTTCGGGTCAAATTAGGGTTTTCTGTCAGTATAAAATTATACTGTCAGTTAAAAAACGCAGACCGGGCTCCGTCTGAATTTTCAACCCAAAATTTCACCGTAGCCTTCTACCATAAGAGAGACTATGAATATGATTTTATTTTATTTAAAATCACTTTCTAACTCTCAGATTAAAATATAATTAATTATATTTTAACTAGTTAAACAGCATAGTAAAAAAAATCAGTATGTTACATTACTACCCCTCTTAGAAAAAAATTCCGTCCTCGGAATTTCCTAACTCAAAACTAGACATCATCTTGGAATCATATCTTAATTTAAATATCCCACAATATATTTCTCATCATTGTCTTTTCCCTAGGTGACAGTGGTAACTTCATAACAGAATTCATTCTTATATCGTTCTATTTATCCTCGATACAATCCATCACTACATTATATTCATTCTCCTTAACATTTCACCTTGATCTATCATCCTTGAAGGACATAATTAAAACTTAATCATTTCCTTCTTCTTACTACTGATCCACTGGAGAACCTTATTTCGACATCTAACTCTCGCAATTAACACCACTATCAATTCCAACATCTAACTTCTACCATTAACACCGCAATCAATACTACCCTAACTTCCTACTTCATGTATCCAATCACCGTCTCAGTTCCTTAGAATGTATTTCACTATTCTAGATTATATCAAAATTACACATTTCAAGTCTCCAAATAAACATCTTAACACTCCTTACGATAAACTGCAATCAAAAGAACAACATCTATTAGGATTCTCTAACTTAACAAATTTGAATTTCTCTAGTAATCTCAATTTACATCAAAAATCATCTTTTCTACTCATATTCAACTTAGGTAATACCATCAATCTTAACTATGAGCATTCGATCGTTGCCTTAGGATTCTCTTAGTAATACTATGCCTCGATCAACTTTTGACTTATAATAATGGTCTCACTCACTGATATTGATCTTAATCTTACCAGTCATATCTATATCTCAAAACTCCCATCACTTCCTATTTATCCTACTATAGGGAAAGAATACTTAGGTACTATAACTAGATTATATGTTGCTCAATCAAGTATTCATTGCAATCCATAACCATCATAGCTTAAGGTGAAATCCTAACTTACCATTTAAACAAGAATAACATATCATTATAACCATTATCTCAACAATAAAAGGCTACAAAGCTTCAACCAAATCAATCCTATACTAGATAAGCTCCAAACTAATTCGTTATCTCTTTATTATTTTCAAGGACTACCCATACTATCCAAATATATCAAGCACTTAAGATAAAGTTCCCTTAATAACAATTATCCCACAACAATCTATACTTTCACTGTACTTGATTTTAAACAAGTAGGAAAACCACAACCGACTAACTAACAAAACTTACAGATTTCTGTCACCATCTTCAGACTTTCCCACCAAGAACACGATTTCCACTTCCGTAAGATCATCGACAAGTGTTTACAATAAATGTCATATTCTTAACAACTATATGACACTGATGTCAAACACATACCTTATATGAGATCTGCAAAGTGAGAAGGTTCAACTCCCCTCATTGTAAACACTCTCCCAGTGACCCACTGTCTGCAATCTCTAGCTATATGAACAGGTTTTCCACAGTGGAAACAACTAGGTTTCTCCTTGCAAGTTCTAACATGATGAGGTCCTCCGCATCTGAAGCAAGCTAAGCTCTTCTGCGGCTGCTGACCTGCTCCTGGATCTTTTCAATAGCCAAAATAACAACATTTAATTCAACACAAAAAGCAACAGTGATGCCAATATAGGAGGAGAAACATCCAAGAGAGTTACCATTTGAGTTTCTGAAAATACCACCACAACCAACATGGCCTGGAGAGCCTTTAGCAGTCCCATCAGTGTTGCATTTAAGCCAACCAAAGGAAGGAGGAAACTAGTCAACTTGCTTAATAGTAGGAGCCTTAGGAGCATGTGTAGGCACACCAAACTCTTTCAGGGTTTGAAATTCAGCAATTGAGGAATGCATATGGCCCTTTGAGCTTGATCCAGCTAGATATGTATATGATTTGATTAAAGAACAAGCAGATCTCCAACTAACTAAAACATTATTAAATCTGATTTGGTTTCTACTATACCAAATTGACCAAATGGTATCAAGCACAACAGCTAGATAGACATCTCTTAATTGAGTGCTACAACTAGAGTCACAAATTTTCAAGATGCTGACAGGAGAAGTGTAATTGATTGAGCAGTTCAGTTTACCTTGTAACCATAACCATAGTTGGACAGCAAACTGACAATCAAAAACAGATGAAAGGTGGTTTCTTCTCGAGCACCACACAAGCTGCACATTAAGACAATCACACAACCCCTTGATTTCGGGTTCTCGTCTGTAGGTAATATGTTATGAATTAACCTCCATGCTAGAAAAGATCTTGAAGGTGGAGTGCTTGATGACCAAATCAATTTGCCCCAATTCTTACATTGTCCATGAGGCTGACAGAAGAGGAATGCATCCTCAAAGCACAGCTGGCCTGTTTCAGATCGTATCCATACTGGTTGATCACAGTCATTAAAAAGGGGAATTTGCTGCTTGTTGATCCCACTCATCAGAGCTAGGAACTTATAAATTAGAACCCGAGGAATACACCACTGACCATTGCTAATGAAATCACTAACATGAGCATTAAGGAGGTCAGAAACGGAAGGAGGAATGCTCATCAGGTCTGCCAATGGCTGATCCAACCACCAGTCTTTCCAGAAGTTTATACTTCTACCATCCCCTAGAAACCAAGCTGTATGATCCTTGATCAGAGAGAAATGAGACTTAATAGATGGAACTATAGAAGATCTCACATGATATCTTATTGGAACTCCCTTCTTTATGAATCTAGCCTTCAAAAAAGTGGCCCATTGACTGTTGGAATGTATAACTTCCTAGCTAAGCTTCAGAACAACAGCTTTGTTGAGAGACACAATGGATCTCAAGCCAAGGCCACCATCACAGGTAGAGGAACAAACTGTTTTTCAAGCCATAATAACAATTTTCCTTGAATCCACATCACCTGACCACACAAATTTTTTTATCCAACCATCCACAGTTTTAAGCAATGCAGCAGGCCATTGATAAACAAGGAAACTATAGGACAACATGCCAGTTATTATAGAGTTAACTAGTTGGACCCTTCCCATGATGGAAAGCAAAGAGCCCTTCCAAGAAGACAATTTTGCTTTAATTTTATCATCAATTGACTTTAGATGCACAGTCTTTGGTTTGCCCTTGAGTATATGAGTGCCAAGGTAGGTAAAAGGAAGACTACCAGGGCCAAATCCGAGGATATGACTGATTTTTTTGCAATCAACAATAGTGTGCAAAGGCATCACAATAAGGAATAACATCACAACTAGGTTGGCACCTTAAACCTTACCAATCACTTGCAACACACTAAATTCATTAATAAAAACAAAAGAATACAAAAAAGAGTTGGGGGGACTAGGCCAAAATCCAAACAAAGGAAATTATCTGAATCTAAAAGAAGGAAGACTAAATCTATTGCTATTAAAGTCCACTAAAATAAATCTAGGTTGAGAGTTCCACCAAGTGAAACCAAGAGAATTAACTCCAAAAGATGCTAACATATCCGCACAAGTATTCCCTTCTCTGAAAATATGAGATGAGTAAAATTGCATCCTCTTTGCCAAATCTAGGCAATTCTTCCAACGATTCCTTATGGCCCAAGGAACTATGTCATAATGCTTAAGAGCCTTCAAAACTAACAAAGAGTCGCATTCCAGCCACAAACTAAGCCAACCTCTCACGATGGCCAGCTCTATTACTAACATTGCAGCTACCAATTCATCATAGAGAGAAGATTTCATCCCAAGGTGACCTGAGAAACAGCCTAGAAAGGAACCATCGGAGTCTCTAAAAATGCCACCAGCTACAGCCAAACCAGGATTGCCCTTAGAGGATCCATCAGTGTTGCACTTGATCCAAGAGCAAGAAGGCTTATACTAAATAACTTCAATAACTCTTAGAGCTTTGGAAGCATTACAAGGAATGTTAAACTGATTCAATATATTGAACTCAGCCATATTGTTATAACAGCAGCCTTTTGAAAGGGATCCAGACAGAAAAACAGCAGCCTTGATCATTGGAACAATTCTATGAAGATCATAATACTTGTTTTGGAACCTTAGTTGATTCCTAGCAAACCATATGAACCGGACTATGTGAATAATAGTGGACATAATCACATCCTTAAGCTGAGCACTCCATTGATTACCACAGACTGAAACGATGGAAAGGATAAAGCACTAATCCAATCATTGCTGTAATAGGACTGCCAACCAATTCCAGAGAGAGGTGGAAAAAGAGCAAGAGAGAAACATATGGTTGGAAGTCTGCAAATCCCTACCACAAAGGCTACACATAGAGATAATAGTGCAACCTTTATGCTGCAACTTCTCATCTGTAGGCAATTTGCCAATCAGCAGTCTCCACACAACAAAAGATCTAAAAGGAGGGATGCTAGACTTCCAGATTTGCTTACCCCAAGAGACAGGTTGCTCCACTTGCCTTATATGATTAAAAGCTTCTTTGAAGGAAAGGGAACCTGATTCAGAATGCTTCCAAACTAACTGATCAATATGAGTTTCATCAGGAAGCACAACTTGTTGAATCTAAGAAGCTAAGACAGGGTAGTTTTCTGAGAAAGCAGTAGGAATTTGCCACACACCATGACTAATAAAGTCAGAAACTCGAGCCTTTAAAGAAGGAGGAGAAAATTCCATCAAGTTGCAGATAGGAGCTTCTAACCAGCAATCAATACAGAACAAGATCCTGCTGCCATTCCCTATACACCACCAGCTGCTACTATCTAAAACAGCAGCAAAGGAACATCTAATAGAAGTCCAAATGGAAGACTTAGCATAGTGAACTGAAATAGTGCCATTCTTGTAGAATCTAGATTTAAGAAGCCTGGCCCAATGATCATCCGACCTCAACACATCCCAAGCTAATTTCAGTAAAACAGCTTCATTAACCGATCTAAGAGGCCTTAAACCAATCCCACCTTCATCATAAGGATAACACATCTTGGACCAAGAGATAGTTACTAGCTTTCTTGAGTTGATATCCCCAGACCAAATGAAATTTCTAATCCACTTGTCCAAAGACTTGAGAAGAGACTTTGGCCAAGCATAAACATGAAAGCTATAAGAGATCATACCATAAATAATGGACTTGACCAACTCAACTCTGCCCATTATGGAAAGAGAATGACCCTTCTAAGCTGCTAGCTTTGTCTTAATTTTGTCCACTATTGGAAACAAGTAACCGGACTTAGGCTTACCTTGAAATATTGGAACACCAAGGTAAATGAAGGGCGGTCTGCCAAGAGAGATTCCAAGGAAGTGACTGATCTGAGAAGCTCTAGAAGCCTAAATTGACCCTACAAACATTCTGCCTTTTTTCAAGCTTAAAGCCTGACCTGAAGCCCGCTCATACTCTTTGAAAAGATTCATCAGGTTGGACAAGTTTTTCTTGGTTCCTCTACAAAAGACTATGATGTCATTTGCATACATGACATGAGTAGGAGTTGAGACTGATCTGGTGCCTGCCATTGATTTCAAGAGACCAGCAATGGCCAACAAAGTGATGCCTCTACTTAAGGCATCATCATCTAAGCAAAAAATAAGAGAAGATAGTCGATCTCCCTGTCTGACCCCTCTTTTGTAGTTGAAAAAACCAGCTAAATGGCCATTAACTGAGATAGATAGCTTAGCTGAGTTAAGAATTGCCTTTATCCAGCTACTGAAAGTTTGACTAAAACCAAAATGATCTAAAACAGAAATAAGGAAATCCCAGTCCATTGTATCAAATGCCTTCGTGATGTCTAGCTTCAAAGCTACATTACCTCCAAAAGCCTTATGATCTAGCATGTTTATTTCTTCAGAAGTAATACATATGCATTCCGATATATGTCTATCTTGGATAAACCCTCTTTGCTGATCTGAAATCACCTTAGGAACAATCACAACAAGCTTGTGTGCCAAAACCTTGGTAATCACCTTAAATTGAAAATTGGCCAAAGCAATTGGCCTGTAGTCTTCAATCTTATCTGCATTAGGGAATTTAGGAATCAGGGCAATGATGTTGGAATTCATATTAGGAAGGATCCAACGAGATTTGAAGAATTGGAGCACAAAGCTATACACATCACCACCAACTATGTCCCAATATGATTGGACGAAACTACCACTGAAGCCATCAGGGCCAGGGGCACCTGAACCATTCAAAGAGAATACAACAGACTTAACCTCATCAAGAACTGGAAAAGCAGTTAACATGGCATTGACTTCTCTTGTAACCAGATTAGGAATGACTTTGCTGACAAAGCCATCATCATTACAGCAATTTTAAGAGGTATAGAAGGTTGTGTAATAACTTAAAGCATGCTGCTCAATGGTTGACTGAGTGTCCAGAATATCCTCACCATGTTTCAACATAGTCATTTACCTTGAGGAGTGTCTAATTTTGGTCAATTTGTGAAAATATGATGTATTCCCGTCTCCACTAGAAAACCAATTCACTCTAGCTTTTTGTCTCCAGAATTCTTCCTGATATGATATGATCCTAAAAAGGAGCATGTAAATTTTCGGATCTATCCTTGAGTGACAACCAAAGTTCAAAGAAGAAGAAGAAGATCAGCAAATAGATGAAGGTAAGAGATGAGTATGGTGCCACAATTCCAAGGAGAATTGATAAGCCAAGGTGAGGTTCGCCACAAGAATCTTGGATTCTTGATAAGAAAAAGGGTGGTTCAACCAAGAACCAAAGAGAGACAATTCCCTCACAAATGAATTCAATCCAAAATGAACTCAAAGTTCCCATTCATCATGTTTGGGTATGTTACATATAGTATTTGTGGCTGCCAACTTTTGGCTTCTAAAAAGATACCATAACCCCCTTTATTACTCACTTAACTAAGCCACTAAATGGTGTATTAAAATGTTCTCTCTCTACAATTATGTGGCTGCTACACTTAACTCTAACTCTTAAACAAATTAAAAGTGTAACCCCACTATTTAAACAAAAACAATAAAATGACTAATAACTTAAAGGAGTTACTTGAGGCATGCAAGCCAAAAGATTCCTCCCAACTAAGCTACCAAACTCGTGTAAAACTGAAAACAATATTTTCACCATGATAGATGACGAATCTGGCAAGAGGCTTCAATTATATTTGTAGATGATTTCCTTAGCTTTCCAACACACCAAAGAACGTATCAATCAGAGATCTGTAGCTCAAGATACAGCCAAAACAAGAATACGGGTTCATCACGAATAAAAATGAAATTTTCATCAAAACCTAATTTGGCCTTAAATTGGACATCATTCTTGGTTTGCATCATTCCCTCCCTATTGAAGAGAATTCGACCTCAAATTTATTGCCTTTGGGAATCGTTTTCGTCCTCCGGGTTCAAACACAACTCTTTTGAATCCATGGGGAACCTCTCTTGTAATTATTTCTTTAACTTCCTTCAAAATAGAATCATCACCTCTAGGCAAAGATAGGAACATCACCTTGATTTCTTTTACAATGAGACTCTCAATTTTTTTTTCAACCTTTGCCTCACTCTTTTGTTGTTTCTCTTTGCTTTTTGTGGTTTGGCCTTCACTATTCTTTTCTTTGACACCTAGGAGAGAAATGTTAGATAAATGAACCAAAGTAGAAGAATCCCAACATTTGTATCCACAAGCTAATATAGAAGAAGGTACTAGAGTAATAGATTGCCATGACTTCCCAAGTGGATTTGAGGACTTATTTTCGGCTTTAGGCGGAAGCCATTCTCTAGTTGTCTTCATCTCCTTATTTTCCTCTTGCCATTCAACTCCAATTGATACTTTGCATTCTTCCTTGGGAATTTTGTTTTCAATTTCCTTTAATGGCTTGCAAGATTCCTTTGGAATCACTTCTTCAATTTCAATGAATGTCTTGCAAGCTTCCTTTGGAGGAACACACTTGATGACAACCAAATGGTGAGGTTGCCTTGTTGATGATCTTTTTGGTTGAATTTTAAGCAAGTGAATTTTCATGTAACACTTTGTAACAAAATTAGGTGAAGAAAGAAACAAAAATAGATGAGAAAGAAATGGTGAAGGTGCCACAAACTAGAGAGTTTGATAAGTGGTCGCGCTGTCGCCATGCACCAAAAAGCTAGCGTTTACAAAAATATGTAGTTTAGGGAAGCGACAACTCGCATGTCGTCTCACAAGGACTCTTGACTTGCTATTTACCACAAAAATCAGTTTTTTTTTGGGGGTTGGGGGGTTGGTTTGAATTGCAATTGGAAAACAATGCAAAAACAGAACAATAAAACAGAGCAGTTGAAAAGGTTATCAAATAGCTAAAGACGATTAATCTACTGTTCTTGAATTCACAACTATCATCGGTTCATGTAATTCCAAGCCCTAAGCAGATTCTAATCCCCTTTCAGTTGTAGCAACAATTAACAAACGAAATCGCTACTACGGATATATGTTCCTATTCCCAAATTAAACAAACGGGGTTAAGCCCTCATGAACTAAACGAACATGAATGAACACACGTGAATTAAACAAACGCGATTAAGTATAGGAACATAACATCACTGAAATGAATCAACACAACACTATACACTCTTGAATTAAACAAACAGAAATGTATAACATAGTATTGAAAAGGGAAAAGCATACAAAACAGGAATTACAATAACCTCAAGTATGGTGGAAATCAATTACAGTAGATTAATCTAGAAAATTAGTTCTCCATAAAGAAAACGAAACACACAGAAAAATGTAAAAACTATGGAGAAGCAAAAGTCTTTTCAATCTGCCCAGAACAACCTTTTATACTATTCAGAATTTTAGCCCACTCGCGAGGCGAACCTTCTCTCGCGAGGCGAATGTTATGAAGAGTCAGCAACCTTTGGCATTCTCGCGAGGCGAAGAACGGCTCGCGGGGCGAAGAATTGAAGAGTCTTCTTATTACGCCCGTTATGAACATCAGGGGCTAACCGTGATGCTTTCTGACTTCCATTATCGCGAGGCGAAGAAGTTATTCGCGAGGCGACCTCGAGAGCTTGCATATTTCTGGAACAGTCATCCTTCAGGGTCGCTAGGCGAGGTGCTGTTCGTGGGGCAAACCAGAGAGGATGACATTTTTACTGTTCTGCTGGCTTTCAGGTTCGCGAGGCGAGGAAACTCTCGCCAGGCGAATCCCCTGTTTCTTTATTCCCTCAACTTCTACTTAACCTGAAAATAAAGAAACAACTATAAGTGCATTATTTGACTCAAAACTGGCTAAATTAACCTAAAACTACTTTAGAGACTCAAAACCTTGCTTGAGGACAATCTAATCTAATTTGGATGAAAATAGGGTATAATTTGCACAAAACCCTGGTCATACTAGCCATAAAACTAGATGAGCCAGAGGCTTATCAAAATACCCTAAACTTAAACCTTGCTTGTCCCCAAGCAAACTAAAACTCAAAAATCAAAAAGACTCAAGACCTGGCAAGCTTAAAAGATTTAATCAACCTTGCACAAATTCAAGCAGTTTCACCAAAACAGTTTTCTTCAATGTCCCCCCCTTTCAAGCAAAGCAATCCCCACAATCATTCATTCTAAACAATTGAGAATTTCATCATTCAAACAATCATTAATCTAAGCAGGGGATCCAAGTCACACACAAGAGGGAGATCACCAAATTCAAACAACTGCCTTCCTCACAAGGGCATTTAGTGTTCACTCAATCGCTCAGGTTTTGTCAGGTTATTGACAATTCACTCAATTTCACTTTTAAGAAGCACTTCCCATAAATTTGATTTTCATCTCCAAATGATTCCCACAGAAAACATGCAAGCAACATCAAAAGGTCTTTTATGGGTTGTAATGGGGCCTGGCTAAGGGTAGGATATACAAAGGAACTAGGCTGAAGACCCTAGGAACTAAGAGAGCATGAAACACTTCAAAACATTGAAATCCCACTCAAGTTCCTTTTCTCATTCATCTTTTCAATTGCCTTGGGTGACTACAGCCTCTTTTTCTCTAATACTTTTATATTTTTTTTCTTCATTTTTACACTTTGCTTTTCTTTTCTTTTTTTTCTTTTTTTCTTTTTTTTTTCAATCCCAAACAACACATTACACCTTGTAGCCACCCCAAACTTAGTTTCTTGCACCCTTTCTCTTTCTAATATTCCATGCTCTCCTAATCCTAAGATCGGGTTAACATGGTTTTCCAGATTTTTGGGCTTATAACATTAGGTTATCAAGAATTAACAGGCTAATCAGGCTCAATGGGGCTAACTAAGGAACATGCATTAGGGATGTTATTTTAGGCTAAGTAGTTATTTACAAAGAAAATTCCTAAATCATTTGAAGCAAACACATAATCATGCAAATCATAAAGAGATTCAAGCAAATTCAGGAAAGTGCAACTTAAAAATTGATTCTCACAGTCAAAAAACATGTTGGAGGCTCAAAACCTCACCTGGACATTCATGCAAATTGTTTGACAGAGATTCTATCCCTAGTGTGTGCTTCCTATCACCCCAAACTTATCATAAATCATGCCATCATAACAAAATCTCTCAAAGTTCAGTTTTCAGTCACATGGGGATCACTTTTCCAAAAACCAAAATTTTTTTCAGCCTAGGGGGAATCATCACATCAATCATGCAATCAATCTGTGCAAATTCAATCAAAATCCAATAAACTTGCCAACATAAGACTTAACACAATTTATTCAAGAGCTAAAAGAAAAAACAAGACAAAACAAAACTACAACTAGTTCCCTCCCCCACACTTAAAACATGCATTGTCCCCAAAGAACAACATGACTATAAAATCAAAGTGAGGGAAAGGAAAGGGTACTCCCTGATCAGGTGGTAGTGTAGATGGGAGCTTCCGCCTGGATCCCATTGCTTGTAGCATAAAGCCAAGGATATGGAGTTCATTCCATGGTCCCATAACTTGCAGCCTTGAGATAGGAGTGAGCACTTGACAATTATGGTGACCTTTCCCAATGCGGCGGACCCATCACTTCCTCTTTGTGCAAAGATGATCGCTTTCTCAACAAAGTCCTCCCAATAAAATTGGGGTTCAACCCCTTGAACTGGCCATGGTGCAAAATCCAGTCCCTCTGGTGGTTTCGCAGGGGGAGGTGGCAGATAGGTAGGGGGTCTCCGGCGCTGCTTCATCTTCTGCATGTTCCTCATTCACTGCACTGACAAATCTATCACCTGCTAAACATACAGCAATCTCAGCACACACCACACAATGGTTAGTGTTAGTACAATCAGGACATGAAGAAATATCATCAAAGCTAGAAACAAATGGAAAATTAGAAACAAGGTCCTCATAGGTGTCATCAATAATCTCAGAGATCAGCTCTATGTGGAAAACGGAGTGCTCCTCCAATAGATGTTTCCCAGCATCAAAGATGTTAAACTTTGCCACAATATCACCAAACTCCATAGACATGGTCCCATCATCAACATCAATCTTAGTCTTAGCTGTCTTCATGAATGGTCTACCCAGGATGATTGGTGATTTACTGGAATGTGTCTCTCCTGCCATGTCTAGGATGTAGAAGTCAGCAGGGAAGATCAACTCATCAACTTGCACCAGCACATCTTCTACCATTCCCATGGGGCGGGCACTGGTCCTGTTGGTCAACTGGATAGTGATACCTGTATACTGCAAGGGCCCAAGATCAAGGTTATTAAAAATAGATGTAGGCATGACATTTATAGAGGCTCCCAAATCCAACATGCAATTTTCAAATCTTCTATCCCCAATAGTGCATGGAATAGTAAATGTGCCCGGATCCTTGCACTTTTGTGGTAATGCCTGAGTAGGGGCTAAAACAGCAACTCTTTCTGGTGTAGGCTTAGACTGGATCAGAGCTGAAACATTTCTTCCCAAATCAACCCTCTCATTATTCTTCAACTTCCTCTTGTTGGTGCATAGATCCTTCAGAAATTTGGCATACTTAGGCACCTGCTTGATCACATCTAGAAGGGGGATATTCACAACTACCTTTCTAAACACATCAAGAATTTCCCTCTCCTTGTCTTCACCACCAATCTTCTTATTTTTCTGAACTCTGTGTGGGAAGGGGATTGGTGGTATGTATACTTTCTCAACTTCAACATCAACAGTAGGCTCAGGAGTTACCTCAACAGTTTCTTCATTTTTCTCAGAGGTTGCCTCAACAACTTTTCCAGATCTCAGAGATATGGCACTCACATTAGGATTGGAGGCATTGGGATTTATCACTGTTTGTGCCAGCAGCTGGGTTGTCCCTTGAGTTTGCTGTATGTTATTTATGGAAGTGGCCAGCCGTCCAATCTGTGTCCTCAAATCTTGAATGCTAGCATCTGTTCGCTGCTGGGTCTGGCCAACTTGCTGCTGAAAATGTGTCTGTGAGGCCTGAAGCTGTCCGACTTGCTGCTGGAAAAGTGTAGTCATTTGTGCAGTCATTTGTGAAGTCATTTGCTTGAACATGTCCTCCAGTGAAGGTCCAGAAGGTGCAGAAGTGGTCACTTGAGGAGGATTCTGAGGTGCCATCGGTTGTTGTTGGGATGAGTTCCCATACCGAAGATTAGGATGATTCCTCCAATTGGGATGGTACCTATTTGTGGAGAGGTCTGGAGTGCTGTACCGGTTCTGGTTATTGCTTTGATTATAGGGATGGACTGCATAAGCCTGAGACAGATCAGTGACGAACTCTTCCTTCGGAATGGGGCATGCATCATACGGGTGCTCAGGAGAGTTGCACATGCTACACAATCTTGCAGGCTGAACCCTATCTATTGCCAATTGCCTTACAAAAGAAGTGAGCTCATCCATTCTATTCTCAAGGGCCTGGTTGGACGAAGAGCTATGGACCTCATGCACACCTCTTGTCTCAACAGAATTTCTCCTGGTAGTAAACAACTGGGAATTCAGTGACATATTTTCAATGAGTTGCTTGGCAGCAGCTGTGGTCTTATCAACAAGCGCTCCCCCACTAGCAGTATCCAAAATATTCCTATCCATCGGCAGTAACCCTTCATAAAAGTACTGGATAAGAAGCTGTTCAGAACTCGATCTTGAGGGCAGCTGGATACCAAATGCTTGAATCTCTCCCAATATTCAGCCAACGACTCATTTCCTTGTCTGATGCCACATATTTCTTTCCTTATTGACGCAGCTCTGGAAGCAGGAAAATATCTCTCTAAGAAAACCCTCTTCAAATCATTCCAGGTGGTGATAGAGTTTGGCTCAAGATATAATAGCCAATCCTTTGCAGCTCCCTGGAGTGAGAACGGAAAAGCTTTCAGCTTGATGCTATCCTCAGTTACTCCCTCTGATCTCGAGGTTGTGGAGCAGACAACCTGGAATTCCTTCAAGTGCTTGTGTGGATCCTCACCTGCAAGACCATTAAACTTTGGCAACAAGTGAATGAAACCAGATTTTAATTCAAAAGGAATATCAGTACCAGGATATGAAATACACAATCCATTGTAATTTACATCAGGGGCAGCAAGCTGTCTTAATGTCCTTTGGTCACCCATATTGTCAAAAACAGTTTTGGAATTAGAATCACTACTAGTGCTAGCCCGAATTTCTCTAAGGCGTGTGTGCAGTGTTCTTTCAATTTCAGGATCAAAATCACACAATTCAGGGCAATTGGACCTAGTAGCAAGACCAATTCAAAACAAAAATGAAAATAAAAGAAAAAGAAAAGAAAGAAAAAAAATGGAAAAATAACAAATAAGAGTCCCCGGCAACGGCGCCAATTTTTGGTCGCGCTGTCGCCACGCGCCAAAAAGCGAGCGTTTACAAAAATATGTAGTTTAGGGAAGCGACAACTCGGATGTCGTCTCACAAGGACTCTTGACTTGCTATTTACCACAAAAATCAGTTTTTGGGGGGGTTTGGTTTGAATTGCAATTAGAAAACAATGCAAAAACAGAACAATAAAACAGAGCAGTTGAAAAGGTTATCAAATAGCTAAAGACGATTAATCTACTGTTCTTGAATTCACAACTATCATCGGTTCATGTAATTACAAGCCCTAAGCAGATTCTAATCCCCTTTCAGTTGTAGCAACAATTAACAAACGAAATCGCTACTACGGATATAGTTCCTATTCCCGAATTAAACAAACGGGGTTAAGCCCTCATGAACTAAACGAACAAGAATGAACACACGCGAATTAAACAAACGCGATTAAGTATAGGAACATAACATCACTGAAATGAATCAACACAACACTATACACTCCTGAATTAAACAAACAGAAATGTATAACATAGTATTGAAAAGGGAAAAGCATACAAAACAGGAATTACAATAACCTCAAGTATGGTGGAAATCAATTACAGTAGATTAATCTAGAAAATTAGTTCTCCATAAAGAAAACGAAACACACAGAAAAATGTAAAAACTATGGAGAAGCAAAAGTCTTTTCAATCTGCCCAGAACAACCTTTTATACTATTCATAATTTTAGCCCACTCGCGAGGCGAACCTTCTCTCGCGAGGCGAATGTTATGAAGAGTCAGCAACCTTTGGCATTCTCGCGAGGCGAAGAACGGCTCACGGGGCGAAGAATTGAAGAGTCTTCTTATTATGCCCGTTATGAACATCAGGGGCCAACCGTGATGCTTTCTGACTTCCATTATCGCGAGGCGAAGAAGTTATTCGCGAGGCGACCCCGAGAGCTTGCATATTTCTGGAACAGTCATCCTTCAGGGTCGCGAGGCGAGGTGCTGTTCGCGGGGCGAACCAGAGAGGATGACATTTTTACTGTTCTGCTGGCTTTCAGGTTCGCGAGGCGAGGAAACTCTCGCCAGGCGAATCCCCTGTTTTTTATTCCCTCAACTTCTACTTAACCTGAAAACAAAGAAATAGCTATAAGTGCATTATTTGACTCAAAACTGGCTAAATTAACCTAAAACTACTTTAGAGACTCAAAACCTTGCTTGAGGACAATCTAATCTAATTTGGGTGAAAATAGGATATAATTTGCACAAAACCCTGGTCATACTAGCCATAAAACTAGATGAGCCAGAGGCTTATCAATAAGCCTATGAAATTCGCCGCAAGAATCTTAGATTCTTGATAAGAACAATAGTTTGGCTCAACCAAGAACCAAAGAGAACAAAGTCTCATAAATTGATTTCAATCCAAATTCAACATCCTTTTTCTCAATTTTTTTATCTTCTTCTCCTTCTTTTCTCTCTTGCTCTCTTTTTTCTCTCATTCTTATTTGATCCTCACTAACTTGCTTTGGAGACAAAGGAGAAAGAATGACCTTTCGGTCTTGATACATGAAGGTAAACTTATTTGAGAACCCATCATGGATGGCCTTTTTATCATATTGCCAAGGCCTTCCCAACAACATATTTCTTGCCTCCATAGACACCACATCACAAAGTACACAATCTTCATACTTTCCAATTGAGAATGGAACCTCTACTTGTTTGTTCACAACCATTTCCCCAACCTCACTTAGCCATTGAAGCCTATATGGCCTTGGATGTGCCTTAGTAACAAGATTCAATTTGGACACCAATCTAGTGATTACAACATTGGCACAACTCCCACCATCAATGATTAGAGAACATACCTTTCCTTGAATTAGACATCTAGAATGAAAGATATTCTCCCTTTGTCTTGCTTCATGATCCTTCACTTGACTTCCCAAAAGCCTCCTCACCATGAGTAAATCACCATCTGGCATGAACACATCTTCTTCACTTTCCTCCCCACTTGAAGCCTCGGATTGTGATACCACTTCCCCATTCATGGACACCATGGTTCTCTTTGTTGGACATTGGGATGCTATGTGTCCATGGCCTAAGAATTTGAAACATTTTACATCACGGCTCCTAGAGTTTGTCTCCATGGGTTTCTTTCCTTGTATGTTGCTCACGGCCTCCTTGGTTGGTGCACCTTCCTTCTTTTCTTGTCCTTCCAATTTGAGGATGGAAATTTGGAAGATGAAGAAGCAGAATATTTAGACTTTCTCCTCTTAATTTGTTGCTCCACCTTAATGGCTTGTTGGACTAAATCTTCAAGCTCCACATAATGTTGTAACTCCACTATGTCTTGAATATCTTGATTCAAGCCATGTTGGAATCTTGCCATGGTAGCCTCCCTATCTTCTTGAAAATTTGACCCAATTAAGGCCAACTCCATCTCCTTGAAATATTCATCAACGCTTTTGGTCCCTTGGGTAAGCCTTTGTAATTTGTTGTTAATGTCCCTTTGATAATGATTTGGGACAAACCTCTTCCTCATGACAAATTTTATCTCCTCCCAAGTGTCTATGGGCTCTCCTCCATGTCTTCTCCTTTCTTGTTGTAATTGGTCCCACCACACAAGGGCATATTCCTTTAACTCAAGGGCAGCTACTTTCACCTTCTTGCTTTCATTGTATGAATTACAATCAAAGACTTGTTCTATTTTTAGCTCCCACTCCAAGTAAGCCTCCGGATCATTCTTCCCAATAAAGGGAGGAACTTTGATTTTGACCCCTTCAAGTCCTCTATCACGTCTCTCTCCCCTATGTCCTCCTCCTCTATGTCGTCCTCCTTTAGGCCTTCCTCTTTCACTATCATAGTCACTTGAATCATCACGGTGTAGGTTAGCAAGTTGTCTATCATAATTGGCTTGCATTTGCTCCAATTGTCTTTGAAGAGCTTGGACTTGATTGGCCATCCTAGCTTGAAGAGTGGCTGACCTTGGAGATAATGGTGGACTATCCTCATTGATGGCCATGATTTGAGTAGAAGAGTTTATGTGTTTCCTCACTGCACTCCCTCACTAGTTCACACAATGGATTTTTTTTTCACTCTTTTGGCATTTTCCACAGAAAAATGTATTTTGGACACTCTTGCCTTTTTCCACTCAATTGTCCTCCTTTAATTCTTAGAAGAGTCAAACACAAAAACCACACAAAAATCCAAAAAAATTCAAGTATAAAAAATCACAAAACTTATCAAGAAACAAAGGAAACAAAAGAAAGGCTAGAAAAGCAAAGCTTTAGAAATAAGGACAAAGGAAGAAGGGAAATATATAAATATTTTTTTTCAAGAACACAAATTGCTCAAATAGACTTTTCTCTTCCTTTTTTTTCGTTCAAGATTTCATGCACAATTTTTTTTCTTATAATTTGTGCAATATTTTTTTTTCAAACTTTGAAGAAGAGAATCACACTTGAAAACTTGTTTTTGAGCAAGAACAACAACCACCAAATTTCCCTTCACAAATAGAATCAAAGTGAAATTATTTTGTGTTTTTTTTGGGTTCAAAATAAGAAAGGTAGAAGAAGAAGAACAAAATTCTGACAACTCAACCAAAGCCTAAGCTCTGGTACCACTTGATATGATCCTAAAAAGGAGCATGTAAATTTTCGGATCTATCCTTGAGTGACAACCAAAGTTCAAAGAAGAAGAAGAAAATCAGCAAATAGGTGAAGGTAAGAGATGAGTATGGCACCACAATTCCAAGGAGAATTGATAAGCCAAGGTGAGGTTCGCCACAAGAATCTTGGATTCTTGATAAGAACAAGGGTGGTTCAACCAAGAACCAAAGAGAGACAATTCCCTCACAAATGGATTCAATCCAAAATGAACTCAAAGTTCCCATTCATCATGTTTGGGTATGTTACATATAGTATTTGTGGCTGCCAACATTTTGGTTTCCAAAAAGATACCATAACCCCCTTTATTACTCACTTAACTAAGCCACTAAATGGTGTATTAAAATGTTCTCTCTCCACCATTATGTGGCTGCTACACTTAACTTTAACTCTTAAACAAATTAAAAGTGTAACCCCACTATTTAAACAAAAACAATAAAATGACTAATAACTTAAAGGAGTTACTTGAGGCATGCAAGCCAAAAGATTCCTCCCAACTAAGCTACCAAACTCGTGTAAAACTAAAAACAATATTTGCACCATGATAGATGCCGAATCTGGTCAAGAGGCTTCAATTAGATTTGTAGACGATTTCCTTAGATTTCCAACGCACCAAAGAACGTATCAATTGGAGATATGTAGCTCAAGATACGACCAAAATAAGAATACGGGTTCATCACAAATGAAAATGAAATTTTCATCAAAAAATAATTTGGCCTTAAATTGGACATCATTCTTGGTTTGCATCATGATATGACAAGGCCTGCTGCAACTCTTTTTCAGGAATCAATTCCTGGTCATTTAACTTATCAGAAAAACCAGTTGCACTAATCTCTTGTTGAATGGAGTCCAACTTCATCTGAGCATCATCCACCATCTTGTGAACATCACCAAATGAATATTTAGTCCATATTTTAAAAGCCTGCTTCATAGCTTTCAGCTTCTGGCTAAGAGCAAACATAGGACATCCTACATAATCCTTGTTCCAAACCTCCTAAACAAGCTTCTTGCAATCCTTATGTGGAGACCACATGCCCATATATTTAAATGAAGTAGGGAACTGGAAGTTACCTCTTTCCATTACTGAGAGCAGAGGAAAATGATATGATTTGTTCCTGGTAAGAGTGCGACAGGAAGAGGAGGACCAGAAAGACAACCAAGCATCATTACAAAGGGACCTATCAAGCCTTTTTTTAGTGTGAGCTCCTCTTCTTCTGTTATTTGACCAAGTATACTCAGAACCTTTTGTTGGAAGATGAGTGAGACAATAGGTATCAGGCCACAACCTGAATTCATCACAAGATATTTGTAAAGGGCCTCTGCCATCTCTTTGCTCATGAGCACCAAGGACTGAATTATAGTCACCACTTAGGAACCAAGGACCTGAATTCTGCTGAACGAGAGAAGTCAGCTCATACCAAAGGTCTCTCCTCAGCACATGATTAGTTGCAGCATAGATACCAGAGACATAAATGATTTGTTGATCCCAAACCATTGAAAGAGTTATATCCTGTCTGGAAGATTGAACAATAGCAGAGTCTAAGTGCTCAGCACAAAAAGCCCAAAGATTGGGAGTCTGAGCACCTCTACTATTTAAGGCAACATGCTTTAACTTGAGGCTAGACCAGAAAGAGTTGTGAGGTTGATCTAAATCTATCCAAGGCTCAGCTAAAAACAACAAATCTGGCTTATGCTTTAAACACAAGTTTTTAACCATAAGCTTTGAATCCGGGTTTTCAAATCCTCTAACATTCCAATAAAGGATCTTCATTAAAAGGTTACTGATTGAGAACCAGCTCTTTGTGTAGTATTGTATTCAGTTCTAACAACAACTTTCTTCTTTTGTCTGAGATTTTGAAAGAACTTTTGTAAAAGAGCCATCTCCTGAGGAGTTATTCTGAGCATTGTTCTTCTAGACAGAATAAGTAGGATTTGAATCAGCAACATAATCCTCTTCATCACCCCAGAATTTGCCAGTGATCTTGTTGACCACCCTTAGATCATGTTCAATATTCTCATTAATAGTAGGGGGTAAGTGGATCTTGAGAACTTTGACCAGCATAACCTGAGTGAGGAATTACTGAATCACCTGAAAGGTTCACTGAAGGGGAGACATGAGATGTCTCACTCAAATGAGCATATGGAGATACATGAGATATGTCATCAACATTTGCCCTGTGCACTAAAGGCATATTTGGATTCAAATCCATATGCTGCTCTTCAGAGAGGTTATTTTGAAGCAATCCCAAAACTGGATTAATGACCTACTTAGAAGGAGCAACCTTTGTGGCATGAGGACATTCAGTGGGAATAACAATAGTTTCAATGCTAATAACAGTCTTATCCACTTTATCAAGAACATCATTGCCTTATTTGCCATCAATATTCTGATTTCCAACATTATCCTCTTGATTATTCCTGACTTCAGCCCTTGGACTATCACTCTGAGCCTCTTTATCCTGATTACCATCATCCGTAACCTGAATCCCATCACCAAGAACTTCCTCATGATTCTCTTGATTATCCACAACATTATCTACAGGGTTTGATTTAACCTTTGGAACATAAACCTTCCTTGGTTTCGACTCTTTGTTGGATTGCCTCCCATTCTCAACCCCATGGTCCAATCCTTGAACATTTTGGTACTTGCAAGAATCCAACGAATGACCAATAACATTGCAATGCTTGCAAAACGAAGGTAGCCTCTCATACTCAATCCTCACCAGGAAAGCAAAGTCCTTCCTCTCTACCATTATTTGGTTCCTGATCAGTCCCTTTAGATCTATATCAACTAGAACTCTAGCATAGTGACCAATGGATTTGTTTATTGTGGCATCATCCAAAGAAAGAGGAATGCCGATGCCTCTTCCAATAGCAAATAATATTTTTGGCCTCCAATATTCTTGAGGAAGGTCAAAAATTCTTATCCAACATTGCACATTAGTTTGTTTCACCCGATTAGGGTTAAAGGCTTGTGACCATGAAAATAGCCGCAAGGTTCCTGGGTGTAAGCTCCATGATCCCACAGACAAAACACGTCGCACATCCTCGATAGATGAGAATGAAAATTCGAAATAACCCTTGCCTATCGGGACCATCTTCCATTGTGATAATGGTTTCCATAATTTGGAAAGCTTGCTGCACAAGTCAGTGACTTTCAAAGGTTGATCACCCTTAGACAGGAGTAGACGGCTATGGAGATTTGTTTTAGATGCCTCTAAACCCGAGATGTACTCCTCTTCCGGGATGGTGACAACAAGAGCATCACCTTTCATGCATGGAACCAAGAGTTGACCAAGAGGGATATCACAAGCATTATTGAGAGCTTGAGTAAACGTCTTCTTATGAGGAGGGGACGGAGAAGAAGATGATTGGGGGGAATAAGAAGGTGAGTCGAAGGCAAGAAAACGCCATGGAACAATAAGGTTGACGTTAGCCATGATCATGCAAACCCTGGGCACAAGCAAAGAGAAAAACCCTAGCAGAGAGAAACCATTGCATTGCCACCCTAGCCATGATCATGCCTGAACAATATGACTGATTGCTACTGACCTGCTAGGAGATAATGTGCCAGAATAGAACTCACACTTTTTTAGACCAAAGTATTGACCAAAAATCTCACCATAATCTTTAAAGAAGTTCATTAAAACTCTAAAGTTCTTCTTTGTTCCTTTACAAACCACTAGAATATCATCAGCATAGAGGATGTGACTTGGAACTTGATATTCTATAGGGCCAGACATTGGAGCCAGGAGATTAGTATCAATAAGATAAGAGATCCCTCTACTCAGTACATCCCTAGCAAGGCAAAACAAAAGAGGTGAGAGCGGATCACCTTGCCTCACCCCTCTTCTATAAGAAATATAACCAACAGACCTACCATTAATAGCAAAGGACATCTTAGCAGATTCAAGGATAACTTTCACCCAAGAACTTAATTTTGGATCAAAGCCATATGCAGCAAGAACATTTAAAAGAAAGCTCCAATCTAGGGTGTCATATTCCTTTTCTACATCAAACTTTTATGCCAAATCCCCCCCCCCCCCCCAAAGGTTCTGGAATCCAACGGATTTGTAGCTTCAGATGCAATACATATACATTCATAAATGTGTCTCCCCGTAATAAAACCCATTTGTTGCTCAGAAACCACCTTAGGGGCTATGCTGGCCAACCTATCAGATAAAATCTTGGTAATGATTTTAAATTGGAAATTATCTAGAGCTATAGGCCTATAGTTCTCAATCCTATCAGCTCCAGCAAATTTAGGAATGAGGGAGACCAGGTTAGAGTTTATACCAGGTAATAACCAGCTTTGCTTGAAAAATTGTAACACTGATCTTACCACATCCTCACCAATAATACTCCAGTATGTTTGATAAAAAAAAACTCCACCAAAGCCATCAGGTCCAGGTGCAACCGAGGCATTCATGGGGAAGATGGAAGATTTGATCTTCTCCATAGAAAGGACGTGTTGATCAATTTGATGGCTGTCATCCAGAATCTGATCAGCATGCCTCAACACTGTCATTTGTTTAGACGAGCTTCTCATCTTTGAAATTTTGTGAAAATAAGTCATATTTCTATCACCATGGCAATACCAATCCACCTTAGCCTTCTGCTTTTAAAAAGACTCTTCATAGGAAATAGCTTTTAGAAGATCAATTTGAGCTTTCACTTCTGTTTCATGAAATTCATCTGAATAGCCTTTTGAGTTAATTTTAAGTTGAATAAGATCTACTGTAGCAATAGCCTTACTGGCATTCTCATGAACATTACCAAATACATATTTGTTCCACACTTTAAAGGCCACCTTTAGAGCTTTAAGCTTCTGAAATAGCACAAACATTGGGCAGCCAGCTACATCTTTGGACCATACCTCCTTAACAAGTCTCACACAATCTAGATGATCAATCCACATTTGTTGGAATCTAAAAGAAGAAGGGAATTTTCTAGCACCTTTATCCAGAATCAAAAGTAAAGGATAATGATCAGAGCACATCCTTGTAAGAGTACAACAAGAGGAGTTATCCCAATAGTTTAACCAAGCTTCATTGTAAATGGACCTGTCTAACCTCTTTTCAACATGCTGGCTACCAATTCTGTTATTTGTCCAAGCGAGGTCAGCCCCTTTAGTTTGAAGATGAATAAGGATATTAGCATTGGACCATAATCTGAAGTCATCACATGATATGCTTGAAGGAACACCACCACCTCTTTGCTCATGTGCTCCTAAAATCGCATTAAAATCACCAATGAAAATCCATGGACCCGGATGCTGGCTTTTCAAAATAGTTAAATCAGACCAAAGGTGCTTTCTGACCATGTAAGAAGTAGAAGCATAAATAGTTGAGATGAAAACAGTCTGATTGCCAAAGAGGATGGAAAAACTGCAGTATTGAGATGTAGAAGAAATAATTGTAGGAGACAAGGATCTTTCATAGATGCACCAAATATTAGGCAAAGAGGGTCTAGAGTTAAACATAAAAGGCTTCATGCCAAGCTGATTCCAATAAGAATTAGGGAGCTGGTCAATAGAAATCCATGGTTCTGCTATGAAAACAAAATCAAGCCTATTTGAAGTGCATAATTTTTTTAAAAACAGCCTAGAATTCTCACTACCTAGGCCTCTTATATTCTAGAAGAGGACCTTCACCAATTACACTTTGAGAGGGCACCCTTTTGCCGGGTGTTATAACCATCCACTTTGAGGGTTTGCTTCTTTTTTTTGCTTAAGCTTCTTTTTCTTAGATTTGGATTGAACTTCAGTGAACTCATCATCAACAGAGTTACTTATCAGACCTTCAGGAGACTTGGAAACTGATTCAATATCATCTGCAACAGTTTCAGCTTCATGTTTCTTACTCGTTCAATAATTAAATCCTTTCTTGGAAGAAAATATGCATCACCTTCCATAGCATCATTTATTTGTTTGTTTGTAATCAATCGGCATTCTTCTTTTTTCTCTTTTAATTTCATTATGATTTTCTACATAAAAAGGCGGTGCCGAATGTTTACTTTTTGAAGGCCTAATTAATCCTTTATCACACATCTGTTTAATATCTTCTACAAATTCATCTCTATGTTGTTTTGTGTAAATCATAGGTTTACTCTTTACTTCTTTAGTTGGATCTTTTAATTTTAATTTGACTAATTATGTGTTCTTGTTATTGATTTTTGGAACTAAAGGATTTTCACTACAAACTTTATCCAGTAATTCTTTAATATAAGCTGGAATTCTTCTTCCTGGTTTTAAATTAATTAGTACATGATGAATTTTTCGACAGACTTCTCTAACTAATTCGCCACGGTTTAGCTTGCTAAACTCTGGTTGTTTTTTAGAATAAAGACATTCTGAAAACTGGACAACGGGTATTTGAATTATTTATGTAAGTTTTTTTTTATTTCGAATATATGGTGTTTTTAAAGATATATAATCTAAGTATTGACAAAAGGGTGAATATAATCTTAAGAAATTATTTCTTATTATCATAGCTAGACCTGTTTCTTGTTGGTATATCGTAGGAACTATGAATAATTTGTTTTGTATTTTTAAAGATATTCTTTTTGCTATCCAAAGTAGAGGATGTATTGATCCATCTGCTATTTGTATTTTTAATGGTTTCTCTAGTTTATCCCATCTATCAAATAATGCCTTTGTTGCAAGACAAATGCTTGCTCCAGTATCTATATAGGCTTTGGTTTCTTTATTACTTTTTTCCACTATAATTCTTTCTAATATAGGTGCAATTTGGATTTTGTTTCTTCTTAAAATAATTCATTTTTCGAATATTCATATACAATTTCTTCGATATCAATTATTTCTTCTTCTAGTGGTTCTAGGTTATATATTCTATATACTTTCTTTATTAATTTTAGATTTTTCTT
Organism: Sophora flavescens; assembly: GCA_030762895.1. Classification (NCBI taxonomy): domain Eukaryota; kingdom Viridiplantae; phylum Streptophyta; class Magnoliopsida; order Fabales; family Fabaceae; genus Sophora; species Sophora flavescens. The sequence goes on from CM061066.1 coordinate 90,858,451, forward strand.
TAAAATCTTTTTCTTTCTTATGAGGACATTCGTTTGCATAATGACCTTTTACATTATATATCCAACTGTTAACGCTGGTTTTTGGTTGATGTCCAAAATCCCTTTGTTACAAATAATTAAAGATCAGGCGAGTGTGGGACGAACGAGTTATGCGGTAATCTCGTCAGGATGTTTGTATATATGTCTGCCAAGTATGAATTTGACAAATTAGTCAAGATACTGGCAGAGACTTGGGTTTGGTATTTTTGAAAATAAGTTTTAAGTTGAAAAGGAAAGTTAGTTTCTTAAACAGAAGTAACTTCCTGATTGCTTAATTATTTGTACGTGAAATGAAATGGAAATAACATTAATTTGAAAAGCAATTTGTGTAAAACATGGTTAAATGACTTCTAAAATAAAATAACTTAAATAAAGAATATAAAAGAAGATGCTGAAAGTAATGAAGAATATGTAATAGAGAATATGAAAGAAATGTTGAAAGCAATGAAGAATAAGTAAAGGACTTAAATAAAGAACGTGAAAGAAAATGCTGAAAGTAAATAAACCAGTATTTAAGGAACGAGCAAAGAATTTAGAAGGATAAAACCAATACTGTATTGTAAATTGAACTTAAAATGAAAATGATGGAGGAAATACTTGAGTTTAATCCGTCAATCTGCTGTGTGATCGAGATATGTAGGATGTATATCAAGTAACCTCCTCTATTACATCGTGATTACTAGTATTTATAGGCAAGTAAAGTAACTACTTAGAAATAACTCCCTATCTAAAAGACTGCCACGTGTCTTTTGGCAGTTCTCTTAAGTTTTATATTAAAACTGTTTGTCAAACAACTCTGATAACTGTTTAATTTCTTGAACCGCTCCGTGTCAACTTGATTGTCTTCGACGGTTTGGCTGTTTGACGGTTTATCTTGCTGATGCCCGGTCAGCCTAAAGGACTTAGCCGTTTCCACATTTCTGGCACGTTTGACAACTCTTCTAAGCACTTTGTAAAAGAACTGGGTTTTCAATTTATCCTTTCTGTCGGCCAGTATATTCTTGTCGGCTAAATATAATACTTAAGAAATATCATTCATCATTTTGATTCCTTTGTTAACCAGTTAAATGCATCCGTCAATAATCAGAAATCTCCACTCTTGACAGATGCGTTCTAATTTCCATTCTTGACGGCTCTGCTTATCTGACATGTTAATTGAAGAATCTTCTTGTCAGCTCCACACCTGTCACTTCTCAGTCTTCTGAGTTCGACGTTCTTCCGTCATCTTGTCGGATTTATTTCTGTAAAGAATTTGAAATTCTGCCGCTAACACCAACATACACATTTCTTTTTACCCTTTGGGCAATATTTCCTTGATGTTTGCCGCCTTCTAAAATATTTTTTCATCCTATTTTTATATGTTTTTTTCTTTGTATAAATTTTTCTTAATTTAGTTCTTCTCTTTTTACATTTTCTATTTTTTATTGGTAGATTACAACCATAATTTCCTGGTTGCTCAAGTTTCGGTATATCACAACAAATTACATTTCTTCCATTATTTAGTTACTTTTTTGTTTCTCTGTTTAAACATTGTTCTCTTAATTCATGACATAGAACTTGAATAATTCCTCCTATTGTGTTAGCAGCTTCTCTTGGTCGTATCTGCCAAATAGTTCTTATTTTGAAGCTAAGTGAATATGGTAATTTGTCTATAAAACATCCATATATATTTCTTTTGAATCTGTATTTAATTGGTAATAATATTTTTGATATTCACAAATAAAGCTCTCTACTTCACACATATTACATATTTGTATTCCATTTAGGTGTGCTTTAGCCCTTTGGTGTAGGTATCTACTTGTTTCCTCTCTATGTTCAAGGATATTATACCCTATGAATTCTTGATAGATTAAATTCATGACTAATCTAGCAAATTCTTGATTATTTCCTACAGATCTTGCATATTGCTGCCAACTTTCATTACTTATTCCATTTAGAAATTTTTGTACATTTCCTGTTGTTTTATAAATTAATAAATTTTTAACATCCATTAGATTCAGGCTACTAAATTTCTCACTGTTGCAATTAGTAATGTTATGTCATTAGTCCATTGCAAAAGTAGTTCCTCCTTATTTTTGCACAATCAATATTTAGTATATTTCCTGTTCGTATTGTTTCATAATGATGTTTATATTCTTCTTTAATTTTAGTCCACCTGTTACTTTTTCTTGCATATCCTTTATTATGCATCGTCTCTTGTTCATATTTATCCCAAGATTTTTCTAGGTTATTCCAATTTTCTTTTAAGTCTTGAATTACTTCTTTCTCCTTTTTCCATACGTATTTCATCATAGTTTGACCTGGTGTCTGAAGAACTATAATTTAATATTACTTCTTCATTTTCTTCTTTGTTTGTTTCAACTTGTTCTACTTTTTGTATTTGATTATTTTCATCTTCAATTATTTTTAGCTGTTCCAATAATTGTTGAATTTCTTCTATATCGTTTGATTTCTTTATTGTTTCCATATATTCATCTTTTATCCTCTCCATGAAGTTACTGGAACTAATAATTTTGACGGTTCAAGATTTAATTGTTCAAGATTAGGTTTTTGTTTTACTATACTTTTTTCCTATTTCTTTTGATACTAATAATTCTTCTAATTCTCTTTTTGTTATACATTTATTATTTTCTTCTTCTTCTAGAAGTTTTTCTAATTGTAAAAGGACTTCTTTTATTCTTTTAATATTACCATTTTCATCTATTTCTTTTCCTTTACTTATATTGTGTAAAATCTCTTTTATATTATTTATTTCATTTTAACTTTTTTGTATTCTAGTACAAGTGTAATTTGCAATTTTGTTAGTATTTTATATTAATAGAATAATATTCTTATTAGTTTCTTCTATTAATTTTTCTATCCCATCAAATTTACTGCCAACTCTTCTGATAATCCCATTATTTTTATTTTATTTATTATTATATTTGTCTTAGATATTATTTTTTCTTATTGGATCACATGTGGGGACCAAAAGGGTCTGGTACCCTTATATTTTGTATGGGTTCCTTAGAAAACCCTATAAATTAAGGGAGGTGTAATGGTGTATATGATTGAGATTTTGAAGGATTATTTTGACCTTAAAAAATCTTATGGATTTTAAAAGACTATGTAGGAATGTAATGACTTTTAAGACTTTTTTTAAAGATTATTATAATCAGGATTCCAATGTTTGGATTTTAAAGGATTTATATCACAAGACTTTATAAGATTTAAATGGACTATATAGATTTATTAGATTTGAATGAAATTTATAAGATTTGAAAGGAATATGTGATTTTTTAGCAAATATTCAAGGATACAAAAGTCAAAGAAAAATTTGTTCAAAAAAAAAGTCAATGGAAAAGATAACAAAGAAATGAATAATTTTTAATTAAAAAATGTAAAATCCAACACAAATTTTCTAATATTTTAAAAGCCTATTCTATGTAGCTTTATGTCCTCCTAAGTAGCATTTATCCCCATATCTAAAGCTATGCTAGCCTTCCACGTGTTAGCATCTTAACGTTCCTTCTCTTGGGTTTGAACAATATAAGGTTCCAAATTATTGTCTTCATTAGCTGGTAATACTGAAGATGAAGATTCGTCTATTGGATCAATTGAAAATTCACCAAGAACGACATTCTTTACAAAGGAAGTTATATAGTGCTACACATGTTAACACAAGCTTTGCTTGTTTCTTAAATAGAAATGGAGGCGTTGGCTTAAAATTGGGTTCTACTGTTTTTTAAATAAATAAATTATATATATATATATATTTATATTTATATATACACACGGTGCTTGTACAGCGCCTTCAACCCATTCACATAGAATGATATATTACTATTTGTCAAAAAAAGAGAATGATATATTACTAACATCAAATATACCGTGCAGGTTGCAAAAAAGTGTATGTTTTCTTCTTGTAAAAAATATAGATGAGTGTACGTTATATATATATATATATATATATATATATATATATATATATATATATATATACACACACACACGGTGCCTGTACAATGCCTTCAACCCATTCACATAGAATGATATATTGCTATTTGTCAAAAAAAGAGAATGATATATTACTAACATCAAATATACCGTGCAGGTTGCAAAAAAGTGTATGTTTTCTTCTTGCAAAAAATACAGATGAGTGTACGTTTTCTTATACCACAAGCATCAAAGCAAAGCAAAAAATTGAAAGAAAAGAGTTGCACAGGAAGAGTACATATTGCAAGAAGAGTAAAATACCTTCAAAGAACAGTAAACGGCTGAGAGGAGAAATCAGGGAGAGAAGGAATGAGGGAATAAAAAGTCTCTGACGGGTTTGGGTGAGATTTTGGAATAGGTTTGCTATTTATATATTTCACCAAAAAGTCACTCAAAATTCATTATCCTAAAGAATCCACCGAAATTAGCAAAATTTTGAATACCATAAAATTTTTAGTAACTTATAAAATGTCTTGATTGAATTCCAGTGGATTTGAAATCCTTAAAAAAATCATAATAATCCTGATTGAATGCCACATGACTTATTTTTATTATACAAAAGTCTTAATTGTATACCACAAGATTCTTTTATCATAAAAAATCCATTAAAATCCTTTGAAATCTCAATGCAATACACCCCCTTGATGTCATTCGTATATTTTTATAGACAAAACCAGATTAATCTCTTAAATTATGTTTTAAAAAAACATTTAAAATTGGTTTCTTAAGATTTTTTATCCTCAAAGGTATTACTCTTGGGTACTCATATAATTTTTTGAGTAATTTTTATCCTGTCTTGGTGGCCCAATCAAATGGTGTCAGCTCAATTAAAAGATATTATGTCATTGCTACCTTGGATAGACTTTTTTGTTTATATAAAGTCCTCATTCAACCATTGTTTTTATCTTTTTAGTCCAGAGGGACTTTGTTGCAACAGTAAACACTAGTGGAAAATATACATTAGACGGTAAAGGTTTACGTTAGTTAACCAAAAGCTAGACGTTAAAAAGGGGGCGGTGGCAGTTTTGTAAATATCAGACTTCATTAATTCAATTTTAACGTCAGTTGTTTTAAGGACTGGCGTTAAAAGAAAAGTGACTCACTTTTAACGTCAGTTCAATAAACAACTGACGTTAACAGTGAGCGTTTTAACGTCAGTTAGATAAAAGTGAGTCACTTCACTTTTAACGTCAGTCCTTACATCAACAGATGTTAAAGGTTATTTTAATAATTTTTTTATCTAGTATACGTACCCTTCCGCATTGCCTTCCTCAAAGTTTCAGTTTCACAATTGCTTTGATGTTTTGTGTTTCTGTTTTGAAAACTAAAATATATGTGCGAAGTATAAGTTGAATCAACAACCCAAACCGGATCTCATTCATGAAGTGTAATACAAAATGATACAGAATATTGAAAGGGTTTTAAATCCTATAAAAAGTTACATTGAAAGGGTTTAAAATCCTAAACATTAAAGCTACATCCCATCAGAGAGTTTTATGAAATATGCCAAATGAAAACTATACTCCGAAGGGTGCACTCGATCTATTTTAGCAATGGTCTTGGAACAGTCACTTGCATCCTTTAAGACCTCAGAAAACTGGGGGGCATGAGAGATCTCAAGAGAGACAAAAACAGGTGCACTAGATCTGTTTCAAGCAAAGGCAGTGGTTCTAGAGACTTCCAGGACGGTCACTTGCTGCCAAAGCTGAGGTTTTGGAACTGTGACGCCCGAGCACCTGATTTGCCCTCCAGCAGCTGATTCTCCGGAAGGATGATAAGGTGAGCAACTCACATTACGTGGTTTACACAAGCTTATCACCCATGTTACGTGATTTACACAACCTCAGAAGTTGTTTGACCATTAAGACAAACATCTTTGAGTCTAGGAATAGGAAGAAAGAGTGATGAAGTTAATCTCCATGGCAGAGCCATATTGTGAAGCCGAAAATTAAAAGGATGGAAGGAAGCTATTTATAGGAGCAGGGGATGAAGTTACTAAGCTATTTTGATTTTCTTCAAAACTTATCTATAAACTTAATGCTCACTAAGAGGATTAAGTTACAAGGTGCATGGGTAAGTAGCACAGTAGTCAAAGGAATGAATGTTTTTGTAGATATCTATACACTTTTAACGTCAGTTGTTTAAAAAAACTGACGTTAAAAGTGTTTTTAAAATAAAAAATATTTATTGTTAACGTCAGTTTTTTATACAACTGACGTTAAAAGTGTAATTTTTACTTCAGTTAAATAAATAGCTGACGTAAATAATCCTATATATTATAAACGTGCAGAATGATTGGAAATAATGTAATTAATATACGGGAACTTGGCAGTCATAAATTAAGTTGACGTTAAAAATGAGGTGGTGGCAGTTTGTAAATATTAAATCACTATTTATGTCAGTTCTATAAATAACCGACGTAAATAATTATGAAACTCATTTCATTGGTTGTCATGTCCCTGTTGTCCCTCTTAACGTAGATCACTCCATATAGTGCAGTTTATTTCTAAACCTTTTTTTTAAACAAGTTTATTTTTAATTTTTATTAATTAGCTTGAATTAGTAAACAAATTCTTGTGTAAATTAAAATAAATAAACACTTAACATAAAACAAGTTATATGTATAATCAAATCGTATCTCATTAAAGCGATTCATAAGTTAAAATTACATGATTAAAAGATAAAAAATTTCTGCAACATAGCCCTAAAATATAAAAAAGTTTCTGCTTCAACATCATTTTCTTCTCAGTCCTGTCATCAGAAACTCCAATGGATGCATCACCTCCCTCACTTGAATTCCATGATGCAAAGTAAATCCTCAGTCATTAGCAGCTAAAGCAAAGTGAAATGGATCTTTGCATCTTTCTTCTTCACTGGAATTCCTTGATGCATCATCTTGAATCCACAGTCACTTGCTTCCAAAGCAAAGTGAAAGGGATGACGGGGATGAAATAAAGTGAGAGAATCACATTACGTGATTCACCCAACCTTACCATCCATGTTATGTGATTTACACAACCTCAGAAGTTGTTTGACCATTAAGACAAAGATCTTTGAGTCTAGGCATAGGAAGAAAGAGTGATGAAGTTAATCTCCATGGCAGAGCCATATTGTGAAGCAGAAAAAATTAAAAGGTTAGAAGGAAGCTATTTATAGAAGCAGGGGATGAAGTTACTAAGCTATTCTGATTTTCTTGAAAACTTATGTAAAAACTTAATGCTCATTAAGAGGATTAGGTTACAAGGTGAATGGGTAAGTAGCACAGTAGTCAAAGGAATGAATTTTTTCCAGAAACTAATAAACTTTTAACGGCCGTTGTGTAATACAACTGACGTTAGAAGTGAGTGTTTTTAACGTCAGTTTCTTAAGACAACTGACGTTAAATATATGACCTTTAACGTCAGTTTTTACTAACAACTGACGTAAAATGTTGTTTTATTTTGATATTAACGTTTACACCCGCGCGCCTTCTGCACTTCTCTGTATGTCTCTTTTCTCTTTTCATCACGCTCAATCCTCACTCTCACTCTCACTCTGCCCTAATCGCGAGCTCATCTCCACCGCAACCACCGCGAGGGCTTCTTCGTCACCACCGTGAGGTACACTCTTAACCCCTAACTCTGTCTTTCCCGCTCATTCTTTGCAATAACTTGACATCTCTCTTTCCCCTTCCCGCGCACTAACTCTCCATGTCCCTCTGCTCTTAGTAACCACATAGAACGTTGGCCACCACTCGAGCTTCCCACCCACCACCACGCGAGCGCCTATTTCTGGTGAGTCTTTAGGGCACATTTTTTTATTTTTGGTTTTGAGTGTATGTTGAAAATGTAGTCTCAGTAGTTGAAACTTGAAACTGTGAGTTTGAGTTGTTTGGAATGTCTCTATTTTTGGTTTTGAGTGTATGTTGAAACTGTAGTCTCAGTAGTTGAAACTTGAAACCGTGAGTTTGAGTTGTTTGGAATGTCTCTATTTTTGGTTTTGAGTGCATGTTGCTCTGCTGGTTGATCTGTCACGGCCGTGATGCTCATCACGGCTATTTTGTGACCAGTTCTGCCCTTGAGGGTCTGGTTCAGTTGGCACGTTACGGCCGTGATGGACATCATGGCCAGGCCGTGACCAGTGCTTGTCAATCTTCAAAAACTATAGTTTTTAATCTCCCGTATTGTCCTTATATTGGATAGATGTTTTGTATATCTACAGGACCTATCTAGTTATTTTTATTTATACTTCTGTATTTATTTTGAGTTATAACCTATGTTAATACATATATATTGTTTCTGAACAGGCATACATATGGATCAATCGGATAGCCCACATGCACGGGAGGACACTGTAGGGGCTTCGCAGGACCCGATCACGCCTACGCCTGATTCTAGCGTAAGTTATTATGTTATATACTATCTTTAGTCCTTCTTTTTAATGTAAGTTTATAATGTTACAACCCTCTATTTTATCATTTTTTTTGTCCATACAGACATCACAGGCTCATAGGAAATGGGGTAGAGGAGCCACCTCGTTGAAGAAACTAGAGAAGGACAGGCAAAGCGGACAGAAGCTTGAGGTGTCCTTCGATGCTAATCTAAATTCCCAGGGACCCCGTGCTAAAGAATTTAATAAGTGGGTGTTTCTACAAGCGAAGCAGCACGTAAGCATCAACTACAACCACTGGAATGACGTTGCACAGAACGTTAAGGATCAGATTTCAGAGGATATCACGGTATTTTACCTTTACATTCATTTGATTTACATTATTAGATAATTATCCGAGTTATAATCCATCCAGTTGTTATCTATTTAATGTGTAGGTAGCTTGGATTGTGCCAAATGACGAGGATCATCGTCATAAATGTATGAAAATGGCATCAAAGCGTTGGAATGGGTTCAAGCATGATCTTACCAGGTACTATGTATTTGGGAAGAAGCGGCTTGATAAAATGCTCTCGGATTATCCCTGGATTGATCAGGATACTTGGGATATGTTTGCCAGGAGTCGACAGGATGGAGAATTTCAGGTTGGTTGATTAAGTTAATTTTGTATGCTTATTATAGATCATTTAACTGTATTTAATTATGTGTTTTTGTTTGAATAGGCTAAGGCAAATAAGGGTCGGCAGAATCAGGCGAAGAACGTCCACCGCCACACCATGTCTTAGGGTGGGTACCAGACTCGGATCGAGCAGATGATGACGGATAGGCTGAGGGCGAAGCAGGAAGAGCACTCTTCTAGGATTGAAAGAGGAGAGGTGCCTGAGGTCACACCATTAAGTCCTCCGTCGGACATCGACCACGAGGATGTCTGGTTAGCCGGCCGCATGACAAAGACGGGATCTTTTAAAGTTGATGCCACTCGCGAAGTGGCAGATAAGATTGTAAGTAAATAATTAACTTGATTTCAATTGATATTTGTATAGATACTTGCAACACTTTTCACTTGCTTTTTTCATTTTTTTTCATTGTAGATGGATCTTAAAGCACAATCCTCCCAGGGCGCATTTGTCCCTTCTGGACGGCGGGACGTCTTGATGACTGCTCTAGGCAAGAAAGACCATCTTGGTCGGGTTCTCGGTGTTCCTGGGAACGTGACCATCAAATGTGAGCATCTGATGCAAGACTTAATATCCAACCCAGAATTCAAGCAGGGGCTTTCCAGAGAGCTTTCCTCCGTCGGTACATCCCAGGACACCGCAGGGCATGCCAACCCTTCACATGTGAGCACAAAAGAGAGTTTTAGTAGGGCACATGTGGAGGACGATGAGTTGGCAGCTAGGGAGCGGGAGTTCGAAATCCAACGCCATGAGCATGAGTTGGAAATGAAAAGGCGTGAGCTTGAGTTGGACTCCAAACGACATGAGCTCGAAATGTTAACAAAGGTATGTATTCATTATTAATGTCCAAATTAGTCAAATAATTACTTGTGTTTTTTTTAATTATCAAAAACTTATCTATTTTATTTTTCCTAAACTGAAGGCCAAGTCGACGTCGGTGTCGCTGTCACCTATCACTCGTTTGTTCTCACTTGGTGAGGATTATGCGTTTGAGATTTTTGAATGTCCATTGGAGCACGATGGATGGGTGGCACGCCCAGATCAACGGAGGGTATTTACCTTCTGTGGTGACGATCTCGGGAACGCCTGCAGAAATAACGTCTGGATGAACAGCGATGTTTTCAGTCTCTGGTGCACGTAAGTTAATTTTAATTTTATAGCTTATTTATTTTTGGTATTTTTCCATTTAATAATTTATTTTAAATTCAATATATATATTATGTAATTAACATCCACACCTTTTCATATCTTAGGTATCTCCATCGTCTTCAACTTGATAAGGGCGTTGCATCAGTTTACGGTTTCTTAGATCCGTCAATCCTTCTGCCCGATTTATTTGCTGGCGATGCATTGAGTAAATACTTAGGGAACTTGTTGGGAGACAATCCGAAAGAATTATATCTGGCTCCCTACTGTATGAAAAGCCATTGGCAGTTGTTCGTACTTCACCCGTCTAGGCATACTGTCATATTCTTCTGCTCTCTCCACCAAGATCCGCCACCGAAGGTGGTGGAAGCTGTAAATAAGTAAGTAACTAATCTTAAATTTAATAGTTTTAATATCAGTTGTTTTTAGTTTGTTACACACATGATATATGAATTTGTTAATTGATCGACATGATTATTTGTTTATGATAGCGCGCTGAAGGTGAGTAGCATAAGTTGCGCCAACGGGAGAAGTAGGACTTCTAAGGCTAAAGCAAATCCTGTATGGAACATCCTCAAGGTTTGGTAGTTTATTTATCAAATAATTAATATTATAATTACTAATTTATATGTATATTCAACTGACGTTGAAATTAATTTTGTTGGTAGTCTCGATTTCAAATTGACGGGTGGTCGTGCGGCTATTATGTGATGCTTCATTTGCTGAACATAGTCTCCGCATCTATTACGGATGGATGGAATGAGGTAATATTTAAACAACTTGTTAAATTATATATTATAGTTTTGAAGATAACTTGCATTGATGTTATTGTTATTATTTGAACATGTCTAGGCATTTATCGACCAATCGCCTATTCAAGAAGATGAGTTAAGAGACTTGAGGATGCGCTTCGCTGAATTCTTCTTCAAGTATGCGGCTGAAAAAGGAATTGACTGGACACCTCCGCAATACTTAGATAAATAGTTTTTTTTTAGACTTTAGAAACTAATTAATAACATGTATATATATATCCTTAGATTGGTAATTTTGTTTTTTAGACATTGGAACTAAAATTTATTTATATATACACATAGGTTTTGGTTTTAAGTCCCCCCATTGTTCCATTTTTCCTTTGCAATTTTGTAATGTGTGTGATATTCTGTGTTACTGGGATATTTACTAAATGCAGGGATAGTTGAGGGGAGTGATATTTTAAAACTGAATTAATAAAAAAACCTATTAACGTCAGTTGTATCAAACAACCGACGTTAATAGTATTTTATAAAATATACAGTACATTATTAACGTCAATTGTTTATTACAACTGATGTTAAAATTAAACCTTTAACGTCAGTTCTTTATAACAACTGACGTTAGTTTTAACAAAATTAACGTCCGTTGTCTTAAAGAACTGATGTTAATAGTTTTATGTTTAACGTCAGTTGTTTAAAAAACTGACGTTAATTTTTACAAAATTAACGTCAGTTTTGTTAAAGAACTGACGTTAATAGTTTTATATTTAACGTCAGTTCTCAATTGACGTTAAAATATTAACTATTAACGTCAGCTGTATTTACGTTAGTCAGTATTCTGACGTAAAAAATCAATTTTAACTGACGTAAAAAGCACTTATTGCACTAGTGAAAATTTTAATGTTGTCTTAATTTTTATTTTTTATTTTTTATTTTTAAATCTAGATGTACCATTTTACAAAATAAAAAATTTAAACATTGGATGTCTCTTTATGGGATTGTTCATCTCCACCCTCATCTACAATCTACCATCTCCTTCGCATACTGTAATGTCTTACATTAGTGATTATAATCCAATACAAGACATCTACATAAATTGATAAAGATAGTCTTAACACAATGGTCAAACATGACCTTACAAATCTCCAAAACATTAGATAAGTAAGTTTGTAAATCTTAAAGAAATACATAATAAATCTTGGTCTTCATTAAAACAGTTCATGAGGCCAAAAGATACATAATAAAGGTTCCAAATTAACATGTGGACTCAAAGGGTAATTCCTTTGATACTCCAAAATCCTTCGTGGAACCTAAACCTGCTTATCTGAAACAATAGGGAGCCTAGTGAGAAAGATAATTCTCAGTGAGCTTTTGCTTCATGCAAGAACGTATGAAAAAAAAATCAATATCTATTATACAATTGAAAATGAATATGAGCATGTGCATTTTAAACATAAAACATTCACTAGGTAACTTCAAGTGTGAGGGACTTTAAGTACTGTAATTTAAAAGATTTTGATATGGCAGTCAGAGCTCTATGACAACAATCAGGCATCCCTTAATTGCTAGTACCATATCCTAGCCTTCAAGAAAATGAAGGACTTACGAAAAACATATCTCACCCACAATTGCTAATATGGCCTTAATGGCTAGATTATGTTTCGAAACATATGTCTCTCAAAAAATAAACCATTTTAGATTTTTAATGCCATGCTATAATTCATTTTCTCATAAATCATATCAAATCACAAAAAAAAAAAAAAAAACTCAATTCATCATTTATCTAGCATCCTTCAATTACAATTATCAAAACTATTACAATTTGGAAGGAAATTCCTAAGGTTTCCATTCACCATTTAATTAACAGCCCAAAACCTCCAACCATTCACAATTAGGAACTAATAAAGAATCAACAAGAACTGAACATATCACTAAAACATGGATAACAATTTTGAAAACATCCATAAACCAAATTCATACAATTCAAAGGATTATCCTATTAAAAATCTGTGCGCAGAAATTTTCAACAATTTACAACACAAATTTCTACACCAAACTGAATCAAGTTTCAAAATTTCAAAGCCTATATTGTCATAATTTTTGTCTATTTTATAATGACACAGGAATCAACTCAATCCAACATTATTACAAATTACTACAATTTAAAAATCGCGACAGTATCAATAGAGAATTTCCAACATCAATAGCAACTTGCATGTCGTTTTTCTCCCTCAATACTTAATGAAATTGGACCATTGAAGAGCTCATTTCGAAGGGAATTGAGCTTAGTTTCCAAAGGTACAAGAATCACTTCGAAACAAGCTTTGTGGAGGAAGTTATAGATGAAATACTGACAGAGGTGCTTAATGGTTTGAGAGATTTTTACAGCATCTTTATCAATTTTTCATCAAAATCAACCCCTATTCAACATGCAACCAAAAACCAATTGTTCAAAATCATTTATGAGTTCAAAATGAGCATTTTACAGAAATAATTGAAACATTTAGCAAGAAATTGGGATTTATGTTTACCCAATGTTACAAACAACAAAACTCACCTAAAGAAGATAAAGATGAAAGAAACCCTGAGCTTTTCCCCTTTCTTCTTCTTCTTCTACTCCTCCTCCTCCTCCTCAAGCATGGTGCATAACCTTCAACAACTACTTCTTGATGCTTTGGTCCCAGTTCCATGGTTTTCTCTATTCTCCACTTTCTTCTTTTCCCTCCTCTCTTCTTTCTCTCCTTCTCATTTCTTCCTTCTTCCTCTTCTATTTTCTAATCTACCACTCCCCTTCCCCCATTTTATTTATTTCTTTTCTTTATTTTATTCATTATTTCCATTTTCATTTTTTAACCATGACACATATATAATATATCTAACTATATATATACATATATAGATATAAGCTTTATCAAAATTACAATTAAGCCACTCACTAACCTTATTAACATATTTACCCCTTTTATTACTATCTTATAATAAAATATTTCTTATACAGCTAATGTTAGTTATCCTTAATCAATTAAATTTCTCTTAATAAATTAAATATTTTATTCAATTTATTTAACTATATCATCACTTAGTATTCGAAATTTGGGATGTTACACATCCAACCTACCAGTCCAGATCTGAAATCCCGCCTGAATCATCAACCACCACAAAGACGTCATCCATGCCTTGCCCACGAAACGATCAGCCACAGCACAAGCCAGTCATAGAACCATCACATTCCCGTAACCTAAACCACCATCGAAACTCACAGAAATTCCAGTCACAATACATCACAGCCTCAAAGAGAAGCATAAAGGAGAACCTTGCGAGACACAAGAAGCTGTTGCCTTAAGCCACGAGCTACGCCATGGTCTTTGAGGCAGATGTTGAAAGGTCTGATCTTTTGTCATGGAATGGTTAGATCTTGCGGTGAAAAGCTTTGATCTTGCAGGGAGGGATGGTTCCGGTGGCGGGGGTACTAGAACGCCTATAGGCGGAGAACCACAAATAGAAGCTATAGAAGAAATCAGAAAGGTTAGGGAAGGAAGTGTACATGGTAGATGATGATGATAGATGAAGGTGGAGATGAACAGTTCATGATTAAGTTTTTTATTTTGTAAAATGGTACATCTAGATTTAAAAATAAAAAAGAAAAATTAAGAGAACATTAAAATTTTAGTTTTGCAACAAGGTCTCTCTGGACCAAAAGATGAAAACAATAGTTGAATAGGGTCTTTCTCTAAAAAAGAAAGTTTATCCAAGGTGACAATGACATGATATCTTTTAATTGAGCTGGCACCTTTTGATTGGGCCACCTAAACTGGGCAAAAGTTACCCCAAAAATTGCCTAGGTGCCCAAGAATTCACCAAAATCAAATTGGTCACTTTAATTTTCTTTATATATCTCAATGCCAAATTTCACCCAATTCCGTTAGTGACTTCATACTTGTCCGTTAACATTGCTACCTGATAGTTAATGGGTTGTTGACATGGCTCTGAGTCACCTTCTTCCCCTTTAAAGGGAAGGGAAGCTAGGGTTCATGGTTTTTAAGCTTCTTCATTATTAGAAATGGCTTCAACAATGACGTTTTGAGGCACAATCACTCCTACAAATTCTGCAATACCCCCCTCTCTTGTCTCTCTTGTTGCATAATGAGAAAGATGACCTGACCTTTTTGTCCAAAATGGTGTAATGACAATACAAAAAAGAGTTGTGACTATAACATCCTTGAAACGAGAAATTAGACAAATGCTGGAATATTTGGATTTTTGGAGTCAAGGGGGCAGCAATTCCCGACTGAAATTGTTCTCCCTCGCCCATTTTATTTTTTATATAAAACTCCATCACCCATCTTTCTCTTTGTTGCTATAAACTAAAAAAGAAGAACAAAACAATCCTGAATGCTTGGAAACTATAGTTTTGGGGGGGGGGGGGATCTAGGGTTTTACCGATAGAAGAAGATAATGAAATAACCAAAGTTAACACAAGAATGGGGGTTGAATTGTGTTTACCAACTATTTCAACTACTTTAAAAATGTTTTCACGGGCACATCAAGCAATAAGCAAGAAAGTAAATATCAGACGATTGACACGTATGATTCAGAAGCAACATACACTCAAGCAGAGAAGACTAAATAAAGATTGGATATTCACAATTTAAATCCTCGGGTTAAAAGTTAAAACGGATAAACTCTTAAATAAAGTAAAGAGATTGGGGAAAGGAATATCACTCAAGAGATTTATGCTAGTTCACCCTAAATTCAACAAGGCTACGTCCAGTTCTTGGCAGCGCCAAGTATTTCATCAGATTATAGTACAAGTAATATTTTCACACCTAGCCTCTCCAGGCTCAACAACTAGGAGGGTAAAAGAGTTTGTGTATTTAATACAGCTTTTGCAAGTAACACTCAAAGATTGAAATAAATATGGGAATGAAAGACTGCGTATTAATATCAAATGATTGAAGAGATAATCAGTGAAGGAATGAAGAAGTTAATGAGCATAGTAAATGCTTCTTTGAATATGTACATAATCTCTTTCTTCATCTTCATGGGTTGCTCTATTTAAAGACTTCAATCAATTAATCCGTTAGAGACAACTTCAGAAAGTAATCCCCTTTAACTTGAACTTATGCGACACCATTAATGCCAAAGAGTCATTCTGAGTAGTCATTAAATGCTTGGGGACGTTGGACTTTGACATATGTGACCAAGAGTATACTTTAGTTATGAAGCATTGTTGTATCAGAGGTGCAACACTTGCAGCAGAGAAATTTTCCATTTTAGTGCAACACTCAGTTTACCTTTTGGGAAGTGCTTTTGTTTTGAACTTTTAATAGTGAAAAGCAGCTGACTTGGTTCAAAGGTAGTGTTTATTTCTTGGACTCAGTGTTTTAACAACCGAACCGGACCTGCCGGTTCAACCGGTTGAATCGGGAACCAACTGTGTCTACGTTTCAGTTTGGGTAGGAAAACTGGTGGTCTGAAAGAACCGGGAAAAAACCGTTCGAACCACTCGAATCGATAAAAATCGAATGACCCGGTGAATCAGATCTAGTTATTAAAAACCGCCCAATTACTGTAAAAACCATTTCTGACTGGTGTGTCCTTGAATCCTCCATTGTCCGTCGCGCCTCGCTCAAGTCGCCGTCGTACCGCTCCGTCATGGCTGCGTATTTCTTCCTTTGTTCAGTGTAGGCTCTCACCTCTTTTCTCAAAATGCAGTACATAGAAGAAATAGTACATTAACATAGAGATAACAAAGATAGATGAAAATTTTGAGATCTTTAAGCCATTGAGGACTAGATCTGGCTTTGCTGTGTCGTTATATACTTGTATTATGTTCTTGAAGACAAATATTTTTTTGGAACATGAATACATAGGTAAAAGGGTGGACGATGGTGTGGCAGTTGAGGACTCACTATAAAATCAGTCAAAATAGTGACTGAAATTTAGCGATCAATTCAATCGGTGGCCATTAGCAACGGAAATTGCGAAGGATTTAAGCATCTGCTATAAAGTTCAGAATGTGTAAACTGCGACCGATTTAGGTGGTGACAAAAATTCTGTCGCTGAACAAATAAGTTTAAAAGTCAAAGATTTTTGACTAATTTGCGACCGATTTTTGCGATCGATTTACTATAACGGTAAATTTTGAATTTTTAGCGACCAAATACCTATTTTGGCGGCTAAGCTTATTTATGAAAATATTAAAATGAAGCCATACTGCGACCGATTTCACATTGGTCACTAAAACACGTTATTAAAAACCCGTTTCTCTCTTTTCTCCTCTTCTGCTCTCAGGGGTGCAACTCCTCCCCTTCCCTTGCTCTGCCCACCACACCCCTCCCTGCTCTGATCGCGTATCCACCAACAACACCAAAATGTCTGGTGAGCCTCCATTCTTTCTCTTTCTGTCTTCCTCTTTTCATCTCCTTCTTTCTCTCTGATTTCTCTCATTCTCTGTCCATACAACGCCTCCGGTGAGCCACCACAACATCGCCTACGGTGACACAACCACCATTGCAGTGCGCCTCTGGTGAGCCTTTGTTCTATCTCTCATTCTCTCCCTGTCTGACATTGTTGTTCATACCATTGATTTTTTGTTCTTTATTCTTTGTTTATACAGCCATTGATGGGGGAGTAAGTACAGGAAAGGATAATTATAGGGATAAAATCGAGAGTGTAGTTTCTTAGGTTTGTGGTACTAATTTTCGATGAGAAGAATACACATACATAACAGTTCATCAATAAAAAAAGCATAGTGCAAATAAAAAAGAAGAAAATGAGGTGAAGAGCAAGTTAGAAGTTAAAGTGCCATGAAAAACTGTAGTTCCGGTAGTGTCATGATTATGAACCCTTGGACTGAACTTTATGCGTGAGCTCAACTCTTTATAAATCCAAAATACTCGTTAGCTTATAAATTTTGTTAATGCAACATAAGACTTTATTCCTTTAAAATGTCACATTTTTGAAATATTTCTAACACTTGCACAATTACATTCTTATTACTTATTGCAATTATTTTGTAAGACTTTTAATATGACATTTACATTGCCACCAATTCAGTATGCAATTTACAGAGTTGTAAAGTGAATGTTGTAACTTGTAAGTGTGTCTGGGAATCTCACTTCCTTTCCTTACTGAGAGGAAAAGCAATTATTGGTTCTCCTCATAAAAAAATAATTCACCTTAGGTGGTCATATCCTACTTCAGTGTGTTATAACTAGTCTGGGATTTATGGCTTGTCTTGTTGTGTTACAACTAGTCTTTGAATGTAGAATGCTCTTCTCCAAAGAAAGCCTAGTTTTGTATCATGATGCGTGTAATTTTTAAGATATAAATAAAGGCAAGTGCACCTCGTCGCAAACAAGTAATAAAACGGTGAGACCGGTTATCGTATCCACAGGGATTGGTTGTCAATTACCAATTCACAAATTCAACAACTATTTAGACTAAACTATGGTATGAGAGATTAAAACAGAAAATAAAGAAAGCAAAACAATATTTTTAGTCTTTTGGGAATTATATCGAACACTTGGAAGGCAAACAGAGATATGGCTAAGATTGTTAGGGTTAGACCACACTAATCCTCCCTTAATTGCAATGAAATGGTAATCAACACAAGTCCTACTTCAATTATGCCAATCAAGCCTTTTCTAAAATACTCAAGCCTAATGTCTTAGGTGCATTGAGCCTAAAACCACAAATCAAACCCTAATGTCTTAGGTGGATTAATCTGTGATTTTGCATTAAGTCAAGACTTATAAGATTGCAAGCATTCAACACCTATGTCTAGATTCTTGAACTACTTGGCATATGATTCATGAGCATGCCTTAACACCAACCTTTCAGTCATCTATCAAAGCAACATATCATTCCTATGGGTAGCTAATCCAAGGAAATCATTAAGCACAGAATCACATACTCATAAAGAAATAGAAACTTGCATTAAAACACCACATCAAATACAACAAGTTCAGAAAAGTTACATCTAACCCCAACAATGGGGATTTAACTACTCATGATAAAAGGAAATACAAAATAGAATGAGAAAAGGGATGGAGAACACTCATAGACAAGCTTCCTCTATTCCTAGAGCAAGGAAATCTCCCCTTCTAGGGCTGGAACCCTATCTCAGCCGCAGCCTCCAAGTCCCCAAGTGCTCTCTCCACCAAAAGCTCTTTTTTTAGGTTAGAAGCCAGTCCCCTTTTCTGTTCATCGCAGCCCTATTTATAGATCAGTATCGCGTCACGGCCGTGATGGCCATCACGGCCAGGCCGTGATGGCCATCACGGCCAGGCCGTGATGGTTTCTGACTTGGGCGAATTTGCACAAAATGGTCACTCGCGAGGCGAGCCCTATGTTCGCGACGCGAATCCTAGGTCACGGCCGTGATTCATATCACGGGCATGCCGTGACAGTCTCTGACTTTTGCCTTCTGCTCTGCTTGATCACGGCCGTGATGGTCATCACGGCCAGGCCGTGATGGGCTCTGTTTGGCTCATAATCTTCACTTTTCAAGCTCTTTTTCATCCAAGCTCCACCAAGGCTGATTTCTGGGCATTTTTCCATTAAATCCTGCAAAACAACACCACGTAAAACCACCTCATCCGTTCCAAAGGAAAAACTATACAAAATCAACACTAAATTGGCCTAACTATATGCAAATGCATGTAGAAATGTACATGAAAAATGAGGTGAAATCACACTCATCAAATTACCCCAAGCTTAAGACTTTGCTTGTCCTCAAGCAAAAACTAAGGCCAGAAGAGATAAACAGTCAAAGCATGGATAGTGAAACAAGAACCCGAGTAAAATGATCCAAGTAATAGGCAATTCAAACAATTCAGCAAGAGACAATCAATTCAAGTCCAATTAGGGGCTTAAGTTTCCTAGACTCACATTCTCACTGATTCGGGCACTCTTGCTCACTTGAAGCTCACCCCAAGCTTGTTTATTTGCTTGGCTCTCTTTCTTGCCTCACTCACTCAAGTGTTCTAGTATATATAACAATTCGCTCCATTTTCCTCAAGGAATGATTCCTACCATATACTTGACTATCAACCAAATCTCCACTTTATTTATGAAAACACCTAAGAATCAAGAGGTCTTTATTTGGTTGTAACGTGGCCATGGGATTAATCTTTAGGTGGGGATAGCAAGAAGGGGATATTTCAAAAGGCTAAACCAAGTATCAAACATTTCAACACAAGACACCTTCTAAAATACCTTCTTGGGTTTTCAATACATTTTTCCACCTTTCTTTTCTTTCTTTTCTTCTTTTTTTTTTTGTGTCATCCCCTTCTCTATTTATTTTTCTTTTTTTTTTCTTTTATTTGGAGAAGGGGATATTTTTTTCAACTCAAGAGAATTATTTTTTTTTTCTGATTCTTTCATCCCAAACTTTCAACTACCTTTTTACCCTTTTTGTAATACTTTAGAATGTCCCTTGTCAAACATATTTATCAAAACATTTCAGGGTACCAAGAAAAGCATTTTTTTCTTTCAGACTCAAAATTGGGCAACTCAGGGTAGCATTTACACATTCAAAGCTCAGAAGGCCAGAAAAATACTTATTGCCTCAATCATTTTCAAAAATGTTTTCAAAAAATTTTAAGCTTTAAAATGGTTTCAAGTCAAGTTCTAGAGAAAACAAACCAAGAGGAATAACACTCAACACAGAGAATGGGGGCAGATTTAGTGAGTACCCCCTCATGGCTCAAAAGCTCACATTTATCAGTTCAAGAACCAGTGAAAAACACAAGTCTATAGAAACATATGCTAATCATCAACTATCCAAGATCATCTCAAGCATATTCATTTGCAGCCATATCACAAGAATAAACAGAATTGGGTTCAAGAATTCACTATCACCAAAAATTGGCACTTAGCTCTCACAATCATAAGCTCAATCTAAGCAGGGGTAACCGAATCATGCGATCATGCAAGCTTAAGCCTATATGAATGCAATATTCACAATGCAAGCAAAAAGATTACCCCTACCCCAAGCTTAAAGATTTACATTGTCCCCAATGTAAACAATCAAGTTGGAGAGGGGAGAAGAAAAAATAAAAAAAAATAAAAAAAAGCAGAAAATTGGAACGGCTTACCGAGGCGGTAACGGGTGTTGGCTCACATGCTTTTTGGCTTTGTTTCTCCCTGCTCTTTTTGCTCTCCCTTCCTTCTTTATTATCCTGCAAACACTTGGCAATTAACACTTTATTATTTTCCTCTTGAGCTTCTCAAATTATTCAAGAGGTTGAAAATCGAAAACAAAAACTAACTAAAGAGAAGGGTTAAGAAAAGTTGGGTTGCCTCCCAATAAGCGCTTCTTTAACGTCACTAGCTTGACTTATCAAGAAGAATCCACCTGGATCCCATAACCTGTGGTATAAGGACCAAGGGATGCTAACCATGTGAGATCCTTCACCTGGATCCCACGATTTGCAGCAAAAATGTGGAAGTGAGCGCTCGAATTTCATGCTGACTTCTTTAAATGGGAAGCGCTTTTCAATTCCTCTCGGGTCAAAGATGACCCCTTTATCAACAAAATCTTCCCAATAAAAATGGGGTTCAACCTCAGGCAGAGGCATGAACTCCATTGTTGACTGCTTTAAAATGTGAGGTGGCAAACAATTCGAGAGGATCATTGGTGTTGTTCTGGCTTCTGTACAATCTTCACTCTCAGCATTGCCAAATCCATCACCTTCCAAATATGCATAAATCTCCACACAAACCACATAAGTGTTTCTCCCATCACATTCCATACATGCATGGGAACCAATAGCATCATCTAATTCCAAAAGTTTTTCATCATCTCCAAGCATGGTGAAATAGATGTCCTCCAATTGCCTCTTCCTTTCAGGCTCCTTAGTCAAGGGTTCAATGGGGAATGGTGCAACTATGTTCTCCAAAACAGGGTCTTCACTTCTTGACTCGGTTGCTCCCACTTCTTCTTCTTCCTCCTCATCCATTTTGGCATCATCTTCATCATCATCCATCAAGTTCCCATTTGGCATTTCGGATAGTAGGTTAGAGAGTTCCTCAATACGTACCCCGAGACTTCGAATAGTATCTTCTTGATTTTTTAATTCTTCCATTGTTGTTGCCATGAAGTTCTCCAAAACAGCCTCTAAGTGAGGTTGACTATCTGGGATAGGTTGCTCAACCTCGACTGGGAATGCGGATTTGAAGTTCTCCCAAGCAACTTCCAATGGGGATGGCTCATCATACCAAGGTGTGGAAGATTCCCAATGTTCCTCTTCATCCATCAAAGTATTGTTTGGAGGGTTCCCCCACCATGGAGTGGAAGTGTTGGGAAATTGATTTCCCCATTCAGAACAACCTACCATTGGTGGAGGAGAGATTTGTGCCCTTGACAGCTCATTACTCACTTGTTGGATGTTTACGGCTAATTGCAGCATATCTACCCGCAGCTGCAGCTCAGATATCTCAATTTCTGCATTAGATGGCTGATAATAATTATAGTCCATGATCCTGTCTAATCAATTTTTCACCTCACAGACAATTAAGCCCAAGATCAAAGAAACAAAAATTCAAGTATATACAAAACTAACAAAAGAAAGAGATCAATTATATATAGAAAAATAAAATAAAAAATGTCTAAACTAGTTGTCTCATTTGTTACTACTGATATTGACAAAACCAATCCCCGGCAACGGCGCCAAAAACTTGATGCGTGTAATTTTTAAGATATAAATAAAGGCAAGTGCACCTCGTCGCAAACAAGTAATAAAACGGTGAGACCGGTTATCGTATCCACAGGGATTGGTTGTCAATTACCAATTCACAAATTCAACAACTATTTAGACTAAACTATGGTATGAGAGATTAAAACAGAAAATAAAGAAAGCAAAACAATATTTTTAGTCTTTTGGGAATTATATCGAACACTTGGAAGGCAAACAGAGATATGGCTAAGATTGTTAGGGTTAGACCACACTAATCCTCCCTTAATTGCAATGAAATGGTAATCAACACAAGTCCTACTTCAATTATGCCAATCAAGCCTTTTCTAAAATACTCAAGCCTAATGTCTTAGGTGCATTGAGCCTAAAACCACAAATCAAACCCTAATGTCTTAGGTGGATTAATCTGTGATTTTGCATTAAGTCAAGACTTATAAGATTGCAAGCATTCAACACCTATGTCTAGATTCTTGAACTACTTGGCATATGATTCATGAGCATGCCTTAACACCAACCTTTCAGTCATCTATCAAAGCAACATATCATTCCTATGGGTAGCTAATCCAAGGAAAGCATTAAGCACAAAATCACATACTCATAAAGAAATAGAAACTTGCATTAAAACACCACATCAAATACAACAAGTTCAGAAAAGTTACATCTAACCCCAACAATGGGGATTTAACTACTCATGATAAAAGGAAATACAAAATAGAATGAGAAAAGGGATGGAGAACACTCATAGACAAGCTTCCTCCATTCCTAGAGCAAGGAAATCTCCCCTTCTAGGGCTGGAACCCTATCTCAGTCGCAGCCTCCAAGTCCCCAAGTGCTCTCTCCACCAAAAGCTCTTTTTTTAGGTTAGAAGTCAGTCCCCTTTTCTGTTCATCGCAGTCCTATTTATAGATCAGTATCGCGTCACGGCCGTGATGGCCATCACGGCCAGGCCGTGATGGCCATCACGGCCAGGCCGTGATGGTTTCTGACTTGGGCGAATTTGCACAAAATGGTCACTCGCGAGGCGAGCCCTATGTTCGCGACGCGAATCCTAGGTCACGGCCGTGATTCATATCACGGGCATGCCGTGACAGTCTCTGACTTTTGCCTTCTGCTCTGCTTGATCACGGCCGTGATGGTCATCACGGCCAGGCCGTGATGGGCTCTGTTTGGCTCATAATCTTCACTTTTCAAGCTTTTTTTCATCCAAGCTCCACCAAGGCTGATTTCTGGGCATTTTTCCATTAAATCCTGCAAAACAACACACAGAAACCACCTCATCCGTTCCAAAGGAAAAACTATACAAAATCAACACTAAATTGGCCTAACTATATGCAAATGCATGCAGAAATGTATATGAAAAATGAGGTGAAATCACACTCATCATATCATATAATTCTTCTTGATAGACATTTCTTGTTGTCTTCAGCTATGCATTCTTCCCACGCACTGTTTGTTTTTGGCTATTTGGTATTTAATTTGTGTAGCTATTATGTTTTCTTGATTGGCAATGCGAATAATTTCATTTTTGCACAATAGGTCCTTGCTGTCATTTTCTTCTATTGTCTGTTGTATCCGGCTCCTCCCCTTATCCTTACTCGGATATGTGTTTTCTCTCTCAGGTAAGTTATCTCAACGCTCTATTAATGTGATATGTGAATTACTGTATTGTTTGTTAGTAGAGAGCTGAACCCAATAGGATGTGATCCTGCCCGAAAGGCAGGGTGTTGGTTGTGTGCTGATAATTTATAGTATATGCATGTGTTATCTGAATTATTGTGTTGTTTGTTAGTAGAGAGATGAGCTCAATAGGATGTGATCTTGTTCGAAAGGCAGGATGCTGGTTGTGTGCTGATAATTTATCGTTTATGCATTTGTTTACAATTATGTGTTGTTTGTTAGTGGAGAGCGGAGCTCAATAGGATGTAATCCTGTCCGAAAGGCGGGATGTTAGTTTTGTGCTGGTAATTTAGAATTTATGCATGTGTTTGACAATTATGTGTTATTTGTTAGTGGAAAGCGGAACTCAGTAGAATGTCTGCTACACTATTTTATCTTATTCTTATTGAATTACGCTGTAATATATATATATATATATATATATATATATATATATATATATATATATATATATATATATATATAAGCTGAACTATTTTGCAATATTTTTAGGTTAATGGTTTTATTTTCTATTAGAGTTAATTATTAATTTGCGAAAGCCTTAGTTTCCTGTTTGAGATTCAATATTATTGAGCATGTGTATCTTGGATTGTCCAAGTAGGACAGTTTGGTGAGAAACCTTTTTCACACTCGTATAATAGTCATTTCCATGTTCAAATGCCTTATATACTTAAGGAAATCTTGGTCTGATGCATTTCCTTTTGTTCTCCGAGTATATACTTGATCACGGTGGATCTCACCGTGCTCGAGTCGTGTACTTGGAGACCGATGGGAAATGCTACTGAAATTTTGTTAAGTATAAGGCATTTGAATAAGTGAATAACTATTATTAACCGAGTGTGGTAAAGGTTTCTTCTTGAGTGGGATAGGTTCATACCTTGTCATAAGAAGGAGATTGATGAAGATATTGGAATGCACAATAATATAAAAGTGTCGTTGTAGGTTGCTCTATCTATTTATTTGGCAGCAACGGAGATTCCGGGGAATAGGAAATGGATGTATCGTAGGTTGGATTGAATAAACGTCTTAGGAAAGAGTTTAGAGTTGGAGGGGGTGATTTTATAGAGTTTGTTGTTAGCCAGGAGAGATTTATGAGGCGGGGCGATGATCATTTATGGTGTCCTTGCTCGAGAACAAGTGTAAAGCTTTCAAATGCATGGATGGAGTGGTGGCCAATCTTTATAAGAAGGGGTTTATGCTTGATTACGAGCTGAAGATAATGGATCATGTTGGACCCTCGATTGGTGTTGCACTAGAAGAAGATGGGGGAGAAGATGTTGGAATGGCTTTCCAATACACAAAGGAGAATTTGAATCCCGAAGCTCAAAGATTCTTTGACATGCTGAGTGCTGTAAGATCTCCATTGTGGGAAGGATGTCGGGAGTACACGGAGTTGTCGATGTGTATGGAATTGTTGAGTATCAAATCTGATTACAATATGCAAAAATGATGTTTTAATCACCTCACCATGTCTATATCCATGGCGTTGCTGGAGGACAACCGGATGCCTACTAGTTTTTGTTATGCTAAGAAGTCTGTGGAGAATGTGGACCTGGGTGTTTGAAAATTGATTGTTTCCCGAATGGATGTATGTTATACGACAAGGATGATTCAGAGGAGATCATAACATGTTGTCGATTTTGTGGTGTGGAACAGTACAAGACAGCCACTAGGAGGGGCATTGAGAAGAAGACTGCTCGAAAAAAGATGTGGCACTTTCCGCTCGTCCTAAGACTTACAAGATTGTACTCTTCAATGGCCACTGCGTCTCATATGAGGTGGCATAGTGAGCATTAGAGGGAGCAAGATGTCTTGTGTCATCCATCGGATGGAGAAGCTTGGAAGAATTTTGATAGGGTGCATACGGCATTTTCGCAGGACCCTCGGAACGTCCGATTGGGATTATGTACGGATGGATTTAATCCTTTCAGACAATATGGAAAAGCTTATTGTTGTTGACCGGTTATAATGATTCCGTACAATCTTCCCCCTTGGATGTACATGAAATGGGAGTTTATGTTCCTAACAGTCGTAATTCCGAGTTCGTCTAATCCAAAAGGGAAGATTGATGTGTACTTGCAGCCACTGATAGATGAGTTGACAATGTTGTGGAATGATTGTATGTTGACTTATGACGTATCTTTGAGGCATAATTTCATGATGAAAGCAGCTTTGATGTGAACGATCAATGACTTTCCGACCTATGGGATGATGCCGGGTTGGATGACTGCGGGAAAGCTTGGTTTCCCAATATGTACGAACGATCGAATGGATTGATGCTTAAAAACAGTCGAAAGATCTCATATTTTGATTGTTATCATCAATTCCTTCCACAAGATCATCCTTATAGGAGGAACAAAAATGAGTTCAAGCGTCCTGCGGAGACTACCCACCTCGCCCGCGTTTGTCTTGTCCCAATGTACGACGGAGAGTAGAGAATTTCCCGCTCGTCCATGAATCCCAAGGAGAACATATTCCTAATTATGGCGTTAAGCATAATTGGACTAAACAAAGTATATTTTGGAGGTTGCCGTATTGAAGAACGCACCTACTCCGTCACAACATCGATGTCATGCATACTGAGAGGAATGTGTTTATGAATGTGTTGGACACTGTGATGGACATCAAGGGTGTTGGTGTAAGTCCTAGAGACCAATGTTTTTCCTTTGGACTTGCATTTGTATATTACTATTATTTATGATATGAGGCATTTCAATTTATTATGTTGTTTGTTTAAACGTAATAAAGTCCTTAGAATAGAAAGTTCTATTTAATAGAATATCAAGTATATGACTTGATAGTGATGTGAGACACTATTAATCAAGAGAACTATATTCTTTAATATCCGTAGTCAATTATTATTATTAATAAGGACAATAATAATACATCTAGACTATTATATGTGTGGACTGATAATCGCTTCTCATGGGTTATGGGTATGAGATATCAAGTCACACACGTAGGTACACATTAGAGTAATGATGTACTGGATTGACCTGCCATGAGAATACTACATGGAACGTTATGTGAGTGTCATAAGTAGTTCTCATAGTGACAATGGTTATGCAATCATTCGACCTGAAATCACTACGATCCCTACATGAGGAGTTGTTTGCTTGAATACCGTCAAACGTTATCTGTAACAGGATGACTATAAAGTCGGTCATTGGGTATATCGCGAGTCATGCGGAGGGATGTGAGTGATCTAGATGGTATTTGTCCCTCCTACATAATAGGAGTAATATCTATGGGCCCCTTGATAGAGTAAGACTGTAAAATGCATGACCGTGCTGAAATGAGTCAATATGAGATATTGACTTCATTTATTGTTAAGTCTACTTGGGTATCAAGGAACATGATATTGAACTATATAAGGGTGACAAGTTCTATGCCTCGAGTTCAATATGGATATAAGGACAAAGGGATAATAATACACATGAACATTGGTCACGGAAAGGTTACGTCAAATCATTGACTTTTTCATTACTTGGGTAGCAATGACGTATTGCTAGACACCGCTCATTGTTTATAATATTAAATATGATTTAATATTATTGCCAACGTTATGGGAATCTATTGGGTCACACACTTAGAGTAGATCAATTGGAACTAAAAGAAATTGGGTTAGACCCAAATTTTTATAGGGCCACGCTCATGATAGATGAGCCCAAGAGGGCTAGGTTAAACACTTTCCACTAGTGGTGCACCTACCTATATATAGTAGTGCAAGAATTCTGAGCCGTATAACACTTTCTCAGACCGCACTCTGCACTTAGTTTGCGTGAAAAGGAAAACACCGCCACATCTCACCTTGCACATAGCAATGCTTAGAGGCGTGCTCTGAGGACAAACACGTGGGACGTGTTCGTCTACTCGTGTGGACTTCGTAGAGGCATTGCTGTTCGAGTTGTGCTCGTGATTTGGAACACGACAATAATCAAAGGTCTGCGTGATGACGAAAACAACAAAAAAAGCAATATATACATTCATCCTTCAAGAAACTAACTCAAAACACACTATACAGTTCCAATCAAACTAGGATTACAATTCTCCAATAAAAAACTCCCCTCTATGACCTAAAACAAGCTATTTATAAAGTTTGGAATCTGCGCGCGCTCGTAGGGCGAGCAAGGATTCGCGAGGCAAATCCTAAGTTGGCTCCAGTTCAAATTTGGACTTCTCGTGGGGCGAGACAATTTTCACAAGGCGAAGCAGAATGATCTTCATTTCACTGAGTCTGGATCATGAGGCGAGCACTGCCTCGCGAGGCGAGGCTGAATGACTGCATGTTCCTGCTTAATCCAATCCTCTGGCTTAATATGTTTAACCTGAAATAAAAGTAGCATTAAATGCTTTATTTTGATAAGAAACTAAAAGAAATTACTAAAACTTATCCCTAAGACTAAAAGGAATTGCTTGTGAATAATTAAAGTCAAATTTGGGCTAAAACGAGAATGAACTCGCACAATTGGTATCAAAATTGAGGTCTTTCTAGTCATAAAACTAGATGAACAAACTGTTTATCAAAATACCCCAAAATTAAACTTTGCTTGTCCCCAAGCAAACTAATAAAATGAAAGACTCAAAACTAGGTAAGCTTAATGGGTTTAATCACTCTTGCCCAAATTTCGTGCAAATTCATCAGTTTACCCTTACTCAATGTTTCCTTTTTCCTTACTTTATTTAATCAATCCCCAATTTCATCTACTTTCAAACCATGAGAATCATATCAATCATACATTCATTATTCTAACTAGGGGCCCCAAGTCACATACACAAAGGAGATCACCAAATTCAAATAATTGCCTTCCTCACAAGTGTATTTAGCAATTCACTCATTCGCTCAATTTGTCTAGGCTATCAACTTTCACTCAATTCACATTGCAAGAGTACCTTCCATGGATTTGATTTTCATCTCAAACAAAGTTCCCACAAAAACATGTATGCAACATCAAAAGGTCTTTCAAAGGCTGTAATGTGGCCTGGATAAAGGTAGGATATTCAAAGGTACAAGGCTAAGACCCTAGGGAATAAGAAAGCATGAAACTTTTTACACTTTTATTTCACTCTAATTCATTTTTCCAATTTTTTTTCACGCTTTGGGTGGCTACAACCTATTTCCTTTGTCACATCTTTTTTTCACTTTGCCCTTTTTGGCATTTTTGCATTTTTCTTCTTTTTATTTTTCTCTTTTGCCCTTGCCTTCAACCTTTATATATATATATATATATATATATATATATATATATATATATATATATATATATATATATATATATTCTTTTTCTCAACTCAAAATAACATATCAAACCCTTGTAGCCACCCCAAACTTAGTTTCCTTCAACCCTTGTTTTGTTAAGCATCCATGCTCTCATAAATCCTAAGATTGAGTTAACGTGGTTTTTTTGGATTTACGGCATATATTGTAAGGTTATTAAGAACAATAGGCTTTAAGGCCCAATGTGGCTAACTAGGGATCATGCATCAAGGTTGGTTCATATTTGGCCAAGTAGCAATTTCAAAGAATATTGCCTAAATCATTTGATGCAAACATATAAACATGCAAACTATGAAGAGATTCAAGAAAATCCGAGAAAGTACAACTTAAAAGTGATTCACACAATTAAAAACAATGTCCGAGGCTCAAACTCCTCACCTGGACATTTTTAGTAAAGTATTTGACCGAGATACATCCCTAATGTGTGTACCCCTTCACCCCAAACTTGTCATAAATCATGCAATCCTAATAAAATTTCTCAAAGTTCGCTTTTCAATCTTTCATGGGGATCAATTTTTCAAATCATTAGGGAACACATCGAGGTTTCTAATTTTTATCACATGCACTCAATTTAGGATTAGTGCAATTATTCCCATCAAGACTTACCAAGAAGACTCAAAGACACTAAAATCATATTTTTATTTTTTAATTATTTTTTATTTATTTTTATATTGACCAATTATTCAAATGCAACAAATATGATTCAAAATAGAAGAAAAAAAAGGAAAAAAAGTTGAGTTTTAGAAAGATTTATCTTGGACCCCACACTTTCATTAGCCTTGGTCACCTTTTCCTTGTCTTTACTTGGTTTCTTCCTTGGTCTAGTAGGCACAGCCTCCTCGTCAAGATACTTAGCCCAAACTATGTCCGGGCTTTCGATGGTGCTTTCTTCTCTTGGGGCCTTTCTCTTTGGGCCTCCTTTCTTTGCTTGACCAATTCCTTCAATCTCCATCCATGCACAATCATTCGCGCTTTTGAAAATGAGTAGCCACACCGGGTCCCACTTGTCCTCTTCTTCCTTGCTAAAGAATTCCACGTCCGGGAATGGGATCCGGTTGTGCTCCACTGCTTCCTTTATCTTTTCATATAGAGCATGCTTAGGAAATATGTGCACTGTGAACTCACATTGCCTTTCTTCAACTTCACGATCAATTTCCCTCCGAACATAGTCATTTACACCCTGATCAAAGCTTAAGTGAAACGGATCCATTATCCCTTCTTTTTCTTTAGTCAAGTTTTCCACGTGAGGGTTTGGGATCCGTTTTTCTCTAATGCAAAGTTGAACATATTCAAAATCGGGGTGGTTCGGAGTGATGTCTTTTTAATCAACTGGCATTCTCACCTTGCGTAGGTAACTAAAGTCAAGCATCTATTTATTCACATTTCAAAAACCCTGGTCAATATTATAATCAAAATGCAAAATAATAAAAATCAAAAGTAAAATCAGTATCAACGCATGCATCATAAAAATATAGTCATCAAAGAGTGCATCCAGTATCAAAGTAACTAAAAGAACTGAGTTTCTAGCTAGACATCAAAGTTCAACCATATCGAAATAACAAAAATAGCTAGAACTCATAAAAACTAGGGAGTGGGTAGGGGAACTGAAAATATGGTGCCAGCTCATAGATCAAAATCAATATCGTCTGCCGTGAAAGTCACGGGCACCCCTCTGCTAAGCTGCTACTGCATCATCCACCTGAGGTACCTCGGGCACCCCCCTGTGGCACGGCATCCTGGTCTCCGGGATAATCCTGCCACCCAAGCCGAGGTGCCAAGTCCTCCTCGGAAAGGAAAATGGGTACCCGGCCCTCCTGCTGAGCTAGGGACATCTCCCTGAAAAAATCTCGCAGCACAGCATTATCCCTCCTCATAGCCTGCTGGTTCTGCAAAAGCAGAGCCATATTAGCTGATCGTGGCCTCGGAGGGGACTGTAGTCTCCTAGGTGGTGTGGGCTCAGTAAAACAGAAGCGGCGTATGTACTCTCTGTTGATTGGCTGCCTGGGGTCTTCTCCACCAAGTCAGACACTGCTACGCCCGCCCTGCGGCTTAGCTCAGTAATCAGAAACCTGTGCCCCAAGCACTTCTTTGGTGCCCTCGAGTTCGCTTTCTGTTGAATATCATGTGCGATGACCGCCCCGACATTGATGCTTTTTTCCTTCATAATGCCATATATAAGATGGGCCCGGTTAGCTGTAATGATAGACTTGTGAGAGCTAACCATCAGGATGGTGTGTACGAACGCCGAACATACCCAGGCCAAGGGTGATAGATCCTGCCTCCTCAGTCTCAGTAGGTTCCCAGAGGTCCCCATCTCCCACTAGGCCCTCGGCCTGCAACATGTCTCCAAAATCTTTGCAGCCAATCCCTGTATTGCTGGCAACATCTTATACTGGCTCCTATCCTCCCAGGTGATGCCGATGCCCATACAAGTGTTAATCTCATCTGTCGTGAAAGTCACGGGTACCCCTCTTACCATAAAAACACACCCTGGGTCATCAATATCGGGGTTGAGGGCATTGGCGTAAAATTCCTGAACCAGATTGATATCAAACCGGCAAGGAAGATCAGCCAACATACACAAACCCCTAGTATGAATCTGTCCAGATATTGAGGGATAATTGTTCCCCACAAGGACCACCCTCATCTCTAGGACCATCTCCTTCTACGTCAACAAACTCCCAATGCTTCTCATGAAGAGGAGTTTGGAAGCTGGGAGCAGAGGAAATACCCCCAGAAGGGGAACCTAGTCCCTAGGAGAACAACAAGTCATCATCATGGACAGATTGGCGCTTCTTGCACTTAACTTGATGTTTCTTAGCGTTTTTCGGGGGAGCCATAACCTGAAAACCAGAAAAGTCCCAATACATTTTCCAATGAGCTTGGTTTGATGTGCAAATTCCTAACAAATGGGAGGACAAAGGATACAAATAAAGCCCAATTGGATTTGACGGAAATTTGTAATCGAAAGGAGCTTAAGTTGCAAGACGGTGGTGGTGGCAGACTTATCAAACCGAAGGCAAGTTATACACTAAGCAAACCACATAAAGTAGTTGTCTATAAGTGGGTTAAAGAACTGAAGTTACCTGACGGGTATGCTTCCAATATGGGTAGATGTATGGACATTAAAGAAGCAAATTTATATGGAATGAAGAGTCATGATTGTCACATATTCATGCAACGATTGCTTCCCATTGCGTTCGACTCGTTACCGAAACCAATTCAGAACCCACTCGTTGAGCTTAGCCACTTTTTCAGGGAGCTGACTTTGACGACACTAAATGTGAAACAATTAAGGGAAATGGAAGAGAATATACCTGTATTGTTATGTAAGTTGGAACAAATCTTCCCGTTGAGTTTCTTTGATTTAATGGAACACCTTCAATTTCATGTACCTTTCGAAGAAAGAGTTAGTGGTCCAGTCCAATATCACTGGATGTATCCTTTTGAGAGGTATAAAACATCAAATATTTTAATTTATATTGCACTCGCAAGTCGTTGTTGAACTTTCCTTAAATGTTTTAATTATTTGTATGTATCCCTCTTAATTAGGTTTTTGCACTCCCTGAAACACAAAGTCAAGAACAAGGCCCGGGTAGAGGGTTCCGTTTGTGAAGATATAGATGAGACATCCACCTTTGCCTCTTAATAATCCGGATGAAATTAACATGAGAAGGACTAGAATGCCTCAAAATGTTGATTCGGGTGAAGGTTGTTCAACTAGTCCTCCTATATCAATATTCAACTATCCGGGTAGATTTAGTGGCAGATCAAAAGGATATTTCTTGGAGCATCGTGATATTAATGTTGCTCATTTGTACATCCTTCAAAATTGTGAATAGGTGGCGTCATATTTAGAGTAAGTGTCTACATTGTGTTTCATAAGTTCAATCGTCATTTATTAAATGGTTATTAATCGGCCAGCTTTTAACCTCACATGTGTAGGATGTATGCCAATTTTCTAAGAGAGATCCAACATGACATTTCGGAAACTCAGATTGATCGAGAAATTACGTCTGACTTTCTTGTGTGGTTCAGTAAATATGTAGGATCAGTGTCTTCATTTGTTACAATACTTTTTCTCTCCTTAAATATATATGGTTTATAAGTTCGATTATTAAAATTATAGGTACTTGATCCAGTAAATAATGTTCAAAATGCATTGTTGACTAATTTGGCATCGGGGCCTAAAAGATGGGTTACATCATGGAATACTTACATTGTAAATGGATGTAAATTTAACACAAAACGATGGAGTGAAGGAATGCAGTCATGTAATTATGGTGTTTGTGTTCGAGCCACTAATGGTCAATTAGAGGATTATTTTTTGGGATTCTAACTTACATTCTTGAATTTGAGTATACCAGTTTCCCCGTGATGAAGTTAGTTCTCTTCAAGCGTGATTGGTTTGATCCTACTCTTAACGTAGGGACAAATATAGATAAAAAGTATGGCATTGTTGAAGTTAGGCAATCTGGTAGGTATAATAAGGCATACGACCCATTCATTTTCGCACAACAAACAGAACTTGTTTATTACACGCCATATCCCGAAGGACATCAAGGTTGGTTGGGTGTCATTAAGATAAAGGCTCGCAGTACAGTTATTGATAACATAATCAACCAGCTTGAAAAAGAAGCCCTTTACCAAGATGATGAGTTATCGGGGGCCCACATATCGTTGGATATTATGCCCGACATAATTGTTAATTCTCCGGCGGACGTTTCTGGCGATGGGGAGGAAGTTGAAAGAGAGTAAATGGATCAATTTGAGTTGGACGAATCTGGTGAAGGCACATTCCAATCAAGTGAGAATGAGAGTGAGGGTGAATTTAGTGATACAGATTCTACTTAGGTAATTTATGTAGTATTCATTGTGTTATGTTTATTCATTTTTTAAATTGTTAATTAATTAGTTAATATTTATACTGCGATGTAATAATTTTATCATTTTTTAAACAGATGGCAGATTCCTCTAGAGGCAGAGGGTAGCGTGGTGGTCGTGGCAGAGGTCGTGCTGGGAGAGATCCTCCCACCACCGACTCACCGACTACTGATTCGGTCGCCCCAGTTAGTACATCTATGGATGGGCCTCAGGGTAATGGATCAACACCCATTACATCGCACTCAGATGCGGGACACAGGCTGGACCGTCATCATCCACACCCGTGCCACGACCATCATCATCAGCGGTGCAGGAGAGACGTGATTCACCTGACCGGAGGATTCTTCTTATCCATAGGGGGATAAAGAGTAAGCTAACTTAATTTTTTTTATACAAATATCATTAATTTTCATATTAGTTTTGTTAATTATTCATAACAATAATGCTTTAATTTTCCTGCACATTTCTACCTGCGAAGGGCCCTTTTGATTCGATCACCAAAATCATAAAGCAAAAGTTTTATGCTGCATGGCCTACCCTGGAAGGGCATTCCTGACGGCCATAAGGACCGGCTGTTCAAAGAATTTAAGGTAATAATTTATTATATTATTTAAATTTAAATTCAATTTCATATTAATTTAATTTTAATATATATAAGAATTGCCTAACAAGTGTTTGTTGCAGAAAAAGTATCGTTGGGATCCACGTTTGGAGAACATCATCAGGGCTGACTTTGAGCATAAAGGTTCATTGGCTATGAAGAACACAATGAACAAGCTCAGAAAAGGTGAGGATAAGGGGAAATGGTTGGATCCTGAGATCAAGAAGGGCCTGGAATAGTACTGGACTACTGAGAAGTTTTAGGAGAAGGCCGCCACAGCTCGGCGTGATCGAGCTGCTGACGGTGGCACATGCTCCGACACCGACGACTCTAAATCAGCCGCAGCTCACTTCGACGAGCTGGTAATACTTTAAACTTGATTATTTTAGCGTGCTATTTAATTAGTTTTCATTTGTTACTATTATTCTGAATTGAAATTATTTTTTTTTCAAAACTAGAACTTTGGTCCCTTAGGTTAATTTAATTTTTCAAATTGGTCCCTTAAGTTTATTTTGCGTCAAACAAGTCCCTTAAGCTTATTTGGTGTCAAACATGTCCCTTAAGTTGCCGTGACAGTGTATGATCTTGCTATTAATTCAGTGAATTATGATGTCACAAAAAAATTAAGGGACATGTTTGGCACAAAATAAACTTAAGGGACCTGTTTGACGTAAAATAAACTTATGGGATCAATTTGAAAAATTAAATTAACTTAAGGGACCAAAGCACTAGTTTTGCCTTTTTTTTGTATATGCAGACTGCACAAAAACAGTGACACCCCACCGCTATGGAGTTGGTGGAGAGGATGAAGAAGTTAAAGTCGGGGGAATGGGTCAACGACAAGGCTCGTAACTATGCGGTAAGTAAAAAAACCATTTTAGTTAAAACTAGTAATTTATATTAATATTTTTTAATTTGTTAATATTGATTATAAGTGTAACTAAATCTCTTCAACTGTAATTTGAAGGTCAACTTTAATGACAAGAAGGACAAAGCCATATCATGTGCCTCACAGGATGAGGCTTTGACCCGTGAGGGCTCCCACTCTAATGTCTCCGTCGACGACAATGCCATATATTTGGAGGTCGTCGGGGATAGGAACAAGAACGGGCATGTGTATTTCATTAGACACTTGGGCAGCGAATTTGTCGATTCATCGTTCGGCACGCCAGCTCCTTCCTATGCGGATACCGTCCCTCCGGAGCAGTTCAACCAGATGCAGGACACCATCACACAATTAAACGCAAAGGTTAGGGAGAAGAGGGAGAGGGATCGGGTGATGGCGGAGAAGATTGCACATTTGACGCAGGCACACCAGCAACTGATGCAAACGACGGTGGAACAGGGCCAGACACTGCGGTTGGTGTTAGAGCAGATAAGGATCCAGCCTCCAGTTGCTCAGGGTGCTGCTCCTCCAGTTGTGCTGCCTGCCGCTCCTTCTGTTCCATCGCCTGCTGCTACTGATGATGTTGCTCCAGAGGATGAGGACACGACAGATGCCGGCGACAAGGACAGTGAGGACGGTTGGTCGCCTCCACCTCCGTTCATGACTGACATTCATTTGTGTTTATTTATTTTCTAGAGTTTATAGATTTTTCTTGTATGACATTTATATTTATTTATATGATAATGTGATTAATATTATATATGGTTTTTTAATAGTAATTTATATTAATAAATTGGAAAAAGTTATATTAAAGTAAAAAAAAATTAACAATCAATTTAAAAATTAAACAAATAAAAAAATAGTATTAGCGATCAAAATAGCAACAAAAAAATCCGTCGCTAGGTGTAAACCAACTTTCATTATAAATAATTTATTAAATTAATTATTATTTAGCAACCGAATTTTCGATCGCTAATTTGGTTATTATAACCAAATTTAGCGATCGAAGTTGCGATCAAAAGCAGTCACCATTTTTTGTTAACCAGAGCAGGCGACCAACCCACATTACGATCGATATAAATAATGTAGCCCCCGAAAAATCGGTCTCTATTTTGCGTCCGAAATATAAATTTGGTCGCTAAGCAGGGTTTCTGCTACGCCCATATTTCGGCCGCTAAACTGGATAGCAACGGAATTTTGATGTTTACAGTTTTTTTTTGTAGTGACTTGAGGTAGATTGCTTTTGTTTCCAATATTTTGTTTATTAATTAATAAGAAGAATGGCAGGTGAATGACCATGGAGTATTGCACGCTAGTTGATGGGCTGGAGCTAGAGGAGTTGGAGAACAGCTGTATGCCATTTTTTTTATTGAAGTTATATCTTTTTTATATAATTTTTAATTTATACAAATATATCTATATATATATATATTATAAATATAATTAATTAATTAATTTATTAGTTATCGGGTTCAACCATTACTAGAACTGATTGAATCTATTGAACCATGACCTGAAGGTCTCACCGGTTCAATCTCTAATTCGGTTTTTAAAACATTGCTTAGACTTTGTTCTGACATCTGATCAGTAGATGGGTGCAATAGATTTCACTTTTAGACGGATGAACTGATCCAAATTTTAGACGGGTGTGCAAGGCTTTTTTAAGACGAGTGAGCCTCTGAAAGTTCTTCAGGTCTTGGTCTTTGCCACGTCATCTTCTTGCACGGATCTTTGACCTTGAGTTGATTTGGTCTCAAGCTGAGCCGACCTTTTTCCAGACGGGTGGTTTTTCAGATAATTCTGAAAAACTGTTTCTTTAGAAAAACTAAGACGGGTTAGTTTTAGACATGTGGTCTTAAAGTCATTGTTCTGCACACTTAACAGTCTCATTAGTAATTTCACATAATTCAATATAATCATACTTAATATATTTGGAATCATCAAAACTTAGAGAATTCACACCTCAAATGTGTTTCAGACTTTTGAGATCTCAACATTCTCCCCCTTTTTGATGATGATAAATAATTTTTATGATTTTATTGCAAATCAAAAATGTATATCAGAAAATAGACAAGTGTTACTTAGACATTTATCAGAGCATGTATTTATCACAAAAATTTTATATTTAAGGCTCCCCCTTAATTTAAGCAACAAAATTGAAATTAAATTACTAAGAATTGAGTTCTTGCTTCAGTTCTTGTTTCCTCCCCCTTTTGGCATCAATTAAAAAGATCGCATAATAGCAGTGAAGACAACATAAAAGATAACAACCAAAAGATTTTCAGTTTTTATATATATTAAAGAGTCACAACCAGTACAATCATAAAAATTGAGAAAATGATGTAAAGACATCATAAACAGTACATTGCATGACTCTGATAGAGAAACAAAAACCGAAACACTAAGAGCTAGGTCCTCCTTGACCCTTGAAAAAGGCTTCCAGCATCTTCTACATTGTAGCCTGTTGTGCTAAAACCGTGGCCTAAAAAGAAACTTGTTGTTCCATGACATGGTCTTGTTTCTACATAACTGTTTGCAGACAAGTGACCATTTCATCCAGCCGTTGATGAGCAGCAGGGTCATGTGCAACAACAGTAGTTGTGGAATCTGTAGTAGCCATAGATGTTGTAGGGTTGGTATTGACAAGAGGAGGAGGACTAGGAGGAGGGGTAGGGAGCATTTCTTCAACCAGAATTTCATCCTCAGGTTGAGGTCCATAAACACATTTGTTGAGAGGGTAGTTTCAAAATCACTATTTGGAAAGAAGATTTCAAGAAACCACTTGATTCTTTCCTGATGAAGAGGAGAATCCAGTTGAGCCAACATGAACTCATAGGATCTCCTAATGAGGTTGATGGAGGTAACAGGAGTTGATTCAGGGAAATTTAGAAGAAAGATGGGTAAACCACAAAGAAAGGAGGAAAAGTGTAAATGGAGGGTGAGAAGGGATAGAGAGTGTAGGCCGATCTACCAATAGTTGGGATTTTATCCTCTCTAACAGAAACACCCAAGCCTTGTCCTTCCTTTTTGTAGGTCGAGAAGGTTCCTGTCATGACTATCTTCTTCCTAAACCTCAGCTTTCTGTCACCCAGCTTGATCAGGCAATCTTCCTGTTTCCCAGGGATGTCAATCACTTTCTATTTTCCTTTGACAGTCATAGAGTCAGGCTGAACCTTGATTACAGTTGTGGGCTTCATTATCAAGGAGGAATTTTTGGAGGTTGAAGGCGAAGAGATTTCAGAGAGAGAGAGAGCAAGCAGAGTGTCATAGAATGTGGAAGATTTCTGAAACGTTTTAGTTACTTTTAAGAGAAGAAAAGGAAACAATGAGTGCTTTTGCGTTG
Source organism: Sophora flavescens (assembly GCA_030762895.1). Classification (NCBI taxonomy): domain Eukaryota; kingdom Viridiplantae; phylum Streptophyta; class Magnoliopsida; order Fabales; family Fabaceae; genus Sophora; species Sophora flavescens. Next base: position 90,897,779 of record CM061066.1, read on the forward strand.
GGAACAAGGAAAGATGTTATGTCATAAAGGGTAATAAATTTGAAATGTCAATTATGAAACAACAGAATGTTTTTTAGAAAAAGGAGGGAACTTTTGCAATGTACACGTGTCTCAGTCAGGGTTAGCACTGGTGAGTGCCTTTAGCCTCGTCATCAGACGCTTGGCTAAATTAGACGAGTCAAACAAAAAGCTAGACAAGTAAATTCTCATACATATCAGCATACACTTATTCAATTACATTATGCATGTTAATGTTACTTCTAATAAAAACAAATCTATCTTCACTTAAAGGTCTAGTAAAAATGTCAGCCCACTGATTTTCAGTGTCGATAAAATTTCAAAAACGCCTTTTTGCACATAATCTCTAATAAAATTATGTTTTATTTCTATATGCTTTGCCCTAGAACGCTGTATAGGATTGTTAGACAAGTTAATAACACTAATATTATCATACCGGACATGTATGTTATGCTCAAACATAGAATAATCTTCAATTTGATATTTTACACAAAGCAGTTGTGAACAACAACTTGCTACAGATATATATTCAGCTTCAACTGTTGTGAGAGCAATTGTGCTTTGCCTTTTGCTTGACCAGGAGATCATATTTGCTCCAATGAAGTGACATCCTCCACTGGAGCTTTTTCTATCAATTCTATCTCTAACAAAATCAACATCACATAACCCAGCTAACCCAAAATCTTCAGATTTCTTATATAATAGACCAAGGTTAGTAGTTCCAATAAGATATCTAAAAATTCTTTTAACAGCCTTATAGTGAGATTCTTTAGGATCTGATTGAAATCCAACACAAAAACCGACAATGAATTGAATGTCAGGTTTGCTAGCAGTTAAGTACAATAAGGATCCAATCATACCTCGCTATACAATTTGATCTACCTTTTTACCTTCCTCATCCTTGTTTAAAACAACTGATGGATGCATACTCATAGGCTTTGAATTTTCCATCTTATACTTCTTTGGAAGTTCCTTGGTGTACTTTTGTTGATGGATGTAGATTCCATCACTTGTCTGTTTTATTTGCAGACCAAGGAAGAACTTCAATTCTCTCATCATGCTCATCTCAAACTCATTATGCATTAACTTGGAGAACTCTTTCCAAAGCTTTCATTAGTAGCACAAAAAATGATATCATCAACATAAATTTGTACTACTATGAAATCTTTCTTAGAGCATTTCTCGAAAAGTGTGGTGTCTACTTTTTCTCTAATGAATTTGTTTTCCATCAAAAAGTGCTTAACCTATCATTATCTTTTTTTTTGTTCGAGACCCACCCTAATTAACCCTTAGGGTCTAGTGGGTCCACTAGAGTATCCTCACGGCTTAAGCCCTCCGGGTCCGTTATGAGTCTAATATCTGGTTCCGTTGATTGAGTAGTATTTTACCCCTTGATTCTCAGTCTCACTTATTTTACTTTGTCAAATAACGATCATCTTTTTATTAATCATTAACAAAAAATGATTTTAATGGAAAATTTACCCTGGTACATTACACTAGTTTTAAAAATTACTACCTCCAGACTCAATTATAAGCAAAAATAATTAATTTCATACTTATTAAGGAAGTTAGTTAATTTAGTTTAATTTTCTTGATTTATGTAAAAAATAGTTATAATTACTAAACTACCATTTAATTGTCTTGGGAACGTGTAATATTCTTTGAAAAGCAAATGAAGAATTGATTTGATTGATTAATTTTCTTGACTTTTGAAATACTTACATTAAATTAAATTGTATTAGTTGAAGTTTATTTATATTTGAATTCAAAAAATATTGGTGTTTTTTTTGTTTTTTTATAATTGAGTGGAGAGAGAGTACCTCATAGCAAGGAACAATTTTTTTTTTTTCTCTCGGTTTTTTCCTAAATCCAAATTCACAAATGACTTGTGGATGACGATTGGATTAGTGTCCACAGTCCACTCCACCCAAGTCACAACTTAACTCCTCCAAAGTCATCACCCCCACCGAGTCCCACATACGGACGTATACACGCTCTTCTAATCATTTTGTTGGGTTTTCTTCTAATCTTCTCCCGAAAATGGCTAACTTTATCGTTGCCATACCCGCAACTTTTCGCCCTCTTTCATATTCTATTCCTTTCCTTAAAGCACACTCGACAACTTTCCAACCACAGAGACGTTCTGCTTCCTTCAGCAATCCACTCTCTCCAACCGTCTTCAACCCCTCCCTTCTCTGTCGCACCTACAGAAAATGCCCCTCAACCACCACCCTCGCCGTCGCCATCGACGAGGCTGCGGTTTCCGTCGACCCGAACCCGAACCCGAACCCGAACCAAGGGAAAGGCAAAATTGTTCTCCCAACCAACGAATCATCTGAGAGGCTTCTCAGAATCCGCCACACGGTAATGTAAATGCGGCTTGAATTTTGCTTTTGTTTGAATTTTCGCTGTTTTGGTTGTTGGATCATATTATGTTCATGTTGGGTTTAATAGAACGTTATAAGAAAAGGGCATTTGGTTCAGTGAAAGTGTTGTTTTGGAGCTTGGGGGAGAGTGACTAAGGTTCAGTTTCGTTAACTGGAAAGTAGAATGGAAGTGCTGATGGAGCCCAACTTGACAAAGAGAAATTTATTTGCTCAATAAAACCTTAAACTAGTCTTATTGTCGGTTTTATTGAGTGAATCATCATTTTGGTCCATGAAATTGTTGATCAGTAGCAAGTTGGTCCTCACATTGAGAAATAGACAAAAATGTCTCTTAAATTGAAATACGTCCATTGTGTTAATGCTCTCCCAAATTGAAAAATGTCGCCAAATTGGATTAAAGTGATGGACCTCTTTCAATTTGAGAGACGTTTTTGCCTATTATTTAATGCGAGGGACCAACTTGTCATTGCCCTACAATTTCAGGAACCAAAATGGTAATTCATTCGTTTTTGTACTTTTATGTCGTTTCTTATGCTTTTGGTGGTTGGGGATGAAGGGACATGATTGTAAGATTAGATATTTGTGAGTTCTCTCAGGGTTAAGAGGAATAAGATATTTTTGGGGCAACTTGATGGATGTCAAAATGTATTACGATATAGTGTTGTACTTCTTCCTTTCATTATTTGTTTGTTTATTTATTTTCATTTTTCTTTTGATGTTTAATTCAATTAGTGTTTTTTTCTACTTTCATTCATTTTATTGTAAGAGTTAAAGCATCCTGTGTATTATTAGCATTCGAAGTTTCTGTCTGAAATTCAGAATGCTGTTTTTAATAATTATATGCAAAACTTTGATGAATTACTGACAAAGAATACTAATAGTTAGTATATGGTTGATTCTAGTACTTTTTTCGTCCAAATACTTGAGATTTGGGTATCTAGCCGGAATGTGGTATGATCTTCTTCTCTCCGTCTGATTTCCGAGCTTGGAGGAGCATGGGTACCTGCAAAGACACTCCGACGCTCAAGTCAGTGAGTAAATGATATAGGAGAGAAAGAGTTAGAACTTAGCTTACCTGCAATGCATCCCCTTATTTATTGTGTAGGTGTGCAACAGAATCTAGGTCGTTATGTTGACAAGGTTGAGATCCTTTGTTAGTTAGTGGGGGATTGTCAATAATAGGTAAGAGATGTATTACTTATGCTAAGCGATTATGCTGTTATCTGTATCCAAGAAGTTATGCACTAATGGCAAACCAGAAAAAGTGAAGTGGGCCCTCATCAGCCTGGGTAGTATAGTGCTGTTGATAAAAAACAACTGTCTCTGTTTCTTGTTAGCCATAAAATACTGAAGTTAATGCTGTAGAGTGGATACTAACTCACATTTCTTCTTCCTTTTTTTTATTTGTTTCTTTCTTTCATAACTTGGATCCACTGGTTAGTGAATGCTCTTGTGTCTCTAGTTTTACTAATGAGTTTCAAACATGCAGTGTGCGCATGTGATGGCAATGGCTGTTCAAAAACTTTACCCTGATGCAAAAGTCACAATTGGGCCTTGGATAGAAAATGGGTTTTATTATGACTTCGATATCGAGCCTTTGACTGATAAAGATTTGAAGAGAATCAAGAAAGAGATGGTAAGCAGAGTCAGTTCATTAGATCTAAATTACTATAATTTTTACATGCGGTAGTTATGTATGCTTACATGCTTGGCAAATCATGCATTAGGCTATGTATCCAGGTAGCATAACTACTTATTTCTTATGTTATCTGTAGGATCGAATTATTGGAAGAAATTTACCCCTTGTAAGAGAAGAAGTTTCACGAGATGAAGCTCATAGAAGAATAATGGCTTTAAATGAACCATACAAGATAGAGATTTTGGAAAGCATTAAAGAAGAGGCCATCACAATTTATCATATTGGTAGACTTCTAGCTCTTTTAAATTCCTACTTTTTCCAAGTTAGATAGGGGAAAGCCTATGGAGAGAGAGAAGGATTGCTGATTGGGCACACTGACTTCATGATCATTATGCTCAATGTATATGGGTTTTTATACTAGTCATTCTGATCAGACTATAAAGAGGCAAAACTCATGGATGTACAAACTTAATGATAATGATTGTTAGGCTCTGTATATGTGTGCGTGTTTGTCCTAGTCATTCGGGGTGTAATACAAATACAACTAGTACAAGGCCAGCCCATATACATTATTGTTGAATTGGAGAGTTTTAGTAAGGGAAAGATTAAGAGAGAATAAACAAGGGTCGTGAAATGATTTAGTTGCTTGAATTGCTAAAGTGATTTGCATTCAACATGTTGATATTTATGCTCATGAAGTAATAAATACAACTTGCATTTTCTAGTAGAATTGAACTTTTTCCTAGGACCCTACTGTTTCCAACTCTACGTTAAGGCATAGTATTTCCAATGCTATATTAATTCCTAAGCTTTTGGGCTTGTTACAATTAAACCCATTAAAGAAAAATGATCTGAAAAAATATAAGGTGCCAAACAATGTGATAGTGGCTAGCAACTATTTCTGGGACTGACATTTGCATCTGGAATCGAGACGGAGCCAATTCATTTAGGTCAAAATAGCTGAGGCCAGAACATCTAGGATAGAAAGGCAGAGCTAGAGCAATTGAGACAAAGATAGGGCAAGTGCATATTGGACAAGGCTAAGGCTGGAGCATCTACGACAAAAAACCATAGCTAAAGCATCTAGGACAGAAAACAATGACAAAATCATATGGGACAGTTAGGAATGATGTGGAGCAAAAACCTACAGGGGGAAGACCCTGCAGGTATACTATAGGAAAATGAAAGGGTCAAATGTGTAACTAACTATTTGTTATTAGCTGAGTTAGTTAGTAGTTGTTAGTAGCTGTTAGTAAGATGGATGTAATCCTATAAATAAGACCTCTAATGTTTAAGGGAGGCATTCATTGAATATTTTGATTAACTGGACAATTTTTCAGTGTGAAAGGAGAGTGCTCCTTTGGGGGTGTACTTGTATACCTTGTTCCTCTTTTCTGTTTTACATTCTACTATCAATAAAGAAGCATTTTAGTCATTCTTCTTCCTGCTGTGTTTTGTTTTACATTAGGTAGGTTCTGTTTTTCATATCTTTGAAAGAGAGGTTCCTAACAAATTGGTCCTACCTGTCGGATCCTTTTCGTGATGGAGAATCGGGTGGCTACGTTGGAGAAGATGGCCAGCAAACAAGGAGTGATATTGTCGGAGTTGAAAACTGACATGGTTTACATAAAAGAATTGCTTGTGGAGGTGTTGGGTTCAAGATTCAATAAAGAATTGCTGCCCTCTGTTGTAGGGGACAATTCGATTAACAAGAATGAGAAGTCTGCTAAGGAGGAGGCTAAGGGCAGTAATATTGATGAGGAGGTTGAGGTGCAAGAACCTAGTTCTCGGGGCCATAAAGAACTATGTTTTTGGGCAGCAGAGGTGGCATTGCCTAATTTGTCGTCAGGGAAGGTACTGGAAAATCCCAAGACAAAGCCAGAACTAGAGGCTGACCCAAAGGTGGAAGTAGTAGGGGGAGATGCAACTGTGCTTCCCCTTTTCTAAAATTCAGACTCGGTGGAGGTGATGACGGGAGCACTCTAGGTCTCAATGGTGTGGAAACCATCGCTGTCTTGGTTGTGCATTGGTGATGTATTGATGGGGAAGATGACGCACCACCCATACCCGGTGGCTGGACATGGGCAGCAGTGTCCCTTGAAGATCATAAAACAGTGGGGATGGAGAAACCCAAGCTTCCCAAGGCCACCACTTGCACCACCAGATCGGGTGGACGATTGGCAGCCGGGCGAGAGAAAGATATGATATCCTTTGAGGGCCAAAGAGATGGGGGTTTGCAGCAGTCCAACCATTTCACCACCGCTGCCGGAACCTCCAGACTCAAAGTCATGGGAAACGCCACCGCAAGAACCGCCGCTACTGGAGCCGCCATCGCCGGAAGGGACGCTGTTTGAATATTTTCACGGCAGCTGACAGCATGCACGTGAGGAGAAGGGGCAGAGATGTTGGTCGAACTTTCCAGAAGCACCATTCTTGAGCAGCATGACACAGGGGCAGAGATGGAATTTTGAAAAATAGGTCCTTTTTTTTTACCCAAGGGGCCATGCCCAAATTAGCGTCAATCATGAGTATGGCATAGAAGGAAAGGTGGGTCTGAATTTTTGTCAAGTGAGCTCAGTTTTGAAACAAATGGGCCCAACCCAATCCTATGAGGAAAACAACTGCAATCTGAAATTAGGAAAGGCTTCCTATTTGATACTCAAGCAAACTGCCATCATTCCCAGTAAAAGAAGGCAGTGGAAAGAGCTTCCAACCTTGAGGACAAGGTTGTTTCTGAGGAGGGACGTATTGTTAGGAATGATGTGGTGCAAAAACCTATAGGGGAAAGACCCTGCAGGTATACTATAGGAAAAAGAAAGGGTCAAATGTGTAAGGGAAGGGGTCAACTGTGTAACTAACTATTTGTTATTAGCTGAGTTAGTTAGTAGTTGCTAGTAGCTATTAGTCGGATGGATGTAATCCTTTAAATAAGACCCCAAATGTTTAAGGGAGGCATTCATTGAATATTTTGATTAACTGCCAATTTCCAGTGTGAAAGGAGAGTGCTCCTTTGGGGGTATACTTGTGTTAGAATTAGTTGGACGGTGTGAAGCTTACTATATTCCTAGGAATTAGCTTATCATTAATTTCCTTGTAAATTGTAAATTGTATTTACTCTTGAGTGTATATATATATATATATCAAAGTATGATGAATAAAATAACTCAAGTATTTCACAAATACTATTGTCTAAATTATGTCAAAGTCTTTCAATAAGGTATCAGAGCCTATCCTAGATCCGTTGGGCCACCTGCAGATGTCCAGTCCTGCAAACTTCACACTCCAGATGTCCAGTCCTGGGCGTGAGGGGGGTGTGTTGGAGTCCCACATTGGATAGTGATATGGCCTGAAGAGTGCTTATAAGCAAGGGGCAACCCTCACCTTACAAGCTAGCTTTTGGGGTTGAGTTAGGCCCAAACCCAAATTCTAAGATGGTATCAGAGCCAATTTGTTTGTCCTTTAAGGTTTCTGCTTCTGGTCAGTAGAACCCAAAGTTTTTTAAGGAACTAGTCTCTTTCCATATATCCAAACAGCAAACTCAAGGTCCCAAAGTCCCCGTCACTGGCCAGCCCAGTATCCACCTCCGCCGGAAAACCACTCAGCAGCCATCGATCGGCCGTCCACCGGAGACTCGTCATCGGAAACGTCCCCACGCGCCTCCACGCGCACTCCTCCCTGACGGCGCGTGCAAGCCACGCGCCACCTTCCCGACGTCGGAGCCACCGCACGCTCGCCTAGATCTGCTCGCCGGCGTCTCCTCTTCCTGTCTAGGGGGTCAGTTCTTCGATTCTCCGACTCTTTGACAAGTGGGTCTCCTCCACTTTGGTTCTTAGTTCTCTGTATCTGGTCTTTCTTTTCGTTTCTGTTTCCTTGCTGCCGCTGGTCTCTTTACAATCTCAAGTGTTAAGGCAGCCTCTCTGTCTGTTTTTGGCTATAATGGGTCGTCTTCAATGCACATATTGCAAAAGAATGGGTCACAGTCAAAATACCTGTGATTCTCTCCATGGTTTTCCTCAAAAATCAGTCAATACTGAAATGTCCAAGGAAATTTTTTTCGAAGCCGAGTACCGAGAGTATCATCAATTGAAAGCTGCCCATCAATCTCATGGGTCTACTGCCACTGGTGTTCATGACGCCGCAACCTTCATATCTCAATCCGGTAACAATCAAAATCTTTGGATAATTGATTCAGGGTCCTCTGATCATATTGCTGGTAATCGTTCTTTATTTTCCTCCATATTTTCTCTTAAATTTCCTCGCTTCATAACTCTTGCGGATGGTTCTAAGGTCAGCGCCAAAGGAATCGGTCATGTTTCAGTCACTCCTTCTATAACTTTAAAATCTGTTTTGTTTATACCTGGTTGTCCTTTTAATTTGATCTCCCTTAGTCAACTTACCCACTCTCTAAACTGCCCAATAACTTTTGATGCTGGTTCTTTCACTATACAGGAATGTGGTACGGGTCGGATGATTGGCGTAGGACATGAATCGCATGGTCTTTATTACCTCCAATCAGCTCCTTCTGTAAGTTGTACTGCAGTCGAGTGTCCAAATCTTCTTCATGAGCGATTGGGCCATCCAAGTTTGTCAAAATTGAAGCAAATGGTTCCGCATCTTGCAAAAATGTCATCATTGAACTGCGAGTCATGTCAACTAGGCAAGCATGTTCGCTCTTCCTTTCCCAGCAAAGTTGAAAGCCGAGTTGATTCTCCCTTTTCAGTTATCCATTCAGATATATGGGGACCGAGTCGTGTGTCTTCTAATGGCTTCCGATATTTCGTTACCTTTATTGATGAGTTCTCTCGATGCACTTGGGTTTTCTTAATGAAAGAACAATCTGAACTTTTGTCTATTCTCACCACTTTTGTTAATGAGGTCAAAACCCAATTTGGTAAGACAATCAAAATCCTTAGAAGTGATAATGCAAAGGAATACTTTTCTTATGCTCTTTCTTCCTTTTTGTCATCAGAGTGCATTCTCCATCAATCCAGTTGTCCTCACACCCCTCAACAGAATGGCATAGCTGAAAGGAAGAATAGACATCTTGTTGAAACTGCTCGGACCTTGTTACTTCATGCGAATGTACCTGTCCGACATTGGGGTGATGCAGTTTTGACAGCATGTTATTTAATTAATCGGATGCCTTCGTCCTCTCTTGATCATAAAATACCACATTTCATTTTATTCCCTAAAGAGCCACTATTTCATGTCGCTCCACGGATATTTGGATGCACTTGTTTTATTCATGACTTGTCTCTAGGTCTTGATAAGCTTGCTGCCCGAGCCATCAAATGTGTCTTTTTGGGATATTCCAGGTTACAGAAGGGTTACAAGTTTATTCCCCTGTGCAGAATCGTTATTACATTTCTACAGATGTAACGTTCTTCGAAGAAAAGTTTGACTCCTCACCATCCACAATTGAGTCTCATACTATTCAAGAAGTCTTTCCGATTCCTTATCTTGGACCATCACCTTCCCCTTTGCCGGAATCAGTGTTGACTACAGATGTTCCTGACAATTCCCCACTCGAGCAATCTTAAAGGTCACCCATCATATATCGTCGTCGTCCACGTGTTGCTAATACAGAATTGGAAGGCACTGAAAGACCAGCTGAATCATGTCCTGCTCCAGCGGATGACCCTACTACGGACCTACCTGAAGGAAACCTTGACTTGCCCAATGCTCTTAGGAAAGGTACTCGGTCAACCCGGAATCCTCACCCTATTTATAATTTTTTAAGTTATCATCGTCTTTCTCCCTCTTACTATTCTTTTGTGTCATCTATATCTGCTGTTTTTATTCCTAAACATGTTCATGAGGCACTTGATCATCCAGGATGGCGACAAGCCATGATTGATGAAATGCAGGCACTTGAGCACAATGGTACTTGGGAGTTGGTTCCCCTTCCTTCTGGCAAGAAACCTGTTAGCTGTCGTTGGGTGTATGCTATTAAGGTTGGCCCAGATGGACAGATTGATCGTCTCAAAGCTCGTTTGGTGGCCAAAGGTTATACACAAATTTATGGTCTTGACTATGGAGATACCTTTTCCCCGGTGGCGAAAATTACTTCCGTTCGACTGTTTCTTGCCATGGCTGCCATCCGCCATTGGCCATTATGTCAGTTAGATATCAAAAATGCCTTTCTTCATGGTGAACTCGAAGAAGAAATTTACATGGAGCAACCGCCTGGCTTTGTTGCTCAGGGGGAGTCTGGATTAGTCTGCAGGCTACGACGATCACTCTATGGGCTTAAACAGTCTCCACGAGCGTGGTTTGGAAAATTCAGTTCAGTTATTTAGGCTTTTGGAATGAAACGTAGTGAAGCAGATCATTCAGTCTTCTATTGTCACACTTCTCCAAATAAATGTGTTTACTTGGTGGTTTATGTAGATGATATAGTCATCACGGGAAATGACCAAGAGAAAATTTCTCAGTTGAAGGAGCATTTATGTAGCCATTTTCAGACCAAGGACTTGGGGAAGTTGAAATATTTTCTTGGGATTGAAGTTGCTCAGTCAAAGAATGGAATTATCATCTCACAGAGGAAGTATGCATTAGACATACTTAAAGAAACGGGTATGCTGGACTGTAAACCAGTTGATAGTCCCATGGATCCGGATCTAAAATTACTTCCTAGTCAAGGGGAGCCTTATTGTGATCCTGAAAGATATTGGAGATTGGTTGGAAGACTCATCTATCTCACTATTACCAGGCTGGATATCTCTTTCGCAGTTGGAGTAGTAAGCCAATTCATGCAATCTCCTCTTAATGATCATTGGGATGCGGCGATTCGAATTCTCAGGTACATTAAAAAGGCACCGGGACAAGGACTACTCTATGAAGACAAAGGAGACACTCAAATAGTTGGTTTTTGTGATGCGGATTGGGCAGGCTTGCCAATTGATAGACGCTCCACTTCAGGGTATTGTGTTTCTATTGGTGGAAATCTTGTCTCTTGGAAGAGTAAAAAGCAAAATGTTGTTGCAAGGTCCAGTGCAGAAACTGAATATAGAGCTATGGCTGCAGCCACTTATGAGCTTATTTGGATTAAACAACTTCTTCAGGAGCTGAAGTTTGGGGATACTCGACAAATGAAACTATGTTGTGATAATCAGGCAGCTTTGCATATAGCTTCCAATCCAGTATCCCATGAGAGAAATGAACATATTGAGATTGATTTTCATTTTGTTCGTGAGAAAGTTCTTTCTAAAAAGTTATCACCGAATCTGTTACTTTGAATGATCAACTGGCAGACGTCTTCACAAAATCCCTAAGGGGACCGAGAATTCAATATATCTGTTCCAAGCTTGGAGCATTTGATTTATATGCTCTAGCTTGAGGGGGAGTGTTAGAATTAGTTGGACGGTGTGAAGCTTACTATATTCCTAGGAATTAGCTTATCATTAGTTTTCTTGTAAATTGTAAATTGTATTTACTCTTGAGTGTGTGTGTATATATATATATATATATATGAAAGTATGATGAATAAAATAACTCAAGCATTTCACAAATACTATTGTCGAAATTATGTCAAAGTCTTTCAATAACTTGTATACCTTGTTCCTCTTTTCTGTTTTACATTCTACTATCAATAAAGAAGCATTTTAGTCATTCTTCTTCCGGCTGTGTTTTGTTTTACATTAGTTAGGTTCTGTTTTTCATATCTTTGAAAGAGAGGTTCTTAACAGGGACAAAGAGTCGGGATGATGAGTCATAACCAACATAAGTAACTATTGGAATGATCGTTGATAGGAAGAGAAGTCAACACTAATATGATATATTCGTGGTAGAGGAGACACTATCGGAATGATTGTTGGTGGAGAAAGAAGTCAGTGGTATAAGCCACTGGAATGATCCATTAGTGGGGAAAGAATTGCATGACAAACATTGAAATAGAAGTATAAGTTGATACATTTTTAGTCCATTAGTGGAGAAGATGCAGCAATAGGTGGAGAGGGTGTAGGAAAAGAGAACATGATAGGAGAGGTGGCTAATTGGAGTTTCATATTTTTTTGGAACACGAGAGCGGAATAATGATAGGACAGGTCAGGAAAGATGGTACTGTTCTGATACCATGTTGCTTGAATTACTTAAGTATTTGCACAAATCTTTTTCTCTAACTCTATCAATCTTTTCAAGTTGGTGTATCAGAGCGGGCTGAGTCTCACTTTTGCTCATAGTCCCCGGAGGTTCTATCATATGGTCCGACAAAACCCTCATAAATTGTAAAGTCCATCATCTTGTTTTCTCAAACAGCCACAACAAGCCAACTCATTAAGCACTGCCACCAGAAACTATTTTGAAAGCATTCGATTGGCCATCACACCAAGCGTCGTTGCCTAAATCCTCCTCATTTGCTGTCACTCATGCTCACCTTGTCGACGCATGTAAGACTCGTACTGCCATCCCGTTGTTGGAGCTCCTCGTAGCCAACCTAGAACAACTTGTTGGCATTCTTTGTTTTGTCTTGGTGGTCAGATCCTTGATTATTTGCTGTTTGGCTTGTGGGTTTCTCACCTTCTAGTCTCTTTATATTTTTTTGCTTGCTGTCCCTACGTTTTCAACTGCCCTCATGGCTTCTAATTCCTCATTTGCCACCTCTCAGCCTCTACAGAAAGGTCTCATCTCCTTTGCGTTCTCAGACAGTCCTACCATAAAATTAAACAGTAGGAATTATTTGGATTTGTATGTTGTTGATATTTGGTTTCTAGGTCATGTACTCTATGATAACTTGACTAAGAAGGTTGAGGACATCAACACAAAGATACAAGATGAATGGCTAAAGGCAGATTATTAGGTGGTGCTCTTTTTGTGGCAATCCATTGACTTGAAGGTGTTGGTGGACTATCGCTCTTACAAACTGTGTTATGAAATAAGGAAAAAAGTCTCAAAGTGTTTACGCTAATGACATTTAGTGTCTCTATGTCTCAGTCCATAACTTGATAACCTTTCAAATGATTGATCATGATCTACCATCCTATGTCAGCAAAGCATAAACCACCATTCATGATTCAACAAATCAAGCTAATTTGACCAGTGATAATCTTCAGAAAGTGTTGGACAAGCTTGACAATATGTCACGGTCTTTGTTATTCACGGTCTTCATAAAGATTTTTAGAATGTTCGAAACCAAGTCCTAACCAATCCAAGTATCCCTTCGGTGGATGAACTCGTTGATTGTATATTACGAGTTCCTTCATCAGAGGGATCAGTGACGATTTGTTCTTCAACCAGTTCAAAATCTTCCACTTTTACCTCTAATTCAGTTGATCGTGGAGGTAGAGGTCATGGTTGTTGTGGTGGTAGAGGAGATTGTGGAAATCATCCTCTGCTAATCTCCTTGTGTACCCCAGTCACCTAGCTCTGTTACCATGTTTAATTGGAGAGTTTTAGGCAGGAAAAATTGAAGACGGAATAAATAGAGTGTTGTGAATGCTTGTCATTTTCGAAATGCGATATCTGGTTTGAATTGTAGAATCCCGTGAACTATCGAGTCTTTGAACGCAAGTTGCACCTGAGACATTAGGTTGATGGCATGCCTGCCATGGTGTTGCATTCAATTCACAACACTTGTGTTTATTCTCTGTTCATCTTTGCCTGCCAAAAACCCTCCAATAATCCAATTCATCAAATGTTATATTATAAAACTCTCCCTCAAGCTAGGCAATAATATATTTAATCACAAAATGTTTTAGTAAAAAATATCTGCTTACTGGCCCCATTTCCTCCTTGTTGAGTCGTCTCTTTCAGTAAGTGAGAATCTATCTCAATGTGTTTGTGTAGGCTTTGTATTCCTGAGGCCAATCTCATCATCATTCACACAAGTTTTGAGGTATAGCACAATAAGTTCTCTATTGGACTACGCCACTGCATTTTGCTTCTTAATCCTATTTGAATATGGCAATAAAATATGTTTCTTGTTGCTATATATTTAAAACAAGTAAAGATGTTATGTGGTTCCTGTTTGATTACTTTCATTAAAGTAGAGGAGTTATATTTCTTAGTTGTCTCTAAACTGTACGTGACATTTCTATTTCCCGTTTTTCTTTTTGTGGGGTGGAGTTTCATATATGGCCACTAAGCTTAAGTATTTAGAGAACTGAACTTATTTTGCTTCTTTAACTTGATCAATTAACATGCTTCAGCAGAATGAAAATGGACAATGTAGTGTGTCTGATATTGGAACTGTGAAGATGGAAGTGTAAAGTAGAATAACAATGAAGAGGCAGGGATGCGCTCAGAAAGAGTGCTTTTCAGGTTTCACATTGCATTGAAAAAGAAGTTATTGCCCAAGGAATTCCATCTGTTTCTTTTATCTCGCTTATTTTCTTTTTTCTTTGAAGGTGAGGAATGGTGGGACCTTTGTGCTGGACCTCATGTTGAATCTACTGGAAATATTAACAAGAAAGCAGTTGAACTTGAATCTGTAGCTGGTGCTTATTGGAGAGGAGATGAAAGGAAACCAATGTTGCAAAGGATATATGGTACCGCATGGGAGAATGAAGAACAGTTGAAAGCTTACCTTCACTTCAAAGAGGAAGCTAAGCGTCGGGATCATAGGCGCCTAGGGCAAGATCTTGATTTGTTTTCAATACAGGTACAATTAGAAGTACTGTTTTTGTTCTCTACAATTTGATTTTGCTTTCTATTTTGATTGAATTGATGAATACGATGAGTTAGGATTTCTTCTTATTGTTCCTAATTTTGTGGGTGAGTAATTGTTGATTCATGATGAAGTCTTGCATGTAATGACTCACTTGAGAGACTTGTATATAGTTTAGGTTAGGAGATTTGTGAAATACTTGAGTGAAATTGTCACTCAAGTGATCTGATTTTATATACACTGAGGTAGTAAATATAATGTGTGATTACAAGAAAATTAATGTTATTCTGGTTCTTAAGTACATGCATGTGATTTCCTAGGTACATGAATAACTGAAAATTCCAATACAACTATTTTTTAATTCCAACACCCCCTCAAATTGGAGCATATAAATCAAATGCTCCAAGCTTGGAACACATTGAATTCTCGATCCCCTTAGAGATTTTGGGGCGATGCCTGCCAATTGATCATTAGAGCTAACATATTCGGTGATGACTTCTCTAGCAAGAACTTTCTCCTAGACAAACTGACAATCAATTTCGATATGTTTAGTTCTCTCATGGAATACCAAATTGGAAGCTATTTACGGAGCTGCCAAGTTATCACAACACAACATAGTTTCATTTGTTGAGCATCCCCAAACTTCAATTCCCGCCAGTGTTGTTAATATCGTTTATCGGAAAATATCGGAAAGCCCAAAATCCGATATGTAAAAAATCGGATATCGTATCGGACAAATATCGGAAGTCAAATATCGGTTGAAATAAATAAATTATATATAGAAATATATGCTTAATACAAGACAGCAATGTGCATCAAAAGTTTAATACTTCAAAAGTCAAAACAAAATACTGATAAAGTGATAATATTGAGTCATTGACTAGGGAATACTAAAATGTAAAAACAATAAAAAAGATTAAACATAAAAGACAAGATCCTTTCATTCCTCTGCCCCTTGCTCAATATAATCATCATTCTCATTGTCGGATAGTGAGGCATATCCTTCAACTTCTTCTACTTCTGAATCCTCAAAATCAATGTCTTCTAATTCTTCTTCTTCTTCTAGTTCTTCATCTTCCACTTCAACCATTATCTCTTTTCCCTTTCTGGATGAAGAACCACTAGCCAAACCCTTCTTTGTTTTAGATGCGGCAGACTGCAACACTAGGGGATTCCTTTCTCTTTTTAGTTCTTTGCCTAGTATATACCCTAGGCTCTCCAACTCCTGAAGCCCTGTAAACAGCTTCCCAATTAAGAGCATCATCTTCATCTTCATCCCCAAAGACCCTTTCATTCCCAGCATCATCTTCATCACCATCCATCTTCCCAACCAGCCACTCATTACACTCATCAATATCATTAAGTGAAATTGGGTCAATTTCATCCTTAATATTGTATCTCCTGACCAATGCTTGATTATATTTGACATACACTAAGTTGTGTAGTCTTTTATGCTCAAGCCTATTCCTTTTTTTAGAATGAATCTGCAAGAATAAAATTATATAAATAACTATACAAGTTATATAACTAGTTATAGAAACTAGAATAGTATTAACTAATAAATATTAACGAAATTGTTTAATTTACTTGCTCAAAGACGCTCCAGTTGCGTTCACATCCCGACGCACTACATGTCAAGCTCAAGATCTTTCTGACCAATAGTTGTAGATTTGGAGTTGATTGTCCATAATTTCGCCACCATTGAGCTACAAATCCAAAGAAATGTCATGCTAAGCATATGTACAAATTTTAAAATTTAAAATTTAGAAGTTGAGACTTGAGAACTACATTCTCACCTGGTGCAGTTGTTTTCCTTGATGAAATTGCAAATGGATTTGCAAACATCCAATGGCGCCTTTATATATTGGTAGCTCATCAATAATCTTTTGTCTAACTTCTGGGATAGGCACCAACTTTTGAATGCATGCATACAACCCATTTGTCACCTCAAAATCAAATTCCATTGAGGGATTGTCATAAAAGAATTATGGGTTTAGAAAGTGGCCAGCTGCATGTAATGGGCGATGAAGTTGGTTAGTCCATCTTTTATCAATAATTTCAAAAACCTCCTTATACTTGCTTTCATTCTCCTCAAAAGACTTCATAATAGCTTCTTTAGCCTTCTCCATTGCCTCATAAATATAACCCATGGCTGGTTTTTTCTCACTGTCAACAAGGCGAAGCACACGTACAAGAGGAGCCATCACCTTCAGTGTATACAGTATATTACTCCAAAAAGATGGCATGAGGACAATTTTTGTAGCTTCCCTCCCTTTGGCCTCCTTGGACAATTTGTTATTTGTCCAATCATCAGTGTTGTCAAAAAACCGCCATGGCGCCGGTTGCGGATTTTGGGGGAACCACCATCCCGAGGCGGTGGCGTGGCGGATTCCTCGTGGCGGCTCGTGGCGGCCGCATGGCGCATGGCGGAAATGGCGGCCACGGCGGAAATGGCGGGCTGTTTGGGTCTTTTGTTGCAAACCCGACCCGTTTACCCGACCCGGCCCGGCCCAAATGACAAATAAACCCTAAAAACGTTTCGCACCAGCTGACCCTTTCCTTCCAAACACGATCGCGATTTCGTTCCAGCAGAGACGCAGACCCTTCCTTTCCTCCCATTTCGTTCTTCTCCCACACGGCCACCCACTCTCCGGCGACACCCACCTTCGGCCGACCACCGTCCGCTGACCACTGACCTCCGGCGACCTCCCTTGGACCGGCGACCAGCAAGCATCTCTTCCTTTCTCCTTTTTTCAGCCATTTTCGAAAATGGCAGCCGAACCTCCTTCTTCTGATGCTTTAAGGGCCTCCTCCAGAGCTGATGTTGGATGGAAATACTGCTTTCCATTGCAAGAAGGAGACACAAACTCGGTTGTGTGTACTTTCTGTTCAAAAGTCATGAAGGGAGGGATCACTAGAGCCAAACAACACTTAATGGGCAAGAAGGGGAATGTAGCTGCTTGTACCAAGTGTCCAAAAGAAGTTAGAGAAGAGCTTTGGACACTTTTCAAAGAGAGGAAGAATCTAGGCAGCAACTATGTTTATGTTCCAAGTGCTGGAGCTGAAATTGAGAGTCTACGCTATGTGGAGAGTAGTGAAGATGAGATGGAAATGACACCTACTAGTGCTGCTGCTAGTTCTGCTTCTACAGGGAAGAAAAAAGTTGCTAAAAAGGGGCCTATTGATCTCTGTCAGGAAACCAGCTGCACCAGCTGCAATTGGTAAAAGGAAGAAGGAGGAAATGAGGCAAGCTAACATTAGAGAGGCATGTGAAAAGAAAGCAGTTCTTTTGGTCCATCAAAAAATTGCTCGTTTTTGGTATCAGGCTGGTTTATCATTTAACTGCATTAAGTTGGAAAGCTTTCAAGAAATGCTTGAAGCAGTTGGTGCCTTTGGTAAACATCTACCAGCTCCTACTTATCATGCTATTAGAGTTCCACTCTTACACATGGAGATGGAACACACTGAAGATTTGTTGAAAAATCACAAGGAGCAAAGTGGAGAAAACATGGTTGCTCTATTATGTCGGATGCATGGACTGATAGAAAGCAAAGATGCATTATTAATTTCTTGGTGAACTCTCCAGTGGGACGATGTTTGTGAAGTCAATTGATGGCTCAAGCATTTGTGAAGACCGGTGAGAAACTGTTTGAGTTGCTTGATTCTATTGTAGAGGAGATTGGAGAGGAGAAAGTTGTTCGAGATCATTACAGATAATGGAAGCAACTATGTTCTAGCTGGAAAGATGTTAGAAGAAAAGAGACCAAATCTTTCTTGGACTCCTTGTGCAGCCCATTGCCTGGACTTAATGCTTGAAGACATTGGAAAGATTCCTTTGATAAAGAAGACAATTCAAAGGGGAATTGGTCTTGTTGGTTTTATCTACTGATCATTCAAGTACCTTGAGTTTGTTGAGACAATTCACAAACAAGAGGGAATTGGTAAGGCATGGGGTTACTCGATTTGCTACCTCATTTTTATCATTGGAGAGACTTCATGGAGAAAAAGCCAATCTTAGAAAAATGTTTACTTAGATGAGTGGAGCAAAAACAAGCTATCCAAGGAAGCTAAGGGGAGGCAAGCATCGAAGGTTGTTCTTATGCCTTCATTTTGGAAAAATGTGGTTTATATTCTTAAAGTCATGGCTCCTCTTGTACGAGTGCTTCGACTTGTTGATGGTGAAAGAAAACCAGCCATGGGATATATTTATGAAGCAATGGACAAGGCCAAAGAAGCAATTATGAAGTCTTTCAACAACAATGAAAGCAAATACAAAGATGTTTTTGAAATCATTGACAATAGATGGAATTGTCAGCTTCATCGTCCATTGCACGCAGCTGGTCACTATTTAAACCCGGAGTTCTTCTATTCCAATCCTGGCTTGGAGTTTGATTTGGAGGTTCACAATGGGTTGTATGCTTGCATCTCTAGGTTGGTGCCAAGTAAGGATGTGCAAGCTAAGATACTAGCCGAGTTGCCTATTTATAAGACTGCCAGCGGTGTCTTTGGTTCTGAATTTGCAATAACACAGAGAAAAGTCGTTTCTCCTGGTGAGAAACTAAGACCCCATCTTCTAATAATTTCACTATTTCAATTCTTTTAAGTTTAATGTTTAAATTCTAAGTCATACACTCTGATTTTGTAGCTCAATGGTGGCGAATGTATGGCTTCTCGGCTCCAAATTTGCAGCAATTGGCTATCAAGATTTTGAGCTTGACATGTAGCGCATCTGGATGTGAGCGCAATTGGAGTGTATTCGAGCAAGTAAGTATCTTGAGTTTATTTTCTAAGTGTGGTCAAGCCTAATTAAGTATTAACACTTCAATTATATTTATGTTTCAGATTCACTCAAAAAAGAGAAATAGGCTTGACCATAAGAAGTTGCATGATTTGGTTTATGTCAAATATAACCAACAACTCCATCATAGACATAGTATTAAAGATGAAATCGACCCAATTACACTCAATGACATTGATGAGTGTAACGAGTGGTTAGTTGGAGAGATGGATGATAATAATGATGATGCTGGGAATGAGTTGGTTTTTGATGATGATGACACAGTAAATTGGGGAACTGTTTATGAGGCTTCGGGGGTTGGAGAGCCTACAACACTTACTAGGTGATTGTCGCGTCGCGCGGGTTGCGCGCCGCTCGTGCGATTCCGGCAAGTGTACCGGATTGCCGTCAAGTAATAAAAGATATCGAACCCACAGAGACTGTGTTCTCGAATCGCAATCGGTTTTCGAATCGATTAGATCTGGACTTTGTAAAGGGTTTTGAAATTGGTTTTTGAATTTTGAATTAAGATGATAAACAAACAGAAAACAAATGTTTTTGGGGTTTTCGATTTAAATGGATTCCTAGGGATTTGGGTTACCTTTGAGGTTGTTTATGTTGCTAATCTGATTTACCTTTATTGATTACCGAAATTGCCTTGAAGGCGAGTTTATCCTCTGATAGCTTAAGCTCCCTCTCGGGTTACAAAAGCCGTGCCCAATTGACCCGACCCCTACTTTCGTGGTAGTCGATCCCAGATTGGACCCTTTGCGTTTCGTGACAACTCGTTGCTCCTCGAGGGACGGCTTCTAACTCTCGTGATTTCAGTCCCAAGTCTGACTTCTATAGGTCCGACACCTAAGTTCACCGCTAGGTTCCTCCTTATAATGTCTAAGTCATGCAAATAACCTAAGTTCACCGCTAGGTTCCTCCTTAGATCATTCACATCTCACAAACTAGTGGTCAGGGCTTTACGAGTGAAACACCCTAGAAATCCTAAGTTCACCGCTAGGTTCCTCCTTAGAACGTCTATGTCACGCAAATAACGGTTTCGAAATTTATGAGTGAATAACACACTAGAAATCAGATCTAAAACAATTATGAAATCAACAACGGTTTCAACATCAAATTTACATCATTTACAAACCTCGGCAGAGCCCTAATCCCTAGAAACTATGCTACTACTCCGGTCTTGCCATGGAGATGACAAGTGGGTTGACAACATAGTGAAAATCGAAAAAGAGAAAAGAGGAGAAGAAGAGAAGAGATCTATAATCTATGCCTAGAGTAGTAGCCCCCAATGTGTGTGTTCTATATCGTGTGTATCTGATGCCTTGGTCCCTATTTATAGAAATGGGGAAGTTAGAGTCCCAAACCAACTCAAAATCTGATCTATTTCGGTTTCTTCAGGTCCAAGTAATGCGCGTCACGGCTGCGTGATGGCCATCACGGCCGGCCGTGACGGTCGCCCTCCTGGTCGCTTTGCAAAATTCAAATTCTCGCGACGCGAGATATGACTCGCGACGCGAGTCCTCGCCTTCATGGCCCGTGAAGAATATCACGGCTAGGCCGTGATGTGCTCGACTTGTGTTGGTTTTGGGTCACGGCCGTGATGGCTATCACGGCCGGCCGTGATGCACTCGACTTGACCTTTCTTCTTTTTTTCAGTTTTGCTCGATCATGGCCGTGATGGGCATCACGGCTAGGCCGTGATGGGCTCTGTTTGGCTCATTTTCTTGATTTTAAAGCTCCATCTTCATCCAAACTTCATCATGGTTGATCTTGAGCAATTTACCCTTTATATCCGCAAAACAACACACGAAAAACCGCCTTACCCGTTCCAAAGGAAAATTAACCTAAAATCTAATAAAAATATGCCTAAACTACATGAAAATGCATGCAAAATGATGGACAAAGATGAGGTGGAATCACACTCATCAAATCACCCCAAGCTTAAAACTTTGCTTGTCCTCAAGCAATTACTCGAGCCATAAGATATAAATCATTCAAAGCATGGATAGTGAACCAAGAACCCTAGAAGCTAATCCAAGTAATAGGCGTTTTTAATAAGCACTCAAGAGATAATCAAGTTCAAGTCCAATTAGAAGCTTAGGTTCTTCAAGTTCATGTCCTCACTGATTTGGGCACTCATCTCACCTCACTCAAGTGTTTTAGGGTTTATGACAATTCACTCCATTTCCTCAAGTAAAGTATTTTACCATAGGCTTGACTATTAACCAAATCTCTACTTTATTTAAGAAAACACTTAAGAATCAAGAGGTCTTTTCCTTTGGTTGTAATGTGGCCATGGGATTTATTATTAGGTGGGAAAATCAAAGAAAGGGAATTTCAAGAAGGCTAGACAGATTATCAAACATTACAAAGTATGACACCTTCTAAAATACCCCTTTTTGGGCTTTGGTTTACTTTTCCACCTTTCTTCCTTCATTTAATTTTTTTTTCTTTTTCTTTTCATTTCTCACTTTCTTTGTCATCCCCTTCTCCATTTTTTTCTGTTTATTTCATTTTTATTTGCTTGGAGAAGGGGAGATTTATAGCTCAAGAGAAATTACTTTCTAGCTTTTTCTTCCCATACTTTTTCCAACTACCAATCACCCTTTTTGTAATACTTTAAAAGGTGCCATACCAAGCATTATTTATCAAATTAATTCATGGTACCAAGAAAAGTATTATTATTTTTTTCTTTTAGGCTCAAAATTGGGCAACTAAGGGGTAGCATTTAAACATTCAAAGCTCGGGAGGCCAGAAAAATACCCCTAGTGCCTCAATCATTTCCAAAAATGTTTTTTTAAATTTTTAAGTTTTGAAATGGTTTCAAGTCAAGTTCTAGAAAATACAGTCCATGAGGAATTAAATCACTCTTTCACAAGAAATGGGGCAGATTTAGTGAATACCCCTTTTGGCTCAAAATCTTACATTTAGTAGTTTAAAAATCAGTGAGGTACACAAGTTTAAGGAACCACATGCTAATTATCAACTATCAAATGACTATCTCTAGGATTTTTATTTTTAGCCTTATCACAAGAATAATAAAAATTTGGGTTCAAAATTCACTATCTCAATTCATTTGGCTCCAAGTTCTCACAATTGGATGCATGTTCTAAGTGAGGGGCAATCTAGAGAATGTGATCATACCAATCCATGCCTATGAGAATGCAATATGAATGCAACAATGCAAATGCAAAAATAAACATCCCTACCCCAAGCTTGATTACTTACATTGTCTCCAGTGTAAATAATCAAGTCAGAGATAGGAGAAAATTTGGAACAACTTACCGAGTCGGTAGCGGGTGTTGGCTTCACATTCCAGTCAAAACTTGGGTAGAAATAGTATCACGGCCGTGAGGCTCATCACGGCTAGGCCGTGATCGTTTCTGGTCCTCAGGAGTTGCCCTGTCACGGCCGTGATCTACATCACGGCTAGGCCGTGATGCTCTCTGACCTTGACATCCTACTCATCATGCCCGTGATGGTTGTCACGGCTAGGCCGTGATCCTTTCTGTGCTCTTGTTTAGTTTATCACGGTAGTGACCCATTGTCACGGCCAGGGCGTGATGGCCTCTGACTTTATCTTTTTATGCTCTTCTTCTCTTTCTCAACCTGAAAACACTAGACAAACCTATTAATGATATTTTTGCCTCTTGATCTTCTCAAATTATTCAAGAGGTTAAATCAAAAACAAAAGGAAAAAGGGAAAGAAAACTTGGGTTGCCTCCCAAGAAGCGCTTATTTATGGTCTTAAGCTTGACCACACTTCCTTCAATCAACAGGGCCTGGTGGGCGTAGATGTGCAGTCACACTTTTCTTCCAAGGAGCTCCTTCAAATAGCCGTTTCTGCTTATACGGCCAATAATGCTTCCGCTTCGCTCTTTTCTCTCGGAGCTTCCTAGCCTTCCTTCCTCCCGGCGGAAGTTTTGTTTTCGCATGGACAGCAACTCCAACTCCATCACTGCTGGGTGCATCATTAGCCTTGCATATCTTTGGGGTTGCTTCCATGTTCAGTTCTTCTTTTGCCATTGGAGACGTTGTATCAATTCTGCACACATGGCTCTCAAAAGGAGGGTTGTTATAAGAGTTAGTCAGCTGAAAATTTACCCTACCTTCCTCTACATTTAGAGAGAGTTTGCCATTCCTTACGTCTATTACCGCTCCAGCGGTTGCCAAGAATGGCCTTCCTAAAATGATGGGGAATTCGGAATTCCCTTTCATGTCTAATACCAGGAAGTCGGTAGGGATGAGAAATTTCCCTACCTTTACGGGAACATTCTCTAGTATGCCTAGAGGAGTCCTAGTTGAGCCGTCCGCAAATTGTAAGGAGAATTTGAACGGTCTCAACTCTTTACTTTCCAACCTTTCCATGATAGTGAGGGGCATCAAGCTCGCACTAGCCCCTAAGTCACATAAGGCTTGGTCAATGTGCACTTGTTCAATTGAGCAAGAGATGGAGAAACTACCTGGGTCTTTCAGTTTAGTAGGCATTTTAGTCTCTACATCTACTTGCTTTTTCCTAACCAACCTATGTGGGAAAGGTATCGGGGGTTGGTACGGTGGTGGAGGGACATATTTCGGTTATGACTCTTCTTTTTCGCCCGTGTCCTCCTCCGGTTCCACGTCCATTTCAGCTACCCCCACCCCAAGCTTATCATCCCTCAAGTGTATGACATTGCAATGTTCATTGGGATTTGCTTCGGGTTGCCCCGGGAATGTACCCTTAGGTCTCGAATACGTGCTGGCTTGTTGGGCAATTTGTGTTTCTAGCATCTTGTTATGAGTTGCTAAGTTGTCTACCTTAGATGCCAGATCCTTTATTGCTTCACTCACTGTCCTTCCTTGTTGTCTAAACTCCTCATTCTGTTTTGTCTGAGTTTCAACAAAACTTTCAAATAAAGTCTCGAGTTTAGATCTTTGCACCTGAGGATACCCTGTCTTGCTCTCTCTTATTACCTTGACCCTCTTGGAACTCATGGTTGAGCGTGTTCTTTGTAGTTGCCGTAGGAGAGGTAAGGGTTGTTCCTTCTTTGGTTGTAGGGATTTGGGGGAGCATAGTTGGGCAGCTTCGGGTTCGTATCATAGTAGTTGTTGCAAGAGTTCACTTGTTCACCCGAAGCCTTAGGATCCATGTGGGCATCCCATCATGTCATGTCCCTGCATTCCACAAATCACACAAATAGTGTTAGTAGCACCTATTGCACTCACATTAGCTCTTTCAATCTTATCTAATCGTTTATTTAGTGATTCAAATTTAGAAATAATCGGATCAATGCTACTTACTTCAAACTTACCCCCCGAAATCTTGTTCGGTTTATTACCTCTTTCGGATCCCCATTGGTGGTTGTTTGTGGCGTCATTCTCGATTATGTTGAATGCCTCTGTGATATGCCTATTCATAAACTCTACAGCGGCTGCAGAATCTAGTGACACCTTCGAAGAGTAGTATATTCCGTTATAGAAGGTGTGCACTATTAACCACCTCTCGAGTCCGTGATGTGGGCACGACTCCAGCAGTCCCTTGTATCGATCCCGGGCTTCGATAATGATTCTCCGTCTTTCTCGGAAGAAGCCGGTGATCCGGGTTCTTATGTAGGCCGTCTTGGATGGAGGGAAGAATTTCTCCAAGAACGCCTGTTCCAATTGGTCCCAAGTAGTCAAAGTGTTAGCGGGGATTTGCTTAAGCCGGGCCTTTGCCTTTCCAGGTGAGAGAGATGAGGCAGTCTCAAACGCACAACATCGACTGAGGCTCCATGAATCCGGATTGCATCGGTGAACTCTAAAAATGTCTCTATGTGATCGGTCGGGTCCTCCGAAGGCAATCCTCCGAATTGATGTTGCCTAATCATGTTGATTAGCATGGGCGGTATGGTGTAGTTTTCCGCCTCAATCTCTCGGCCTTGCAATCCCAGTTCGCAAGCCTCTCGCATTTGGGGCTGCGTAATCCTTCAAAGGCTTTGTATCCGGTTGATTCGCCATGAGTGGAACGGGACTCAACCTTTCTCCCTCTCTTTGTAGTCTTCTACGTCTGTGGAAGGTCCTCTCGATCTCCGGATCAATCTCACTAAGGCTCCCAAGACTTAGAGATCTTTGCATATAACACACAGAGAGATGGATACAATAGAAGGAAAAGAATTTTTTTGATTTTTGATTTTTGATTTATTTATTTATTTTTTATATTTTTTTATATTTCAGAAATAAAAATCAAATAAAAAGAAAAGAAAAGGTCCAGAAAAATCAATTCAAAAATTGAATTGAGATTCGAAATGGCACAGTCCCCGGCAACGGCGCCAAAAACTTGATTGTCGCGTCGCGCGGGTTGCGCGCCGCTCGTGCGATTCCGGCAAGTGTACCGGATTGCCGTCAAGTAATAAAAGATATCGAACCCACAGAGACTGTGTTCTCGAATCGCAATCGGTTTTCGAATCGATTAGATCTGGACTTTGTAAAGGGTTTTGAAATTGGTTTTTGAATTTTGAATTAAGATGATAAACAAACAGAAAACAAATGTTTTTGGGGTTTTCGATTTAAATGGATTCCTAGGGATTTGGGTTACCTTTGAGGTTGTTTATGTTGCTAATCTGATTTACCTTTATTGATTACCGAAATTGCCTTGAAGGCGAGTTTATCCTCTGATAGCTTAAGCTCCCTCTCGGGTTACAAAAGCCGTGCCCAATTGACCCGACCCCCTACTTTCGTGGTAGTCGATCCCAGATTGGACCCCTTTGCGTTTCGTGACAACTCGTTGCTCCTCGAGGGACGGCTTCTAACTCTCGTGATTTCGGTCCCAAGTCGACTTCTATAGGTCCGACACCTAAGTTCCCGCTAGGTTCCTCCTTATAATTCAAGTCATCAATAACCTAAGTTCCCGCTAGGTTCCTCCTTAGATCATTCACATCTCACAAACTAGTGGTCAGGGCTTTACGAGTGAAACACCCTAGAAATCCTAAGTTCACCGCTAGGTTCCTCCTTAGAACGTCTATGTCACGCAAATAACGGTTGCCGAAATTTATGAGTGAATAACACACTAGAAATCAGATCTAAAACAATTATGAAATCAACAACGGTTTCAACATCAAATTTACATCATTTACAAACCTCGGGCAGAGCCCTAATCCCTAGAAACTATGCTACTACTCCAGTCTTGCCATGGAGATGACAAGCTGGGTTGACAACATAGTGAAAATCAGAAAAAGAGAAAAGAGGAGAAGAAGAGAAGAGATCTATAATCTATGCCTAGAGTAGTAGCCCCCAATGTGTGTGTTCTATATCGTGTGTATCTGATGCCTTGGTCCCTATTTATAGAAATGGGGAAGTTAGAGTCCCAAACCAACTCAAAATCTGATCTATTTCGGTTTCTTCAGGTCCAAGTAATGCGCGTCACGGGTAGTGATGGCCATCACGGCCAGGCCGTGACGGTCTCTGCCTCTGGTCGCTTTGCAAAATTCAAATTCTCGCGACGCGAGATATGACTCGCGACGCGAGTCCTCGCCTTCATGGCCGCGTGAAGAATATCACGGCTAGGCCGTGATGTGCTCGACTTGTGTTGGTTTTGGGTCACGCCTGTGATGGCTATCACGGCCGGCCGTGATGAACTCGACTTGACCTTTCTTCTTTTTTCAGTTTTGCTCGATCATGGCCGTGATGGGCATCACGGCTAGGCCGTGATGGGCTCTGTTTGGCTCATTTTCTTCAGTTTTAAAGCTCCATCTTCATCCAAACTTCATCATGGTTGATCTTGAGCAATTTACCCTTTATATCTGCAAAACAACACACGAAAACCGCCTTACCCGTTTCAAAGGAAAATTAACCTAAAATCTAATAAAAATATGCCTAAACTACATGAAAATGCATGCAAAATGATGGACAAAGATGAGGTGGAATCACACTCATCACTAGGCAGAAAACAAGGAAAAGAAAAGGAGCATCAAGTGTTGCAGCTGCTGCCAAAGCTTCTAACAAAGGTCCAGGTGCTACTTCAACCTCTAAGGGGAGTAAGGGCAAGGGGAAAGAGATAGCAATTGATCCAAGTGAAGAATCAGAATTTGAGGATGATTCTGAGGCATCTGAAGATGAACAAGAGTTACTTGTTTTTGAGAAATCTGATGGAGAAGAGGAAGAGGGATATGCCCCATTAGATAACCAAGAAATTGATTATGTTGGGGTTGAGGAAGAGGAATAGCCATTTACTTTGTGTTTGTCATGTTGTTTTTATCATTTTGTTGTTATTTTGAATTATGAAGTCTTGAACTTGATGGTTTATGACATTTTCTATTTGAATTATGAGACTTATATGACATTTTCTATCAATTTAGTTTATGGTTCTTTACTTATGTTGATAGTGTTTTGGATTTTATATTTATTTCTGTAATTTTTGTTATGTATATGTATATATATATATAATTTTTTTTTGTCCGCCATGACATCCGCCATATGGCCGCATCGCCATCCGCTATGATGTATGGCGGATTTTTGGCCGGCCGCCATAGGCCGCCATCCGCCATCGATAACACTGCCAATCATCTGATACAAACATTTTTCTCAGATTCCCTTTCTCTTTATGAATCCTTTCCAATGTGAGGAAAGATGTGGCAAATCGAGTTACTGCATGCCTCACTAATTCTCTTTTGTTGGTAAAGTACCTCAATAGGCTCAAGGTGCTTGAATGGTTGTAGATGAATCCAACGAGAAATATTGCCCTTTGAATTGTCTTCTTTATAGAAGGGAGCTTCCCAATGTCCTCCAACATCAAATCTATGCAGTGGGCTGCACAAGGAGTCCAAAACAAATGTGGCCTCTTTTCTTCTAGTAACTTACCAGCAAGAACATAATTGCTTCCATTGTCCGTTATAAGTTGAACAACCTTTTCTTCTCCAATCTCTTCCACAATGGAGTCAAGCAACTCAAATATTTTCTCTCCGGTCTTCACGATGTCAGACGCATCAATAGATTTAATGAACATCGTCCCCGATGGACAGTTCACCAAGAAGTTGATTAAGGATCTTTGTTTTCTATCCGTCCAGGCATCAGACATAATGGAGCATCCAAATCTCCCCCATTGCTCCCTTTGTTTTTTTAACAAATCTTCGGTGTAAGCCAACTCCTTGCTAAGGAGTGGAACTCTTATTTCATGGTAAGATGGAGGCCTCAAATTTTTTCCAAAGCTTCCAACAGCTGTAAGCATTTCATGAAAGCTTTCCAACTTAACCATGTTGAAAGACAAGCCAGCTTGGTACCAAAATCGAGCTATATATTGATGAACGTCTGCAGTAGCCTCCTTTACACATTTCTCCCTTATGCTTGTTTGCCTTGTTTTCCCTTTCTTCTTGTCCTCAATTGCTGTTTTGGGTCTTCCATAATAGAGATCCATAGGCCCCTTTAAAGCAATATTCTGTCCACTAGTGTCAGCAAGCCTAGTTGCAATTTCTCTAGCCCCTTCATCAAGAGCACGGTCTTCATCACTATCACCATAGTCTTCAAGAAGATCATTGCGCATCCTTTGAAATGCTTGACTATCTTTTTTCTTTTTATTCTTGGCATATCAAGCAACTCTTCTTCTCTGACCTCTTTTGGGCATTTAGTACAAGCTTTACAATTACCCTTCTTTCCAGTCAAGTGCTCTTTCATTCTAGTAATTCCACCCCACATAGCCTTCCCACAAAAGTTGCACACACAACTACGAGTACCATTCTCTTGTGATTGATGACAGTACTTCCATCCAGGGTCAGTCCTAGATACTATTGAAGGATTGGATGAATCTTCACTTGCCATACTACAAACAGGGGAAGAGAAGGGATATGTAAGAAACAAAACAGAAAAAGAGAAAGTGAAAACGAAAAAACAGAGAGAGAAAAAAACAGAGAAGGAAAGAAGAGAGCAAGGAGGAGAAAGGAGAAAACAGGGGAGAAGAAGTTACCTGAGAGTGAACCTGTGAACGTGAAGACTGAAGAGGCAGAGGAGCAGAGCTGCTTGTGTGGAGGCAGAGGGTCGAAGGCTTGAAACTTGAAAGAATGAGCTGCTGCCAGTGTGTATCAAGGAGGCAGAGGGTCGCAGACTTATTGCGGTTATGCTGACCCAGTGACCCTTCATTTCTTTAAAAAAAAATGAAAAAAATCCTAAATTCCCTAACTTCCGATATTTGCCGTATCGCCGAGATATCGATTTGCAGGGAATCGGCCGAAATCTCGCCCAAAACCGGAATTAGCATATCATATCGGAATTCGTACCGGCCCTTCAAATTTCCGAGACGAGATCTCGAGATCTCGGCCGATACGTCGAGATTTAACAACACTGATTCCCGCAGATGTTGTTTAATTCAGATGAGCTCATAGGTGGTTGTAGCCATAGTTCTATATTTAGCCTCTGCACTAGACCGTGCAACTATATTTTGCTTACTCTTCCAAGAGACAAGATTTTCTCCAACAGAGACAATATCCTGAAGTGGAACGCCTATCAATAGGTGAACCTGTCCAATCTACATCACAAAACCCAACTATTTGAGTGTTTCCTTTGTCTTCATAGAGTGGTCTTTGTCTCAGTGATGTACCTCAGAATTCGAATCAATGCATCCTAATGATCACTATGAGGAGACTACGTGGATTGACATACTACCCTAACTACAAAAGAAATATCTGGCCTTGTAATAGTGAGGTCGATGAGTTTTCCAACCAATCCCCAATATCTCTCAGGATTAGAATTAGGCTCCCCCTGACTAGGTAGTAATTTTTGATTTGAATCCATGGAACTATCAACTGGTCTACAATCCAACATATCTGTTTCTTTAAGTATGTCTAATGCATACTTCCTTTGTGAGATAATAATCCCATTCTTTGATTGAGCAACTTCAATTCGAAGAAAATATTTTAGCTCCCCCAAGTCCTTGGTTTGAAAATGGCTAAATAAATGTTTCTTCAATTAAGAAATTTTCTCTGGGTCATTTCCTATGATGACTATATCATCTACATAAACCACATAGTAAACACATCTATTTGAAGAGGTATAGCAATAGAAGACCGAATAATCTGCTTCACCAAGTTGCATTCTAAAAGCCTGAACAACTAATATGAATTTTCCAACCCAAGCTCATGGGGGCTGTTAAAGTATATAGAGAGATCGTCATAGTTTGCAAACCAAGCCAGACTCATTATGAGCAACAAAGCCAAGTGGTTGCTCCATATGAATCTCCTTTTCTATTTCTCCATGAAGGAATGCATTTTTAATATCCAAATGATATAATGGCCAATGACGGATGGCAGCCATGACAAGAAATAATCGGACATATGTGATTTTTGCCACAAAGGAGAAAGTATCTCCATAATCGTGACCATAAATCTGGGGATAACCTTTGGCCACTAGACTAACTTTGAGACGATCAATCTATCCATTTGGGCCAACTTTAATAGCATACACCCAACGACAGCTAACAGGTTTTTCTCCAGCAGGAAAGCAATATGATCAGAGGCTCTTGAGTCAATTACCCAAAGATTTTTTATGGTTACATGATTGAGATATGCAGGTTGTGGAGTCATGAGCACCAGTGGCAGTAAACCCCTGAGACTGGTGGGCAAATTTCAATTGATGATACTTAGTAATAAGGTTTGGGAAAAAATTTCTTAGACATTTACTGAATTTTCGGGAAACCCTTGAAGAGAGTAACAGGTCTTTTGAATGTGACCCATTCTCTTGTAGTATGTGCATTGAGGACGACCCATTTTCTTGGAGGAAGATGCGCACTGTCTAAAAAGCAGAAAATGATGGTTGTGGCTTGTTAGATAGATTGAGGATAGGCCAGGGACTAGATTCTGGACCATTGTGGTGTTTTTTCGGTAATAGGAGGGCAGCGCGCACATGTCGACAAGATGTACGAGGGTAGAGCTGTGTGAGCTGTTTTCAGGCGATGGGGTTTGGTGGACTGACCAGTCGGCAGCTTCTGAGGTGTTTTCAGTTGAAGGTGTTTCGTGGGTTAGCTTGTTGGTTGCTGTTTAGGAAAGACGAGATTTGGGACTTCATGGTTTTCAGGTTCTACCGGACCTGATGGCAGAACTGTGAAGGACAAGAACAGAAGCTGGACCGAGCCCGTTCTGCTACCAACTTGAGTGACTTGGATATAGTTTAGGCTATGAGATTTGTGAAATGCTTGAGTGAAGTTGTCACTCATCTGATATGATTTTATATACATTCAGGTAGTAAATACAATATGTGATTACATGAAAATTAATATAATTCTGGTACCTAAGTATATGCATGTGATTTCCTAGGTACATGAACAACTATAAATTCGAATACAACTATATGTGAATTCCAACAAGGGTCATGCTAACGAGTGTCCTTAGGGCACTTGTTAAGGAATCATAAAAAGTAAGTTTTCAATGGAAAACTAAGTATTTCACTTTTTCAAATATTAAATACACCAATTCCCAATGCAAACTTTCTTTTATAGGTTCCTTAACAAGTGTCCTTAGGACACTTGTTAGCATTTCCCTTCCAACAACTATTTGCTATTTCGAACATAATGTATTGGGCTTTTGTTGATTTTTATGCAGGATGATGCTGGTGGGGGTTTAGTTTTCTGGCACCCAAAGGGTGCTATTGTGAGACACATAATTGAAGATTTGTGGAAAAAAATTCATATGGAACGTGGTTATGATCTTCTGTACACACCACATGTGGCAAAAGTTGATCTTTGGAAGATCAGTGGTCATTTGGACTTCTACAAGGAGAATATGTATGATCAGATGAGCATTGAAGACGAGCTTTATCAGCTTCGACCAATGAATTGTCCTTACCATATTTTGGTATACAAAAGGAAGCTTCATTCCTATCGGGATTTTCCTATTAGGGTAGCTGAATTGGGGACCGTTTATAGATATGAGCTGTCTGGAAGTTTACATGGTCTCTTCCGTGTTAGAGGTTTCACCCAGGTTTGCTCTTTACCTAGGTCATTGTCTTGTGAAGAGATTATAGAAAAGGTTGAACTAGTTGATCCTAAATTCTCATTAATGACTTGCTTAGTAGAGGGTGAGCTTTGGCACACCGATAAGGTTGTGTTGTGTACATATGACCATCCCCGAGCCCACAATTGTGGAAGCCAAATGCAGTAGGCTTCCCCTTTTTGTAGACTGTTTCTTTTTAAATCTATGGCATGGGGTTGGGCTAAGATGCACCACCCATATTTTGCACCACCCACTACACCACCTATATGTGGCAAATTTTGGATCAATCAAATTGCCACATGGGTTTGGTCAAAATTTCAAACTTTCTAGTTGTATTTCTACTATAGTCAAATATATGAATACAATATATTGTACTATAGTATAGTACTCTTTGTATTCGCAAATTTAACCTCATATTAAAATAATGTTTTTTGATTAAAAAAACTGATTATATTAAAAAATAATATTTTAATATGAATTAAAATAATGTTCGTTGTCAATAATATTTTGCAATATAATCAGTTTTTTTTAATCAAAAAACATTATTTTAATATGGGTCAAATTTGCAAATACAAATAGTACATATACTACTGTATTTATATAGTTTGACTACAGTATAATACAACTAGAAAGTTTGAAATTTTGACCAACCTATGTGACAATTTGATTGGCCAAAAATTTGCCACATGGGTGGTGTAGTGGGTGGTGCACCATAGCCACACCCCTATGGCATGTCATATCTTAATGTGAAATATAGTATTGCCTTGCAGAAGTTGCTGCATTTGGTTTCTAATTCATTTTTTGCAGATTGCATGCTAATATATTTTTTATTTTATCACTTTTACAGGATGATGCACACATATTTTGTTTAGATGACCAGATTAAAGATGAGATCAGGGGTGTCCTAGATCTTACAGAAGAAATATTGCTGCAATTTGGTTTCGACAAGTATGAAGTAAATTTATCTACAAGGCCAGAAAAAGCTGTTGGAGATGATGATATATGGGAAAAAGCTACCTCCGCTTTAAAGGATGCTTTGGATGATAAAGGTTGGACCTATCAAATTGATGAAGGAGGAGGTGCCTTTTATGGGCCGAAGATTGACCTCAAGATTGAAGATGCTCTTGGTAGGAAGTGGCAGTGTTCAACTATACAGGCAATTCCTAACTTTATAATTGTTTGAAATATAGTTTACCTCCACCTAATTGCTTAGGATTTTAGAAGAGTTGGCCCTTGACGTGATCCTATTTGGAAGAGCTTGATTTTAGCTTATTTGGACTTATACAAATTAATTATGTAATGGAGCCTCTATGATCTATGTACAATGGGCTTGTGCATTGTCCGTGCTTTAGGATCAAAGGATCTTCTGTCACGGGGGAGTTAGTTGTTGATAATAAGTTGTATTAAATCTCTTAAGATTGTCATGGGTTGCTTATATAATTAATTAATCACAATTTTCCACGGAATCTTAAATTGGTTACTTCTGAATGAAACAATTTGCATATGCTATTTTACTTTTTGTTTGACTTAACTGTTTTGATCTTAAACAGGTCGATTTTAATTTGCCTCAGCGTTTTGACATCACTTATGTTGACTCAAACACTGAGAAAAGGAGACCTATAATGATCCATAGAGCAGTTCTTGGATCCTTGGAAAGATTCTTTGGTGTTCTCATAGAGCATTATGCTGGCGATTTTCCATTATGGCTTTCTCCAATACAAGCTCGAGTTTTACCTGTTACTGACACCCAGGTAATGCAACTTCTGATTACTAATAAATCTTTGGTTGATTTGTATACTCTGATCATCTTTGTACTTCCCTGTTTCACCTTCTGACTTTAATGGGACCTTTCGTTTGAGTGGAGAAAAACCGAGCCTTATGACTAGTAAATGGATTATGGGGAATATTTTCATATAGGAAGATAGTGAAAAAAAGTTGATTTGATTTACAGAAGGAAGCGTTTATCAGTTTTTTTTTTTATAAGCGGGAAGTGTTTATCAGTTAATTATAAAACTATTTTCAGATTTATTTTAGATGCTGGCAGTGGCAGTGAATTAAAGGGAAATATTTCTTGTATTTGCACACAGCTTAAATACTGCAATGCTGTGACCAACAAACTGAAAATGAATGGCATCCGAGCTGAAGTTTGCCATGGAGAGCGCCTGCCCAAACTCATCAGAAATGCAGAGAAGCAGAAAATTCCGTTGATGGCTGTTGTAGGCTCAAAGGAAGTTGAAACAGATACAGTTACAGTTAGATCTAGGTTTGGCGGGGAGCTTGGGACCATGTCAATTGATGATTTTATTAGCAGAATTAAGTTGGCAACAGAAAACCCAACATCATTGTGATATTCTTTCAATTTGGAAGAGATGGTCATCCTACCACTATATATTGATTGGAAAAAATGAATGGGGCTGACATTTGAACAGCATACTTTGTATTTTAGAAAACAATGGTTAAATCACCATGCGGATCGACTCCTGATGGTGATAGCTGAGGTGAATTCAATTGGGAACTGTACATTGGAGAACAAAGGCATGATGTATTTTCGGGGCGGGGATTGACACAAACATAAGATTTGGCCCGATAATTTATATAGATAATTTATATATTTATAAGCATTCTATGTTATAGTTTGATAGTATATTGTTATAGGCCAATACTACGATGAGAGACCATATCATGTCTCTTACTGAGCAGACCCTAATGCAATTTTCTTGTTATTTTAAAATCCCAAATTTTTTTAAATTTTAAAAAATCTCATAAGTGGCTCAAAAGAAGTTAAATAGATAGTTTTGAGTGATTTGTGTAAAATTTCGCATAATAGACTTCATATGACCCGACATCCATCCTCAAACAGATATTTCATAGTAAAAACGAACTCGTTTGGACTTGTGTCTTCATAAGAAATGTATCTGTATCTCTTAGCTTTCTATAAACACCATATTCATCCATATTGGATTCTTGTAGCTCGAGTTATGGTCAAATTCGTACATGATGTTCAGGTTCCAGTGCTATCATTGTTTTTGACTTCTAGCACAGTTTTGACCATTTAAACGTCTGTTTCAGATTTGGTGTACTTCATAAAAGTTGTAGATATTTCTGTTAGCTTTTAAACGATAAAAATTCATAATTTATGAATATCTATAACTTAAGATATGTGCGAAATACTGTACTAAGTGCTGGATAAGTGGGTCCTGATGTGATTTACTGCATTTTTGTGCTTTGGGAGGCCTATAAATACAAACTTAATGTGTATTAGTGGCAGTTTTGGAATCCTAATTATACTGGAAACTCATAAAAACACTAGAGAAGAGAGATTTCATAGTTTGGAGAGAAATAATGGTGGAAGGAGTTTAGGAAGAGGAAGATGAGGAGAACTCTTGGTAAACGCTAGGATTCGCAGTAGAAATCGCTTGGAGCTACATGGAGGTCTTCGAGAGGTGAGTAAAAACAATCTTTTCTCAACCTATTGTCAGAATCGATAAGTAGCAGATTATATGATAATTGTGTAGGGCGACCTAACCCTACAAGTAGTCGAGTAATCGACAAGACCAAAATCACATTGGAACCTTTTCTGTTAAACCAATGGTGATTCGGGGATTGTAGGTTTATTGACATTAAGATTGATTTTAAGTATTGGATGATGTTTGACCTTATGATATTGATTTTACTGTGATACGCTGGTTGAGGTATTCCACCAGCATGTGACATATTATTTTTGGTGTTTGAATATGTTCTGATGTTATGTTATGCATGATCTGCCTGATTGTTAATATTTTGCTTAGTGGATTTTAAGCAAATATATATATATATATGTTGTTCGAGAGATAGTTGTTTGTTTTGGGTGTGAGAATAATGGTAACTTAGAGGTGCCTAACCTAGATGATGTATTGTAATGATGTGTGGTGACTTAGAATATGTGTTGAGTTCTAGTGGAAGGTTAAGGCACTAGGATGTTGTTAAAATGGGTTGGTGAGATTCACGTGTATTGGTAATATAATACACAAGGTTGGTGTTGTTCACAACCGTGTATTGGTAATATAATACACGAGGTCAAGAGTTCTCGCTAGACCGTTCCACCTTAGAAATAGGTTATGCAGCTATAGTGTCATTGAATTTCATTGAGCACCCCCGGGAGTGGACGGGGTGTGCACCGGGAGCATTGTGTAGCTATAGTGTCATGCTTAGCACGAGCGTTCTCACCATGGAAGAGAATGTGTA
This sequence comes from Sophora flavescens, assembly GCA_030762895.1. Taxonomy (NCBI): domain Eukaryota; kingdom Viridiplantae; phylum Streptophyta; class Magnoliopsida; order Fabales; family Fabaceae; genus Sophora; species Sophora flavescens. Next base: position 90,934,368 of record CM061066.1, read on the forward strand.
CCGGGAATTTGGAACCTGTCACTTGAATATCTGACTGACATTACCCGAGAGGAATGCGTGAAAGAAATCAATGGTGGCCACGTCAGTATGAAAGTCTAGTTGTACGAGATTGGGGTAGAAGATGATAATTGAATTTGAGGATGTTTTGTTCGTTAGGTGTTGAATGATGATTTGTCCGTGACAATTACTGTATAATATGCTATGACTCTTTTCCTCTTTTTGATGATAGAACTGCTTCTTATCCCCTATGTTTTTATATTTTTGTGGGTTACTTGGTTTACGATAGAAGACCCGATGGAGGGTTATGTTGCTGAGGAGCTGGACGAAACTCTATATGAAACGAAGATTGTTGAGGAGTTGGATGGAACTCCTTACGAACCAGAGGCTGGAGGTCGTGCGATGATCCATGGAGATTAGAGTATAAACATTATGGCCAGTGTGTCTAAGGAGTATATTTTATCTTTTCAGCTAAGTATGACTGTTGTTAAGTATATGCCTGTGAGGGATCCTACTGAGAGGGTACCCTTAACAGTGTTTTGGTATTGTAATGAATAAACATGTGTGTATTTATATATGTTAACACTGGTTTGTTTTAAATTTGCAGAGGTTATATGATAAATAAGTTTTAATTTTTACGTATTTTTCATGCTAAACACGTGATTAAGAACTGATTTAATAAGGTAATTAATCTTATAAAAACACCGGGGCACAACGGGGTGTCTCATTTGGTATAAGAGCAGTTTGATTCTGATCGGACTGTGAGTTTTAGGATGTTGTTACTGACCGTGTCTAGTTGAATCCACATCGGTTTTTGACTATGCTTAGAAGTTGGGTAGTGTGTCCAAACCCGATGCGAAAATTAATATTGGTATGCCATATGGTATGTATATACTTGCCTATGTAGTATTATATGTTATACTAATGAGAGCGGATGATTTCTTTTACAGAATCATGGCACGAGGAAGAGGACGACCAACCAACAATGGTGACAGAACTCCGGAAAGAATTATAGGAGCTGTCAACAATGACACCAATGGAGGAGGGTCATTTGTGACTCTCAATACCTTGGAAAAGATAGTTGCTGCTATGCTGTTACAAACCCAGCAGAATGCTGAGATGCTGCAGATGAACAGAGACCAGCTGGAACTAAAGAACCAGAGGAGGGCTGCAGCAGCTGAAGATGCAGGGTTGGCTACTTTTATGAAAGGGAAGCCACCTCAATTCCGAGGAGAATATTACCCGGAGAAGGCTGAATGGTGGATACAAGAGATTGAGAAGATATTTGCAACTGTGCGCTGTAACGAGGAGAGGAAAGTGACTTATGCTGCCTTCATGCTAATTGAAGGAGCAGAGTTCTGGTGGAAGGGAGAGAAACGACTATTGGAGGCTGAAGGCAGAATGATTAACTGGAAGTTATTCACCGACTGCTTCTTCGAAAAATATTTTCCGCGTCTAATTCGATGCGAGAAGGAAAAAGAATTCACAAACCTCAAACAAGGCAATATGTCGGTAGGTGATTACGCATCACGTTTTGAGGTACCGATCAAGTTTTCAGAGTACTATCAAAGGTTTTCGAATGAAGACTGGCAATGTAGGAGGTTTGAGGAAGGACTTAGAAACGAGCTGTAGAGGACTGTGGTATCTCTCGACATTTCGTATTTCCCGGATCTGGTGGAGAGATACAGTGCTATTGAAAGTATCGATATGAGGATGTTTAATGAGCAGAAATAATTAAGAAGTGGAGGTCCTAACCGATCAAATTTTCAGAGGCGCGAAGGAAGTGGTTCTCAGTGGAGACAGAGATCATATGCAAGACCAATGCAGGCACCTGCATCAACACCAATGGCTAGAGTGGGTAAGCAACAACAAGACTTAGTTTGCTTTAGATGTGGAGGACCGCATTATGCTAAAGACTGTATGAATAGGCCTAGTTGTTTCAACTGTGGGAAACCATGTCATATGGCACGAGACTGCAGATAGCGGCTTATGCAACAACCGGCAGCTGCAGGAAGATGAGCTGGAAATAATATAGGTGGAGCTGGAAGAGGAGTTCCGGCAGCAGGACCACAAGTGGCTAGACCTCAAGCCACTGGAAGGGTCTTTACCGTGAGGGGAGCTGAATCCTCTCAATCTACTGATCTTATACAAGGTATGTGTTTGATAGCTGGTAGGCTCTCGTATGTGTTGTTTGACTCAGGCGCTACACATTCTTTTATTTCACTTGAGTGTGTGGATCATTTAAACTTAACTATTTCCAAATTACCTTATACCCTTACAGTATCTACTCCAACTAGTAATCCTTTAACTACTATGTCTGTTTGTTTACAATGTCCTATTGTTGTTGAGAATATGACATTTATTGTAGATCTTGTCTGTTTGCCTATGCAACAGATATATGTTATTCTTGGCATGGATTGTCTTTCGGCTAACCATATAGTGCTAGATAGTTCTAGCAAGACTTTATCATTTCTCGAACCTTCTAGTATAGTATCTGCCAATGAAGGAGTATCAATGAAGAGTGACAACTCTCAACAATTTGTGATGCTTTTTGTAGTGGAATCTAATGAGACTCCTAGCATAGATTCTATGCCTATTGTGAGAGAGTTTCCTGAAGTTTTCCCTCAATACGTTCCAGGTTTGCCATCGGAATGAGAAGTGGAATTCCCCATAGATCTTGTACCGGGGACAAGACCTATATCTATAGCACCCTATCGGATGTCACCGGTCGAGTTGACTGAGTTGAAGAAACAATTGGATGACATGTTAGGGAAAGAGTTCATCAGACCGATTGTGTCGCCATGGAGAGAACTGATGTTATTTGTTAAAAAGAAGGATGGAAGTGCTAGGTTGTGCACGGATTATAGCAGTTAAATAAAGTGACATTTAAAAACAAGTATCCGTTGCCTATGATAGATGATTTGATGGATCAGTTGAAAGGAGCAGTAGTGTTTTCTAAGATTGACTTGAGGTCTGGATACCATCATATTAGAGCAAGAATGGAAGATATACTTAAAACAACTTTTAGGACGAGGTATGGACATTACGAGTATTTAGTTGTGCCTTTTGGTGTGACTAATGCTCCAGCAGTGTTCATTGATTATATGAACCGAATCTTTAGACCATTGCTTGATAAGTTTGTCATTGTGTTCATCAACGAAATTCTTATATATTCTCATACGCGGGAAGATCATGAGGAGCATTTGAGAGTGGTATTGCAAGTTTTGAAGGATAGGCAACTTTATGCCAAACTTTCTAAGTGTGAGTTTTGGATGGAGGAAGTCCAGTTTCTAGGTCATGTGACCAATAAAGAAGGAATAATAGTAGATCCAGCTAAGGTTGAGGTAGTTCTTAAGTGGGAATGACCTAAGATAGTAAGTGAGGTACGAAGCTTTTTAGGATTAGCTGGATATTATCGAAGGTTTATAGAGGGATTCTCGAAGATTGCGTTGCCTATGACGCAATTGACGAGGAAAGATACAACTTTTGTATGCACAGATAAGTGTGAGAAAGTTTCCAAAAACTGAGGGATAGGTTGACTACATCACGTGTGTTGACTTTACCCGATCCTCTAGGACAATTCGACGTATACTGTGATGCGTCATACCAAGGTTTGGGATGTGTATTAATGCAAGAGGGAAGAGTTGTGGTGTATGCTTCCCGACAGTTAAGAATTCATGAGAGGAATTATCCGACTCACGATTTGGAGTTAGCAGCCATAGTATTCGCATTGAAGATATGGCGACACTTTCTGTATGGAGCAAAGTTTGATGTATATAGTGATCATAAAAGACTGAAGTATCTGTTCGACCAAAAAGAGTTGAATATGAGACATAGGAGATGGATGGAGTTTATCAAAGACTATGAGTTTGATTTACTGTACCATCCTGGGAAGGCGAACGTTGTAGCGGATGCCTTGAGTAGGAAATCATTGCATGTATCTGCAATGATGGTTAAGGAGTTAGAATTACTGGAACAGTTCAGAGATTTGAACTTAGGAATGGAGTTGGTTGATGATAAAATTTGTTTAGGTATGATCACTATTAATAGTCATTTTATGAAAGATATTAAGGATAAACAAGTTCAGGATCTATATCTTCAGGAGATAAGTAAAAGGATAGATGAGGGCAAAGTTTGAGTTTAGTAGAGGAACAGATGGTGTGTTAAAGTTTAGAGATAGAATATATGTTCCAGAGGATGTAGAACTTAGGAAAATGATCTTGGAAGAAGCACATAAGGGTAAGTTAGGTTTTCATCCTGGATCCACTAAGATGTATCAGGACTTAAAGAAAATGTTTTGGTGGACAAGGATGAAGAAAGAAGTAGCAGAGTATGTTTTATCCTGCCTGGTGTGTCAGAAGGCTAAGATTGAACATCAGAAGCCAACATGCTTATTACAATCTTTAGATATCCCAGAGTGGAAATGGGATAGCATAGCTATGGATTTTGTGGTTGGATTACCATGAACTCTTGAGAAGCATGATGCGATTTGGTTTATCATTGATAGTTTGACGAAGTGTGCTCACTTCCTACCTATTGGTGAAAGTTATAGTTTGTAAAAATTAACCCACATCTACATCAAAGAAGTTGTTAGGTTACATGGTGTACCATCAAGCAATGTCTCAGACCGGGATCCTAGATTCACATCTAGATTTTGGAGGCAACTGCAAAATGCCTTGGGAACAAAGTTAAGAATGAGTTCTGCTTATCATCCCTAGACTGATGGGCAGTCAAAAAGGACAATTCAATCGTTGGAAGATCTTTTGAGAGCTTGTGTGTTGGAACACACTGGCAGTTGGGATGAATTCTTATCCTTGATTGAATTTACTTATAACAATAGTTTCCACAGTAGTATCGGAATGGCACCATATGAGGCTTTATATGGTAGAAAGTGTAGGACCCCGTTATGTTGGTATAAAACTGGTGAGAACCAAGTTTTGGGTCAGAAGTGGTGCAACAGACTACGGAACATGTCCGGAAGATAAGGGAAAAGATGAAGGAAGCACAGGATAGGCAAATGAGATATAGTGACAAAAGGAGGAGACCATTGGAATTCCCGGAAGGTGATCACGTGTTTTTGAGAGTCACTCGGAAAACTGGAATTGACAGAGCTATCAAGTCCAGAAAACTTACTCCTCGATGCATTGGACCTTTTCAGATTCTTCGACGAATTGGTCCAGTAGCTTACCATATTGCCTTACCACCTAATCTTTCCAATCTTTATGATGTCTTTCATGTCTCTCAGTTAAGAAAATATTATCTTGATCCTTCTCATGTGATTGAATCTGAGTCTATACAACTGCGAGAGAATCTGAAGTATGAGGCTTTACCTGTAAGGATAGTAGATAGAGAGATTAATGAGTTTCGTGGTAGACAAATTCCTTTGGTTAAGGTCATATGGGATGAAACTACTAGAGATGCCACGTGGGAACGTGAAGCAGATATGCAACAACAATATCCACATCTTTTCTGAGGTATGTAAATTCCGAGGACGAAATTTTTTCTAAGAGGAGTAGTAATGTAAGAGCTTGTTTTTAATTACGCTGTTTTAACAGTAAAAATATATTTATTTATATTTTTAATTGAGACTTAGGAAATGATTTTGGAGAGAACAAAATCATATCTGGAACTTACTCTATGATAGGAATCTCTGGTTAAAATTTAGGTTTAAAACTCAGATGGAAACCGGTGTGCGTTTTTAACTGACAATATAATTTTATGCTGACAAAAAACCCTAATTTGACCCAAAAACTGTATTTTATAGATTTTTTATATTTTGTTCGTGAGAAAGTCTACTTTTCAAATTTATGATCATAAATAAAAAATTATGTGTATTCGGATGAATTTTGGCGAAAGTTCGAACGAAAAACAGTAGGTGTTTTCACTGACAGTAAGATTTTAATGATCAGAAAACCCAATTTTGAATCGTGAACGAAACAAGGTAGATTTTTACCACGTTTCCAACGAGATAGGTTATTTTGAAATTTTAGTAAAAAAAATAAGATATTAGACGATTCTCGGGCGTTTTGGTCGTTAATCGGGTAATCGACGGAGCCGGGAACAGATAACAGAAAAATATCTAGATATTTAGTAAAATAAATATCTAGATATTTTTTAGAAAATATCTAGATATTTATTAGAAAATATCTTGATATTTAGATTAACCTAACCATGATTATTTTAAACCTAACCTAAGTTAAAGCCAATCTCCTACCTATAAATACCCCCCACTAGCCCCCCCCCCGTTATGTTGGTATAAAACTGGTGAGAACCAAGTTTTGGGTCAGAAGTGGTGCAACAGACTACGGAACATGTCCGGAAGATAAGGGAAAAGATGAAGGAAGCACAGGATAGGCAAATGAGATATAGTGACAAAAGGAGGAGACCATTGGAATTCCCGGAAGGTGATCACGTGTTTTTGAGAGTCACTCGGAAAACTGGAATTGACAGAGCTATCAAGTCCAGAAAACTTACTCCTCGATGCATTGGACCTTTTCAGATTCTTCGACGAATTGGTCCAGTAGCTTACCATATTGCCTTACCACCTAATCTTTCCAATCTTTATGATGTCTTTCATGTCTCTCAGTTAAGAAAATATTATCTTGATCCTTCTCATGTGATTGAATCGAGTCTATACAAGCTAGAGAGAATCTGAAGTATGAGGCTTTACCTGTAAGGATAGTAGATAGAGAGATTAATGAGTTTCGTGGTAGACAAATTCCTTTGGTTAAGGTCATATGGGATGAAACTACTAGAGATGCCACGTGGGAACGTGAAGCAGATATGCAACAACAATATCCACATCTTTTCTGAGGTATGTAAATTCCGAGGACGAAATTTTTTCTAAGAGGAGTAGTAATGTAAGAGCTTGTTTTTAATTACGCTGTTTTAACAGTAAAAATATATTTATTTATATTTTTAATTGAGACTTAGGAAATGATTTTGGAGAGAACAAAATCATATCTGGAACTTACTCTATGATAGGAATCTCTGGTTAAAATTTAGGTTTAAAACTCAGATGGAAACCGGTGTGCGTTTTTAACTGACAATATAATTTTATGCTGACAAAAAACCCTAATTTGACCCAAAAACTGTATTTTATAGATTTTTTATATTTTGTTCGTGAGAAAGTCTACTTTTCAAATTTATGATCATAAATAAAAAATTATGTGTATTCGGATGAATTTTGGCGAAAGTTCGAACGAAAAACAGTAGGTGTTTTCACTGACAGTAAGATTTTAATGATCAGAAAACCCAATTTTGAATCGTGAACGAAACAAGGTAGATTTTTACCACGTTTCCAACGAGATAGGTTATTTTGAAATTTTAGTAAAAAAAATAAGATATTAGACGATTCTCGGGCGTTTTGGTCGTTAATCGGGTAATCGACGGAGCCGGGAACAGATAACAGAAAAATATCTAGATATTTAGTAAAATAAATATCTAGATATTTTTTAGAAAATATCTAGATATTTATTAGAAAATATCTTGATATTTAGATTAACCTAACCATGATTATTTTAAACCTAACCTAAGTTAAAGCCAATCTCCTACCTATAAATACCCCCCACGGCAGTCCCCACCCCCCCCCTTCTCTTCTCCTTTATTGTTCTTCTTTTCATTCATAACAAAAACTCCATTTTCAAGAGCTCTAGGTGCATCCTTGTTGAAATGCATCAAGATCATCATCTTCTTTCCATTTCCATCATCACTTGAGGTAATATGATGATCCTTGATCATCTATTCTCCTACTTGAAGTCATTTTCATTCTATTTCATGATTTTATTTACTTAGATCTAGAACTTTAAAGAATTCTAGAAAATAGTAGAAAAAGCCTAAAAATGTGAAACCAATTTCTATGATCTAGTTATGATCACTACTATCATTATCCAAAAGCATGTGATCAAAAATCTTTTTCCTTCCCTAATTGTGTGAGTGGGCCGAACCTATGATAGAAAAGGGATTTAGTGTTTTTGTTTCATTTTTGAAATATAATGCTTGATTTAATCTCCCTATTATGTATATAATTCAAATCCAAGAGCTTAAGTCCAACTAAATTTTCTAACCTATTTTTGTATTTAAGGCCGAAGCCCTACCCTAAGTGGTTGGATGATTTTTATTCCATATTTTCAACTTATAGCCATTTATCCTAATTAGATAAGATCTAAGTAATTGTTATCCAAAAGATTAGAATGAGAAAAGAATCCTAACCCTATTTTGAATTAGGAGGCCGAAACCTAGCTATTCTAGGATAAGGGTGATTTTGTTAATGAATTATAGTTATGTTGTTTGGCTCAAGGTGAAACTGTTAAACGGTGGTGTGATAGCGAGGAACGTCGAGTTCGGGATTTCGGTGGTAATTCAAGTGGGGGAAAGAATCAACCTATCGTCGGAATCGATAAGTAGTAGATTATATGATAATTGTGTCTGGCGGCCTAAACCCTACTAGTAGTTGAGTAATCGACAAGACCAAAATCACATTGGAACCTTTTCTGTTAAACCAATGGTGATTCAGGGATTGTGGGTTTATCAACGTTAAGATTGATTTTAAGTATTGGATGATGTCTAACTTTATGATATTGATTTTACTGTGATACGCTGGTTGAGGTATTCCACCTGCAGGTGATATATTATTTTTGGTGTTTGAATATGTTCTGATGTTATGTTATGCATGATCTGCCTGGTTGTTGATATTGTGCTTAGTGGATTTTAAGCAAAGATATATATTGTTGTTCGAGAGATAGTTGTTTGTTTTGGGTGTGAGAATAATGGTGACTTAGAGGTGCCTAACTTAGATGATGTATTGTAATGAGGTGTGGTGACTTAGAATATGTGTTGAGTTCTAGTGGAAGGTTAAGGCACTAGGGATGTTGTTAAAATGGGTTGGTGAGATTCACGTGTATTGGTAATATAATACACAAGGTCGGTGTTGTTGTTCACAATCGTGTATTTGTATTATAATACATGAGGTCAAGAGTTCTCGCTAGACCGTTCCGCCTTAGAAATAGGTTGTGCAGCTATAGTGTCATTGAATTTCATTGAGCACCCTCGGGAGTGGACGGGGTGTGCACCGGGAGCATCGTGCAACTATAGTGTCATTCTTAGCGTGAGCGTTCTCACCATGGAAGAGAATGTACACCGGGAATTTGGAATCTGTGACTTGAATATCTGACTGACATTCCCCGAGAGGAATGCGTGAAAGAAATCAGTGGTGGCCACGTCAGTATGAAAGTTTAGTTGTACGAGATTGGGGTAGAGGATGATAATTGAATTTGAGGATGTTTTATTAGTTAGGTGTTGAATGATGATTTGTCTGTGACAATTACTGTATAATATGCTAGGACTCCTTTCCGCTTTTTGATGATAGAACTATTTCTTATCCCCTATATTTCTGTATTTTTGTGGGTTACTTTGGTTTACGTTAAAAGACCCGATGGAGGGTTATGTTGCTGAGGAGCTGGATGGAACTCTGTATGAAACGAAGATTATTGAGGAGTTGGATGGAACTCCTTACGAACCAGAGACTAGAGGTCGTGCGGTGATCCATGGCGATTAGAGTATATTTTATCTTTTTAGCTAAGTATGACTGCTGTTAAGTATATGCCTGTGAGGGATCCTACTGAGAGGGTAACCTTAATAGTGTTTTGGTATTGTAATGAATAAATAGGTGTGTATTTTTATATCTTAACGTTGGTGTGTTTTAAATTTGCAGAGGTTATATGATAAATAAGTTTTAATTTTTACGTATTTTTCACGCTAAGGGAGCGATTAAGAAATGATTTAAGAAGGTAATTAATCTAATAAAAACACCGGGGCACAACGATGTGTCTCAATTGACATGATTAAAAGCTTGAGATGTGGATGTTTTGACTGCTGAGATATTCTTTTAATTATATATGATTTTGAACAATTTTTACATATTTTAAAGGGATTATTATGTATATAATAATTTTTGCGGGTACCGTGGTTGATTTTCTGGTTACCGTACTGGCTGAGAACATCACTATTTTGCAAACATTGTTATTAAATTGTTTTTATTCATTGGGATTATAAATCTCATTAAAAATGTTGTTTTCAGAGCAAGACGTCACTTTTGAGACTGAGGAGACTTGAAGACTTAGTACTTGATTTTATATATTTATTATATTTGGTTAGTGTTATGTTCAATAAGGAGCTATTATGGCTAGAACCATATTATTTTATTTTTATCGTTGGGTTATTTTTAGTAGACACCCGAGTTTTGAGGCAATTAATTTTATTTATGTAAGGATTATTGATAAGCCTCTGACTTATCTAGTTTTATAATTAGTAAGACTGTGGTTTATGTGCTAATTATTTGAGTTCAATCTCGTTTTCTCCCAAATTTGGCCTTGTTTTGTTCCTAAGTTAGACTTTGACTCGTTCTAGGCATTTTTTGTAGTTTTTAGTTTATTTTGAATAGAATTACGCTTTTCATTTTCTTTCGTTGTTTCAGGGTAGAAGTGAAGCTCTAGAGTCAAAGAAAATGAAGAAAACAGTGGAAATTACCATTCTGGAGATACTCGTCCCGCGATAGGCTGCTCGCCTCGCGAGCCTGAAGACCAGCTGAGCAGCAACAGTCATCATTTCTGTCTCTCCTCGCGAATACTGAAGACCCTGGAGGATAGAGACCATCACGGCCTAGCCGTGACGAAGGTCACGACCGTGACAGACTAGGATTTGAAGTGTCACCTCGTGAAACATCCTCTCGCCTCGCGAGAGTCTAATTTGAAAGCACGTCATTTTTAATATTCGCGTCGCGAGAGACTGCTCGCCTAGCGAGCGCGCGCTGAATCTGAACTCTATATATTGCTATTTTAGGGTAGAAACGGGAGCTTTTGGTTCTCCACTGCTTTGGTAGCATTTTCTGGACGAATTCTTTTATTTCTGGAGCCGCGTCTCCCAGTTTCTGTTTCTTTTGTACAATGGTGATTATGTCCGATTGTTTGTGCGTTGTTACGAGCATGAGGAACTAATCCCCTCGTCTAAGGGATCAATGAAACCACCCATGACGGTGTAGTGTTTAATGTGATGTATGTTTCTCTCCCTTTTCTCAATTAATGTTTTCCAATTCTGAATTGATTGCGTTGATCATATGCATGCGTGATTGACTAGTTAAACGTGTTGAGTCTTAGGAGGCAATTCGCGTTTTAGAACTTGAATTGAGAACATCGATCGAATATTGCACGAGAGTGAATAGGAGATCGGTGCAACCTTATAGGAACCAGATTTAATAGAGTTTGATGATTGGGTTATGAGACCTAGTAAGTAATTAATTCAATCGTCGAATACGTCCTATTGAGAACGACAGTGGATTTAGGAGAATTTGGGGGTCCTGGTTGACATTGTAATTGAACTTAGGGAGGAATTCATCATCACTTGGGTACTATGCATGATTGGGTAGGTGGATTTGAGACCTTAGATATTTTAATTTCAGATTTTAATACCTTAGCTTATTTGATTCGTTAATTTGAATTGCGACCCTATACTCTCTCTCCCTTCAACCTCTTGATTTTTCTTGACCGAACGTATCGAATTTTCTGCGAATTGGTAGAATTGGTAGCCCAATCCCTGAGTTCGACCTCGGTAATTACTTACCGTGTTTTATTACTTACGACGACCCGGTACACTTGCCGGTGACTCAACATGTTTTTGGCGCCGTTGCCGGGGATTGGCACAACCAATTTTCCTAATTTTTAGGAAGTTTGATTATTTGGTTAAGCTATTTTTATCTTTTATTTTCTGTTATTTTTTTTTATTTCTCTCTACTTCTTTGATTCCACTTGGTCTTGCCTAGTTTTTGTATGCGAGGTACCCTTTCACAAGAGAACCTGCTGTTTGATTCGGAGATCACCAAGACCGAGAAACGCTTAAGGAAAGAAGCCAGAGAGCGAAAGAGGCTTGAAGCAAGTAATTCTGAGAGGATGGCCGAAGGAAACCCTCCTCCTCCTCCTCCTCGTCGTTACAGGCCTCTCTTCGAGTACGATCTGCCCAACCTGGATGATTGTGCTTCTTCTATCGTGAGGGGCAACCTGAATACAGATTCCTTCAGAGTGGAAGGATGTGTCACAGCCCAGATCCGCGAGAATCAGTTTGATGGGAGTGGCAAGCACGACCCTCACAGACACATCACTCGCTTCCTTGAAGCTTGTGACATGCAGAAGACAAGAGGAGTTACTCAGGATGAGTTTCGCTTGCGGCTATTCCCTCTCTCTCTTAGGGATGTCGCTCGCGATTGGTTTGACAGCTTGGATAGGAACAGTATCAGAACTTGGGAGCAAATGGCACAAAAGTTCCTAACTAAGTATTTTCCTCCTCAAAGCGGCACAAGCAAGAGTAGCCGTTACATCTTTCAGGCAAACAGAGGATGAAACTTATAATGAAGCTTGGGAGGTACAATGTGCTCTTGAGAAGATGTCCTTCAGCTTTCTTTGACCCGGTCTCCAAGGTTCAACATTTCTTTAACGGGTTAAGGGGGCGCTATCAGATGAATTGTGATGCCGCAACTGGCGGTTCCTTTTCTTATTTATCAGCTGAGGATGGATGGGCATTGTTGGAAAAGATATCGTACAATGATTACAACCGTGGTAGGGAAACCTCAAGTGGAGTCAGTTCTGCAGCAATGGAAGCCATTCTAGAGAAAAATAAACTGTTGAAGATGCAAATTGCGGCTTTGTCTGAGAACAAGAAGGTCAATGTGATACACGAGGGAATGCCTCCGGGTTGTGGAAATTGTAACGTAGATCATGACATTCAGAGCTGTCCGTTCAACTTCTCTCGAGAACATGTGGACTCATGCCACAATTTCTATGACAGTGTGCCCCAGAACAACTATCAGAGGAACAGTCAGAATCAGAATAGGGGTTATATGAGGAGAGACCATCCGGGTTTCGCTTGGAGTAATGCTAGTGGTGGTCTAGCCGGGAAACAACAACCTCAACAGAATTGGCAACAACAACCTCAACAGGGTCAGAGGCCAAACTATGGAATCCATCAACATAATACTCAGCAGGCTCTTTCGGGGCCTAATCAATTGCAAATAACAGATGGTGGAAGGCAACCTTGGGAGTTGGCTCTTGATAAGATGAGTGTAACAGTTGAGAAGTTGGCAACCAATACAGGCACAACCATTGATAAGTTGGGAACTCATACAGGGGCGGCAATTCAGAATCTAGAGACACAGATTGCCCAGCTCGCAAAGTAACTAAATGAGCGTCTCCCAGGCACTTTCCCAGGTGATACCGAGAACAACCCTAAGAACCAATGCAATGCCATAACAACTAGAAACGGAAGGGTGTTAGGATCTAACAGGGGTGCAACTAGTTCTCAGGAAGTTGAGGAAGAACAACCACATGTTGAGGAAGAGCAGCCTAATAAAGAGGAGTTGGCAAGTGATAAGGCACCGGAGCAAGGGGGAAGACTGAAACTTGTAGATGAAGAGTTCCGAAAAAAGAAGTGGGTTGAACCCCAAGACCTCCCTCCCTACATGAAGGTACCATATCCTGAAATATTGAAGCAGCCTCTACAAGATAAGCAGTTCAATAAATTCCTTGATGTCTTCCGCAAACTTCAAATTAACATCCCATTCGCGGAAGCCTTGGAACAAATGTCGTCTTATGCCCGGTTTATGAAGGAGCTTCTCTCCAAGAAGCGGAAAATAGTGGATGAGGAAACGATTGCTTTGACCGAGGAGTGTAGTGCCATTATTCAAAGAAAACTACCTCCAAAGTTGAAGGATCCCGGTTCTTTTTCTATACCATGCACCATTGGGGAGATGACTCTAGGAAAGGCATTGTGTGATCTAGGGGCAAGCATCAACTTGATGCCCCTCTCTATGATGAAGAGGTTGGGGATCAAAGAAGTCAAAGATACACGGATGTCACTCCAACTAGCCGATCGCTCTATAAAGTATCCTTATGGGGTGGTCGAAGACTTGTTAGTGAAGGTGGACAAGTTCATATTTCCGGCGGACTTCGTGGTGCTTGATATGGATGAAGACGCCGAGATCCCCCTCATATTGGGTAGGCCCTTCTTGGCCACTGGGCGTGCTTTGATAGATGTGCAACAAGGGAAACTCACCCTAAGGGTGCAAGATGAGAAAGTAGTCTTCAATGTCTTTGAGGCAATGAAGCACCCCGCTGAGAAGTCGGATGTTTATCGAGTGGATGCGGTGGACTCAACTGTCAAGGCAAAGGCAACTAGAGAAGCCCATGGTTCTTCACTTGCACAAGTGTTGGTAAAATCCCATGATGATGATAGTGAGGAAAAAGACCATTTGGGGGATGAGGTCTATCTTGAGTGGTTAAAGGACATGGAAGCCTTACCGAGTCTCCCAGAGGATGAAGGTGCAAGGGAAAGGCTCAACAAAGAAGGAATGAAAAGAGCTGTGCGTGAGGAAGTGATTAAACCTTTAGAGGCTGGGATCATCTATCCAATCTCGGATAGTAGTTTGGTTGGTCCAAATCATGTGGTCCCAAAGAAAGGTAGCACAACCGTCGTGGTCAATAAAAGCAATAAATCGATCCCAACAAGGACCATCACGAGGTGGAGAGTTCGTGCTGATTATAGAAGGATGTTGGACTTAAATGAGTTGTTCGGGAACCGCATGCGAGCATATGAAAGGGCAAGAGCCTACAAAGAGCGGACTAAGGCAAGGCATGGCAAGCAAGATCTTCTTCCGGATTAACCCTTAGGGGTGACTTGAGTTAGGCTCGGGACGTTAAACAAGCGCTACTTGGGAGGCAACCCAAGCTAGGTATCCTTTAAGTTTCTGTCATTTTATCCTAAAATAAAAATAAAAATAAAAATAAAAATAAAAATAAAAATAAAAACATAGAAAAATAAAAAAAAATAAAAATAACCAGATTCGCCCTGCGAATTTGGTGTGGCCTCGCGAGACAGAAGCCCTGAATCTCAGAGGCTTGCTCACGCTTCTGTCTCGCGTCTCGAGGATTTCTTTCGCCTCGCGATTCCGGGGCATCATCATCTATTGGAATTCCAGATTCGCCTTGCGAGATACTACTCGCCTCGCGATTCTGGAAAGTGTGAATAACAATTTTCCAGATTCACCTCGCGAGTGATATCTCGCCTCGCGAATCTGCAATTAAGGTTTTAATTTGCAGGAGTTCTTCCAGGATGCTTTGCAACAGGGGGGTGCCCGAGGGACCAATTGGATGAGGATGCAACCATAGAAGAGCTTTCTGTGGAAGCGCCCACCTACATTTCAACTTGATCAGGGAGCACCCTCTCCTTTCCTTACTTTTATTTCATATCTGTGTTCTTTCATTGAGGACAATGTATGCTTTAAGTGTGGGGGAGGGAACCAATTGCCTTGTTTTTGTTTTTGTCTTTGTTTTTGTTTTTGTTTTATTTTTGAATGTCTCTCTTGAATAATTTGAGAAGATCAAGAGTATGTGTATGAATGTTGTGTCGGCAAGCTTGTTGGATTTTAATTAAATTTAGCATAGATTGATTGCATGAATTATTTTGCCCATTGATGATTTCCCCCTAGGTTCTGAAAATAGAAAATTTGATCCCCATGTGAAAAATTGAAAATTGAACTTTGAGAATTTTTATTGTGATTGCTTGATTTATGACAAGTTTGGGGTGAAGGGGTGCACACACTAGGAATTGTATCTCGGTCAATCAATTTACAAAAAATGTCCAGGTGAGGAATTTGAGCCTCCAACACTGTTTTTAATTGTGTGAATCACTTTTAAGCTGCACTTTCCCGAATTTTCTTGAATCTCTTCATGGTTTGCATGTTTATGTGTTGCATCAAATGATTTAGGCAATTTTATTTGAAATAGCTACTTGGCCTAAAAATAACCATCCCTGATGCATGTTCCCTAGTTAGCCACATTGAGTCTAATTAGCCTATTGTTTCTTGATGACCCTATTTTATAAGCCAAAATCTGGAAAAATCATGTTAACCCAATCTTAGGACTAGGAGAGCATGAAAACTTAGCAAGAGAAGGATTGTAAGAAACTAAGTTTGGGGTGGCTACAAGGTGTGGTATGTCATTATGGGTTGAGAAAAAGAAAAAAAAAAAGGTTGAAACCCAAGGCATAAAGAAAAAAAAGAAAGAAAAAAAATATTTACCAAAAGAAAAGGGGCAAAACAAAAAGCTTAGCAAGGAAAAGGCTGTAGTTACCCGAGGCAAAAAGAAAAATGGAAAAAGGAATTTGAGTGGAAGATATGTCAATTGCTCATGCTCTCTTAGTTCCTAGGGACTTAAGGCTAGTATCCTTGAATATCCTACCCTTAGCCAGGCCCCATTACAACCTTTAAAAGACCTTCTGATGTTGCATGCATGTTTTCGTGGGAACTATTTTTGAGATGAAAATCAAATTCATGGGAAGTGCTCTTGATATGTGAAATTGAGTGAAAAGTTGATATCCTAGACGAATTTGAGCGAATGAGTGAAATTTTACATACCCTTGTGAGGAAGGCAATTGTTTGAAATCGGTGATCTTCCATTTGTGTGTGACTTTGATCCTCAACTTAGATTAATGATTGCATGAATGATGAAGTTCTCAATTACTTAAAGTAAATGAATGTGGGGATTACATTGATGCAAGGGGGGAATTCATTGAAGAAAAAAAAACTGTTTTGATTACATGAAATTTGTGCGAAATTGATTGAATCTTTAAGCTTGCCAAGTCTTGAGTCTTTTTGAGTTTTAGCTTGCTTGGGGACAAGCAAGGTTTAAGTTTGGGGTGTTTGATAAGCCTCTGACTTATCTAGTTTTATAATTAGTAAGACTGTGGTTTATGTGCTAATTATTCGAGTTCAATCTCGTTTTCGCCCAAATTTGGCCCTGTTTTGTTCCTAAGTTAGACTTTGACTCGTTCTAGGCATTTTTTGTAGTTTTTAGTTTATTTTGAATAGAATTACGCTTTTCATTTTCTTTTGTTGTTTCAGGGTAGAAGTGAAGCTCTAGAGTCAAAGAAAATGAAGAAAACAATGGAAATTACCATTCTGGAGATACTCGCCCCGCGATAGGCTGCTCGCCTCGCGAGCCTGAAGACCAGCTGAGCAGCAACAGTCATCATTTCTGTCTCTCCTCGTGAATACTGAAGACCCTGGAGGATAGAGACCATCACGGCCTAGTCGTGACGAAGGTCACGACCGTGACAGACTAGGATTTGAAGTGTCACCTCGCGAAACATCCTCTCGCCTCGCGAGAGTCGAATTTGAAAGCGCGTCATTTTTAATATTCGCGTCGCGAGAGACTGTTCGCCTCGCGAGAGCGCGCATAATCTGAACTCTATATTTGCTGTTTTAGGGCAGAAACGGGATCTTTTGGTTCTCCACTGGTTTGGTAGCATTTTCTGGACGAATTCTTGTATTTCTGGAGCCGCGTCTCCCTGTTTCTGTTTCTTTTGTACAATGGTGATTATGTCCGATTGTTTGTGCGTTGTTACGAGCATGAGGAACTAATCCCCTCGTCTAAGGGATCAATGAAACCACCCATGACGGTGTAGTGTTTAATGTGATGTATGTTTCTCTCCCTTTTCTCAATTAATGTTTTCCAATTCTGAATTGATTGCGTTGATCATATGCATGCGTGATTGACTAGTTAAACGTGTTGAGGCTTAGGAGGCAATTCGCGTTTTAGAACTTGAATTGGGAACATCGATCGAATATTGCACGAGAGTGAATAGGAGATCGGTGCAATCTTATAGGAACCAGATTTAATAGAGTTTGATGATTGGGTTATGAGACCTAGTAAGTAATTAATTCAATCGTCGAATACGTCCTATTGAGCATGACAGTGGATTTAGGAGAATTTGGGGGTCCTGGTTGACATTGTAATTGAACTTAGGGAGGAAGTCATCATCACTTGGGTACTATGCATGATTGGGTAGGTGGATTTGAGACCTTAGATATTTTAATTTCAGATTTTAATACCTTAGCTTATTTGATTCGTTAATTTGAATTGCGACCCTATACTCTCTCTCCCTTCAACCTCTTGATTTTGCTTGACCGAACGTATCAAATTTTCTGCGAATCGGTAACCCAATCCCTGAGTTCGACCTTGGTAATTACTTACCATGTTTTATTACTTACGACAACCCGGTACACTTGCCGGTGACTCAACAATTATCTTGCCAATGTTTATTTTAAAATTATTGAGATATTTTCAGACATATATAATTTGTGATTTTTTTTGGGAGTTTTATGCGTTATTAAATGTTTTAAAGAATTTTATTACATTTTTTTGTTGGGTTGCTAATGTAACGAAAGGCGTTACACCTAGCAGACATGGCAACAACATATAATCTGTATTTATCCAGGCCGAGAAGTTGCCCAGGTCTCACCATATAACTTAAACAAGTTCTTCAAGTTATTTAAGATGGATTTGTTCGCTTTGCAAAAGACCAAAAAAGTCATCAACATACAATACCTGGCTAGGAGTGGCAAAACCCCTAGGACTAGTCATAGATTGCAGCTTCCCAAAAAGCAACAATCGAGAGATTCCTCTGCCGAGAACTTCCTCAGTCAAGCAAAATAGGAGATGAGATAATGGATCTCCTTTCCTACCACCATGCTTGCATCTAAAAAAACCAGCAGAATGACCATTCACAGAGATTGATAGATGAGACAACCCGATGTCCCATTAAAGAAAACCTAATTTAACTAAACCTTAATATGAATGTTAAAAACATATATAACGGAAAAACGAAAGTTTTAAAAACTTAAAACATAAAAGATATAAACATAAAAAATCACGCCACACACATATTTATTTATACACACACACATAAAAGTACTGCATATGTCTAAGGTACCACAGTAGTAGGCCCCGTGATACAAACTGTCATATATAAGGAAGTACATAAAACGTTAGAAGGAAAAGACACACCTCACCACCTCTCCACACAAACCCAGCCCCGCTCAAAAGTACATGAAAAATGGGCTCACCACACATAACCTATGTACTCCATACACACTGGCCTCCACTAATTCTAGCGTGGATATCTAGAGCTACCTTGACTCTCCCCACGTGTACATCTGTACACCTACTGTCGTGGTCTTGGTGGTGGTCCTGGTGCTGTCACCTCGCTGCTACCAGATATAATCACTCGACGACGATACTGGAGCTGTCGTCAGTAATGAGCACTATGGCGAGCATCGTCTTGGGGAATCACTGCAACAAGTCCTATCACCTCTAAACCCTGAGCTGCCCAAGGATGCGGCTGTGGTATGGGCGGTGGATGCCAAAATACTGGAAGGGGAAGGGTCTGTTCAAGAAGGAACATCCCGACAAAACCGAAGTGAGATCCCTCTCCAAATCTCACTTACGTAGAAACTGGACCCATATACACAGTGAAGAAGGCGGGTGGATCCACTCTCCACCCATTCTCACCATGAAACTCCAACTCAAGGGTTCCCATCAGTAGAAACCCCGAAGGTCCTATCATCTACGGGTGATCTAAGTATGGCATCTCGATCAACTGGGTCTGCTTCGTGAACCAAGGACAAACATACACAGAAAGGAATAAGGAGATAAGAAACTAGCTATCATCATAGAAGGAAAAGGGTACATAGCATATATACAATAATAGCACACATACATGCCTCACATATACATATCAATCATCCTCGAGACGTGTTATCATCCTCTACCCTTTACTCTCATGCAACTAATCCTGATGCTGACATGGTCACCACACAATCCTATCACACATCCCTTGCATGATTAGGGATATTAGCCAGTCGTCCAAGCGGTGCATCCACAAACCTTGTTGCACACCCCAGTTCCTGCTAGGGCCCTCATTTTGAGAATGAAACTAATTCCCCATCCCCGGTGGAGAATAGTTGCACAACACAATAATAACATCCTTGCCCTCGTAGGGTATATGGAGCAGCTCGACAAGGACTATGAGAGTATCACGGTAGTCTTCCACACCTCCATGTGAGGGCACTGATCCGTGACATCCGGTATCCGTAATTGGATACTCTAACCGCATGTGCTCTCATGCCTTCTAGTGATGACACATTTAGACATGTGGCTGGGGTGTCTGGGAGATAGAGCGTGCCCCTCTGCACGCTCGAGCATTCCATGCCGACCTAAAAACCCTAATTGATGGTCTAGTCCGATTCGAAGCCGATCGATTACCTACTTTTCAAACAAGCTTCTACACACAAAAACATGCATCTTAAACACATAAACAAGGACATGGATGTTATAATAGATGTGTATATTGAAGGATTACATTAATCCAATTACAAAAAATTGGATCAAACCTAAAACACCTTTAAGAGGAACTTTCAGTCAAGTGTATCAAAGGCCTTTTTGATGTCAAATTTCGAGGAAATGTTTCCTCCAAAACACCTATTTTCTAGCATGTTTATTGCCTCATGTTACCTTAAAAACAATTGTCTTTAAGCTTGTGCAAGCATACACAATCACAGCAACTAGTATAGAAAGTAAGTCAGATATCGAAATTCCAATTTAGACTATATGCTCTAGCAGTTAGGTTGGTAACAAAATTTGGTTGTGTGCAAACTAAATATAAAAATTACGTTGGAGAAAGTTAAAGCCTTAGAAAACGAAATTTAAAAGAGTTGAGTTGTCAAATATGGTAAAAATAGCTCTAGGTATGCTCTTTCATAAATCCTGCTTAGCCTATATTATGCTCTGCCTATGCTCCAGTATTTAACTCCAAGAAGTAAAACTGTATTTTCCAACACTTAAGAACTAGGTTCATTAACTGTCTTCTATTCCTAGATTCAGATTAATTACACCATCCTCTTAATAGGCATGTTTCAGCTAGTTTAGAGACTTGAATAACTATTCCTAGTCTATTCAACACCAATTAATTTTCCAATTAATGGTTTAATCCCTATCGTTTATCTCTTTCCACTTTACTTCGTTCTTCCAAACCAAGTAAGCTTGATATTTAATTAAGCTGATCAATCTTAACCAAACACATTTCACACATGACAAAGGAAAATCCAGAACATAACATTGCATAAAAACAACTAATCATTCATTACAATAGCATACCTAAAGCTCAAGAAGTTTAGCTCATGTTGAGCTTACAAAATTCAAAATGAAAAATGATAAAGAAGTCATTACAATGGTGAAGGAAAAGAAAACGAAAGCAACAGCTGGAGGTTGAAGAAGCTCGGTGTAGCTCTTTAGGTTAAGATAAGAGTGAGTGTGTCATTAACGTATCCAAGGTCCTCTTTTTAGGGTTACCCTAATTGGTTATATACTCCACTCTCTTTCATTCCCTTTTGGGCCAACAAATAATATTATTTAATAGAGTCTTGACCCATTTCCAAAAACGCTGGAGGGCTGATCCCTAGGCACATGGGCTCCACATTATCAGAGGCATCAGTGCATGTGAGGAGAGAGAAAATGTGTCCATGTCAGCTTTTGTCTTCTAGTGCAGAGCTACTGAAGTTTGGCTTTGTTGTAGCAGTCAAGAAGTCCATTTTCCATGCTTCAATCCTTCTCCAGCACCTATCTGCTTAAGCAAGTAGAAAAATATGAGATAATGATGAAGCACAGAAGAGCATATAACTGGCATTCGCATGTTTTAGCATCAACATTTACCAAATAGCAAATTATTCACATAAATGCGAACTTAAACTTAGAAGGCAACAATAATTCACGGTATAATCGTAATAAATAACTCTTCTTACAAAGAGTTATCACACCCCCAAACTTGAACTATTGCTTGTCCTCAAGCAATGCAAGAAAACATGACATCAAAAAAACAATTCTGTCCTTTGTACAGCATGCATGGCTCACCCTGATTCTCCATTCTTTTAAGACACAGACTTCTACACTTGCAATCATAACACAACAATCTTCCTATCATGCACACTTCAACAATTATCACAAAACTGATTCAAATTTAGATTAACATATGCTCCAGCAAAGTCACGCAGAACAGTTGGTTCTGTTTCTCACCCTCTCATCAGAATTTCATTATCAACACAAACACACATCTCTGATTTAAGCTTGATAAGGTTCTATGACAATCAAAACAACACAAAATAACACACAACAAGAGGTCTTTTATGGTTATAAGGGGGCTTAGGACAGGCGAGGTTGAAAATTTCTGGATAAGTAGCTAAGTTCAAGGTATAGCAAAAGGATGCTTTTCAAGTCAGCTCTATATTCTAAGTATTCCTACCATCCAAACCTTTGGTCCTTAAGCCATACTTTCCTTTCCTTTCCAACACCCACATTTTATTATTTTTGTTGAGAACAAATGACAAATTATTGTTATACATTCAGGTTTTTCATTGTTCTTTGTTCTCATTTTCCAACATTTTTGTTTTGTTTTTTTTATTCAGAGGGAAATGCAGCTTCATATTGAACATTTGTGAGCTTCTCATTTTATTTGCTGATTTCTTCCTTGCATTTTTCCTATACAACTTTTCTACATAGTTGCTGCAGCACAACACCCCCAAACTTAAGTTGGTGCTTGTTCTCAAGCCACCCCCAAACTTATGTTAGAACATAGCTACAAAAAGCATCCTTAAGCTCTACCTATTTAGGTAACCTTTGTTTTTCCAGTAAAGGGCTTGTAATATGCTAGATATAAGAATAAAGGGCTCAGGCTCAAAGGGGCAACACTGACATACAGAATGAGAAGGTTGACTGTAAGCTCTAGCTAAAATAAAAACAACACAAGAAAATGCCTCAAGCATAAAGTGTGTGCAACCATATGTGTTCAGATTAAACATAATCAAATCAAGCCTTACAGAAAATGCATGAGTGTGAAGCATAGGTGCAGTGTAGTTTTGACACTCAAGCTCACATTTATCTGTTTATGTTGCAGCATATGTATCCTCTTAGTTAAAGCAGTGATGCAACAAAGTTAAAATTGCACAGTTAAGTCAGAGTATTAGTTATGAAGCAAGTGTTTTACCCAAAGAGTCTTGTTTAACACAAAAAAGGCCATATGCCACTTCCATTTAATCTTTAATCATATCAACAAGGTGGGGCACATGCAAGCCAACATCAGACAAAGTTTAAAAGCAACTATGACCTTAGTGGCCCTACACACGGTCAGATATAAAAGGTCCTAATGACCACTACTTCCAGAAAAATAAAGAAACATATTGCTGGTAATAGGGTGGAAGGCTCATAATGCATCCTATTGTGGGATGCTGCAACAATCCTCTATGGCTCTGTTTCAAGCCTGAGGTGCTCTAACGCGTGAGCTCTTCCTGCTGCCCCCACTCTTGGTGGAAGGCACCTTGTTGGGTGTTTATCCAGTGACCTGCATTTCATCATCTTCTTCATTTTCTTCTTCAGCCTCTCATTCTTCATTATGTTTTTCTTCCTCCTCTTTTTCTTCCTTTTCTTCACTTGCTGTAGCTTCTTCTTCTTCACTGCTTCCCTCTGCCTTCGCTTCTTCTTCAGCTCGCTCTGATGCAGCAACCCCTTCCTTTTCAGCCTGCTGTGCTGCAACCTTTTCTTGCTTAATCTTGATTGCAGCATATGCCACAACAGGCTTGAGTCTCTTAGAAAGAGGGATTTCATCCTCCTCTTCTTCAACTGCTTCAGCATACTCAGCAACAATTTTCATTACAGTAATCCCCTTCCCAGCAGTGGTTTTGACTTTATTTACTGGTTTGGGGGACTTGAGGGGAGGCTTTTGCTGGAACTGGGGCAGAGGTGGGAACTTTTTTTGGTGCTGCAGCGCAGGGTCTTTTGACACTCCCTTGATCTTGCCGGGAGCTTTGAGGAGTAGGCTTTCTTCTTTGGCTCAGAGGCCACAATCACATTTTACTACTAGGATGGGGTAACACCCATCCATTCTTTGTCAGAGGAAGAACTATTTGTAGGGGTAGTGTTGATGTTGATTTCTGGGTTCTCAGATGCAGGGTTAGGAACAGTTTTCTCAGGTGGAGCTGGTTCATCTTCTTGCATTGGTGGCAGAATCTCTCTTGGGAACTAGGGAATGGGAGTCTCTAGCTTCCAATTGTTGAGCTTCATTGTTTGCTTCTCCCATTGGTATTTGACAAAGCAAAACTCTCAACACTTTTTCTCGCTGCACTTATTGCTGCAGCATGTCCGTCTGTTGGTCAATCTTCTGCTTCAGCATCCCAGAGTGATCCTGCTGCTTTGGGGTGCCTGATCTAGGGGGTTTGCTGGCACTTACTTCAGTCATGTCAGAATTGGAGTACATCCTCAGGATGCAATTCATATCAATAGGGCCAGAAGTTTTCTCTAGCCCCTCTCCAGGATTGTACTCCACACCCTTCTCAATGCACAGTTCAATTATCAGACAAGGAAAAATCTGATTACCTTTCTTTTTCATGGCACAGGTGGAGATTTGATCTTTGGTCATCTCCCCAACTTTGATTTTCTTCTTTTTCATGATACAGTGGAGAAGAACTAAGCGTTCTTTCTCCACTGTTTCCAAGTGTGAAGTTGGGGACAGAGAGTGCCTCAGGAAATGATACCAGACTTTGGCAATGGGTTGCAACATGGGCCTTGGAAGCTTTACTTGACCCTCTGGTTGCTGGATCCATTCTGCTCCAGCAATAGCTAGGTCTTTTTTGATTTGCTGCAGCTTTGCGGTTGTCATCTTTTTCAGGATGTCTTGGTATTCATCCTCCACCTCTTCCAGCCATAGGTGCATATTGATGGTTGCAGCCGAGACGGAGACTCCCTCCCCTGATGATTACAAAAGTCAGGGATTTTGACCCAATGTTGGCATAGAACTCCCTTACCAATTGGGTACAGAAACCCTCTGGATGCTTAGTAAAAATCCTCCTGTTTAAGGCCTCAATGAGCTCTGCCACCTCATGCAGAATCCCCAAGTTCACTCCTTTTCCAAACTTGAACCCCTTCTTCAGAAATAGGTTACGACCCAGGGTTTCAGTCTCAAATTTCTCCTTAGCCTCTACGTTAGTCCAAGAGGAGGGTTGGACTTTATTTGTAGCATAGGTGGGTATTGGGGTCTTGGTAGCACGATGCTTCACACGGCCTCCTTTCTTGGTTGTCATGGTGGTGTGGTTAGGTAGGGTTAAGGAAAGGGTTTGGAACGATTAGGGTTTATGAGCAATGAAGAAGTAGGGTTTCAGAAGAGAGAGTTTAATGGGTGATTGGAGGGAGGAGAGGGCTGTTTAATGTGTCAGGAAGGGTGTGGGTTGGCTGATTATGGACGTGAGGTGTGGGAAAGGAGTTAATAAAGTGGGAGAGAGAAAGAGGGGTAGTACGGTTGGTTGGCGATTATAGGAACTGGTGATCTTCTCTCTCCACATCCCACTCATCAATTCAATTTAAAAATTTTCAAAACTGTCCGCTCACTTTTATCCACTACAGACAAAACGTGCACTGGCCCCCATCTTGTACTTACCTCAGGTATTGGTCCCTATCCACAAATGGTATCCAATGCACTTAGAATTTGGGAGCATGATGTAGCATTGCCCCACAGCAAACCCGTTCCTTTCCTTATGCTGTAGCCTGAACTAACTTCTTGCCTCCCTTACTTCCTAATTATTTACTTCTGACCATGTAATGCTCAAGCATAGCTGAAAACTAATTGAATTTATAGATGGGCTGCCTCCCATGAGCGCTTGGTTTATAAGGTCCTCAACCAGACCATGTTGTAGCATCATTCAGTGTCATCAAGAGTGGTGGTAACCTTCATTCTGTCCAAAGGTTCACCAAAGTAGTTCTTGATTCTTTGTCCATTAACCTTGAACTCTATGCCACTCTCTGTATCTAGAAAATCCATAGCTCCATGTGGATATACTTTCATGATTTTGAATGGGCCAGACCACCTTGATTTGAGCTTGCCTGGGAAGAGATTCAGCCTTGAATTAAACAGTAGGACTTGTTCTCCTTCATGGAATAATCTTTGATGGATTCTTTTGTCATGCCAAGCCTTGGTTTTTGCTTTGTAGGCTTCAACATTTTCATAGGAGAACAACCCGTGTTCTTCCAGTTCATTAAGCTGCAGCATCCGAGCTGCTCCAGCAGACTGAAGATCAAAGTTCCATTTTGTAACTGCCCAGAAAGCCTCGTGTTATAATTCCAGGGGAAAATGGAAAGCCTTCCCATACACCAGTTTATATGGGGACATTCCCAGGGGAGTCTTGAATGCAGTTCTGTATGCCCACAAGGCCTCATCCAGCTGTGTGGACCAATCTTTCCTTTTGAGATTAACCATCTTTTCCAAGATTATTTTAATTTCATTGTTAGACAACTCAACCTGCCTATTAGTTTGAGGATGGTAGGCAGTGACTACTTTATGTTTGACTCCATATTTTGAAAATAATTTGGAAAATACTTGGTTGTAAAAATGGGTTCCTTCATCACTTATGTTGTTTCTCCCAATCGGGAGGACTATGATAGGTGCTGTGATGGGAGCATTTTTTAGAAGCTCAAATGCTTTCAGACATTCAGCTGTGAATTCAAAAGTCCTATCATGTTCCAGCAACTGACACAGTGGATTGGATATTTTGGAGAAATCCTTGATGAACCTTTTGTAAAAACCAACATGACCAAGGAAACTTTTGATACCCTTCACTGATGTGGGAGGAGGAAACTTTTCAATAACTTCAATCTTTACCTTATCTACTTCAATGCCATTTCTGGAAATTCTGTGACCAAGCACAATTCCTTATGTCACCATGAAGTGGCATTTCTCCCAGTTAAATACAAGATTTGTCTATTCACATCTATCCAGAATTTTCTCTAAATTCACCAAACAGTTCTGGAAAGTCTCCCCAAACACAGAAATCATCCATGAAAACTTCCATGGATTTCTCAATCAAATCAGAGAACATGGCCATCATACATCTCTGGAAGGTTGTGGGAGCATTGCATAGTCCAAATAGCATTCTTCTGAAAGCAAAGGTGCCATAAGGACAAGTGGAGGTTGTTTTCTTCTGATCTTCCGGTGCTCTAGCAATCTGGTTGTAACCAGAATAGCCGTCCATGAAGCAATAGAAATCCTTTCCAGCCAACCTATCCATCATTTGATCAATAAAAGGCAAGGGGAAGTAACCCTTTCTAGTTGCCTTATTTATCTTCCTGTAGTCCATGTAAATCCTCCAACCAGTTACATTTCTTGTTGGGATGACTTCATTGTTTTCATTTATAATGACAATCACTCCCCCTTTCTTAGGCACACACTGGATGGGACTCACCCACACATTGTTTGAGATGGGGTAGATGATTCCAGCATCCAGCCATTTGATGATCTCTTTCTTGATCACCTCCTTCATGATTGGATTCAGTCTCCTTTGGCATTCAATGCTATTCTTTGAATTGTCCTCCAAAAGGATCCTATGCATGAAAATTGAGGGACTGATTCCCTTAATGTCTGTCATCTGCCATCCTATTGCCTTTTTTCGCCTCTTTAAAACTGTTAGCAAATGTTCCTCTTGAGGACATGTTAGTGAAGTAGATATTATTACATGCAATGTGTCATTATCACCAAGATATACATATTTCAAATGGGTTGGCAGTTTTTTCAATTCCAAGGTGGGAGGTTTAATAATATAAGGAATATTATCCTTAAAAGTACCATCATTTACCTCCAATGACTCATATTTCCTGGACCATACATGTTAAGTTGCGTAACTGTCCAAGAATTCCACCACTTCCTCATCAGATGAGTTTTCGGCTTCTACGGATGCTGTAACATTGCAATAATCAGACTAACTCTTTAAGAAATGATGTTTCACCAGTTCATCAAATGACTGAATGAAAGTGCATTCTTCCATCCCTTCATCTGGGTACTTGAGGGCGTTGAAAACATTGAAAGTGACCTATTGATCATTAACCCTCATTGTGAGTTCTCCTTTCTGCACATCAATCAAAGTCTTCCATGTTGCTAAGAATGGCCTCCCAAGAATGATAGGGACTTCCCTATTTGCCTCAAAATCCAAGATGATGAAGTCCACATGGAATACAAATTTGTCAACTCTAATCAGAACATCTTCAATCTTTCCCTCTGGATAAGCAATAGATCTGTCTGACAATTGCAGGGTAACAGAAGTAGGATGAGCTTCTCCAATCCCCAGATTTCTGAAAATTGACATTGGCATAAGGTTGATGCTTGCTCCTAAGTCACATAGAGCTTTGCCACAGTAAATGTCTCCAATGGAGCAGGGTATGGTGAAGCTTCCAGGATCCTTCATCTTCTGTGGAACATTGTTCTGCAACATCATACTGCATTCTTCAGTCGTGGTTACTGTTTCAAACTCTCCCAATCTTCTTTTCTTAGTTTGTACATCCTTCATGAACTTTGTAATTTGGCATTTGTTGCAAAGCCTCCACCAAGGGTATGTTGATATGAAGCTGCTTCAGCACATCTAGAAACTTATTGAACTGCTTTTCTTGATGGACCTTCTTTAATCTTTGAGGAAATGGTGGAGGTGGTCTCTCTGGAATCAGTTTGGGAATAGTATGTGATGCTGCAACATTGGGTATTTTCTCAGCAACTGCAGGTTGTTCTACTGCAGCATCTTCCATTACTGCTTTCTTCTCAGGTTCTGTCTTTTTCACCTCTGGTTTCTTCTTTGGTTCAGCAACCTCTACATCTTTGCCACTCCTCAAGTGGATAACCTTACACCGCTCATTTCCTCCTCCAGAACTTGAGGCCTTTGGATTTTCAGTTGTTGCAGATAATGTACCAATCTGCCTTGAGTTGAGTGCATTTGCAAGCTGTCCCACCCGAGTTTCCAAATTTCTCACTCCAGCCTTGGTCTTTATCATAAATGCTTTTAGAACAGACTCTAAAGATGGTTCTGGGGCTCTCTGTTGAACTGGTGATTGTTGCTGTTGCCTAGGTTGTTGTTGCTGGTTATAGCTAGGGGGTGGATTCATAGTGTTACTGTAATTGGAGTATGACATATTAGGGTGCTGCTGTTTCCACCCTGCATTGTAGGCATTGTTGTATGATTTGTGAGGTCCTCCAAGTCAATCTTATACATATTGTTTTGTCTCTTGGCAGTGAATAAGAGTGATCCATCAGTATTCTTGACATTACACATGTTTTTACCAAAAGAAACAGCAAACCCACTATCACATAATTGACTTATGCTCAGCATATTGTGTTTTAAACCATTAACTAAAAGAACATTATCAATGGAGGGAATATGATGTTTACCAATTTTACCTACTCCAATGATCTTTCCTTTCTGATTACCTCCAAAGGTAACCCAGCCACCATCTTTATGTCTAAGGTCTTGGAACATACACCTTTCTCCTGTCATGTGACGTGAGCAACCACTATCCAAGTACCAAGATGCGTGTTTCTTTCCTGTTGTTAAGCAAATATGCAACAGGTATAATCTTATCTTTATGTACCCAGATTGACTTGGGTCCTTTCTTGTTAGTAGTCACTGGACGAGCATGTTTGATATGCTCGTGATGAATGCATTTAGATGTTATATGACCACCTTTTCCACATACTTTACAGTGGGTGTTGAACAAGCTAGATTTTGTGTTAACATGCTGTGCTTTTGTTTTGTGGTGTGCATGAGACTTTGATATTTTGTGAGATGCTTCATGCTTGTCTTTTTCATAGCCTAAACCATACTTATCATGAGGTGGCCTAGAGTACCTTAGTATCAAACTTAACTTTTCTGAGCCATCTATGAATTTAGACAGAGTGTATGTCAGATATATCATATCTTATTTCAGTTTTGCAACTTCACAAGGGACATCAGGCTCAACCTTGAGCTTGTCAGTTAGACTGACATTCTCTGATTCAAGCTTCTTGTTTTCATACTCAAGAGCTTGCCTTTCCATGCAAACTTTTATCATATTCCTTAGTTAATCTTGAAAATTTATTTTTGAGATTTGTATATTCATGTGACAGAATGGACGAGTTATGCAACAAATCATCAAATGCTTTTTGTAAAGTAAATGAATCAGATTCCATTACCTCAGTATCAGTGTACTCACTTTCTGAAGAAGTACCAGCCATGAGACAGATGTTTGCCTCTTCCTCAGCTTCATTTTCTTCTTCAGATGTGTAACAACTTGATTTTTAATTACGCTATTTAACCGGTTAAAATATAATTAATTATATTTTAATCTGAGAGTTAGAAAGTGATTTTAAATAAAATAAAATCATATTCATAGTCTCTCTTATGGTAGAAGGCTACGGTGAAATTTTGGATTTAAAACTAAGACGGAAACCAATCTGCGTTTTTTTACTGACAGTATAATTTTATACCGGCCGAATTTGACCCGAAACTGAAATTTGTAGATTTTTATTTATATTTTGTTCGTGAGGAATTCTACTTTTCAAATTTCTGATTAGAAATAAAATATTATATTTATTCGGACGAATTTTGGTAAAAGTCCGGACGAAAAACAGTCGGTGTTTTCACTGACAATAAGGTTTTAATGATCATAAAACATAATTTTGACTCGTGAACGAAATGGTTTATATTTAAATCATATTTCCAATGAGTTTGGTTAGTTTGAAAATTTTCAACTAAAAACGAAATATTATGCTTTTGATCGGGCGTAAAACCCTAATCGGGGAACTGACGAAGTCGAGAAGGGAGGTGCAGAGACAAAACCGGACACCGGAGGAGCTGAGTCATGGGGTGAGTCACCACCATGACTCACCAAGAATTTATGAAGCATTAAATGTAAATTTAGGTGAAATGACAAAAATGCCCTTTTAGCTTAACCTAACCAAAGTTAAGTTAGATTTTAACCATGGTAAAGGAATCATGGTTAGTTTGTGTGACCTAAAATCAGCCACACCCTCCACTAAATATGAGCCACATATTTATTAACCACAGTTAGCAAAGTAACCCTAGTTAAGTTAATTATTAACCATAGTTAACTCTTATATTATTTAATATTCACAAAACCCATTAAACCAATTCCTTATAACCAAACAAAGCCTAAATCTAGCCTATAAATACTCCTCAAAACCGTGGCCTCCCTCCCCCTTCACTCACTCCTTCATCTCTTCCATTTCTTCACTTTTTCTTCAAAAACTCCATTGTTGTTCTTGCACAACTTGATCATTCTTTCACTTTCTTTTATTATCTAGAGGTAAACCCTCACTTCTATGATCTTAATTATATTGATCATCTTTTTAACTCTCTTTATCAACCACTACTTTGGATTAGAGGAGAAGAATTGAGAGAGAAATCTCAATAGTTGCAAGAAGCCTTTGTTGGAAGCTTTGAAACCAAGTTGGAGCAGTCACAGAGAGGGAGTATCCAAACACTCTTCAACCATTGGATCATTCCCAAATTTTAGAAGAATGTTCAATACTTGTGGTTCTTCATATCCAACAGTCATAATTTGGAACAAACCTCCAGAGTATGAGGTATGAAGCTCGAACAATAGGCCTAGGAGGTGAGAAACTCAACCAGGATATCATCTAAGCTGTCACCAAAGAACTGCGATCTGAGATGTTTTAACCATTGGATCGGGTTGAAAAATTGTGATATGGTTTAGGAAGGATAGTGCTTGATTGTCACTATTCAGTTTTCTAAATAGAGCTCTGTGGCCAGGGGAATGGAGCTCTAACAGTAGCCCTGTTTTGGTAGATTTTCCCTAGGATTCATGAGCTTATTTTGGATCCGATTTTCCCTAAGTCCAGCCGTTGTTCTCGTAAGTTTTCCCACCGATTTTGTCTCTTGATTCAAATAGATTTAGTTATTTGAAACCCTATTGTTTATTCGGTTGGTATTTGGTATTTCCGGATAATTGTGTTACTCGTACGTGTAATCGGGATGCAAAGCTGAATGGTGGATGTGTAACGATGGATTGTGGCAGATTTGTGGATGTTGTTGGACACCGTACAAAGGTTCCTGGCAGTAGTGTGGACGCATTCGAAGCTTGGACGGGAAAGCGCGCATGCCAATAAGGTGGGGGAAAGAACCAATCTACCGTCAGAATTGATAAGTAGTATATTCTATAATAATTGTGTAGGGCGACCTAAACCCTACTAGTAATCGAGTAATCGACAAGACCAAAATCACCTTGTAAACCTTTTCTGTAAAACCGATGGTGATTCGGGGTCCTATCAAAAGATAGAAGCGTACTACACTGAGTTCTTTGCATCAGACTACCGTGGACTACTGACGAATGTTAAAGGAATAGAGACAGTTATGTTAGCATAAGGATTTAGTTGGCATGAATTGAGGGTAGAGGAGAATATTATAATTTGAGGATGATTGCTAATTATGGGTGTTGATTGTCTGTGACATTTATTGTATGATATACTATAACTCTTTTCCGGTTTTTGATGATAGAACTATTTCTTATCCCCTGTATTTTTCTGTATGTGGTACTTTTGTTTTATTATGGGATCGAACGTGAAGACCCAGTGAACGAATTAAATGTGAAAGAGTTGGATGGAACTCCCTATGAACCGGAAGCTGGAGGTCGAGCTGTGATCCATGGAGATAGAGTATATATAGTATGGTCAGTGTGTCTTTTGGAAGTATTTTATGTGTTTCCTCTAAGTATAACCTTCTTTTAAGTATATGCCTGTGAGGGATCCTACCGAGAGGATACCCTCAACAGTGTTTTGTATTAAGTGTATAAGACATATGTGTGTTTATATGATATATTTATGTTATGATGTGTTAAACTATAAGAAGTTGTATGTTTAATTAACTTAAATTTTAATTTTTACGTATTTTAACGTTAAGCACGTGATTAAGATTAATAAATAATTAATGGCACAATGGGACACAACGGGGTGTCTCAAGATGACAATTGATTAAGATCCTCCCAAGTAGCCATTAAACCCTTTTTCTTTTTGAAGAACATTTTGTCCTTCAGATATGGGCAGTCATCTTTGAAATGTTTCTTGCACTCGAAGCACAGAGGTGGACCTTTTTCTTTGGAGTCTGACTTTTCCTTGAAGAACTTTTTGTTGAATCGCTTCCTTTTGAAACCACCTTTCTTTATCCACATATGTTTAATCTTTCTGGAGATGAAAGAGAGTTCATCCTCATCAGATCCTTCATCACTGTCAGAAAGGTCTGCTTCATCTAAGGATTCCTCAGCTTTGAGGACTTTGGATGAGCTAGCCTTCTTTGCCTTTAGGGCAACGGATTTTCCTTTTCTGGAACTTTCTTCTTCATTGAGCTCAAGCTCATGAACTTTCAGGGATCCAAGAAACTCCTCCAAAGTGAGAGTATTGAGGTTCTTTGCCTCCAAAATAGCAGTGAGCTTAGGTCTCCACTGTTTATGTAAACTCCTCAACATTTTTCTGACATGATCTCTATTCTCATAGGTCTTTCCAAGAGATCTAAGACTGTTGGTGATAGTTTTGAATCTTCCAAAACATTTGATCTATTGTTTCATGTTAAGCCATTTTGAATAATTCATACTGGTGAACCAACATGCTTGTCTTTGACTCATTGACTTAGGATGACCCTTCATGAGCTAGGTCAAGAGTATCCCATATTTCCTTAGCAGTGTTATAGCTATGGACTTTATCATGCTCAGATTTGGTGATAGCACACATCAGGTAGTGCTTAGCTTTCAGATTTAGTTGATGTTGAGTTTTTTGCTCTGGAGTCCATTGATCTCTAGGAATACCAACTCCAGCATCACCTCTTGGATCAATGTAGCCAGTTTCAATCAACTCCCAGATATCTATATTTTATGCATCAAGAAAAGCCATCATTCTCCTTTTACAGTAGTCATAATCACTACCATCAAAGAGAGGAGGTCTGTTGATTGTGTGTCCTTCTGTATCCATGCTTGTTGGATCGTACTCCCTCATCACTTGTTAGATGCTCAATCCTTTTGAGGCTAAGCCCTGATACCAACTGAAGTTGACATGGGGAAACACAAGAAGGGGGGTTGAATTGTGTTTATTAACAATTTCTCGAAAATGCCTTTTCTCAAACCTTTTACAAGCAAAACAATATAAGCAGTTCACAAACAAGAAAACCTTTTTAAAGAGTTAACAAACTCAGATCTAAAACCGCACAATTAGTATAACCAAATACTGTAAAAGATAAGGGTTAGAAGATTCACACAAGTGTTTTATCCTAGTTCACTCTTTTCCAACCAAGAGCTACATCCAGTCCCTTCTACCTGAAGGTTTTCTCCACTATTCTCCAAATAGATTACAAGTATTCAACACCTCTTCAAGCTACAAGTATTCTTTCTCTATCGAGCCTCTTCAGGATCTAACTCTAACAAAGAGATTTAGATTTGATCTAAGAACTCACTAAGTGTGAAAGCATGAAAGTTGAAGATCAGTTAAGATTACAAGTAAACTTGTTCAATAGATTTCAGCAGAGTTTTGGTACTTTTGATATCAGAGCTTCTATATCTACTTTACTGGGGTTCTTCCAGTATTAATAGATGGAGAGCTTTGCTGTCTCGAACTTCTTCAACGGTCTTCAAATTGCATCCGTTTAGACATAGCATTAAATGCTAGGATCCGTTGAGAATGATAACTTGATATGCTTCATGGAGAAGTGCTCTTGTTTATCAGAGGAATGCTTGAAGTAGAGATGTCACTTCCCTGTTGTACAGAAGGTTGCTTTCTGACTTTCCTTCTTTGTACTTGGTTTAAACTTTACAGCAACATAGGTGATAGAGTACAAAAGTTTATGTTCTCGATGGTACTATGTTTCTATTCTCAAGAAACAAAGAGTTTAACAAATAAAGCAGTAATAGAAAGAGACATATATTCTATTGAATTAAATATAAAATCATTTCAAATAAATACGCTTAAACTTAGACGGGTTTACTTTTAATAGCTAGTAGACGCACAGGTCTTTGGACGTGCAAGATTAACTTATCATTAAGACGGACTCGTCTACTGATACTGCGTCTATAGACTCTTTTCTAGTTCCAAGTCTTTGGACTTGCTATTTTCAATAGCTTGTCTGCTGAAGCGGCGTCTAGTATGACTTCTAGTCTATTATCAAGTCGCTGGACTTGGTGTTTTTCTGAGAGTTACTTATTGGCTCGTCTACTAATCTTTTCTTAGACTTAGATACTCGTCTTGCATCTATTACCTCATCTAATTTTTAAGGCCTCATCTAGCGATAACTTAATAGACTCAGAATATTACTAAAGTTTTGAAGACTCGTCTAGACTATCAAATATAGAATCCGTTTTGATTCCATAGCAAAGCGAAGAAACTTTTTCTAACTTTCCCTATCTAGTATTATTCAAACATTCCTGCAATCTAGAGCAAACACTTTAGATCTTTGACAATACTTTGCCATACAAATTTAACCTTTTTGTTAACATCAAAACTCAAGAGATTATTTAAGCCAAAACCACTTTGGTTCTAACAGCCTTGACTCTTAAGGGTCAAGGTGTTGATGGTGATAAAACTTGGGTGCTTATTGACCCAAGCGGAGGTGGTGGATACTCGTTGTTTGTTGTTGTGCTCATGCATTCATGCATTGGAGTTGTTAGTGCGGGAAGTTCAACATAGGGGAGGTGGTCCTAGAGTATGGCGATCTGGACATCCGCGGTGATTCATCTAGGTAAATCGTGCGCCCCAGTGGTGGTGCATCCGAGATTAAGGTGCATCGACTATCCAACAGGTTCTCCCATGGTTTGGTGAACTGTCGGTGTTGGTGCTTATTGGCCAATGTGGATATGTAACTCCGAAGTTGCCTTCCTGAGATAGATTGGATCCACATGCATAATGAAGTAGTTTTGAGTAGCGTTGCAGCGCATAGCATAATTGGTTGACTTATCATGATGATATGAATTTGTTATAAATGTATGATTGTATGTTGTTATATGCTATGATTATATGATGCATGCTCATCTTGCTTCCA
Source organism: Sophora flavescens (assembly GCA_030762895.1). Lineage (NCBI taxonomy): Eukaryota > Viridiplantae > Streptophyta > Magnoliopsida > Fabales > Fabaceae > Sophora > Sophora flavescens. The sequence continues at coordinate 90,970,132 of CM061066.1, forward strand.
ATCTCCATGCCGTTATGTTTCATATATATGTTCTTACTCCCCATTTCTATGTTGTTGTTTTGGCATGTATCTTTTATGCAGAGGACGGTGAGCAGGCAGTTGAGGAATGACTCTAAGGAGCCACAACTCTTAGTTAGGATTTTCCAGTTTCCAGTTTTCAGTTTTCAGTTTTTAGTTTTAGTTTGTTATCCGTGATGTTTTCCGGATTGGTTATACCAGATTTGCATGTGACATCGGGGTTGGGATGTTTTATTTTATAAACTCATTTCTGTTTATTTCCACGTTTTTGAGACCTTTGTTCATGTGGTACCTTTTCTACCCATGGATCTTTATTATTTCAATAAATGAATGCATGTGCTTATTTTAATTAATTTCTCTTATATACCTTGTATGCTTTATATAGACATGCGTGGTAGAGGGTGTCACATTTAGTGGTATCAGAGTAGGTCTGTCCTATCAGGCCATGGTATGAGTCTATTTTGAGTCTTCTGTGTGCTTGTTATAGGCAATGATGCTTAATGTTTGTAGCCTGTAACTTTTTATTCTTAAGTTCCTTATAGTTAATAGGTTTCTTGGACATAAAAGGGAACCTATGGCAGGAAAGGTCATAAACGATTAGGCTATCGCTGACACTTTGGCACTCCTTGCCAACGTGATAGGGCATAATCAGAACATCAACAACGGAGGACAGTTGAATTTCAGGGTCTCGATAAGTTCCAACGGAACAATCCGCCATCCTTCAAGGGAGCTTAAGACCCCGAAGGTGCTCTGTTGTGGATGACAGAGATTGAGAAGATCTTCTGAGCTATGGTATGCAATGACATTCAAAAGGTCATCTTTGGGACCTTCATGTTGACAGAAGAGGATGGGCATTGGTCGGAGAACTGTCGCCAGCGTATGGAGGCTGAGGGTATGGCAGTCACCTGGAATGCTTTCAGAGACTTGTTCTTGGAGAAGTATTTTCCAGCAGACATCCGTGACAAGAAAGATATGGAGTTCTTGGCTCTGACGCAAGGGAGTATGTTTGTGGGAGTATATGCTGCGATGTTCGAGGAACTTTCTAGGTATTACACACTGTATCAATCTGTGACTAATGATCGTTCCAAGTGTGTAAAGTTTGAAGACGGTCTTCGCCCGGAGATCAAGCAGGCGATTAGCTATCAGGAGATCCTCATCTTTCCGGTTCTGGTGAACAAGTGTAGGATCTTTGAAGATGCCTACAAATCCAGAGTGGCGAGTTACAAAAGTTCAGATACCCAAGGCATTAGGAAGACAAATCAGAAGGATAAGGGAAAGCAGCGCTTCGCTCTAGCCGACCGGGACTTCAAGCAGGGTGGCAAGAAGCCACAATTCTCTTCAGACAGGTCCAAGAGTTGGAAATATTCTTCTCTTAGGCCAACCAAGTTAAGGCTTCTATGAAAGAAGAGACCCAAGTTTACATGATGCTATCTTCCCTGGAAGTAGAGAGCCCTCCTGATGTTGGAAATGTGCTTGTTGTGAAAGAGTTTCCTGAAGTGTTTCCGGGGGATGTTTATAACTTACCCCTTGAGAGAGATGTGGAGTTTACCATAGATTTAGTGCCTGGAACTGGGCCTATCTCCATAGCACCTTATAGAATCACTCATCTAGAGCTAGACGAGTTGAATAAATAGATAGAGTATCTGATCCAGAAACAGTTAGTTAGGCCTATCGTGTTCCCAGGGGGAGCACCGGTGTTGTTGGTGAAGAAGGATTGTAGCATGTGGTTGTATGTTGACTATTGGCAACTCAACAAAGTGACCATTAAGAATAGGTATCTCCTCCCTAGGATTGATGACCGTATGGACCAGTTGATAGGAGCTTGTGTCTTCTTTAAGATAGATTTGAGGTCAGGATACCATCAGATTCGGGTTAAGCCTGAGGACATCCTGAAGACAGTGTTTAGAACGTGTTATGGTCACTATGAGTATTTGGTTATGCCCTTTGGTATGACTGATGCTCCTGCTATGTTCATGTATTATATGAACAAGACTTTTCACCCTTGGATAAGTTTGTCGTGGTTTTCATAGATGACATCTTAGTATACTCCATGACCAAGGAGGACCATGAGGAGCACTTGAGGGTTGTCCTGCTGACCCTTAAGGAGAAGTAGTTGTATGCTAAGTTGTCTAAGTGTGAGTTTTGGTTAGAGGAGGTGAGATTCTTAGGTCACGTCATCTCTAAAGGTGGTATAATCATGGATTCGGCTAAGGTAGAGACGGTGCTTCAGTTGGAAGCGACAAAGTTAGTGACCGAGATTAGGAGTTTCTTAGGTTTAGCAGGGTACTATAGGAGGTTCATAGAAGGTTTCTCTAAGATAGCTTTACCCTTTTCCCGTTTCACCAAGACAAGACAGCTCTTTGTGTGGGACTCTAAGTGTGAGGAGAGTTTCCAAACCTTGAAGCATAGGTTGACATCAGCACCAATGTTAGTTTTTCTCGACCCTAGTAGACCTTTCGTAGTGTACTGCGATGCTTCTAAGAAAGGTTTAGGCGGAGTATTGATGTAGGATGTTAAGGTAGTGGCTTATGCTTCTAGGCAGTTGAAAACCCATGAGAAGAACTACCTTATCCATGACCTAGAGTAACGAGTTGTGGTGTTTGCCTTAAAGATTTGGAGGCATTACCTTTATGGAGCTAAGTTTGAGGTCTTTAGTGATAATAATAGTTTGAAGTACCTGTTTGACCAGAAAGATCTCAATATGAGGCAACGTAGGTGGATGAAATTCCTAAAGGATTATGAGTTTGAGTTGACCTACCACCCAGGAAAAGCCAATGTAGTGGCGGATGCTTTAAGTAGGAAAATCTTGCACGTCTCTGCTTTGATAGTTTGGGAGATGGATTTGATTGAGGAGTTTAGAGATTTGAGTCTAGCTTGGGAAGTTACCCCTAAGAGTATTAGGCTTGGAGCCTTGAAGGTTACCAACTGTCTAATGGATCAGGTTAGAGAAGGCCAAAAGATAGATAAGTTTCTCTTAGATCAGAGGGAGTTGCTTAGCCAGGGTAGAGACCTTAGTTTTAAGGAAGGAAGTGACAAATTTTTGCGGTTCAAAGATAGAGTTTGTATGCCAGATGTTTCGGAGCTTAGAAAGTTGATCATTGTGGAAGGACATAGGAATGGATTGAGTGTGCACCCAGGTGCCACTAAGATATATCAGGACCTTAAGCGTATGTTTTGGTGGCCTAAGATGAAGAAAGATGTGACTGAGTTTGTCTATGAGTGCTTAGTGTGCCAAAAGGCTAAGATAGAACACCAAAATCCTTCAGGAAAGTTACAACCTTCGAGTATCCCATAATGGAAGTGGGATAGTATCTCTATGGATTTTGTGTCTGGACTCCCTAGGACTCCAGCTGGTTGTGATACTATATGTGTAATTGTGGATAGATTGACTAAGTCTGCCCATTTCATCCCTATGAATATGGAATATCCCTTAGAGAAGTTGACCAGGTTGTACATCAAAGAGATAGTTAGGCTACATGGTGTACCCTCTAGCATAGTGTCAGATAGAGACCCTAGATATACCTCTAGGTTCTTGAATAGTTTGTATGAGGCTTTAGGGACCAAGCTTAGACTTAGTTCAGCTTATCACCCACAGACTGGCGGTCAATCTGAGAGAACCATCCAGTCCTTAGAGGACTTGCTTAGAGCTTGTGTACTAGAACAATCAGGTAGTTGGGATACGTTTTTGCCCTTGATAGAGTTCACCTACAACAATAGCTTCCATCCAGTATTGGGATGACACCTTATGAGGCTCTTTATAGGAGGAGACGTAGGACACCCTTGTGTTGGAATGAACCCGGTGAGAATGTTGTGCTAGGACCAGAAATAGTACAAGAAACCATAGAAAAGGTGAGGATGATTCAAGAAAAGATGAAAGTGTCACAGAGCAGGCAAAAAAGCTACCTTGACAAAAGAAGGAAGGTGCTCGAATTCCAGGAAGGTGATCATGTGTTCTTGAGAGTTACTCCAACAACGGCGGTTGGTAGAGTAATGAAAGGGAGGAAACTTATGTAACACCCCGACTTTCGCTACTTTCTAATATCGAAAATTATATAAATACGTTTATATTTTTATCCGAGACATAGAAAATGATTTTGGGAAAACCAAAGTCATATTCATATCATACTTATTTTGATAATTATACGGTTAAATTTTTGGTTGAAAATTCAGACGGAACCCGGTCTGCGTTTTTATTGACAGTTAGATTTTACTGATCAGAAAACCTAGTTTAGACCTGAGAGCGAAATGAATAGGCTTTATATCTAATTTCCAACAATATATGTTATTTTTAAAATTTTCAAAATAAATAGGTTTTAAACTTGATTCGGGCTTAAAAACCCTAAATCGGGAAATCGACGGAGTCGAGAACGGACGTGCAGAGACAAAATCAAAAATTCAATGGATGAAGACAAGTGGTGACTAACAAGGGGTGAGTCATATGGATGCCTCACCTTAGTCATGATGACATTTTAGGGATTTTACAATTATGTCCTTAATGTTGGTTTTAACTACAAAAATGTCATTGTACAAGATTACCATTTTGTCCCTCAAAATTTCTGAGTTGGACCCTTTTAGACCTTAAACTCATGGCCCAAATCCTTCCCTATGAGGCCATCTCACTTCTATTTAAGGCATTCATCATCTTCATCATGAAGCTTTCACCATTTTTCCTAAAACACTTGAGTTCCATAAGCTTACTTTGTGAAGTAACTTAGTGATTCTTGCACTTTTCTTCAATTCCAAGAGGTAATCCATGATCCTCATCATCATTTAACTTTATGTTCTTCATATATTTTCATGATTCAATGCCTTATTCATCTTTTTCATTTCTTAGATCTAGAAGTTTGAAAATCCATAAAAAATCATCGAAAAATCCTAAAAATATAAAACCAATTTCTATGATCTTGTAATAATCTCTACTTTCATAATCCAAGAGTATGACCTTGAACCAAAATTTCCTCCCTATAAATCCTAAAGAGGCCGAACCTTATCAAAAAGTGGGTGGAGGAACTTTTGTTCAATTTTTAGAAAATGATCATGTATTTCAGCCTTCTAGTTTGTAATGATATGGAATCCAAGTTCTTATATCAAACCAAAATCTCTTGCCATGTTTTTATGTCCTGGCCGAATTCATACCTTGAGGAACTTGGAGGATTTTAATTCAATCTTGTTGATTAGTCACTAATCCATTATCTTAAGTACTTAGGGTAATTAATCCAATGACTTAAAGCAACTTTAGAAATTTTAGCCACAAAATCTTGTTGAGGCCGTGACCTATATGTAGTGTATAGGTGATTTATTTTGTTTGATGAGTAATTGTTTGATTGTGGTTGATGAAGGTTGAGTGATTTGGGTGTGACAAAGTTCTTTTTAATCCGTAGAAAAATCTTTGACAGGTAAGAGGGGATTGCCTGAGGGATTTATCCGATGGCTATGTGCTATCTGTGGTTGGTCTATATATTTATCTGTAGTGCTTGATTAATCTGGTTGAAGTTGTTTTGTTTATATTTGGGTTATTTATCTGCATTTAAGTGTTTATCTGCAATTACATGTTATAATGTTGTGATGCATGATCTACCTGTGAATATTACTATGATGTTGTTATTGAATGTTGTTTGAGATTTGAGAAGCCTGACAGTGGTCAGTGCTCAATCAATTAACCAGGTAAAACCTTTAAGAAGTTTTAAAAATTATATTCAATGTTTAATGGAGAAATATTGGAATGTAATATTGAAAGAAATTAGTGTTTGGGAAAAATGAGAAAATGTTGGAAAATACTATTATTTTAATGATTTAACAGCGTAAGAGTGTTTTATGAGTCATAGTGAGGACGTAACCGTGAAAATATTTTTGCACTGCTAGTTTATACGTAAGAAAATTCTAAATATTAGAAAATTTTATTTTAAGAAAAATGTTTCAAAAATAATTTTATTATGGTGTTGGAAAAATTATTTTACTAGAAAAATCATAATTGGACTTAAAACGTTTTTAAATCGTCAAACGTCGGACAATTACGATAATATTTACGGTAGGATTAATAAAAACTGTAATATTAGTTAAAATAAAGAATTTGTATCAAAACAATATTTTTAGGTTCGAAATATTGATTTTATGAAATAAAATGAACTTCAAGTGTTTGTGATGATTTTGTAAAACGAATTTCCAACGTAAACGTATTATATGTAAAATAGGTTTATACAATAAGTTATTTTCGACAACTTGGATAAGTTTCGAAAGTTTTGTTTTGATTTTGTGTCTCACCGAATGAAAACAGTTTTAACGTTAAAAAGTAAACCTAGTATCCGAGACGTCGTGATACTGGTGTTCTTAAATAAAAGCACGAAGATCTTTGATCCGTGTTACGTTGTTACACGTTGTAACGTTGTTACATGTTGTGATGATCGTTGTTAATAGTGAATATTGTTTTCTATCACCACGAACCTAAGACTGATTGAAAGGTCTAAGGTTTTGTGATTGAGCATTCGGACTTCGTGTCTTGTGTTAATGTTGAGAAATCTATCACTTTTAAAAAATTACGAATAGTCGTAAGCCATCTTGAGCTTCGACAAAAGAAGAATGAGCACAAAGAGAAATGACAAGAACAAAATGTTTTATATGCATTTATTGGCAGACGTGCCGACGTTCTATGTATGATGCCTTAATGATTGGGTATTCATGCCACGTTCTATGTACGATACCTTAATGATAGGGTATTCGTGCCAATTTTCTATGTATGATACCTTAATGATAGGGTATTCGTGCTACATTGTTATGTACGGTGCCTTAATAAGTAAGGTATCCCGTGCTACATTGTTATGTACGTTGCCTTAATAAATAAGGTATTGCGTGCTACGTTGTTATGTATGGTGCCGTATGGTATTCCATGCCACGTTGTGCCTAAAATACCTGGCAATCGAGCGTGATCAACTCATTTATTTGGTTTTGGGGTCGCTAGAGATTAGGTATTAAATTAGAGTCTGCATATTGAAGTATTCATGAATTTTTTTAAAAGACTGTGATCGGGTATGCAACCCAGTGATAAATTACTTATTTATTTATGGAAATTAATATGTTTATGTGTTTTCTTTTGTGTCGTGCATGTAGTTATCGAGTTAAATCCATATACTAGTTTCTCACACTTGCATTACTGTATTTTGATTTTCTTTGTTGTGACCTATGTTGGGGAGTCCAGATCAACCACTCAAGGGATCTGACGACTATAGGAGGAAGTTCCCTTAGTTCGGAGCATGCTGATGTTTCTCTACTTCTATTATGTCTGTTTTATAGCTGTGACCATCTTAGGTTTTGTTTATGGTATGTTGTTGTTTTTCAATAAGGACCTATACTTATAAAGGTCTAGGTGTGAAAACAGGATGATGCAGTATAGTTGTATGATGTTTTATATGTATCTATCCATATACGGTTATACTTACGTTGTTGTTGTGGTTGTCGAAAAAGAAAAGATAAGGTAAAATTTGTTTTCACCATTTTGAGACATGATTACAACTTAAGAAAATAATATTTTCCAAAAGCAACCAGCGAATTATTTTTTTATTATTATTATTACATTAGTGGTATCAGAGCTGGTCGAGTCTTTCAGGAATGTTGGGGAATAGGTCTATTGTGTTGATGCTGTGTATTATCTTATTAGGACTTGTTTGAATTACTTCTTAGAAGTAATGAATGTTAATACATAATTACGGGTTTCATTTTCTAGTTGTGGTCTAACTGATTTTGTCTTGACAGGTCAGTTATGGAACCAGCACTAGAAGGTGGACGTGGACGAGGACGTGGACGCAGCCGTGGAAGGGGTCGTCGAGGTGGTCCCATTGGTGGCCGTGGTAACATGAATGAGAATTATGAAGAAGGAGTGGATTATGCAGCATAGACTATGGAGCACGTGGCAGCTGCCATTGCAAATCAGACTGATACAATGGTTACCCAGAACCAACAGGAGCAGGCTCGAGCAGAATAAGCAGCTGAAGGCAAAAATCTAACTGCTTTTAGGCGTCATGAGCCATCACAATTCCATGGAGACGTGGATCCTGTAAAAGCTGATTTATGGATTCAGGAGCTAGAGAAGATATTTGAACTCATACACAGTCCAGAGGGAGTGAAGGTATCTTATGCGACATTTCTGTTGGTTGGTGATGCTGAGTATTGGTGGAAAGGCACCCAACAGCTGTTGGAAGCAGAGAATCAGGAGATTACTTGGAAAGTGTTCCAAAACATGTTCTTGAACAAGTATGTTCCTCAAAGTGCGTGAGATGAGAAGGAGAAATAATTTCTGCGACTTCATCAAAGAGATTTAACTGTCAGAGAATACGTGGCAAGGTTTGAATCGCTTGCCAAGGAGGATTGGAAGTGTGAGCGCTTCGAGGGGGGACTGCATTTCGAGATTAAAGATTCAGTACAACTATTGGAAATTTGGAATTTCCAAGCCTTAGTCAAGAAGTGTAGAGAAATAGAGCTGACGAGGAAAGAAAGAGACAACAGAGGAACTGTAGGAGGACCGACTAGGTGAAAGGGTCAATTACAGAACCAAACAGGAAAACAAGTGCAGAATGAACCTTATTTCATACCACCAGGAAATAACCAGAATCAGCAACAGCGTCGTTCTAATAATTCTGAGTCGGGAAGTGGAAGTCAACAGTGAGGGGAATAAATTCCTAGTGAGGGGAATAAAGTGCTTTCATTGTGATCAAGTGGGACATCTGTTGAGGGAATGCAATGCTCCAAGACGTGGACCTACTGTCAATAACACCAGCACTAATAAACCGTCGACTACGGGTAGAGTATATAATGTGAGGGGAGCTAAGACTTCAAACTACGACGGTAGTATTTTAACTATATTTTTAATTCAGACTCAACACATTCTTTTATTTCGATAGATTGGGTGGAATATTTGAGTTAGCCTATTTCTTTTTTTTCATATGATGTGATTGTTTTAAACTCTAATTATTCAACTAGTTATTATGGAACTAGATATGTTTGGGCTGTCCTTTTGTTGTTCGGCATAGACACTTTCATGACGAAAGAAGTTTCCTAATGAGATTTAATCTAGTCACTTATACTTTTGGTGGAAGTGATTCAGTCTGAATTCGTGTCAGACTGTTGTTCTTATAAAATCGGTAAAATTCTTCTATATACTTTCTTGTGAAAGTAAGATCTTTGGATTGAGAGATCCTGTCTAGCTTCGTGTTATGAAATTACAAGGATGAATTTTTTTTAAGAGGGATAGTCTGTAATACCCAAACTTTTCGCTACTTTCTAATTTCCGAAATTATATAAATACGTTTATATTTTTATCCGATACTTAGAAAATGATTTTGGGAAATCCAAATTCATATTCATATTATACTTATTTTGATAAGTATACGATTAAAAATTTGGTTGAAAATTCAGACGGAACCCGGTCTGCGTTTTCACTAACAGTAAGATTTTACAGATCAGAAAACCTAATTTTGACCCGAGAACTAAATGAATATAATTTATATCTCATTTCCAACAATATAGTTTATTTTGAAAATTTTCAAAATAAATAGGTTTTAAACTTGATTCGGGCGTAAAAACCCTAAATCGGGTAATCGACGGAATCGAGAACGGACGTGCAGAGACAAAATCCAACATTCAATGGATGAAGACAAGTGGTGACTCAAAAGGGGTGAGTCATATGGATGACTCACCTTAGTCATGATGACATTTTAGGGATTTTACAATTATGTCCTTAATGTTGGTTTTAACTACAAAAATGTCATTGTACAAGATTACCATTTTGTCCCTCAAAATTTATGAGTTGGACCCTTTTAGCCCTTAAACTCACGGGCCAAAGCCCTCTCCGTGAGGCCATCTCACTTCTATTTAAGGCATTCGTCATCTTCATCATGAAGCTTTCACCATTTTTCCGAAAACTCTTAAGTTCCATAAGCCTACTTTGTGATGCAACTTAGTGATTCTTGCACTTGTCTTCAATTCCAAGAGGTAATCCATGACCCTAATCAACATTTAACTATATGTTCTTCATATATTTTCATGATTCAATGCCTTATTCATCTTTTTCAATTCTTAGATCTTGAAGTTTGAAAATCCATAGAAAATCATAGAAAAATCCTAAAAATATGAAACCAATTTCTATGATATTGTAATCATGTCTAATTTTATAATCCAAGAGTATAACTTGAACCAAAATTTCCTCCCTATAAATCCTAAAGAGGCCGAACCTTATCAAAAAGTGGGTGGAGGAACTTTTGTTCAATTTTTAGAAAACGATCATGTATTTCATCCTTCTAGTATGTAATTATATGGAATCCAAGTTCTTATATTAAACCAAAATCTCTTGCCATGTTTTTATGTCTTGGCCGAATTCATACCTTGAGGAACTTGGAGGATTTTAATTCAATCTTTGTTGATTAATCACTAATCCATTATCTTAAGTACTTAGGGTTATTAATCCAATGACTTAAGAAATTTTAGAATTTTTATCCACAAAACCTTGTTGAGGCCGTGACCTATATGTAGTGTATAGGTGATTTATTTTGTTTGATGAGTAATTGTTTGATTGTGGTTGATGAAGGTTGAGTTAATTGGGTATGTACGTGAGACCGGACTTCTGACAATGTTCTTTTTAATCCGTAGAGAAATCTTTGACAGGTAAGAGGGGATTGCCTGAGGGATTTATCCGATGACTATGTGCTTCTGTGGTTGGTCTATATATTTATCTGTGGTGCTTGATTAATCTGGTTGAAGTTGTTTTGTTTATATCTGGGTTATTTATCTACATTTAAGTGTTTATCTGCAATTACATGTTATAATGTTGTGATGCATGATCTACCTGGGAATATTACTATGATGTTGTTATTGAATGTTGTTTGAGATTTGAGAAGCCCGACAGTGGTCAATGCCCAATCAATTAACCAGGTAAAAACTTTAAGAAGTTTTAAAAATTATATTCAATGTTTAATGGAGAAATATTGGAATATAATATTGATAGAAATTAGTGTTTGGGAAAAATGAGAAAATGTTGGAAAATACTATTATTTTAATGATTTAACAGCGTAAGAGTGTTTTATGAGTCATAGTGAGGACGTAACCGTGAAAATATTTTTGCACTGCTAGTTTATACGTAAGAAAATTCTAAATATTAGAAAATGTTATTTTAAGAAAAAAAGTTTCAAAAATAATTTTATTATGGTGTTGGAAAAATTATTTTACTAGAAAAATCATAATTGGACTTAAAACGTCAAACGTCGGACAATTCCGATAATATTTACGGTAGGATTAATAAAAACGGTAATTTTAGTTAAAATAGAGAATTTGTACCAAAACAATATTTTCAGGTTCAACATATTGATTTTATGAATGAAAATGAATTTCAAGTGTTTTTGATGATTTTGTAAAACGAATTTCCAACGTAAACGTATTTTATGTAAAATAGTTTTATACAACGGGTTATTTCCGACAACTTGGATAAGTTTCGGAAGTTTTGTTTTGATTTTGTGTTTCACCGAACGAAAATAGTGTTAACATCAAAAAGTAAACCTAGTATCTGAGACGTCGTGATACTGGTGTTCTTAAATAAAAGCACGAAGATCTTTGATCCGTGTTACGTTGTTACTCGCTGTGATGAACGTTGTTAATAGTGAATATTGTTTTCTATCACCACGAACCTAAGACTGATTGCAAGGTCTAAGGTTTTTTGATTGAGCATTCGGACTTCGTGTCCTGTGTGAATGTTGAGAAATCTATCACTTTAAAAAAATTACGAATAGTCGTAAGCCATCTTGAGCTTCGACAAAAGAAGAATGAACCCAAAGAGAAATGCCAAGAACAAAATGTTTTATATGCATTCATTGGCAGACGTCCCCACGTTCTATGTGTGATGCCTTAATGATAGGGTATTCATGCCACGTTCTATGTACGATACCTTAATGATAGGGTATTCGTGCCACGTTTCTATGTATGATACCTTAATGATAGGGTATTCGTACTACGTTGTTATGTACGGTGCCTTAATAAATAAGGTATTCTGTGCTACATTGTTATGTACGGTGCCTTAATAAATAAGGTATTCCGTGCCACGTTGTTATGTATGGTGCCGTATGGTATTCCATGCCACGTTGTGCCTAAAATACCCGACAATCGAGCGTGATCAACTCATTTATTTGGTGTTGGGGTCACCAGAGATTAGGTATTAAATTAGAGCTTGAATATTGAAGTGTTCATGCATTTTTTTTAAAAGACTGTGATCGGGTATGCAACCTAGTGATAGACTACTTGTTTATTTATGGAAATGAATATGTTTATGTGTTTTCTTTTGTGTCGTGCATGTAGTTATCGAGGTAAATCCATATACTAGTTTCTCACTCTTGCATTGCTGTATTTGGATTTTCTTTGTTGTGTCCTATGTTGAGATGAACCACTCAAGGGATATGACGACTGTAGGAGGAAGTTCCCTTAGTTCGAAGCAGGCTGATGTTTCTCTACTTCTATTATGTTTTTTTATAGGTGTGACCAGCTTAGGTTTTGTTTATGGTATGTTGTTGTTTTTCAATAAGGACCTATACTTATAAAGGTCTAGGTGTGAAAACAGGATGATGCATTATAGTTGTATGATGTTATATATTTATCTATCCATATACGGTTATACTTACGTTGTTGTTGTGGTTGTCGAAAAAGAAAAGATAAGGAAAAAAATTTATCACCATTTTGAGACATGATTACAACTTAAGAAAATAATATTTTCCGAAAGCAACCAGCGAATCATTTTTTTATTTATTTCCGCACGTGTTACAAAGTAATGGCCAAGGGGGGTGTTACAACTTACTCCTAGATACGTTGGCCTTACCAAATTCTCAAAAGAGTCGGCGAAGTCGCCTACCAAATAGCCTTACCACCATTCTTGTTTAACCTTCATAATGTTATTCACGTGTCTCAACTCGTAAAGTATATCCATGACCCTAGCCATGTTATAGTACCCGACATGATGCAGTTAAAAGAGAACTTGAATTTTGAGGTATTACCCTTTCTAGTCGAGGATAGTAGAGTGAAGCAGCTAAGAGGCAAGGAGATTCCTTTGGTCAAAGTTGTTTAAAGTGGGGCTACTGAGGAAAGTGCTACATATGAGCTGGATAGAAAAATGATGGAAGACCCGCACCTTTTCAATCGAGGTGAGTGGAAATTACGAGGACAAAATTTTATTGGGGGGGGGGGGGGTGGGGTTGGAATTATAACACTCCATTTTTCGCATAAGTCTTTACACGCTTCTATATGCTTCATATGTATGCTTGTTTGTTTTGTAGTTATTAGAAAACTGCTTTAGGGAATTTAAAATGGGGTTAAGTGGGATTTTCTAGTTAAAAATCCCTTTCTAACGCATATGTTTCTCTCTCCTGGATCTTGACACAACTGTGTCTCCTGATAGACACAGTTGTGTCTAATGTTCTAAATCATTGTTCTGGCTCGGGACACAGCTGTGTCTCCTGATAGACACAACTGTGTCTAATTTTGAAAACGTTGTCTTGGCCAGGGACACAGCTGTGTCAAATTTTCGAAAACACTATTCTAGTCGGACACAACTGTATCTCCTGATAGGCACAGCTGTGTCGAATTCCCAAAAACACTGGTCTGGTCCAGGATGTTGTGTCTCCTGATAGACACAGCTATTTCTAGTTCTCAAAAACGCTATTTTGGCAAGGGACACAGCTGTGTCTCCTAATAGACACAGCTGTGTCTAGTTCTCAAAGACGTTTTTGTCTGGAAATATAAATAAGTGAGTTTGGTGGTTTACAAGTTACAACCCTCATTTTGACACTTTTCATAATCCTTGTGTGACAAAAACATCTTATCCCTCCTCTTTAAAACGTCTTCGTGTTCTTCGGCGTTCTTGCTTTCAATTGGAGAGTAGCCGCACATTAGTGTTAATTAAGGTAATCGTGTAAACCCTTTATTAATCTCCCTTTTGTTTTCTTGAATTGGGGATTAATTGTTCTTAATTCTTTGATGTTTTGACCAAGATTCATTGAACTGTTGAATCGTTCGAGGGATCCAAGCTTGGATTCGCTCAAGTTGACCATAGAATTAGACTGTCATACCAGGTATGGGGAGAATGATAGTATGAACATGTAGGAAAGCGAGTAGCATAAGATGAAGGGTTCCCATGAGGATATGGAGACGCAGCTCCTAAAAGCATTAGGTACTTGGAGTCACAGCTCCATAAACAATAACACTAGATCATATACATACCAAGCTGGCCAAACTAAAATATAAAAGACAATCCTCTCTCGCACATCGTGAGAAGGACAAACCCAACTGACGAAATCTATTGGAAACTCTATTTGAGCCTACTACCGACATCGCCACAAAAGACATTACTAGAGCCACTACAAAGTAACTCTCTTACTAGGCCATCTCCCATTCCAAGGGAAAATTCATGGGCTACGAACCAACGACGGTCATGCCTATCAGAAGAAAAGGAAGATCAGACACAATAGGAAACACATACAACCTCATCTTGAACCATCTGAAAGCTGGAAGTGATGTCCCCTAGAGACTTTCCCATGTCGTCCTCATTCTCGAACCTCAACACCACCGCTGGGTCATCCGAGCGACATCTCAACATCTCATCCTTCTTAGAAGAACACAAAAGGCGCATTACCAAACCAGACACATCAATATAAAGCAAAGGAGGTGAGATTCCCAACAACACACAACATATGGAAGATATGGAAACAATAAGACACAACATGGCACATATGCATATACATACTTTGAAATGATCAAGGATTGATCACTAAACATTTGAGGATCTTTCTTTGAACTAATTGTTTTAAATTCAAGATCAAACACAAATAAGAACAATTGAATGAAACTTGAATATCAAGTGAGAATCAAGAGAAACAAAAAGGAGTAGAAGAGCACAACTGTATATGAATTGAAATAGCAAGAACAAGAATTAAAGTTCAGAAAATTTAAGTGCAAGAATTAAAGAACACAAAGTAAAAAATGGAAGAGGTAGAGAAGAAGAAGAAGGAACCACAATCAAGTCATGATAGACGTCGAATCAGGTCTTGAATCAAAAAAAATATTTGTAGATAATCTTCTAAGCTTTCCAACGCATCCAATATCACTTCAATCGGACATCTACAACTCAAGAAACAACCAAAATTGTGAATTAGGTTTGAT
The DNA here is from genome assembly GCA_030762895.1 of Sophora flavescens. NCBI lineage: Eukaryota > Viridiplantae > Streptophyta > Magnoliopsida > Fabales > Fabaceae > Sophora > Sophora flavescens. The sequence continues at coordinate 90,985,330 of CM061066.1, forward strand.
TTTGATTTACTTTAAAGTTAACTTGCCCCAATTGGCCCAATAAGGTTGTGCTTCCTAGGATCACACCATCCCCTCCTTCTCGAAGAAAATTCATCCCATATTTTAATCCTACATTATAGAGATGATGTTTAGGTTTATTCTTTTATAAATATCCTAAAAAAAAGTTTTAGGGAAGGAAACTCCCTTTTTTGGGAAGGGAACTCCTTTATTATCGTTGTAATTCTCAACCCATCCTCCCGGGACAAAAACCACCCTTTTGAAAACAAGTTTTGTGAACAACCCTTTCAAATATTTTTCACAAGGTGTAATCCCTTGAAGGTTGTTTGGTAATGTTTTTTTCCATTATTGAGAGAAATATTTGGAAAGATATTTAATATGTGTCTTAGTTCTCTCAATGAATGGGAACCTTGATGGACGTGCATTAGTTGCTTTTGAATTTGTAAAATAGGTTCAATGCACATAGTTAAGGTAGAAGTATTAGTAGGCAAGCAAACATCATTAAGTTGAATATTATTAATTGGTTGCCCTACTAAGAAAATTTCTTTTACCTTACTTTTAACTTTATCAATATGCACACTTTTAGCACTTAAAACATAGTCCAAACATTCCACTTTGGTGGTGCAAAAAGTGTATTTTTCAAGATTAGCAAAAGGTTTTTCTTTCTTAAGTAATAACAAAACACATTTTAAATGTTCAAGAAGATTTACTTGTGTTTTGCTATGTACCAAGATATCATCATTGTAGATTACTAGAAGCCTTTGAATTTCTTTAGTTTCTTGAGGAGTGACTTGAAGTTTATCCAAAAGAAACTCAAAGGTAGTAGGAAAAGAAAAAGATGGAAGAGACTTGTTACCAAAAATGTTGGAGTAAAGTAAATACAATGGATGGTTTTCCAAAGGTATTTTCTTTTAAAACTATGTATTCTTTGCCATCTTGTTCTTTAACCTTTTGATTGTCACAAAAGTTTTGCTCATTTGTGCCAATTGCCTTTTCCATATTATTTTTTGGCACATTCTTTTCTTTTGCATTTATTTCTTTTTCTTCTTTTTCACTCTTGGCTTTTCTCTCAAGTTCCCTTTTCTCTCCCATTATTGTTTGAGCCTCACCAATTTCTTTAGTAGAGAGGGGTACAAGAGTAATATTTTTGTTATGGTACATAGAAGGTAAAGAAGAAAGGGTAGAAGTGGAGGATTGGAAGATGTAGAGAAGAAGAAGAAGAAGAAGGCGCCACAATCAATTCTTCATGGAGTGGAAGATTGAATTGATAAGCCAAAGAAGGATTCACCACTTGAATAAGGATATTCAAGATAAGAATCAAAGGTTCAATTCAAGAGCCAAGAAGAGGAGAACTCTCAACTCTCTCTAGAAATCTCAAGTGTGAGAAAACTCAAATGTATTCAAACTCTAAAAATGATTTACAAGAAGCCTATTTATAGGCTCATCCTACTTAAGGTGCAAGCTAGACTAACTTGAAGTACAAGCTACTCTAACTTAAGATGCAAGCTAGTATTTATTGAGGTGTAAGCTACTCTAAGTCCTAATGGGCTTGGAACACTCCTAAGCCCAATCACAAGCCTAACTAAATCAAAACCCGTTCAGAATTTCGTGCTAAATGTGTGCCCCAATTTAAGTCATGATAGACGCCGAATCAGGTCTTGAGTCAAAAATAAGACTTGTATATAATCTTCTAAGATTTCCAACACATCCAATATCACTTCAATCGGACATCTACAACTCAAGAAACAGCCAAAATTGTGAAAGAGGTTTGATTTTGATTTGCTTCAAAGTTAACTTGCCCCAATTGGCCCAATAAGGTTGTGCTTCCTTGGATCACATCATACTCTTACTAACATATCTCATGTTATCATCCATTTGCAGACCAACAATTCAATCATTATACCAACAACATACAGCATACACATATCATCAAAAGCATGCAACATCAAAGCATGACAGGACATGACTTATACACAAACATGACCTAGTGAAACTGCATAGTCTCATACCTACACAGCTTCACAAGAACGGAGAGATGAGTGATTGAAATTACATAGTCCCAAACCTACACAGCCTCAAGGAAGATCTGACTCTACTCTGGAGTTAAGAGAATGTTAGGAAGGAGTGGTTAGAACACACGTTTCACAACTACCAATATTTGGCATACTTGTGCATCAATAATAATAACCACGTGTGGAAATTAGAACTGATTGTGAAACACCATCGATAACTAGGATTGTACAGCATCAAGTAGAAGCAGTCGGTGTTTTGCACAGGACTCCACGACCAGTAGTCCTAACTGGCCATCTATGGTCATCCCAACCCCGACATTCCCAAGATCATTGAAGAATTGTCACCCTACAATCCACATTCACACAAAACATGTAAGGCCACTTCATAGGCACAAAGGCCTTACTGACAATATTCTTTGGATAAAGCCGATCACGACATGTGCGTTCGTATTTATCCACCGGATGAATTTCGGGATTCCCTTTACTGAATCAAGAGCCATTCTAAAGGTAAGATAGTACCAACCCGTGAATCCTTGCACAAGTTTAGGATCCCCTCATTGGTCTATCCATGTTTCAACATTCAAGTGTATTATGGAGATTGGTCATTCCCCAATCCATTATATTTCTTCCGGTTCTTCCCGAACGAGATTACTTATTAAGCAAGTAATCTTAGAATACTCTTGGTTATTAAGTATTATGGATCCTTGGATGATAAAATCACCCAGGATATGAAGACATAGTCTTGCTCTAGTATATCTCATACTTTAAATATTCAATTTCTTTTAATCTCTAAGTCCTAATCTCGACTTAGGTTTCGGAATACACATTTGCTTTGGATTTAAAATCATTTTGATGGTAAATCCAAATGTTTAAATCCTTTCTTTTTTTAAATACATCTCCCTAATTCTGCAGTATTAAGGGTTTGAAATCAAATTAAAAGAAGAGTTCTAAAGGCTTAACTTCCTTTTTCATCACTCTTAAAACTCCAAATGATAGAACTCTTATGGCCCAACAATTGTCAACCAATTGAATGTCACGTGGAAACTTTACAAAAGTCCCTCATTTAAGTGAAATCATTCAAAGCCTAAGCCATGGTTCCATCTTTCATTCATTTGGGTTTTGAAATCTGTTTTGAAAACCTTCAGAGCCATCACATAAAGTTTATAAACCCAACTCATTATACGGGTCATTCTCACCAAAAACATTTTATCTAATCAACCTTTTACTTAGATAAATGCATTTAACTGGTGAACGAAGTATAGAAAACATTTTCATATTCAATTTTTACATCAAACCCGAATTAAAATATGCATCCTTTTTGGATGGTTTTACTTCATGAACACTTATGTCCATTGATTTCGAAATACGATTTCAACTGCATAGTTACCTTGATTTAAAATCAAAACATTCTAAGTGAGGATTATAAGGAAGTCGTACCAATGCCTCACTTAGAGTAGGCTTTTAATTAAATCTTTCCTTGTAATAGTTACATAATTTCATAGCTCAAGAACTTGTTCTTTTCCTTTGTTAATTGTCATTGTTCATATACCCACTTAAGTGTTGAGAAATACACTTAAAACTCGGGGATTGGAGTTAAACTCCCATTTGTTCCATATGTAGTCGAAAATTGATCGATTCAAGAGAAGATTACTGATAACTCTTTGAATAAAGAGTTATTTAGATCCTTTTTACCGTGATTCTTTGTCATCCTTAAGGTTTTAAGTTTCGTTTCTATTAGAAAATGTTAGTGTGTAAATATTTGTGTTGAGTTTGGTAATTATCAGCCATTTACTCTTGATTTCTCTATCATTGTCTAAAAACTCCGTGTCTTGGTACGCAGAAAGCTTGCTGGAGCAAGGTTGAAGCATTGGGATACAAGGACTTCGTTGTTTCAGCAAGGACTACCTTCCAGTAGTATTGTACTAAAGGACAAAAGCTAACAAGGACACCTTTCCTCTCTTCTTAAGGGCGCTGGTGCTGTCACTTTTAAGGATGCACACGCACCTAGGATCAGCTGCCCTACATCTTTTGGAATTTGGGCTAGGGTTATTCTATGAATTCTTTTTGGTTGTTGGCCCAAAATGAAATGAAAGATAATAAGGTTTTGTGTACTATAAAAGCATTTAGCAACCCTAGTGAAAGGGAACTTTTGAACATTTATTTTACACATTGTCTTGTTGAGAGCGGCGCTGGCTTCTTTCTTCTTGAGCTGCTGCTGCTGTGTTTCTTCATTGTTCTTCCCTTGTAATGGTTTCTTGTTCTTCTCTTTTATTTGTTCTTTGTAAGATCACTATGATCTAAACTCTTTAAGCTTTGGGTATGCTAGTATAATGAATGTTTAGCCGAATTATGTGATGGTTATGTTTGCATCTTCTTTTATCACGCACTTAATGTTGTTTGATGAAGAGTGATCAGCTTGATTGAATACTTAGCTTGCTAAATTTGGAAGAATTAAGTAAGTGGAAACTTGATAAAAGATAGGGGTTAAATCATTAATTGAAAAATTAATTGATGATGAGTAGGCTGGGAATAGCTATTCATGTCCCTGAGCTAGCTGGAACGATCTTTAGTTAGAGGGTGGTGTAATTAATCTGAATCTAGGAATAGAACAAAGTTAATGAACCTGACCTTTTAGTATTGGAAAACAAACCTTAAATTCCTGGAGCTAGATGCTAGAGCATGGTCAGAGCATAATGAGGGCTAAACAGAAGTTATGCTGCAACATACCTGAAGCTGTTTTAATTATCAAAATCAACAGATTGTCCTTTTTCTATTAACCTGTTTTAATTTTAATTTCAAGTCACAACTTGTTTATTTTCTAGCATCAACACCTTTATTTCAATTTGTTTGCACACAACAATTTTTGGTTACTTCATCCTAACTCCTGGACTTATAATCTGAAAGGGAATTTTGTTGCATCAATTTAATCCTTGTGGGAACGATATCTGAACGAAAGTTCTATATTACTTGAGGCTTTTGTGTATACTTGCACAAGCTTAAGAAACAAGTTTTTGGCGCCGTTGCCGGGGATTGTGATTGGTGTTAAAATTTTGTCTTTAGATGATTAGTTCTGTAGTTAGTGGTACTGATACTTTTAGTGCCTTGTTGTAGTACAGGATACTGAATCCGTATGCACAGGTTCTTGTCACCTAACTATGGGTTTGATCCAGAGATAAAAAGGACATTCAGAAGGCTTAAAAGAGGTCAAACGTCTCAGCCTGTACCCGAGTTGGTTATGAATACTCCAACCAACTCCACACCTAATTCTGCCGAAGCATTGTCCCCTGCTGAATCGGAAATGGCTGAAGAAGAACCACAAGACAACATAGCTATGGCTAATGACAGAAAGTGTGCCATCAGGGGGTATGCAGTGTTTGACCCTGAAGCTATGAACGCAGGGATAATAAAGACTCCCATCACTGCACCTCAGTTTGAATTCAAGCCAGTGATGTTCCAAATGTTGCAAACAATTGGCCAATTTAATGGAGCTACAACAGAGGACCCTTACTTGCACCTCAAACAGTTTCTGGATGTAGCAAGAAACTTCAAGATCCCAGGAGTCATTGATGATGCATTCAGATTAAGATTATTTCCATTCTCCTTGGGAGGAAGGGCTAAAAATTGGCTAAATTCCTTGGAGGCAAATTCAATTGATACTTGGAACAAACTTGCTGAAATTTTTTTGACCAAGTTCTTCCCACCAACTATGAATGCAAAGATGAGGACTGACATCACTTCATTCAGGCAGCATGATGATGAACCACTATTTGTAGCATGGGAGAGATTTAAGCAACTCATTAAGAAGTGCCCCCACCATGGTATTCCATTTTGTATTCAGATGGAGCACTTCTATAATGGAGTTTTACCTAACTCAAGGATGATGTTATATGCCTCAGCTGGAGGCAGTCTCCTCACTAAATCCTACAATGAGGCTCATGCTCTGATAGAAGGGATCGCAACCAACAACTATTAGTGGCCAACAACAAGACAAATTTCTGGAAAAGGCAATGCTGTAGCAGGAGCATATGAAGTAAGTGAAGTTGCAGCACTGTCAGCTCAAATGACCTCTCTAACTAATATGGTTAGGGGACTGCCCATGGCAAAACAAGGAAATTCCTTGGCTCCACCCATATTGACAGAAGAGATGGTGAATGAACAAATCTACAAGGCAGATGTTGTATCATGTGTTTATTGTGGAGGAGATCATGTGTTTGAGATTTGCTCTGCAAACCCTGCTGAAGTCAACTATGTGGGAAACAACCATTACAGAGGCAATAATTCATTTGGAAACGCAAGATGCCAGCAATCACAACATCCTAATCTGAGGTATTCCAATTACAGCAACACACTGAATCCACCCTCTAGTTACAATCAACAACAACAGCCTAGGCAGAAACAACCCCAATTACAGCAGAAAGTTCCAGATTCAACCTTAGAAGCTGTACTAAAGGCATTCATGACAGAGACCAAAGCTGGAATGAGAAACTTAGAGACTCAAGTGGGACAGTTGGCCAAAATAATCAACTTAAGGCAGACTGGATCATTACCTGTTTCTACTGAAGACCCCAAGGCCTCAAGTTCCGGAGGAGGTAAAGAACAATGCAAGGTAATCCATTTAAGAAGTGGTAAAGATGTAGAAGTTGCAGAACCAAAGAAGAAACAAAAGGTGGATAATTCAAATTCAGAGAAGGAAAAATCATAAGAAAATGTAGCAATAGAGCAACCTGTAGTAGTTGAAAAGGTGCTTGATGCTATATCACACCCTGCTATTCCCAAATTGATACCAGAAAGGCCTCCACCACCCTTCCTTCAGAGACTGAAGAAAGCATACCAAGAGAAACAATTCAACAAGTTTTTGGATGTACTAAATAAGCTTCATATAAACATACCCTTGGTAGAAGCTCTGCAACATATGCCCAATTACACAAAGTTCATGAAAGATACGATCATTAAGAAAATAAGATTGGGAGAGTTTGAAACTGTTGCTATGACTGAAGAATGCAGCATGATGTTGCAGAACAAGGTGCCAAGGAAAATGAAAGATCCTTGAAGTTCACCATACCATGTTCCATTGGAGATACCTACTGTGGTAAAGCTTTATGTGACTTGGGAGCAAGCATCAACCTTAAGCCCATGTCTATTTTCAAGAATCCGGGAATTGGAAAATCAAGGCCTACATCTGTTACTCTTCAGCTGGCTGACAGATCCATCGTATATCCAGAAGGGAAAATTGAAGATATGTTTATCAAGGTCGATAAATTTGTATTTCATGTGGATTTCATCATTTTGGATTTTGAAGTAGACAGAGAGGTTCCCATCATCCTTGGGAGACCATTCATGGCAACAAGAAAAACCCTGATTGATGTGCAAAAGGGAGAACTTACCAAGAGGGTTAATGATCAACATGTTACATTTAATGTTTTCAATGCCCTGAAGTACCCTGATGAAGGTATGGAAGAATGCTCTCGCATTGAGACATTTGATGAATTGGTGCAACAACAATTTCTGAAGAACCATATAGACTATGCTGCAGCATCAGTAGAAGATGAAAATTTCCCTGATGAGGATTCTGACAAATCCCTGGATAGCAAGGCAGTGCAACATATGTGGACCTGAAAATATGAGTTGTTGGAGGTAACTGATGACACTGTTCAAGACAATATTCCTTCTATTGTTAAATCTCCATCCCCTGAACTAAAAGAATTGCCAAGTCACTTGAAATATGCTTACCTTGGTGATGATAATACTTTACCTGTTATCATCTCTACTTCACTGAACGGCCTGCAAGAAGAACAATTGTTGACTGTTAAAAAGGCACAAAAAGGCAATAGGGTGGCAGATAGCAGATATCAAGGGGATTAGTCCATCAATATGCATGCACAAAATTCTTTTGGAAGAAGGCTCAAAGAATTGTATTGAAAGTCAGAGAAGGTTGAACCCCATTATGAAAGAAGAAGTCAAAAAGGAGATTATAAAGTGGATGGATGCAAGGATTATCTATCCTATTTATGACAGTGTTTGGGTGAGTCCAATCCAATATGTTCCTAAGAAAGGAGGTGTGTCTGTCATCACTAATGCGAAGAATGAGATCATCCCCACAAGAATTGTGACTGGTTGGAGGATTTGCATGGAGTACAAAAAGTTGATCAAAGCCACAAGGAAAGACCATTTCCCCTTGCCTTTCATTGATCAAATGTTGGACAGACTTGCTGGGAAGGATTATTATTGTTTTCTGGATGGATACTCAGGGTATAACCAGATTGCTATAGCACTAGAGGATCAGGAAAAGACAACCTTCACTTGTCCTTATGGCACCTTTGCTTTCAGAAGAATGCCATCTGGCTTGTGTAATGCTCCAGCAACCTTCCAGAGATGTATGATGGCAATTTTTTCTGATATGATTGAGAAATCAATGGAAGTGTTTATGGATGATTTCTCAGTGTTTGGGGAAACTTTTCAAACCTGTTTAATAAATCTGGAACAAATTTTGGATAGATGTGAAGAAACAAACCAAGTGTTGAATTGGGAGAAGTGTCATTTCATGGCGACCGAAGGAATTGTACTGGGACATAGAATCTCCAGAAACGGCATTGAAGTGGACAAGGCAAAGATTGAAGTTATTGAAAAGCTAACCCCTCCCACATCAGTAAAAGGAATTAGGAGCTTCCTAGGTCATGCTGGTTTTTACAGAAGGTTCATTAAGGACTTCTCAAAGATCTCTAAGCCATTGTGTCAGTTGTTGGAGCATGATTGGGTTTTTGAATTTAATGCAAAATGCATAAAAGTCTTTGAACTTCTAAAGACTGCTCTTATCACTGCTCCTGTTATTGTTCCACCTGACTGGGAGAAGCCTTTTGAGCTTATGTGTGAGGCGAGTGACTATGCAGTGGGAGTTGTTTTGGGATAGAGGCACAACAAAGTGTTGCATCCAGTTTATTATGAAATCAAGTCCTTGATCGATGCTCAGATCAATTACACCACTACTGAAAAGGAGCTGCTAGTTGTAGTATATGCCTTTGAGAAGTTTAGATCCTATCTTGTTGAACAAAAGTGGTAGTTTACACAGACCACTCAGCAATTAAATATTTAATTGACAAGAAGGATGCTAAACCAAGGCTGATAAGGTGGGTGCTACTACTACAAGAATTTGATCTGGAAATCAGAGATAAGAAATGAGTGGAGAATCAAGTGGCTGATCACCTCTCAAGATTGCCAGAGGATGTTGCAGCATCCAGGGGAATAGCCATTGGTGAATCTTTCCCTGATGAGCAACTGCTAGCAGTGCAAGATGCTGCAGCACCCTGGTATGCTGATCTAGTCAACTTTCTTGTCAGTGGTGTGGTTCCTCCAGACATGAATTCTCAGTAAAGGAAGAGATTTTTCCATCAAGCCAAACAATACGTCTTGGATGAACCATACCTTTACAAGATGTGCCAGACAATCTGAATAGAAGATGTGGCTGCAGATGAAGAATTCCATGATATTCTGACTCAGTTCCATGCTGCAGCATACAGAGGACATTTTGGCGGTATGAGAACTGCTGCCAAGGTTCTCCAATCAGGTTTATTCTGGCCTACCCTTTTTAAAGATGCACATGAATTTGTTAAACATTGTGATAGATGCCAAATGGTAGGGAACTTGTCCAATAAATATGAAATTCCACTCAACACCATTTTGGAAATTGAACATTTTGATGTATGGGGTATTGATTTTATGGGACTATTTCCTCCTTCCTTTGGCTACCTTTACATTCTAGTAGCTATTGATTATGTGTCTAAATGGGTGGAGGTTGTGGCAACAATAAAAAATGATGCTAGGGTGGTAAGAAAGTTTTTATAGAAAAACATCTTTACTAGATTTGGAACCCCTAGAGCAATCATTAGTGATGAAAAAACCCATTTTTGCAACCAACGTTTTTCCAAATTGCTTGCAAAGTATGGAGTCAAGCATAAAGTTGCCACAGCTTATCATCCACAACCTAATGGTCAAGCTGAGTTGTTCAACAGGGAAATCAAAAGGATCTTGGAGAAAATGGTTAACATAAGTAGGAAGGATTGGTCCTCACATCTAGATGAGGCACTATGGGCTTATAGAACTGCATTCAAGACTCCTTTGGGGATGTCCCCATATAGACTGGTGTATGGGAAAGCTTGGCATTTACCCTTAGAGTTGCAGCACAAGGCTTTCTGGGTGGTCGAGAAACTTAACTTTGATCTTCAATCTGATGAGCAGCACGCATGCTGCAGCTTAATGAAATGGAGGACCACATATTGTTCTCATATGAAAATGCTGAAGCACACAAGGAAAAAACTAAGACCTGGCATGATAAGAAGATATATCACAGATCCTTTCATGAAGGAGAGCAAGTGCTGCTATTTAACTCTAGGCTGAAGCTTTTCCCTAGCAAGTTGAAGTCAAGATGGTCTGGCCCATTTACAATTGTAAAGGTCTACCCACATGGAGTTGTTGATCTGATGGATACTGATAGTGGGAGAAAATTCAAAGTTAATGGTCAGAGAATCAAGCATTAATTTGGCGAACCTGTAGATAGAATGAAGGTCACCACCACCCTTGATGATACTGCATGATGCAACATCACAATTTGACTGAGGGCCTTGTAAACCAAGCGCTCATGGGAGGCAACCCATGAATAAAAAGTCTTTTACCTTTCTGAATAAAGATGCAGTAGTAAGGACAAAAGTAAGTCAAGCTGCAGCATAAGACACAACACTGGGTTGCTATGGAACAATGCTATAGCATGCAATTTAATGATAAAAACAGAAAAAGGAAATCTTGAGGTGAGGGACTATCTGCTGACAAGGGTACAAAGTGGGGGCCAGCTGGACTTTTTGTCCGTTGTGGAAAAACAAGAAAAGTGGATAGTTTTAATAAATTTTGAATTTCAATAAATGCCAAAATATGTGGAGGGAGAAATCGCTCTTCCCCAAGCCAAACCCCTAACCACACAATCTCCACCTCTCGGTAACCTCTCTCTCTCTTCTTTATTCTTTTCTTCCCCCACGATTACCACCCTCGGTAACCAATAACCCTCTCTCACCCGACACCTTAAATAGACCACCCACCCTTCTCTCTCACTCACACTTTACACACCCAACATCTATCTTCTTCCTTCTTCAACCCGTAACCGTAACACTTAATCCTTCATTTTCTTCACAAAAATCGCACCATGACTGCCAAGAAATCAAGCCGTGGGAAACACAAAGCTGTGAAGAATGCTGCTCCACCCTCGTCTGATCCAACCGAAACCCCAACCAGCTGGGTTAGTGAAGAAGCACAATAAAAGTATGAAAAAGAGACTCTCCACCGTAGTCTTCATCAAGAAAAAGGTTTCAAATATGGTAAATGGGCGAACTTGGGTCTGCTCCCAGAGCTAGTAAACGTGATTGAAGCACATAAATGGAGGACCTTTGCTAAGTACAAAGATGGGTTTTGTACGCAAATGGTTAGGGATTTTTACGCAAATATTGTGTCTAATGCCCAAACATTTGTAATTACTAGAGGTGGTAAGGTGTCTTTTTTTTCAAAGACGATTAATCAACATCTCGGTTTGGAGGAAGTGGAAAACGAGTATCAGCAGATTCTGAAAGCTGCAACAACTGCCAAGCTGCAGAAAATGAAGACGGAACTAGCTCTCCATGGTGCAGACTTCATACAACATTCAGAAGGCGAACTCAAACTGCCTCGGTCCATGCTGCAGTCTCTTGCAAAAATCTGGTACCACTTCCTTAGATACTCTCTCTCCCCTACTTCTCATTTGGAAACAGTGGACAAAGAATACCTGGTTCTGCTCCACTATATCTTAATTAAGAAAAAGATAAATGTGGGGGAGATACTCAAGAGTCAGATCACCACCTGTGCAATGAAGCAACAAGGTAACCTAATTTTCCCATGTCTTATTACTGAACTCTGTTTGGAGGAAAGGATGGAGTATAACCCTGGGGAAGGGCTAGAACTGAACAAAGGCCGCATTGATATGAACTGTGTACTGAGGATGTACTCAAATTCTGAAAAATCAAGTTCAAGTGGAAGCAAACCTCCCAGATCTAGCACCCCAGAATAGCAAGATTGTTCTGGGATGATGGAGCAGAAACTAGAAGAACTCACTAGCATGCTGCAGCAACATGTGCAGCATGAGAAGACTTTTTGGCAATACTGCTTCTACAAATATCAGTGGGAAAAGCAAACAATGAAGCTCAATGGTTGGAAACTCGAGATTCCAATCCCCCAGTTCCCCCAAGAAATTATGCCACCTTTTGTTGAAGATGTCCCTGTAACACCCCATCAACACAAATCTATTTCTGATCCAATACCTGAAAACCTTGAAAAATCTGCCAACATTGACCCTGCCCACAGCTCTGCCTCGGATGAAGAATGGATGGGTATTGCCCCATCCAAGTAGGAGAAACAGAAAGAAGCTGAGGCCCCTATCCCGAAAAAGAAGCACCTGCCTCTAAAGCCTCCCAGCAAGATCAAGGGAGTACTAAAAGGCCTTGTGTTGCAGCCCCTGAGAAAGTACCCTGCACCACCCCTGTTGTAGCATCAACCCCTCCCTCAGCATCAAAACCAGCAAAGATCACAAAGTCAGCTACTGAGAAGGAAAGCCAGTGACGAAAGTTACCGCTGTTTATGTTGTAGAAGAGGAAGATACATTGCCTCTTTAAAAGAAACTAAAGATGGCGGCAACCAATGTGGCTGTAAAGATTAAGAAAGAGAATATTACTGCAACATTGAGGGAAGAGGAGGCTAAAGCTGCTGCAGTAGAGGAATATGACATGGAAGAAGCTGCTGAGGCAGAGGAAGAAAAAGAAGAGGGAACTGAAGAGAGCACTGAGGCTGAAGAAGAGAATGAAAAGAGTGCTGAAACTGAAGAACAAGAAGAAAAAGATGAAGAAGAGAAAGAAGAGGAGGAAGTCAAGGTCACCAGTGTAACAGCCTGATTTTTAATTACGCTGTTTAATCGGTTAAAATATAATTAATTATATTTTAATCTGAGAGTTAGAAAGTGATTTTAAATAAGTTGAAATCATATTCATAGTCTCTCTTATGGTAGAAGGTTACGGTGAAATTTTGGGTTGAAAATTCAGACGGAGCCCGGTCTGCATTTTTTTAACTGACAGTATAATTTTATACTGACAGAAACCCTAATTTGACCCGAAAAATGAAATTTGTAGATTTTTTATATTTTGTCCGTGAGGAAGTCTACTTTCCAAATTTCTGATCAGAAATAAAATATTATGTTTATTCGGACGAATTTTGGTAAAAGTTCGGACGGAAAACAGTCGGTGTTTTCACTGACAGTAAGATTTTAATGATCAGAAAACCTAATTTTCACTCGTGAACGAAATGGTTTATATTTAAATCATATTTCCAACGAGTTTGATTAGTTTGAAAATTTTCAGTCGAAAACAAAATATTACGCTTTTATACGGGCGTAAAACCCTAATCGGGGAGCCGACGGAGTCAAAAACGGAACTGCAGAGACCCGTCAAGGGATAGGGACAACGAGTCATACATGATGACTCATGGAGTATGAGTCACCAAGAATTTATGAGCATTAAATGCAAGTAATCATGACATTTAGGTAAAAAGACCAAAATACCCCCAAGCTTTCGCGGGTATTAACAAGACGCATCTACGCACTCTTAACCACTCATTTTACGTGGTTGAAAACCTCCCACATCTCTCCAATTTCGTGCGTCCACCTCCAATAAATATTACCTATTTCATTTTGCTTTCGTTTCATTATTTTCCTCTCAAAAACTGAAATCGGGTAAACGACGGAGCTGCGTACGGAATTTCCGGGAACCGCTAACGGATAAGATTGATGACTCATTGGTGAGTCACTTTGTGTGGCCCAAAATCAGCCACACCTCCACTAAATGTGAGCCACATATTGTAACCATGGTTAGCCAAAATAACCTTAGTTAAGTTAATTATAACCTTAGTTAAGCTTATATTAATTTAATAATCACAAAACTCATTAAACCAATTCCTTTTAAACCAAACAAGGCATAAGATTACTCCTATAAATACCCTCCAAACCGTGGCCTCCCTCACCATTTCACTCATCTTCATTCTCTTCATCTTCCTCACCAACTAAGTTACAAAACCCTAAGAACACCGAATTCCCACCAAACATATGACCCTCTTCCTTTCTGAAACTCGGAAAACACTCAACATAAAAGTTGTTCCTCTTTCTCTCTTCTTTCCAACAAGCTAAAGATCATCAAAAACGGATAAGTGGATTGGGAGATAGGATCAAAATACCGAAACTCCCCAGAATTCTCAGCAACCCACGAAACAGCAGAAAGAAGTCCCATTTCACCCCTGTTATGATCCGAACCAAAGGAAATCTTCAACACCAAAGTTGTTCCTTTTCTTATTATCTTTCTATCAAGCCAGAGTTCATGATTTTTGGATGAGTATATTGTGAGATACACTCACAATACCATCACACCCTCAAGCTGTCCAGTTTTCAACATAGTGAAGGTTGATCATTTTCTTCATTTCTTCAATCTTCAAGAGCTAAAAGCTCATCTCCTTGATCATATAAGCTTTCATATTCATTTATTTCTCATGTTTATGCCATGAATCATATTTTTCCATTCATAGATCTAGAACTTCAAATAATTCTAGAAAATTGTAGAAAAATCATAAAAATGTGAAACCAATTTCTATGATCTAGTTATGATCCCTCCTTTATTTATCCAAAAGCATGTGATAAAAATCATTTTCCTTCCCTATTAACCATTAATGGCCGAACCTAGGTAGGGAAATGGGTTTGGTGTGTTGTTGTTTGTTTTGAAAGTTAGTACTTGACTTAAGTTCTATAATACATGTATAGCTTAAATCCAAGAGCTTAGGTCCAACAAAAATCCCTAGCTTAAATTCCTAATATGGGCCGGAACCCTAACCCTAAAGGTTAGAGGATTTTTTTTCAAATTTTAGTCTTGTAATAAGTAATCTATGTTAGTTAAGACTCTAGTAACTAGGATCCAAAAGATAGCATTAAGAAGATAATCCTAAACCTATTTTCTAAGTCTTGGCCGAACCTAGCCCTAAAGTGTCATAGATGGTTGTTAGTTGATTAATTATAGTTATGTTGTTTGAATGAAGGTGGTTGTGTTAACTTGTGGCGGGATAACGAGGATCGTTGTGTGCGTGTTTCCGGTGCTAACTCAGGTGGGGAAAAGAATCAACCTATCATCGGAATCGATAAGTAGTAGATTATATGATAATTGTGTAGGGCGACCTAAACCCTACTAGTAGTTGAGTAATCGACAAGACCAAAATCACATTGGAAACCTTTTCTGTAAAACCAATGGTGATTCGGGGATTGTAGGTTTATCGACACTAAGGTTGATTTTATGATGTTGAGGATGTTTGGGTTTATTTATTATTTGATTTGATTGTGATATGCTGGCTGTGATAATTTGTTTTAAGTGATATTTTATGGTGTTTGATTATTTTATTGATATTATGTTGATATTTATTAACCGTTGATGGATGATTTGCTTTTATTATTTATATCGAATTGATACTTTATGATATGGATGTTAATATGCTGTTTTGAGGTTGGAATGGTATATGTCTGGGTAATTTCTGGCTAAGGAAAAACTTGGTATTTAAGCGTGTTTATCACCACCTCTTTTTCCTGGGAAGTTATCCGATATACTATTCGTAGTTCTTAAATTTGGTGATTTTTATTCTGTTGAATGATATTATATGATGATTAATATGTTTATGTGAGAATGTATTATAGCTTGATGATAATTGAATTGCTTGGTTCAACAATATTCGGATATATGGTTAGAGATGATCTGCCTGGTTTTTAATATTGTGCTTAGCTGATTTTTAAGTAAGGATATATGTTGTTCGGGAGATGATTGTTTGGGTGAGAGAATGAATTGACTTAGAGGTGCCTAGCTTAATTAAGTTATCTAATGGATGAGAGGTGACATAGAATGCGAGTTGAGATTATGATGGGAGTTTGAGGTACAAGGTTGTTATTGATTTGAGATAGTGAGATTCATATAGAGGCTTAGATGCAAATACTTTTTCAGTCCATGACGCGTAGATCTGATTTATCCTATCGAAAGATAGAAGGGCACTATGATGAGTTTTATCCTATCGAAAGATAGAAGGGCACTATGTTGAGTCTTATCCTATCGAAAGATAGAAGGGCACTATGATGAGTCTTATCCTATCGAAAGATAGAAGGGCACTATGTTGAGTCTTATCCTATCAAAAGATAGAAGTGTACTATGCTGAGTTCTTTGCATCGGACTACCCTGGACTACTAACGAATGTGAAAGGAATAGAGACAGTCATGATAGTATAAATGTTTAGACTACATGAGCAGAGGGTAGAGGATGATATAGTAAATTGAGGATGATTGTTGATTTTGAGTGATGTGTGTCTGTGACAATTACTGTATAATTTACTATTTCTCTTTTTCTCTTTTTGATGATAGAACTGTTTCTTATTCCCTATATCTTTCTGTGTGTTGTGTTTTATTTCTGATGTGATCGTACGAGAAGACCCGATGGAGGAACCAATTGCTGAGGAGTTAGATGGAACTCCTTACGAACCAGATGCTGGAGGTCGAGCTGTGATTCAAGGCGATTAGAGTATAGACATTATGGCCAGTGTGTCTAAAGAGTATTTATATTTTTATCTGAGTATGTCTCGTAGTGAAGTTTATGCCTCGTGAAGGATCCTCCGAGAGGGTACCCTTAACAGTGCTTTTGGAATGTAATAAATAACAGGTGTGTATTTATGTAATATAGTTTTGGTATGTTTTATATATGCATAAGTTATATAATTATTAATTAAGTTTTAATTTTTACGTATTTTCAATGATAAGCGAGCGATTAAGTAAATAAATATTAAGGTTTTAATGTAATAATACGATGGGGCACAACGGGGTGTCTCATTTGGTGGTATCAGAGCAGTTCGATTCTAATCGGACTGTGAGATCTAGGATATTGTTACTGGCCGTGTCTAGTTGAGTCCACATCGGATTTTAACTATGCTTAGAAGATGGGTAGTGTGTCCGAATCCGATGTGATAATTAACATTAGTGTGGCATATGGTATTTATATACTGGTCTATGTGGTATTATATGTCATACTGATAAGAGCAAATGATTTCTTTTACAGAATCATGGCTCGTGGAAGAGGTCGTCCGATCGACAGTGATGACAGAACTGCTGAAAGAATTGTTGGAGCTAACAATGTGGAAAATATTCATACCAGAAGTGGAGGAGAGTCATCTGAGACTCAAGATACCATGAAAAACATTGTTACTGCTCTGTTATTACAAACACAGCAGAATGTCGAGATGCTACAGATGAACAAAAACAGCAGGAACAACAGAATCAAAGGCGAGCTGCAGCAGCTGAAGATGCCGGAATGACTACTTTCCTGAAAGGAAAGCCACCTCAATTCCGAGGAGATTATGAACCAGAGAAGGCAGAATGGTGGGTACAAGAGATCGAGAAGATATTCGATACCATGCGCTGCAGAGAGGATAGGAAAGTGACGTATGCTGCTTTCATGTTAACTGGAGGAGCAGAATCTTGGTGGAAAGGCAAGCGAAGATTGCTGGAGGCTGAGGGCAGAATGATCACTTGGCAGTTGTTTAGCAACTGTTTCTTCGAAAAATATTTTCCGCGTCTAGTTCGACGCGAGAAAGAGAGGGAATTCATGAGTCTCAAACAAGGCAACATGACTGTTGGTGATTATGCATCACGATTTGAGGCTCTGATTAAGTATTCCGAATTTTATCAGAAATTCCCGGATGAGGATTGGCAATGTATAAGGTTTGAGGAAGGACTTCGACATGAACTCCAGAGGGCTATAGTATCTCTCGATATCCAGAGTTTTCCAGAGCTGGTGGAGAGATGCGGTGCGATCGAAAGTATAGATCAGAGGTGGGCTCTGGCGAAGCGATAAAGAAAGGATTGGAGGTCCTATTCGATCAGATGTGCAGAGGAGAGTAGATAGTGGTTCTCAGTGGAGACGGGAACCATATAACAAATTAATGCAGACAGTTGCACCAGCACCTGTTCCAACAGCCCCGGTGGGTGGAGCAGGCCAACAGCAGCAGAGAGGTTTAGGTTGTTACTTATGTGGAGGACCGCATTACCTGCGGGATTGCAAGGAGAGACCTGGTTGTCTCCATTGCGGTAAACCAGGTCATTTTGCTCATGAGTGTAGACAGAGAAATAGACAACAGAATGTAGCTACTGGTAGAGGAGCTGGAAGTTATGGAAGTGAAGTTGGGAGAAGAGATCCAGGAATAGGTCAGCAGATGGCTAGACCCCCAACCACTGGGAGAGTGTTCACCATGAGGGGAATTGATTCCTCTCTTCGTGCAGATCTCATAAAAGGTATGTGTAATATTGTTATAATCGGAATAGTGGAAAACGCTCCAAGGATCTAAGAATTTTGATTTGATACTTTGAGTAGGAAGTTAGGGTTGTATTGACTGTGGTGTTAATTGCAGGAGTTAGATGTTGGAATAAGGTTTTCTGGGGAATCAGTATTAAAAAGAGAAAAGAATTAAGTTTTTATCATGTCCTTTAAGGATGTTAAATAAAGTTGGAAAGGTTAACAACAATGAATGGAATATAGTGATGGATAAGTTCGAGGATAAATAGAATGATATAAGAATGAATTATGTTATGAAGTTACCGCTGTTACCTAGGGGAAAAACAGCGATGAGAAATATAATGTGGGATCTTTTGATTAAGATACGATTACAAGATAATGGCTAGTTTGAGTTAAGAAATTCCTAGGACGGAATTTTTTTCTAAGAGGGGTAGTAATGTAACAGCCTGATTTTTAATTACGCTGTTTAATCGGTTAAAATATAATTAATTATATTTTAATCTGAGAGTTAGAAAGTGATTTTAAATAAGTTGAAATCATATTCATAGTCTCTCTTATGGTAGAAGGTTACGGTGAAATTTTGGGTTGAAAATTCAGACGGGCGATGCGCATTTTTTTAATCGACAAGTATAATTTTATACCTTGTAAAAAACCCTAATTTGACCCGAAAAATGAAATTTGTAGATTTTTTATATTTTGTCCGTGAGGAAGTCTACTTTCCAAATTTCTGATCAGAAATAAAATATTATGTTTATTCGGACGAATTTTGGTAAAAGTTCGGACGGAAAACAGTTGGTGTTTTCACTGACAGTAAGATTTTAATGATCAGAAAACCTAATTTTTACTCGTGAACGAAATGGTTTATATTTAAATCATATTTCCAACGAGTTTGATTAGTTTGAAAATTTTCAGTTGAAAACAAAATATTACGCTTTTATACGGGCGTAAAACCCTAATCGGGGAGCCGACGGAGTCAAAAACGGAACTGCAGAGACCCGTCAAGGGATAGGGACAACGAGTCATACATGATGACTCATGGAGTATGAGTCACCAAGCATTTATGAGCATTAAATGCAAGTAATCATGACATTTAGGTAAAAAGACCAAAATACCCCCAAGCTTTCGCGGGTATTAACAAGACGCATCTACGCACTCTTAACCACTCATTTTACGTGGTTGAAAACCTCCCACATCTCTCCAATTTCATGCGTCCACCTCCAATAAATATTACCTATTTCATTTTGCTTTCGTTTCATTATTTTCCTCTCAAAAACTGAAATCGGGTAAACGACGGAGCTGCGTACGGAATTTCCGGGAACCGCTAACGGATAAGATTGATGACTCATTGGTGAGTCACTTTGTGTGGCCCAAAATCAGCCACACCTCCACTAAATGTGAGCCACATATTGTAACCATGGTTAGCCAAAATAACCTTAGTTAAGTTAATTATAACCTTAGTTAAGCTTATATTAATTTAATAATCACAAAACTCATTAAACCAATTCCTTTTAAACCAAACAAGGCATAAGATTACTCCTATAAATACCCTCCAAACCGTGGCCTCCCTCACCATTTCACTCATCTTCATTCTCTTCATCTTCCTCACCAACTAAGTTACAAAACCCTAAGAACACCGAATTCCCACCAAACATATGACCCTCTTCCTTTCTGAAACTCGGAAAACACTCAACATAAAAGTTGTTCCTCTTTCTCTCTTCTTTCCAATAAGCTAAAGATCATCAACAACTGATAAGTGGATTGGGAGATAGGATCAAAATACCGAAACTGCCCAGAATTCTCAGTAACCCACGAAACAGCAGAAATAATTCCCATTTCACCCCTGTTATGATCCGAACCAAAGGAACTCTTCAACACCAAAGTTGTTCCTTTTCTTCTTATCTTTCTATCAAGCCAGAGTTCATGATTTTTGGATGAGTATATTGTGAGATACACTCACAATACCATCACACCCTCAAGCTGTCCAGTTTTCAACATAGTGAAGGTTGATCATTTTCTTCATTTCTTCAATCTTCAAGAGGTAAAAGCTCATCTCCTTGATCATATAAGCTTTCATATTCATTTATTTCTCATGTTTATGCCATGAATCATATTTTTCCATTCATAGATCTAGAACTTCAAATAATTCTAGAAAATTGTAGAAAAATCATAAAAATGTGAAACCAATTTCTATGATCTAGTTATGATCCCTCCTTTATTTATCCAAAAGCATGTGATAAAAATCATTTTCCTTCCCTATTAACCATTAATGGCCGAACCTAGGTAGGGAAATGGGTTTGGTGTGTTGTTGTTTGTTTTGAAAGTTAGTACTTGACTTAAGTTCTATAATACATGTATAGCTTAAATCCAAGAGCTTAGGTCCAACAAAAATCCCTAGCTTAAATTCCTAATATGGGCCGGAACCCTAACCCTAAAGGTTAGAGGATTTTGTTTCAAATTTTAGTCCTGTAATAAGTAATCTATGTTAGTTAAGACTCTAGTAACTAGGATCCAAAAGATAGCATTAAGAAGATAATCCTAAACCTATTTTCTAAGTCTTGGCCGAACCTAGCCCTAAAGTATCATAGATGGTTGTTAGTTGATTAATTATAGTTATGTTGTTTGAATGAAGGTGGTTGTGTTAACTTGTGGCGGGATAACGAGGATCGTTGTGTACGTGTTTTCGGTGCTAACTCAGGTGGGGAAAAGAATCAACCTATCATCGGAATCGATAAGTAGTAGATTATATGATAATTGTGTAGGGCGACCTAAACCCTACTAGTAGTTGAGTAATCGACAAGACCAAAATCACATTGGAAACCTTTTCTGTAAAACCAATGGTGATTCTGGGATTGTAGGTTTATCGACACTAAGGTTGATTTTATGATGTTGAGGATGTTTGGGTTTATTCATTATTTGATTTGATTGTGATATGCTGGCTGTGATAATTTGTTTTAAGTGATATTTTATGGTGTTTGATTATTTTATTGATATTATGTTGATATTTATTAACCGTTGATGGATGATTTGCTTTTATTATTTATATCGAATTGATACTTTATGATATGGATGTTAATATGCTGTTTTGAGGTTGGAATGGTATATGTCTGGGTAATTTCTGGCTAAGGAAAAACTTGGTATTTAAGCGTGTTTATCACCACCTCTTTTTCCTGGGAAGTTATCCGGTATACTATTCGTAGTTCTTAAATTTGGTGATTTTTATTCTGTTGAATGATATTTTATGATGATTAATATGTTTATGTGAGAATGTATTATAGCTTGATGATAATTGAATTGCTTGGTTCAACAATATTCGGATATATGGTTAGAGATGATCTGCCTGGTTTTTAATATTGTGCTTAGCTGATTTTTAAGTAAGGATATATGTTGTTCGGGAGATGATTGTTTGGGTGAGAGAATGAATTGACTTAGAGGTGCCTAGCTTAATTAAGTTATCTAATGGATGAGATGTGACATAGAATTCGAGTTGAGATTATGATGGGAGTTTGAGGTACAAGGTTGTTATTGATTTGAGATAGTGAGATTCATATAGAGGCTTAGATGCAAATACTTTTTCAGTCCATGACGCGTAGATCTGATTTATCCTATCGAAAGATAGAAGGGCACTATGATGAGTTTTATCCTATCGAAAGATAGAAGGGCACTATGTTGAGTCTTGATAGAAGGGCACTATGATGAGTCTTATCCTATCGAAAGATAGAAGGGCACTATGTTGAGTCTTATCCTATCAAAAGATAGAAGTGTACTATGCTGAGTTCTTTGCATCGGACTACCCTGGACTACTAACGAATGTGAAAGGAATAGAGACAGTTATGATAGTATAAGTGTTTAGACTACATGAGCAGAGGGTAGAGGATGATATAGTGAATTGAGGATGATTGTTGATTTTGAGTGATGTGTGTTTGTGACAATTACTGTATAATTTACTATTTCTCTTTTTCGATTTTTGATGATAGAACTGTTTCTTATTCCCTATATCTTTCTGTGTGTTGTGTTTTATTTCTGATGTGATCGTACGAGAAGACTCGATGGAGGAACCAATTGCTGAGGAGTTAGATGGAACTCCTTACGAACCAGATGCTGGAGGTCGAGCTGTGATTCAAGGCGATTAGAGTATAGACATTATGGCCAGTGTGTCTAAAGAGTATTTATATTTCCGCTTAGTATGTCTGTAGTGAAGTTTATGCCTGTGAGGGATCCTACTGAGAGGGTACCCTTAACAATGCTTTTGGAATGTAATAAATAACAGGTGTGTATTTATGTAATATAGTTTTGGTATGTTTTATATATGCATAAGTTATATAATTATTAATTAAGTTTTAATTTTTACGTATTTTCAATGATAAGCGAGTGATTAAGTAAATAAATATTAAGGTTTTAATGTAATAATACGATGGGGCACAACGGGGTGTCTCAACCAGAGCAACACAAGGCAAGGTGCCCTCCAAGAGAGGAGGCACCAGGAAGAGTTTGCGCACCAGAGCTCCATAGACTTGAAACAGAGCCATAGTGGATGCTGCAGTTTGCTGCAACATCCCACATTATGATGCCCTAAACCTTCCACCTCATTCCCATATTTATTATTTTCTTTTTTTTAAGTTTTTGCAAGTAGTGGTCATTAGGACTTGTTATGTCTGTTTGTCTGTAGGGTCATTAGGGCCATAGTTATTTGAATCCTGATTTATGAATGGTCGTGCATGAATCCCACCCCATGTTTTTGATTCCAAATGATTAATGATTAATTGGAAAAGGCCTCTGGCCTCTTTTGGTGTGTTCAACTTGTACTGTTTAGAATGAAACTCTTGCTGTCTAATCTAATACACCAACTTGAATATGATCACCACCACTGCTGTACAATTGTTAGAATAGAGGGCATATGTGCTGTAGCATGAACAGATAAAGGTGAGCCTGAGTGACTGATTGCATTGAACATATATGTTTCACACTCATGCATTTTCTGTAAGGTTTGCTTTGATTCTGTCTGATCTTAACATACATAATTGCAGACACTGTATGCTTGAGGCATTTTCTTGTTTGTTTTACGTTTGACAGAACCTGAATAAGCCCACCCAACTAATATAGTTACCCCTAGTTACCCCCTTTGAGCTTTGGCCATTTATTAAACAAACTATCTCATTACAAGCCTTAGACATGAAAAAAAATTCACCCGCAAGATAGATTTAGAGGATGCTTTTGTAGCTAGTTCTGACATAAGTTTGGGGGTGTAGTGCTGCAACACTTGCACATGTTGCAGCAGGGTTGTAAATAAATCAGTAAGGGATAGGCAGCTAGTGAATTAAAAAGTCACAAGTGGAAAATGTGAAGCTGCCATCCCCTTTTGTGAAGTTAGTTTTTATATGCTTCTAGCTAGTTAACCGAAAAAAAGGTGAACAATTTAAAATTATGAGCAGAGAACAAGACAATGCCTGAAAAATCACACTAAGGGTTCTCTGTTCACAGTAAAATGCTCAATAAAAGGTGACCTTGGTAATGGAAAGAAAGGAAACAAGAAAACAGAAAAATGAGGATTATAGGATCAATTGGAAAGTTGAGCTAGATAGAAAAGCATCCTTATGCTCTACCTTGAGTAAGCTACGTATCCAAATGATTCAACTCCACCTGTCCTAAGCCCAATTACAACCTTAAAGACCTCTTGTTGTGTGTAATTCTGTGATTGTTTTAATTGTGATAGATTCTCATCAAATCTATAATAGAGATGCATGTTTGTGATTAAGAGTGAAAAGTCTAAAGTGAGGGTGAGATGCAAAACCAACTGTTCTGAGAAAGGAATGCTGCAGCATGTGTAATCTATTTGAATCAATGTGTAGATGTTGTTGTTGAGAGCAGGATAGGAGTAGTAGTTTGGTTAAGTAAGCAAGTGTGGATTTCTGGATGTGAGTTGAAGGATGGACAAATCTGGGTGGTGCTTGCATATCATTCATTGATGAGGATTTTTGTGTTCCTTGTATGTTTCTTTTGCATTACTTGAGGACAAGCAATGGTTTAAGTTTGGGGGTGTGATAACTCTTTGAATGAAGAGTTATTTAGATTCTTTTTACTGTGATTCTTTGCCATCCTTAAGGTTTTAAGTTTCGTTTCTATTAGAAAATGTTAGTGTGTAAATATTTGTGTTGAGTTTGGTAAATATCAGCCATTTGCTCTTGATTGCTCTATCATTGTCTAAAAACTCCGTGTCTTGGTATGCAGAAAGATTGCTGGAGCAAGGCTGAAGCATTGGGATACAAGGACTTTGTTGTTGCAGCAAGGACTACCTTCCAGTAGTATTGCACTAAAGGACAAAAGCTAACAAGGACACCTTTCCTCTCTCCTCAAGGGCGCTGGCATTGTCACTTTTAAGGATGCACACGCACCTAGGATCAGCTGCCCTACATCTTTTGAAATTTGGGCTAGGGTTATTCTATGAATTCTTTTTGGTTGTTGGCCCAAAATGGAATGAAAGATAATAGGGTTTTGTGTACTATAAAAGCATTTAGCAACCCTAGTGAAAGGGGACTTTTGAACATTTATTTTACACATTGTCTTGTTGAGAGCGGTGCTGGTTTCTTTCTTCTTGAGCTGCTGCTGCTGTGTTTCTTCATTGTTCTTCCCTTGTAATGGTTTATTGTTCTTCTCTTATATTTGTTCTTTGTAAGCTCACTATGAGCTAAACTCTTTAAGCTTTGGGTATGCTAGTATAATGAATGTTTAGCCGAATTATGTGATGGCTATTTTTGCATCTTCTCTTATCACGTACTTAATGTTGTTTGATGAAGAGTGATCAGCTTGATTGAATACTTAGCTTGCTAAATTTGGAAGAATTAAGTAAGTGGAAACTTGATAAAAGATAGGGGTTAAATCATTAATTGAAAAATTAATTGATGATGAGTAGGCTAGGAATAGTTATTCATGTCCCTAAGCTAGCTGGAACGAGCTTTAGTTAGAGGGTGGTGTAATTAATCTGAATCTAGGAATAGAACAAAGTTAATGAACCTGACCCTGTAGTTTTGGAAAACAAATCTTAAATTCCTGGAGCTAGATGCTAGAGCATGGTCAGAGCATAATGAGGGCTAAACAGCAGTTATGCTGCAGCATACATGAAGCTGTTATAATTATCTAAATCAACAGATCGTCCTTTTTCTATTAACATGTTTTAATTTTAATTTCAAGTCACAACTTGTTTATTTTCTAGCATCAACACCTTTATTTCAATTTGTTGCACACAACAATTTTTGGTTACTTCATCCTAACTCCTAGACTTATAATCTGAACTGGAATTTTTGGTTACTTCATCCTAATTTGTTGACAATTCAAACAAATTACTCAAGTCAAGGCATATAAATAAATAAATCAAACATAGCATGTTCATGAGCATATAATCATATCAATTTTCAACAAAGATCACATATCAAAGCACATAAATCAAACCCCAACCACTATTACTATCATGTCCATATAGAGGACCTAACCAAACAAAGTGGAGAACCCCAGGTCTAGGGTTTCCATCCTAAAAAATATAAGCCATCTTCACACCCACCAATATGGTGTGAGGTGGTTCACTCCCCCCTTACCTCTTGTAGCTCCCAAAAGCAAGACATCCTCTTTGATCCACAAAACCAACTCCATCACCATCACCTTCATCCATCAAAAAATTATCCAAGTTAAAACAAACAAAAACAAAAAGATACACTTAGGGTAAGCGCATGGCCACATAAACATAAAAGGGCTAGGATAATTTGTTTTCAAAACCATTTGGTATACATGTATAGATAGGTATTTCTATCATAGAAAAATT
Organism: Sophora flavescens; assembly: GCA_030762895.1. Classification (NCBI taxonomy): domain Eukaryota; kingdom Viridiplantae; phylum Streptophyta; class Magnoliopsida; order Fabales; family Fabaceae; genus Sophora; species Sophora flavescens. Next base: position 91,011,564 of record CM061066.1, read on the forward strand.
GTCAAAAGTACAAAAACAACATCATGCAAATTCTTATGAATTAATACATGATTTTTTGAGAGTATGTAACTTGAAATAAATTACATATTCATGAAGTTGATGAAGCATAGAATAAATTTACTAACTAGGGTCAATAGAAATTACCCCTTGGTTTATGAGAAACGATGAACAAAGCGATTGTAGAAAAATACCCATTTTACAAATCAACTATGAATGAGTTTTTGCCTGAAATAATATGTCTCTAAATGATCTAGAGGAACAAGGATATGTGGTTGGATAGATGAAATAAAGTTTGGATGATTCTATGGAGGGCTTGGCCGAACATGGTCTTGAAAACCCATTTCTCAAACATGCATAAAATGGAAATTTGTGTGAGATGAGAAGTGTCTAGATAATGTAAGGGAGTAAGAATATGGTCTTGGAGAATCAAAACAAGATTTGGGTGAGGATTTAGGGTCTTGGCATAAGTTAGTGTTAGAAGTAAAAGAACTTGAATGTTCTTGGATTTAAGAACAAAATAGATCAAAGTGAAGGCAAGGATCTAAGGAGCAAGTTTCATTAATTAAGAATCATGAAATCATGTCTCTAAGATGAAGAAATATGATGGGGAAATCAAGAACATGTCACGAACATTGAAGAACATTTGAGAGAAATGAAAGTTTATGACTTTGATCTTAAAACTTAGAAACTAAAGGACTTTAGGTGTTTTAAGTAAAATGAATGATGGATGGATGTTTTTGAGGGAGAAAGACTCGAAATTATGGAGAAAAAAAGGGTCTAAAACTTTTTGGATTAAATTGAAATTTACAAAAAAGATTAAGGGCATTTTGGTCTTTTGTTTGCATAAATATCTAGATATTTTCAACATATTTTCATAAGATATTTTGTAAAATCATCATGACACTGATGACTCACTAGGTGAATCACTTGATGTCTCATAGGGTGAGTTGTCCATGTGATCTCATCCTCCTGGTCCTCCAACATACCTCTGTGGTTCCGTTTCCGGCTCCGGCGTTTTACCCGATTAGGGTTTTCGTTCGTTTTTCACCAAAATTCACCCGAATAAATAAAAATATTTCATTTTAGAGCAAAAATTCTAGTAATAGAATCTATCACTTAAATAATGATAAAATCTAAGATTTTTCAGTTTCGGGTCAAATTAGGGTTTTCTGCCAGTATAAAATTATACTGTCAGCGAAAAGGCAAACTGGTCTCCGTCTGAGTTTTAAACCCAAAATTGAGCCATAACTTTCCATGATTTGATAGGTTCCAACTTTGATTTTGTTTTTCTCAAAATCATTTTATGGATCCCTGGTAATAATATAAAATATATATATACCGGTTAAGAGACGAGAAAACGGGGTGTTACAACACTACCCCACTAAAAGGAATTTCGTCCCTGAAATTCACTTATCTAAGGAAATGATCGCGGATACCATCCTTTATCGCATGCTCCAGACACTTAACATCCTTGTAGCCTAAAACAGGACGCGAAGTACCTCATAGATTAAGCTTTCCTTCAAACTTATTTTGTATTAATGAGATGATAGGAAAAGGTAATCAAGCAAATCCTTTTAAACTTCGCAAGACTTCGAAGTACATTCGGATAATTCGAATGTTAACCGGAATAAGACACATAGACATCAAACAAATTCTGACATCTGCAAAATACAAAACTTTGACTCTGTCTCTGGTGGCGGTTCTAACACACCAACAGTACAACAAGAGCTCAAAATTTGAACAAAGAATTTTCAGGGAGAGAAAATAATCTCTAGACTTTACTCTTACAACAGAATAAAGTAAAATGAATTGAAAAACATAGGATATTCAATATGCAAAAGGGTCTTTAATAGATTCCTAAAAGTAAAAATGTGTTGTATTTCACACATTTACAAACGAGACTCTAATAATGTTCCTCCTTCCACGAGAACTTCCTTCGAAAGACACATTTTGAAGATGATATTTTCTTTTCTTTCCAAGAGTCTAGAATTCGTATCAAAATTACTATTGGGTTTTAGAAAGGCAACAACAAAATTTTGCGAGTTCTCTCACTCGAAGTAACTCTGATTCACTTGGCATGGAAAGATGAAAGGTATTGCCAAAATTCTCATCCCCAAGGGAATATATGACTCTTTACCCATAAAGGCGAACAAGATATGATATGAAAGAGATCACTCTATTTCTCGGTCGGATGAATTTGAAAAAAAGGCAAATGACCGAGTTTACAAAACTCAGTCCTCCACAATAATGGAGTGTAACATCTTGTTTTTAAATACACTGTAGTACCGGTAAAAATATAATTATTTATATTTTTATCTGAGACCAAGAAAATGATTTTGGACTAAACAAAATCATATTCATACTCTACCTTATGGTAGAGGGTTACGGTGAAATTTTGGGTTGAAAATTCAGACGGAAACCGGTTTGCGTTTTCACTGACAGTAAGATTTTACTGATCAGAAAAGCTAATTTTGACTCGTGAATGAAATGGTTAGGTTATATATATCGCGTTTCCAACGACTTTGGTTATTAAGAAATTTTTCGATTGGAAATGAAATATTATATTTTTTCTAGCGTAAAACCTAAATAAGGTAAACAACAGAGTTGAATACGGAAGTGCCGGGACCCGCTAATGGATGAAGACAACGAGTCATCCATGATGACTCATGGAGGTGAGTCACCATGGTGAGTCATGGTGTGACTCACCATGTAATGAAGAGTTTAAGTGTGAAAATACTAAAATGCCCCTAGCCTTTTATGTAATTCCAAGAATGTCCCTAAGTGAATTTTGACCAAAATACCCCCCTCACTTCAGCAAAGTGTGTGTAGCCCCCTTCCTCCTCCCACACTTAACCATTTTTCTCCATCTTCCTTACTTTTCTCTCAAAATTCTAAAGAAAAACCATAGTTGATTTGTGAAGAACTTGGCCATTTCACTTCAATTTTTCATCATAAAAGAGGTATATCTTCCTCTCCTTGATCATCAAACTCATCTTCTCCATTGATTTCACTTGTTTCATGCCATGATCATCGTGTTGAAATTCTTAGATCTAGATCTTCAAAAAATTCTAGAAAATTGTAGAAAAATCATTTTAATGTGAGATCAATTTCTATGAACTCTATATAACTTCTAATTTGATCATCTAAGCATGGAAGCAAAAGAATTTACCTCCCTATTTTTCTATTGAGGGTCGAACCTATGTATGTGGGGGCAAATGAGATTTTGTTCAATTTCTAACTTAGATGAGGTTGGGTATAAGCTATCTAGGATTTCTATATTCTAAATCCAAGAGTTTGAAAACAAAAGAATTTTCTAACTAATTCTTTTATCCTTGGTCGAATTTCTATAGATGTAGGAAAAATGAGTTTTGTTCAATTTTTACTTGGATAATGACTTGTATGAACTATCTAAGGTGTTTAGATTCTAGATCCAAGACTATGTGAGAAAAAGGAATTTCTAGCCTATTTTACTCCCTTTAACCGAAACCCTAACCTTATCGGTTAGAGGATTTTGTTTCATATTTTTAACTAGTAACACTTGATCTATGTTAGTTAATACTCTAGTAACTAGGATCCAAAATATGGAATTGAGAAAATAACTCTAGCCCTATTTTTGAGTCATGGCCGAACCTAGCATTTTGTGGTCAAGGACGAATTTTGTTTGATTAATTCATTTTTATGTTGATTTGGTTGAAGGTTAATTGATAATTGTGGTGTAATAACGAGGATCGGAAAGTTCGTGAATCCGTTGATAAGTTCAGGTGGGGGAAAGAATCATCCTGTCGTCAGAATGGATAAGTAGTATATTTTAGAATAATGGTGTTGGGTGACCTAAACTCCATGATCTACCTAGTTTGATAATATGCTTAGTTGGTTTTTAAGTAAAGATATGTGTTGTTCAGAGATATTTTGTCTGGGTGAGGGATTGAATGTGACTTAGAGGTTCCTAGCCTTAAGTTATTATTTTATAGATGAGATGTGACATAGCATGCGAGTTGAGGCTATGATGGAAGTTTGAGGCACTTGGTTGTTATTGATGTGAGTAAGTGAGATTCATATGTTTGCATTGTTGTTCACAACCGTGTGTTTGGGATACACGAGGTCCGAAGTTCTCTCTAGACCATTCCAACTTTGATATTAGGTTGTGCAGCTATAGTGTCGATGCTTTGCATGAGCACCCTCGGGAGTGGACAGTGTGTGCACCGGCTAAAATGTGCAGCTATAGTGTCATTGCTTTGCATGAGCATTCTCACCATGGAAGAGATTGTGCATCGGGATTTTGGAACGCGTTGCTTGGACGACTGATTGACATTCCCAACGAGGAATGTGTGAAAGGAGTGGTAGTGTCCACGTCATCATAAAGGTTAAATTGCTTGAGTTTGAGGGTAGATGATGATATCGTAAAGTAAGGATGATTGTTGATTTGGAGTGATGTGTGTCTGTGACTGTTGTTATATGATATGCTATGATTCTTTTCCGTTTTTGATGATAGAACTGTTTCTTATCCCCTATTTTCCGTATTTGGTATATATTTTGTCATGTGATCGTTTGAGAAGATCCGGTGGAGGAACTAACTATCGAGGAACTGGATGGGACTACGTATGAACTAGATGCGGGAGGACGAGCTGTGAATTCGAGTGGTAGATTTTAAGAAGTTATGGCCAGTGTGTCTTAAGACGTTTTATATTTCTGCAAATATTAGTTTGTTTAATTAAGCACCTGCAAGGAATCCTACTACTAGGGTACCCCAGACAGTGTTTTGGTACTCTGATGCATAAACATATGATGTGTATGTAAGTTATACGTTTATAGTTAAGTGTTAATTTTTACGTATTTCGGCATGTACGTTTAACGTTAAGCACACAATTAAGAAATTTATTAATGAGGTTTTAATCTAATGGCACAACGGGGCAACATGACTATTGGGGATTACGCGTCACGCTTTGAGGCTCTGATTCAGTTTTCAGAGTTCTATCAAAGATACCCAGATGAGGATTGGCAGTGTAGAAGATTTGAGGAGGGACTGCAACACGAAATACAAAGAGCAATCGTGTCTTTCTGTATCAAAATTTTCCCGGAGCTGGTGGAAATATGCAGTGCGATCGAAAGCATAGATCATAGGCAGGCTATTGAGCAGAAACAACAGAGGATTGGAGGCCCTATTCGATCAGGATTTCAATGGTGATGAGGTAGTGGTTCTCAAAGGAGACATAGACCATATACTAGACCAGTTCATACAACTGCACCAGCACCAGTGATTGGAGCAGGTCAACAGCAGCAAGGTGCAGTTTGTTTCAGATGCGGAGGACCGCATTATGATAGAGATTTCATGGCGAGACCCAGTTGTTTCCACTGTTGGAAATCGGGTCATATGGCTCGAGAGTGCAGACAGCGGTCTATGCAACAGCCAGTAGCTACGGGTAGAGGAGCTGGAGACTATAGAGGTAGAGCTGGTAGAGGAGTCCCAGTAGTTGTACAACATATGGCTTGACCTCAGGCCACTAGAAGAGTATTTACCGTGAGGGGAGCTGATTCTTCCCAATCTGCGAATCTTATACAAGGTATGTGTTTGATATCAGGTAGACTCTTGTCAATATTGTTTGACTCAGGTGCTACACATTCCTTTATTTCGTATGAAAGTGTGGATCATTTGCAATTACTTATTTCTCAATTACCTTATACCCTTGCAGTAGCTACTCCAACTAGTGATTCTTTGACTACTATGCCTATTTGTTTACAATGTCCTATAGTTGTTGAGAATATGACTTTTATTGTAGACCTTTTCTGTTTGCCTATGCAACAGATAGATGTTATCCTTGGCATGGATTGGCTTTCCGCTAACCATGTAATGCTAGATTGTTCTAGTAATACCTTATCATTTCTTGAGTCTTCTAGTATAGTGTCTACTAATGAAGGAGTATCCATGAGGAGTTTTGATTCTCGGCAGTACGTGATGCTGTTCGTAGTGGAAGCTAATGAGACTCCCAATATAGATTCTATGCCTATTGTGAGAGAGAGTTTCCTGAAGTTTTCCCTCCCGACGTTCTAGGTTTGCCACCAGAGAGAAAGGTGGAATTCACTATAGATCTCGTACCAGGGATATGACCTATATCTATAGCGCCCTATCGGATGTCACCGGTAGAGTTGGAGGAGTTAAAGAAATAATTGGATGACATGTTGGGGAAAGAGTTCATCAGACCGAGTGTTTCGCCGTGGGGAGCACCAGTGTTATTTGTTAAGAAGAAAGATGGGAGTGCTAGGTTGTGCACGGATTATAGACAGTTGATCAAGGTAACAATTGAGAACAAGTATTCGTTGCCTAGGATAGATGATCTAATGGATCAGTTGAAAGGATTCTGATGGATCAGTTGAAAGGAGCAGCGGTGTTTTCGAAGATTGATTTGAGGTCTGGATACCATCAGATTAGAGTAAGGAAAGATGATATACTTAAAACAGCTTTTAGGACCGAGGTACGAGCATTATGAGTATTTAGTTATGCCTTTTGGTGTGACTAATTCTCCAGTAGTGTTCATGGATTACATGAACATAATATTTAGTCCATTCCTCGATAAGTTTGTTGTTGTGTTCATCGACGATATCCTTATCTATTCTTGTACGTGGGAAGATCATGAGGAACATTTGAGAGTGGTGCTGCAAATTTTGAAGGATAGGCAGCTTTATGCTAAACTTTCCAAGTGAGAGTTTTGGATGGAAGAAGTCCAGTTTCTTGGACATGTGATTAACAAGGAAGGTATAGCAGTAGATCCAGCTAAGGTTGAGGCAGTTCTTAAGTGGGAATGGCCTAAGTCAGTAAGTGAGGTATGGAGTTTTCTAGGATTAGATGGATATTATCGGAGGTTTATAGAGGGTTTCTGGAAGATTGTGTTGCCTATGATGCAGTTGTCGAGGAAAAATATAGCTTTTGTATGGGCAGACAAGTGTGAGCAGAGTTTCCAAAAGCTAAAGGACAGGTTGACTACATCACATGTGTTGAAATTACCCGATCCTTTAGGACAGTTTGACGTATACTGTGATGCGTCATACCGAGGTTTGGGATGTGTTTTGTTGCAAGAAGGAAGAGTTGTGGCATATGCTTCCCGACAATTTAGAATTCATGAGAGGAACTATTCGACTCATGATTTGGAGTTGGCAGCCATAGTGTTCGCATTGAAGATATGAGGACATTTTTTGTATGGAGCAAAGTTTAATGTTTATAGTGATCATAAAAGTCTGAAGTATCTGTTCGATAAAAAAGAGTTGAATATGAGACAGCGGAGATGGATGGAGTTTATCAAAGACTATGAGTTTGATTTACTGTACCATCCCAGGAAGGCGAACGTTGTAGCGGATGCTTTGAGTAGGAAGTCATTGCATGTGTCCGCGATGATTATTAAAGAGCTGGAATTGCTTGAATAGTTCAGGTATATGAACTTAGGGATGGAGTTGGTTGAGGATAAATTTTGTTTAGGTATGATCACTATTAGTAATGATTTTATGAGAGAGCTTAAGGATAAACATGTATAGGATCTATACCTACAAGAGGTAAATAGAGGCATAGATGAGGGTAAAATTTCTGAGTTTAACCGGGGAACAGATGGTGTGTTGAGGTTTAGAGACAGTATATGTGTGCCAGAAATTTAGAACTTAGGAAGATGGTTTTGGAAGATTAAGTTGAGTTTTCATCCTGGATCCACTAAGATGTATCAGGATTTGGAGAAAATGTTTTGGTGGACAAAGATAAAGAAGAAGGTAGCAGAGTATGTTTTATCTTGCCTGGTGTGTTAGAAGGCTAAGAATGAACACCAAAAGCCGGCAGGTTTATTACAATCATTAGATATCCTAGAGTGGAAATAGGATAGCATAGCTATCAATTTTGTGGTTGGATTACCACGAACTCCTAAGAGGCATGATGTGATTTGGATTATCATTGATAGGTTGACGAAGCGTGCTCACTTCTTACCTATTGGTGAGAGTTATAGTTTGAAAAAGTTGACCCAGATTTATATCAAAGATGTTGTTAGGGTGCATGGTGTTCCATCAAGCATTGTCTCAGACCGAGATCCTAGATTCACATCTAGATTTTGGAGACAAATGCACAACGCCTTGGGGACAAAGTTGAGGATGAGTTCTGATAATCATCCCCAAGCAGATGGACTGTCAGAGAGGACGATTCAATCATTGGAGGATCTTTTAAGAGCTTGTGTTTTGGAACACATTAGCAGTTGGGATGAATTTTTACCATTAATTGAATTTACTTGTAACAATAGTTTTCATAGTTGCATTGGAATGGCACCATAGAGGCTTTGTATGGAAGGAAGTGTAGCACCCCGTTATGTTGGTATGAGATGAGTGAAAACCAAGTTTTGGGTCCAGATGTGGTACAGCAGACTACAGAACAAGTTAGGAAGATAAGGGAAAAGATAAAAGAAGCACATGATTGACAAAGGAGCTACATTAACAAGAGGAGGAGACCTTTAGAATTCCAGGAGGGTGATTGTAACATCCTATCTTTCGTGAATAAAAATGAGATATTTTAATTAGACGGGAATGAGGGTTAGATAAATCTAAAATTATTTAAGAATCCAAACACATGCAAGTTCAAAATAAAATTTAAGCAACTCAAAATTTTCATTAGGCAAGCACCTCAATTTAAATTCTTAATTAAGGTGGTTTATCATCAAAAAAATAAAATAAAAGATAATTAGCCATAAATATAGATCTTAATCATAGCTAGATAATTATAATCAATTTACTCAAGTTCTACTCATCATGATTAATTAGCAATATCTTAATTAACTATGCCCTAGTTATTAGTTTTAACTTAATTAAATTAACTAAAATCAATTCAATTCTTAACCCTATGAAATGAGTACACGGCTGGACACCTCCAGCTTGAGTGATTTGAGTGAATGATCACTAAAAGACACCTCCTCTTTATTATGGCAAGTTCATCTCTTGATCCTCCCTAAGCCACGTCACTTGCTGGCCATTTTATGACTTTTATTTCTTTCCTTTCCATAAGTTCATGCCAACTCCCAGGGTCTAGAAATTATAGCTTAAGTGAGTCATCATCCAAACTTGAAGAATTGTTTTCTAGTTTCTTATCTCATTAACATAAAAGAAAAAATAAGAAGAAGAAATCAGAGAGTGAGTGAGAAATAGCGTACAGAGATAGAGGGAGAGAAGGAGGCCGAGAGTGAGAGAGAAAATTTCGGAGAGAGTTCCGGTCAATCCGTTCGTCCTATCAAAATTCTGATTATACCGTTGTGATCCTCATGACGTCTACTTTATTATCATATCTTTCTTTTATTGATTAGGCTAAGGTAAGCCTATGTCCTTTTTATGTCGAAATGTTGTCGACGACTGTATTGAGGTTATCTTTCAATCCGTCTATCGATTTTTGATTCCGTTTTCAGATTAGGATTCCTTGTAACGTATACTTTACAATGATGTGTTCAGGTGAATTTTTGGAGACCCAGTGCCCTTATTTCTTTATGTGGCAGCAACTAAGAGGTTGAGAGGGGGTTCGTTTCGTTGCTCCAAAGCTTGCCTAAGACATCCCAGGTGGGGGAAAGAAACTATTTAACATCGGAAATGACACGGTCACATTTAATTAGATAATGGCGTAGGGAGACCCAAACCCTGCACTAGAGCGAGTAACGGACAATGTCTATACCACATTGGGGACTACTCAGTGTACCGATGATGATATAGAAATTGTGTGTTTAATTACGTGATGATTGCTTGTTTGACTGGTTGATTTGAACTTGGTACTTGATGTATGATATCACGAGTGTTGTAATTATTTTTGAAAGTGTTTATACTTATTATTATTATTATTATTATTATTATTATTATTATTATTATTATTATTATTATTATTATTATTATTATTATTATTATATTTTGGTATTTACTATTTGGAAATGATATTATGACAAGATGATATATGATGATGATTTTGGATAACATGATGATGATTATGATGATATGATGAGTGTTATGATTGTGCTTAGTGGATTGAGTAAATCATAAGTTATGTTGAGACACGAGGATGTATTTGGGGATTCCATACGATATATGATAGCAGTGCCTAACCGAGATGATTATCGTGATATGAGGCTGAGAATGATGAGATGAGATTATTTTGAGGTTATCTATGAGATTATGATGACCGGTTAGGGTACTAGGGGGTGACCTGAAACATGGTCTGTGATATGAGGGACTTGCAACAAGGTCGAGTGGACCTGAAACATGGTCGAGTGGGGTCTATGCCCCGAAGGGAGAATTACCGGGGATAGGCTAATGGCGGACCATCCAAAGATGATTTCATTTTAGTCACAGCTATAGTTCATGCATTGCATGAGCATCCCGGGTTATGGTCCAGAGGTGTGCACCCGGTTGTGTAGCTAAAGTGTCATTTCTTTGCGTGGGTACCCTCCATCCACGGATGAGGGTGTGCGTCGGGGACTCTGGGACGTGTCGATTATATTGTTCTCATATCAGGATATGGCCGATACCTGAGGAGATTATTCATACAGCATTTGCATTGCATCATGATGGAGGGTAGAGGAAAGATCCTATATGTGGATTGAGAATGATTGTGTTACATATATTTATACTTGGGAGATGGATGTTTAGTGTGCCGTTATTTAATTAAATGTTTATAAACCCTTTCCACGTTTGATGTTATATGGTTTCTTATCCCTGTCTTCTCTATATTGCATTATTTTTTTATGTGATCGTGATGAGAAGATCCTACGGGGGAGCCAGCTATGGAGGAGCTTTATGGGACCTCGTATGAGCCAGACGTTGGACGACGAGAAGTGGATCCTCATAGTTGAGTACAGAGTCTATGGCCAGTGCGTCTTGTCTTTTTAGGATGTTGTTTTTATTTTTTGTTGATTATCAGTTTGTACATTTTGGGATCCGACTGATGGGGTTCCCTCTACTATACTGTATCAGGTCTTCAGGTGTATATGTTATGTATGTATGTATATATGTATATATGTTGTGTATATTTTAAATTTTTTTTTTACTCTTTCCGCTGTTTTAATATACCAGCTTAACGATAATAACGAAATTAGGTCTTAATATTTTTGGTTTTCTTTAATGGGACGTCGGGGCGTCTCATTTGGTGGTATCAGAGCAATTCGGATCTGAAACGGACTGTGAGCACTGTGATTAGGGTGAACTAGCCATTTAGTTGAATCCACATCGAATAGTAACTATGCTTAGAAGTTGGGTAGTGAGTCCGACGCGACATCTCTAAGGCATGGCATGTAGTATTTATATTCCAGTTTTATGTAGTATTATATATCATATTGATGTGGGCTATTGATTTCTTTTAACATGATCATGGCTCGAGGCAGAGGACGAGGACGTGGTGGTGGTAGAGCGATAGAGGGTGTAGAGGATGAGCCTCATCAGCCAGAGGCAGGGATTGGAAATGGAGAAGAGTCTGCCGAGACTCTATGGATTATCCACGAGTTAGCATCCGTTCTGTTGCAGCAGGCACAACAGAATGCTCAGAGGGTACAGAGAAAGGCAGAGTTACAGGAGCGGCATGATAGGAGGAGAGCCGCCGATGCTGAGGATGCAGGATTGGCTACCTTTCTCAAAGGTAAGCCACCATAGTTTGGTGGAGAGTATGATCTAGAGCGAGCAGAGTGGTGGATTCAGGAGCTCGAGAAGATCTTTGACACCATAAGATGCAGAGATGATAGGAAGGTGACCTATGCCGCCTTCATGATGACCGGAGGGGCTGAGTCATGGTGGAGAGGCAAGAGGAGATTGCTAGAGGCTGAGGGTAGACTGATCTGTTGGGAGCTATTCAGAGAGTGTTTCTTTGAGAAGTACTTCCCGTGATTAGCCAGACCCAAGAAGGAGAGAGAGTTCATGAGTCTCCAGCAGGGAAACAGGTCTGTTGCTGATTACGCGGCCAGATTCCAGGCCCTGATTCGGTATTCTGAGTTCTACCAGAGATTTCTAGATGAGGACTGGATGTGCCGGAGATTCGAGGAAGGTTTACGACATGAGTTGAGGAGGGCTATAGTGCCCTTAGATATCCCGAGTTTCCCAGAGCTTGTAGAGAGGTGCAATGCCATTGAGAGTATGGACCAGAGGCAGGCTGCAAAGCATAGGCAGCAGCGTAGTGGGGGTCCTATCAGAGCAGGTCATCAGAGGAGAGGTGATGGAGGTTCTCAGTGGAGGAGAGGACCATCCATTAGACCAGGACAGAGCGCTCAGACATCTGCACCACCAAAGCTGATTACGCAGAGGGCCAGCGCAGAGAGGCCGGTGTGTTTGGGAGATGCGGAGGTCCGCATTATATCAGGGATTGCACAGAGAGATATGGTTGCTACGTATGTGGCATACCATGTCATTTTGCTAGGTATTGCCGACAGAGAGCAGTACAGTAGCTGCCAGCAGCCGACAGAGGAGCTGGTAGTTCCAGAGGAGCCAATGGTTCTAGAGAAGGAGCTGGGAGAGGGGTTCCAGCAGCGGGATGACAGACAACCATACCTCAGGCCATGGGGAGGGTGTTTACAGTGAGAGGATCTGAGTCCTCTCAATCTGCAGATCTTATTCAAGGTATGTGTTTAATATCTGGCAGACTCTTGTCTGTGTTGTTTGATTCAGGCGCTACACATTCTTTTGCATCACATGAGTGCGTAGATCATTTACATTTACCCGTTTCTCAGCTACCATATACCTTGACAGTATCCACCCCTACCAATGATCCTTTGATCACTATGTCTGCTTGCTTACAGTGTCCTATAGTTGTTGAAAATAGGGCATTCCTTGTAGATCTCGTCTGCTTGCCTATGCAGCAGATAGACGTTATTCTTGGCATGGATTGGCTTTCGACTAACCATGTAGTGTTAGACTGTGCCCGAAAGACCATATCTTTTATTGAGCCTTCTTGCATAGTATCTGCCAATGAAGGAACAACTATGAGGGGTGGCGGTTCTCAGCAGCATGTGATGCTTTTCTCTTTGGAAAATAAGGAGACTTTGAGTATTGATTCTCTGCCTATTGCGAGAGAGTTTCCTGAGGTTTTCCCTCATGATGTTCCAGGTTTGCCACCAGAGTTGGAGGTGGAGTTAGCTATAGATCTCATACCAGGGACCAGACCTATATCAGTAGCTCCTTATCGGATGTCACCAGTGGAGTTGGTAGAGTTGAAGAAACATCTGGATGACATGATGAAGAAGGAATTCACCAGACTGAGTGTTTCGCCTTGGGGAGAAGCGGTATTTTTTGTCAAGAAAAAGGACGGAAGTTCTAGGTTATGCACGGATTATAGGCAGTTGAATAAAGTTACAATCAAGAACAAATATCTGTTGCCTAGGATAGATGATCTGATGGATCATTTGAAGGGAGCTTCGGTGTTTTCCAAGATAGATTTAAGATCAGGATACCATCAGATTAGGGTGAAGAAGGAGGATATACCTAAGACCGCTTTCAGGACAAGATATGGACACTACGAGTACCTAGTTATGCCTTTTGGTGTAACTAATGCTCCAACGGTGTTCATGGATTACATGAACAGGATCTTTAGATTGTTCATCGACAAGTTTGTTGTGGTGTTTATAGATGATATTCTTATCTACTCCCATAGTCGCGAAGAACACGAGAAACATCTGAGAGTGGTGTTACAGGTGTTGAGAGATAGGCAGTTGTATGCTAAGCTATCCAAGTGTGAATTTTGGTTAGAGGAAGTACAGTTTCTAAGGCATGTAATCAACAAGAAAGGGACAGTTGTTGATCCAGTTAAGGTAGAGGCCGTGATTAAGTGGGAGAGGCCTAAGTCAGTGAGTGAGGTGAGGAGTTTCCTAGGATTAGCCAGGTATTACAAGAGGTTCATCGAGGGTTTCTCGAAGATTGTGTTGCCTATGATGCAATTAATGAAAAAAGGTATGGCGTTTGTTTGGACAGAGAAGTGTGAAGAGAGCTTTCAGAAGCTAAAGGAGAAGTTGGCTACATCTCTTGTTCTGACGTTACCAGATCCATCAGGACAATTTGATGTATACTGTGACACGTCATGTCAAGGATTGGGTTGTGTTTTGATGCAAGAGGGAAGAGTCGTGGCTTATGCTTCCCGACAATTGAGGGTTCATGAAAGGAATTACCCAACCCATAATCTGGAGTTAGCAGCCATAGTGTTCGCATTGAAGTATGGCGACACTATCTCTATGGAGTTAAGTTTAATGTGTTCAGTGATCACAAGAGTTTAAAGTATTTGTTTGATCAGAAGGAGCTGGACATTAGGCAATGTAGATGGATGGAATTCATTAAGGACTATGAGTTTGATCTTCAATACCATCCAGGGAAGGCTAATGTTGTGGCAGATGCACTAAGTCGAAAATCCTTGCACGTATCCGCAATTATGGTGAAAGAGATGGAGTTGCTTGAACAGTTTAGAGATTTGAACCTAGGTATGGATTTGATTGAGGATAGAATATGCTTAGGTATGATCACCATCAGTAGTGAGTTTTTGAAAGCCATTAAGATTAAGCAGGGTCAGGATGAATATTTGGTGGATGTGAATCGAGGTATAGATGAGGGTAATGTTTCAGAGTTTAGGAGAGGATCAAATGGAGTGTTAAGGTTTAAGGATCGGATATGTGTGCCAGAGAATTTAGAGATTAGGAAGATGATCTTTGAGGAGGCACATAAAAGTAGGCCGAGTTTCCACCAAAGAGCCACCAAGATGTACCAAGACTTGAAGAAGATGTTTTGGTGTCCAAAGATGAAGAAAGAAGTGGCGGAGTATGTTCTATCATGTTTGGTATGTCAGAAAACTAAGATAGAGCATCAAAAGTCCGCCGAGTTGTTGCGATCCTTGGATATCCCAGAGTGGAAGTGGGATGCGATTTGGGTTATCATTAATAGGTTGACAAAGTGTACTCACTTCTTACCTATTGGTGAGAGTTATAATTTTGAAAGGTTGACCCAGATCTATATCAAGGAAGTAGTGAGGTTGCACGGTGTACCGTTGAGTATTGTCTCCGACCTAGATCCTAGATTTACATCTAGATTTTGGAGACAGTTACACGATGCTTTGGGAACAAAGTTGAGGATGAGTCCTGCTTATCACCCTTAAACGGATGGACAGTCTGAGAGAACAATTCAATCATTGGAAGATCTTTTAAGAGCCTGTGTGTTGGAACATGTTGGCGGTTGGGATGAATTCCTACCATTGGTTGAGTTCACATACAATAACAGTTTCCACAGCAGCATCGGGATGGAACCGTATGAGGCTCTGTATGGGAGAAAGCGTAGGACTCCGTTATGCTGGTATGAGATTGGCGAGAGCCAAGTGTTGGGTCCTGATGTGGTACAACAAACAATAGAACAAGTTAGGAAAATAAGAGAGAAAATGAAGGAAGCCCAGGATCAGCAGAGAAGCTACAGTAACAAGAGGAGGAGACCCTTAGAGTTCCAAGAAGGTGATCACGTGTTCTTGAGAGTCACTCCGAAGACCGGAATTGGCAGAGCTATAAAGTCTAGAAATCTCACTCCTCGATTCATTGGACCATTTCAGATTCTTCGACTAATTGGTCCAGTAGATTACCAAATAGCCTTACCGCCTTACCTTTCCAACCTTCATGATGTCTTCCATGTTTCCCAGTTGAGAAAATATTACCCTAATCCTTCTCATGTACTTGAGCCTGAGTCTATACAACTCTGAGAGAATCTAGAATATGAGGCTTTACCGGTTAAGACCGCAGATAGAAGGATTAAAGAACTTCGTGGTAGACAGATTCCTTGGTTAAGGTCATTTGGGATGAGATTACTGGAGATGCTATATGGGAGCGTGAGGCGGATATACAGCAGCAGTATCCACATCTTTTCTGAGGTGCGTAAATTCCGAGGACGGAATTTCTTTTAAGGTGGTAGTAATGTAACATCCTATCTTTCGTGAATAAAAATTAGATATTTTAATTAGGTGAGAATGAGGGTTAGATAAATCTAAAATTATTTAAGAATCCAAACACATATGCAAGTTCAAAATAAAATTTAAGTAACTCAAAATTTTCATTAGGCAAGCACCTCAATTTAAATTCTTAATTAAGGTGGTTTATCATCAAAAAAATAAAATAAAAGATAATTAGCCATAAATATAGATCTTAATCATAGCTAGATAGTTATAATCAATTTACTCAAGTTCTACTCATCCTGATTAATTAGAAATAATCTTAATTAACTATGCCCTAGTTATTAGTTTTAACTTAATTAAATTAACTAAAATCAATTCAATTCTTAACCCTATTAAAAGAGTACACGGCTGGACACCTCCATCTCGAGTGATTTGAGTGCATGATCACTAAAAGACACCTCCTCTTTATTATGGTAAGTTCATCTCTTGATCCTCCCTAAGCCACGTCACTTACTGGCCATTTTATGACTTTTATTTCTTTCCTTTCCATAAGTTCATGCCAACTCCCAGGGTCTAGAAATTATAGCTTAAGTGAGTCATCATCCAAACTTGAAGAATTGTTTTCTAGTTTCTTAGCTCATTAACATAAAAGTAAAAAAGAAGAAGAAGAAATCAGAGAGTGAGTGAGTAATAGCGTACAGAGATAGAGGGAGAGAAGAAGGAGGCCGAGAGTGAGAGAGAAAATTTCGGAGAGAGTTCCGGTCAATCCATTCGTCCTATCAAAATTTTGATTATACCGTTGTGATCCTCACGATGTCTACTTTATTATCCTATCTTTCTTTTATTGATTAGGCTAAGGTAAGCCTATGTCCTTTTTATGTCGAAATGCTGTCGGCGACGGTATTGAGGTTATCTTTCAATCCGTCTATCGATTTTTGATTTCGTTTTCAGATTAGGATTGCTTGTAACGTATACTTCACAATGATGTGTTCAGGTGAATTTTTGGAGACCCAGTGCCCTTATTTCTTTATGTGGCAGCAACTAAGAGGTTGAAAGGGGGTTTGTTTCATTGCTCCAAAGCTAGCCTGAGACATCCCAGGTGGGGGAAAGAAACTATTTAACATTAGAAACGGTGCGGTCACATTTAATTAGATAATGGCGTAGGGCAACCCAAACCCTACACGAGAGCGAGTAACGGACAATGTCTACACCACATTGGGGACTACTCAGTGGTACCGATGATGATATAGAAATTGTGCGTTTATCGTCGTTATGCTATATATATATATATATATATATATATATATATATAATTTTATTATGTGATGATTGTCTGTTTGACTGGTTGATTTGAACTTGGTACTTGATGTATGATATCATGAGTGTTGTAATTATTTTTGAAAGTGTTTATACTTATTATTATTATTATTATTATTATTATTATTATTATTATTATTATTATTATTATTATTATTATTATTATATTTTGGTATTTACGATTTGGAAATGATATTATGACATGATGATATATGATGATGATTTTGGATAACATGATGATGATTATGATGATATGATGATTGTTATGATTTTTCTTAGAGGATTGAGTAAATCATAAGTTATGTTGAGACATGAGGATGTATTTGGGGATTGCATACGATATGTGATAGCAGTGCCTAACCGATATGATTATCGTGATATGAGGCTGAGATTGATGAGATGAGATTATTTTGAGGTTATCTATGAGATTATGATGAGCGAATAGGGCATTAGGGGGTGACCTGAAACATGGTCTGCGATATGAGGGACATGAAACATGGTCGAGTGGGGTCTATGCCTCGGAGAGAGAATTCCTGGGGATAGGCTGATGGCGGACCGTCCGGAGATGATTTCATTTTAGTCGCAGCTATAGTTCATGCATTGCATGAGCATCCTGGATTGTGGTCCAAAGGTGTGTACCGGGTTGTTTTGCTATAGTGCCATTGCTTTGCGTGGGTACCCTTCATCCGCGGACGAGGGTGTGCACCGAGGACTCTGGGACATGTCGATTATATTGTTGTGATATCCGGATATGGCCGATACCTGAGGAGATTATTCATACAACATTTGCATTGCATCATGATGGAGGGTAGAGGAAAGATCCTAGATGTGGATTGAGGATGATTGTGCTACATATATTTATACTTGGGAGACAGATGTTTAGTGTTCCTTTATTTAATTAAATGTTGCTAAACCCTATCCACGTTTGGTGTTATATGGTTTCTTATCCCTGTCTTCTCTATATTGCATTTTTTTTATGTGATCGTGATGAGAAGATCCTAAGGGGGAGTCAGCTATGGAGGAGCTTTATGGGACCTCGTATGAGCCAGACGTTGGAGGACGAGCAGTGGATCCTCATAGTTGAGTACAGAGTCTATGACCAGTGCGTCTTGTCTCTTTAGGATGTTGTTTTTATTTTTTGTTGATTATCAGTTTGTACATTTTGGGATCCGACTTATAGGGTTCCCTCTACTGTACTGTATCAGGTCTTCAGGTGTATATGTATGTATGTATGTATGTATGTTGTGTATATTTTAAGTTTTTTTTTTACTCTTTCCACTGTTTTAATATATCAGCTTCACGATAATAATGAAATTAGGTCTTAATATTTTTGGTTTTCTTTAATGGGACGTCGGGGCGTCTCAGTGATCACGTGTTTTTGAGAGTCACTCTGAAGACCGGAATGGCAGGGCTATTAAGTCTAGAAAACTTACTCCTATATTCATTGGACCTTTCCAGATTCTTCGACGGATTGGTCCAATAGCTTACCATATTGCTTTACCACCTAACTTTGCCAACCTTCATGACGTCTTTCACGTTTCTCAGTTGAGAAAATATTATCCCGATTCTTCACATGTTATTGAGTGTGAGTCTACACAATTGCGAGAGAATCTAGAATATGAAGCTTTACCTGTTAGGATCGCAGATTGACAAACTAAGGAGCTTCGTGGTAGACAAATTCCTTTGGTTAAGGTTATATGGGATTCGACTACTGGAGATGCTACTTGGGAACGTGAAATGGATATGCAGCAGCAGCATCCACATCTATTCTAAGGTACGTAAATTCCGAGGACGGAATTTTGTTCTAAGTGGGGTAATAATGTAACATCCTGTTTTTAAATAAGTTGTAGTACCGGTAAAAATATAATTATTTATATTTTTATCTGAGACCAAGAAAATGATTTTGGATAAAAAAAATAATATTCATACTCTGCCTTATGGTAGAGGGTTACGGTGAAATTTTGGGTTGCAAAATTCAGATGGAAACCGGTATGCGTTTTCACTGACAGTAAGATTTTACTGATCAGAAAACCTAATTTTGACACGTGTACGAAATGGTTAGATTTTATATCGTGTTTCCAACGACTTTGGCTATTTTGAAAATTTTTGATCGGAAATGAAATATTATATATTTTCGGGCGTAAAATCTAAATCGGGTAAACGACGGAGCTGAATACGAAACTGTCGGGGCCCGCTAATGGATAAAGACAACGAGTCATCCATGATGACTCATGGAGGTGAGTCACCATAGTGAGTCATGGTGTGACTCACCATGTAATGATGAGTTTAAGTGTGAAAAGACTAAAATGGCACTAGCCTTTTATGTAATTCCAAGAGTGTCCCAAAGTGAATTTTGACCAAAATACCCCCATCACTTCAGCAAAGTGTGTGCAGTCCCCCTCCCTCCTCCCACACTTAACCACTTTTCTTCATCTTCCTCACTTTTCTCTCAAAATTCTAAATAAACACCATAGTTGATTGTGAAGAACTTGGCCATTTCACTTCAATTTTTCATCATACAAGAGGTATATCTTTCTCTCCTTGATCATCAAACTCATCTTCTTCATTGATTTCACTTGTTTTATGCCATGATCATCATGTTGAAATTCTTAGATCTAGATCTTCAAAAAATTATAGAAAATTGTAGAAAAATCATTTTAATGTGAGATCAATTTCTATGAACTCTATATGACTTCTACTTTGATCATCTAAGAGCATGGAAGCAAAAGAATTTTGCTCTCTATTTTTCTATTGAGGGCCGAACCTATGTATATGGGGGCAAATGAGATTTTGTTCAATTTTTAACTTAGATGAGGTTGGGTATAAGCTATCTAGGATTTCTATATTCTAAATCCAAGAGTTTGAAAACAAAAGAAGTTTCTAACTAATTATTTTAGCCTTGGCCGAATTTCTATAGATGTAGGCAAAATGAGTTTTGTTCAATATGAACTATCTAAGGTGTTTAGATTCTAGATCCAAGAGTATGTGAGCAAAAGGAATTTTTAACCTATTTTACTCCCATTGATCGAAATCCTAACCTTAGAGGTTAGAGGATTTTGTTTCATATTTTTAAATAGTAACACTTGATCTATGTTAGTAAATACTCTAGTAACTTGTATCCAAAAGATGGAATTGAGAAAATAACCCTAGCCGTATTTTGGAGTCATGGCTGAACCTAGCCTTTTGTGGTCAAGGATGAATTTTGTTTGATTAATTCATTTTTATGTTGATTTGGTTGAAGGTTAATTGATAATCGTGGTGTAGTAACGAGGATCGGAAAGTTCGTGAATCTGGTGATAAGTTCAGGTGGGGGAAAAATCATCCAGTCGTCGGAATGGATAAGTAGTATATTTTATAATAATGGTGTAGGGCGACCTAAACCCTACTAGTGGTTAAGTAATCGACAATACCAAAATAACATTGGAAACTTTTCCTTAATACGAATGATGATTTGGGGATTGTAGGTCTATCGCCATTAGGATAATTTTATAATATTTGAGGATATATGAATTATTTGTTATTAAATTATTTGTGATACGTTGGTTGAGGTATTCTACTGCATGTGCCATTTTTTTTTGTTGTTTGAATATTTTATGAGTATTGTATTATGCCTGATCTGCCTGGTTTGATAATATGCATAGCTGGTTTTTAAGTAAAGATATGTGTTGTTCGAAGATATTTTGTCTGGGTGAGGGATTGAATGTGACTTAGAGGTGCCCAGCCTTAAGTTATTATTTTATAGATGAGATGTGACATAGAATGCAAGTTGAGGCTATGATAGAAGCTTGAGGCACTAGGTTGTTATTGATGTGAGTAAGTGGGATTCATATTTTTGCATTGTTTCTCACAACCGTGTGTTTGGAATACACGAGGTCCGAAGTTCTTGCTAGACCGTTCCAACTTGGATATTAGGTTGTGCAGCTATAGTGTCAATGCTTTGCATGAGCACCCTCAGGAGTGGATAGGGGCACCGGGTAAAATGTGCAGCTATAGTGTCATTACTTTGCATGAGCATTCTCACCATGGAAGAGATTATGCACTGGGATTTCGGAACACGTCGCTTGGACGACTGACTGACATTCCTATTGAGGAATGTGTGAAAGGAGAGGTAGTGGCCACGTCAGCATAAGGTTAGATTGCATGAGTTTGAGGGTAGATGATGATATCGTAAAGTAAGGATGATTCTTGATTTTGAGTGATGTGTGTCTGTGACTGTTGTTATATGATATGCTATGATTCTTTTCTGTTTTTGATGATAGAATTGTTTCTTATCCCCTATTTTCTGTATTTGGAATATATATTTTATCATGTGATCGTATGAGAAGATCCAGTGGATGAACTAACTACCGAGGAACTGGACGGGACTACGTATGAACCAGATGTGGGAGAACAAACTGTGAATTCCGGTGGTAGAGTTTAAGAATTTATGGCCAGTGTGTCTTAAGACGTTTTATATTTCCGCAAATATTAGTTTCTTTAAATATGCACCTGCAAGGGATCCTACTACTGGGATACCATAGACAGTGTTTTGGTACTCTGATGCATAAACATATGGTGTGTATGTAAGTTATATATGGTGTGATGGTTTAAATTTCATACGTTGTATGTTTATAGTTAAGTTTTAATTTTTACGTATTTTGGCATGTACGTTTAACGTTAAGCGCACGATTAAGAAATTAATTAATGAGGTTTTAATTTAATGGCACAATGGGGTACAACGGGGTGTCACGGAGTTTAAACAGGTTTAACCAACAAAGATTGGTTAACAAGGGAATGTAAAAGATAACCATGTCAAAAGGTGATAGAAGAATGTAAATCCCAATTGGCTTACACAAAAACATAAACCATTGGAGACAAGGCATTGAAATCAAATCAATGCAAAGCAAGATGGCAACATAAGGTAGGGAATATATAAATTAGCAATCAGAACATCTCACATATTCATAGGAAATCAAAAGCGATTTCTTAGGCGAACCAAACATTATAGCCGACAGCTTATTCTCTATAGTACATCTTCACTTCGGGTGTATCACACTGATGAGCCTCTGTTTGACTGGTTTTATAACTAGTAAAGACCTTGGCTTTGTGCTTATTTTATATCAATTTTACCCAAATTAGACTTGATTGTCCTTAAGTAGTATTTTGAGTCTGTAAAGTGTTTTTAAGTTAATTTAGTTGATTTAGAGTGAATAAAGTATTTACTTATATTTTCTTATTTTCAGGTTAATAAAAAGGAATAATTCTGGAGTTTCTCGCCCCGCGAGAAGACTGGTCGCCCCGCGAACCAGAAGGTGACTGTTCCTGAAAATTGCAAAACTTTCTGTCTCGCCCCGCGAATAAGGACTCGCCTCGCGAGTACCTGGAAGTCAGAGAGCATCACGGTTTACCCGTGTTGAAGGCCACGGGCGTTACAGTTGGGAATTTGAAGAGTTCGCCTCGCGAATATATGCTCGCCTCGCGAGAAGACCAAGAGTTTCAGACCTTTCGCATAATTCGCCTCGCGAGCAGTGCTTCGCCTCGCGAGGACTTGGATTCCAGAATTTGTATATAAACTGCTCTATGGCAGAATGATAAGTTAGCTAGTTTTTAGGGGGTCAGAATTAACCAGTTTTGGCTAGTTTCTGAACTTGTTAGCCTTTTGTTTTCCTCTTAGTTTATTGTTTATTTATGTAATGGAGAATTAGTCTCCTAGATTAATCTACTGTAATTGGTTTCTGTTAACACTTGAGGTTCTGTATTCCATGTTTAGTTGCTTTTCTCTTTTCAATGCCATGCTGTATGTTTCTGTTTGTTATTTCAGTAATGTATGGTGTGGTATTGTTTCATCTCGGTGATGTAATGTTCCTATATATAATCGCGTTTGTTATTTCGCGTGTGTTCATTCATGTTCGTTTGTTCATGAGAGCTTAACCACGTTTGTTATTTCGGGAATAGGAACATACATCTGTAGTAGCGGTTTTCGTTTGTTAATTGTTGCTACAACCGGGAGGGGATTAGTATCTTCTTAGGATTTGCATGAACCAATGATAGTGGGAAACTGAAAACAGTAGGTTAATCGCTTTTGTTTATTTGCTAATTTCTTAAACTGCTTTGCTTCTTTTCTCTGTTTTTATTTTGTTTCCTTTATTTTAGTTTTAATCTCAAAACCCCCATTTCTAACTTTTACTAATTTTCTGTTAATAATAACAACACCTAAAGAGTCCTTGAGAGACGATCCGAGTTGTCGCACTATACTGCATTATTTTATAATCGCTCGTTCTTTTTGGCGCGTGGCGACACCGCGTTCAAAAATTGGCGCCGTTGCCAGGGACTCTGGTTTGCTGTTATTAGCAGAAAATAATTTTTGGAAAAAAAAAAAACTTTTTGCTTTGCTAATTAGTTTTGTCTGCTTTGTCTGGTCTGTAAATTTTATTTTCCCCCATGGATAATTACATGTATGGGTATTTGCCTAATGTTTATCATGAACCACCACCTTGCATGTATTATCCTGATTTTAGTAAACCACCACCATGCACAAATTATCCTAATTTTGCTGGAAATTATGAGTATAGCAATGGTTTTGATATGACTGGAATGAATGCTTATCCTAGCCAACAGGTTAGAGATCAAGGCAGCTTGGATGAGATTGCTTCAATGCTACAACAAATGGAAGAGAACAATCAACGGATGGCACAACAAGATCTTGAATTTCAACGGATGATGGAGGCGAGCAATCTTGAATTTCAACAGAAGATGGAGGCTCAATACCAAAGGGACCAAGCTGAATCTCGGAAGTTGTGGGCTCTAATTGATCAAGTTACCGCCAACTCATCTGCAATGCTAACTCCACAGCCCATTGAAGAACATAAAGATTCACAATTTATTCCTGAAAATATTTCTGATGATGATTGTGATAATATTTCTGTTGATGATGAATTGTGTGTTGAATCCCCTGACTCTAATGCATGTGATGAGTGTTATTGTAATGGCACTGCTTTGTGTGTAGATTGTTATTTTGAAAGGTATGTTAAGCAAAGCATCCATATGGAACAGGAGATGGACGAGGTGGAGGGCCATGTTCATATAGGAAATGAGCATCAGGAGGATCAGGAGAACATTTGCTCCACCGTGCTTGAGGATAAAGAAGAATCTTTGGTTTTAGATGCATGTGTTAAGAGTGATGGGGTGGATGAACCGTGTGCAGAAAGTCCAGACAATCAGACCTTTACTAACTCAGTTTCTTTTACTACATGTACTAACTGTACTGACACTAACCCGTGTGATGTTTGTGCTGGGTTTCTTGACTCTATTTTGCAGGGTGATAGTGAGAGTGATGCTGTTTGTTCAGCCGAAGTTCCAAATATACCATCCATTGAACAGCCACCCTCCATAGAGCTCAAGCAACTTTCAGACATTCAGCCGCTTTCTGATTTAGTTTATTGTAATATATTTACTAACTGTACTAACTCTAACCTTCCTGTGGTGTGTGATGAGATTTCTGCAGGTTTAACAAGTGATGAATCCGGTAGTGCAGTGGATGAAGACCTTGCAGGAGTTGAAGCAACACCGGAGACCCCAACTAACTGTTTGCCACCTCCCCCTGAGGAGCCACCAGTGATGGATTTTGCACCCTTGGAGTTTGCACCATGGCCGGTCCAAGAGGTTGAGCCCCACTTCTATTGGGGAGATTTTATTGAGAAAGAGGTCATCTGTGACCCCAGAGGAAGTGAAAAGTCCGCCGCATTGGGCGAGGTTACTATGATTGTCAAGCACCCACTTCCGTATAAAGGCTGCAAGTTAGGGAGGCTTGGAATGAATTTCAGTCCTTTGGCTACCATGTGGGACTTATGCTACAAGCAATGGGATCCAGGCGGAAGCCTCTGAATGAGTTTTCTTAACCCTTTCTCCTTTTTAATTTTCTTTTCCTTATTTTATTTCTGTTTTATTGTCAATAATGCTCCTGAATAATTTGAGAAGCTCAGGAGTTGTGTTGAGTCTGGTATTTGCAAGTTTATTGGGTTTGATTGATTTTGCATAGATTGATTGCATGATAGTGTTGACTGTTTTCCCCCTAGGACTTGAAAATTTTAGAAAAAAATGATCCCCATATGATTGAAAACTGAACTTTGGGATTTTGTTATGATGGCATGATTTATGATAAGTTTGGGGTGATAGGAAGCACACACTAGGGATAGAATCTCTGTCAAATAATTTGCATAAATGTCCAGGTGAGGTTTTGAGCCTCCAACATGTTTTAAACTGTGTGAAAATCACTTTTTAAGTTGCACTTTCCTGAATTTGCTTGAATCTCTTTTTGATTTGCATGATTATGTGTTTGCTTCATATGATTTAGGCATTTTCTTTGTAAATAGCTACTTAGCCTAAAATAACCAATTCCTAATGCATGTTCCCTAGTTAGCCCCTTTGAGCCTGATTAGACTGTTAATTCTTGATAACCTAATGTTATAAGCCCAAAAATCTGGAAAACCATGTTAGCCCGATCTTAGGATTAGGAGAGCATGTAATCTTAGAATGGGTGCAAGAAACTAAAGTTTGGGGTGGCTGCAAGGTGCAATGTGTTGTTTGGGATTGAGAAAAAAAAATTTATGTGAAAAAAAAAAGAAAAAAAAAAGAAAAAAAAAAGAAAAACAGAAAAAAAATAAAAGTGCAAAAATGCCAAAAAGAAATAAAAAGGTTGTAGTCACCCAAAGCAAAATGAAAAATGAAAAAGGAACTTGAGTGGAATTTCAAAGTGTAAAAATGTTTCATGCTCTCTTAGTTCCTAGGGTCTTCAGCCTAGTTCCTTTGTATATCCTACCCTTAGCCAGGCCCCATTACATCCCATAAAAGTCCTTTTGATGTTGCATGCATGTTCTTCTGTGGGAATCATTTAGAGATGAAAACCAAATTTATGGGAAGTACTCTTAAAAGTGAAATTGAGTGAATTGTTAAAAACCTGACACAAATTGAGTGATTGAGTGAACATAAATTTCCCTTGTGAGGAAGGCAGTTGTTTGAATTTGGTGATCTCCCTTTTGTATGTAACTTAGATCCCCTGCTTAGAGTAATGATTGTTTGAATGATGAAATTCTCAATTTTTTAGAATAAATGATTGTGGGGATTACTTTGCTTGAAGGGGGGAACATTGAGAAAAAAAATTGTTTTGGTGAATTGCTTGAAATTTGTGTAAAGTTGATTGAATCTTTAAGCTTGCCATGTTTTGCCAGGTCTTGAGTCTTTTTAAGTTTTTGAGTGTAGTTTGCTTGGGGACAAGCAAAGTTTAAGTTTGGGGTATTTTGATGAGCCTCTGTTTGACTGGTTTTATAACTAGTAAAGACCTTGGCTTTGTGCTTATTTTATATCAATTTTACCCAAATTAGACTTGATTGTCCTTAAGTAGTATTTTGAGTCTGTAAAGTGTTTTTAAGTTAATTTAGTTGATTTAGAGTGAATAAAGTATTTACTTATATTTTCTTATTTTCAGGTTAATAAAAAGGAATAATTCTGGAGTTTCTCGCCCCGCGAACCAGAAGGTGACTGTTCCTAAAAATTGCAAAACTTTCTGTCTCGCCCCGCGAATAAGGACTCGCCTCGCGAGTACCTGGAAGTCAGAGAGCATCACGGTTTACCCGTGTTGAAGGCCACGGGCGTTACAGTTGGGAATTTGAAGAGTTCGCCTCGCGAAGATATGCTCGCCTCGCGAGAAGACCAAGAGTTGCAGACCTTTCGCATAATTCGCCTCGCGAGCAGTGCTTCGCCTCGCGAGGACTTGGATTCCAGAATTTGTATATAAACTGCTCTATGGCAGAATGATAAGTTAGCTAGTTTTTAGGGGGTCAGAATTAGCCAGTTTTGGCTAGTTTCTGAACTTGTTAGCCTTTTGTTTTCCTCTTAGTTTATTGTTTATTTCTGTAATGGAGAATTAGTCTCCTAGATTAATCTACTGTAATTGGTTTCTGTTAACACTTGAGGTTCTGTATTCCATGTTTAGTTGCTTTTCTCTTTTCAATGCCATGCTGTATGTTTCTGTTTGTTATTTCAGTAATGTATGGTGTGGTATTGTTTCATCTCGGTGATGTAATGTTCCTATATATAATCGCGTTTGTTATTTCGCGTGTGTTCATTCATGTTCGTTTGTTCATGAGAGCTTAACCCCATTTGTTATTTCGGGAATAGGAACATACATCTGTAGTAGCGGTTTTCGTTTGTTAATTGTTGCTACAACCGGGAGGGGATTAGTATCTGCTTAGGATTTGCATGAACCAATGATAGTGCGAAACTGAAAACAGTAGGTTAATCGCTTTTGTTTATTTGCTAATTTCTTAAACTGCTTTGCTTCTTTTCTCTGTTTTTATTTTGTTTCCTTTATTTTAGTTTTAATCTCAAAACCCCCATTTCTAACTTTTACTAATTTTCTGTTAATAATAACAACACCTAAAGAGTCCTTGAGAGACGATCCGAGTTGTCGCACTATACTGCATTATTTTATAATCGCTCGTTCTTTTTGGCGCGTGGCGACAGCGCGGTCACACACCTTTTTGCAGTATGCCCTGGTCCTCCACATCAAAAGCAGATGAAAACTCTGGTGATGCAGCCTTAAGTTATTATTTTATAGATGAGATGTGACATAGAATGCGAGTTGAGGCTATGATGGAAGCTTGAGGCACTAGGTTGTTAATGATGTGAGTCAGTGCTTCCTTTATGATATGATCCTGATCCGGACCGCCTTTCAGACAAAAGAAGGATATTGACGCCACACTCAAGATATAGGTGAGAAGGTGAGTGATAAGTCATGGGTTTGACCACAAGTTGCCTTGATAAGATCAGATTTAGTTCTTTTACCCGAGAACCAAAGGGAAGCTCTCACAATAGAGAAAACTCTTCAAATTTCATTATCTTCAAAACTGATTTGTGTACTACAAGAGTTGCTAATTATAGGCTAACTTGGAAATACAAGAAATAAAACTCTCACTACCATGCATTTACCACAAATTGATAATTGCATTTACATTACCTAGTAAATGAGCACAAACATGATAATAACTTCCCAGTAGCCATTATTATGACTTAGAGCACTAATATGAAGCATTTAGTGAGGATAGGAGAATACAAAAGGTCATCATAAAATTCATCCTAAAAATATTACGAAAATTAAAAATAAAATGATAAAAATTGGACTTAATTATTATCTAATAAGCCCACTAATAATGGTGCACTAATCTGTATCTGAATATGCTTCTTTCCACATACTCAAGCCATCCATGCTTCTATCATGATAGAAGCATGGATGGCTTGAGTATGTGGAAAGAAGCATATTCAGATACAGATTAGTGCACCATTATTAGTGGGCTTATTAGATAATAATTAAGTCCAATTTTTATCACTTTAGTAGTTGCTCCCACATCTCCAGAATCCTCGAGAAGATACTCTAACTTTATGAGTTCCTTGTCACTCCTTCTTTGGGTTCGTTATTGTTGCAGTTGTTTCCTCCGCAACTTTGCATGCGACGATCATTTAAATTCGACGCAACTCACCTATTCTATAACAGCCAGATTGTCTTGACGTGATTGTAAAAACTCCATCTTCTGATACATCTTAGACTTTGTCAAAAAACAGTTGTCCAGGAGACTGATCCATAAAACTTCCTCAGCGACAGTCCTACATTATGCTTCTACCAACAAATAATCAATCCTTATCGAGGTTAAGGATGACAAACTTGTGGAAAATTACGCATCAAAATTCTATACAATATTATTCCTCACTAGGAATAATAATGAAAAGAATAACAAACAATGTTGTCTCCTTATGGAACAACGTCATGAAGAACAACACAAACAAGGATAACCAAGGACGCCATCCTTCCAAGCGTTGGTTCTTCATGAAACCAAGAACACAAAACATAGAACAACAACTAGAGAAAACACAACAAAATGACGACAGACCAAAACCCCAAGCCCAAAAGACAAGACCAACTCTGATACCAAATAATGTAACACCCATCTCGAGCGCTACATCGTTCGTAATTTTTTAAGGCCGAAAATTGGGTAAATTAAAATCTTGCTGCGATGAAATGGGGAAATTTTTCGCTTTCGCGAGATATAAATATAAATATATGGAAATAGGTTAATGTGCAATAAAATATTTCATAATCATAATTAAGGTTATAAGTTCGAAAGTCACTGACATAAAAACCCAAGCCGACTCAAACATAAAACATAAAGATATATAGACCCAACATAAGGATATGGAGACGCAGCTCCTAAAAGCATTGGGTACTTGTAGTCACAGCTCCATAAACAATAACACTAACTCCCGGACATACCAAGCTGGCCAAACTTGTTAGACTCAATGACTTAGAGGTTTTGATATATGACAAATACAACTTAATGTGTATGCAAGTGTTTTAGTGTCAAATTGTAAAGACATGTATCAAGCAGTAATCAACAAGTTCAGTGATCAATCAAAGGAGAATATTCAAGGAAGAACGTGTAGGAATCAAAGAGAAAAGACGAAGATCAAGGAATCATCAAGACAAAAGCTTAAAGGAGAAATTAGATTTAAGTCTTAGATGATTTGTAAGAGATGAAATCTCTTATTCACAAATAGCTCAATTAAAAAGATGCATGAAGAAAATCAATTTTCATAACCTGCATTAAAAGGAATAAGTTTTTGTTAATGAAAATGATTTTTGGAAATAAGAAGTGCTCGTCCTAAGCGTTCGTCCAACACAAGTGACAAAAGCCCTCGTCCAACACTAAAGTGATAGAAGCGCTCATCCAACAAGTGATTGAAGTGCTCGTCCAACATAAGGAACAGAAGCGCTCGTCCAACAAGTGACAGAAGCGCTCGTCCAACAAGTAATACAAGCGCTCATCCAACAAGTGACAGGAGTGCTCGTTCACTGGAGTGATACAAGCGCCCGTCCACTAAAGTGACACAAGCGCTCGTCCACCGTAGTAACAGAAGCGCTCGTCCACACAAGTCTTTGGACTTGCTAAGATCTTAATGAGAAGCTCCGTCCAATGACATGGCATATAGAGATCGTCTACTAATTGGAGATCGTCCAATTACTTTGTGTTTTAGTACTCACGTCTGCTGACGTGGCATATGGAGCTCGTCTACTAGCCCGTCCGAATGTAAAATCTTAATGGCTAGATGGACGCGGTTATTTTCAAGATTGACGCAAATTCTATAAGAACTATCAGAATCTTATTTCA
The DNA here is from genome assembly GCA_030762895.1 of Sophora flavescens. Classification (NCBI taxonomy): domain Eukaryota; kingdom Viridiplantae; phylum Streptophyta; class Magnoliopsida; order Fabales; family Fabaceae; genus Sophora; species Sophora flavescens. The sequence goes on from CM061066.1 coordinate 91,041,963, forward strand.
AGAACGAGCATCAAGAAAACAGATTCTGTTAAATCAGATCCAAATCTGTTTTGATTGATCCCAACGACTATAACTTGTTTTCTATATAAAGAGGGATCAAAGGAACACTTTTTACGTATTAACAGAAAGAACAATACATCGCAATATCATAACATATCACAGTTTTATGAAATCATTTTGAGAAATCAATTGTGAAAATCATTCATCATCTTTCTTAAGCTTATTGCGAAAAGAGTGTTTCAATACTCATAAGTGCTTCAATTTGTTTATTTGACTATTGAGAGTTAGGGTGAGGTATCCCTAAGGTTGAACATTGAGGCTCTTCACAAGAGTGTGGTATCTCGAGGTGAAGGAGTGCTCTTTGGTGTAAAGGTTTTTCAAGCTACCTGGAAAAGCTTGTGTGTTAGTGTGTGAAATCCCACAGGTGGAGTAGGGACTGGATGTAGGTCACAGTGGAGGTGCCTGAACTAGGATAAATCAGGTTGTGTGGTATCCCTAAACTCAAACTCCTTTACTTTCTGTTTATGATCAAGAACCTGTGATTTTGATGTTTAAAGTTCAATATAATTTATGTTCTTGATCTGTATAAAGTGAATTGAAACTTGAGTTCGATTGTAATCAAGACTGTGTTATCTACATTTAAAACTGAGTTGATCAAAACCATTCTTGATTATTACTGAAACTGAACTATACCGAAACTGAAACTTGCATAACTTGTTCTTAATCTTTAAAGGTTTAATCAGTTTCTGTATCTTGTTATTACTAAGTTATTGAACCTGAATCTATTCTCTATTAATTTTGAATTAATCTTTCTTATCTTCATCACCTTTTATTCAAGATTTTATATAAACCCTTCATTGATCTTGTAAAAGATCCTAAGGTCACAAATCCGCAACTCTGATTTGAAAAGCTTTGTGAAAAAGTTTTAAGAGGGAAATAATTTTTTGAAAACTCAATTCACCCCCCCCCCCCTCTTGAGTCGTTGAAGACAAAACAACAAAACTAAAATATTAAAGACAATCCTCTCTCTTACATCGTGAGAAGGACAAACCCAACTGACGAAATCTAGTGGAAACTCTGTTTGAGCCTACTACCGACATCGCCACAAAAGACACTACTAGAGCCACTACAAAATAACTCTCTTACTAGGCCCTCTCCCATTCCAAGGGAAAATTCATGGCCTACGAACCAACGATAGTCATGCCTATCTGAAGAAAAGGAAGATCAGGCACAACTAGAAACACAGACACCCTCATCTTGAACCATCCAAAAGCTGGAAATTACGTCCCCTAGAGACTTCCCCATGTCGTCCTCATTCTCGAACCTCAACCTCTGATGGGTCATTCGAGCGACATCTTATCCTTCTTAGAATAACACAAAAGGTGCATAGCCAAACCAGACACAGTAATATAAAACAAAGGAGGTGAGATTCCCAACATCACACAACATATGGCAGATATGAAAACAGCACGACACAACATGGCACATATGTATATACTTACTCTTACTAACATATCTTATGTTATCATCCATTTGCAGTCCAACAATAGACAGTATATACATATCATCAAAAGCATGCAACATCAAAGCAAGACAGGACACGACTTATACACAAACATGACCTAGTGATACTACATAGTCCCACACCAACACAACCTCACAAGAATGGAGAGATGACTGATTGAAACTGCATAGTACCATACCTACACAACCTCAAGGAAGATCTGGCTCTACTCCGGAGTTAAGAGAATGTTTGGAAGGAGTGGTTAGAACACACGTTTCACAACAGCCAGTATTATGCATACTTGTGCATCAATAATAATAACCACATGTGGAAATTAGGACTGATTATGAAATGCCGTCGATAACCAGGATTGTACAGCTGCAAGTAGAAGCTATCGGTGTTTTGCACAGGACTCCACGACCAGTAGTCCTAGCTGGCCATCCGTGGTCATCCCAACCCTGACATTCCCCCGATCATTGAAAAATCGTCACCCTACAATCTAAATGCTCACATAACATGTAAGCCCACTTCTTAGGCACAAAGGTCTTACTGACAATATTCTTTGGATCAAGCCGATCACGACATGTGCGTTCGTATTTATCCACCGGATGAATTTCGGGATTCCTTTTACGGAATCAAGATCCATTCTAAAATGGCAAGATAGTACCAACCCGTGAATCCTTGAACAAGTTTAGAATCCCTTCATTGGTCTATCCATGTTTCAACGCTCAAGTATATTATGGAGATTCGTCATTCCCCAATCCATTATATTTCTTCCGGTTCTTCCCAAACGAGATTACTTACTCGGCAAGTAATCTTAGAATACTCTTGGTTATTAACTATTATGGATCCTTCTTCTCCTCGTCAATCTTCTTATTCCCCCCATCAATTACAGGATTCATTTTACCAAACTCTCAAAATCACTCTCAAAACCAATCAGTACCCAAGTTCGCTTGCTTTAGATAACTTCATCTTCCTCAATGTTTCATCTTCCTCAACATGGTCACTCCACCGCCACCCCTCAGATCTTCGTCGCCGCCTCCAAACCCTCTTGAAACAGAACCACCGCACCACCAACTGATCTTCCTTCCAGTCCCCCTCTCTATCTCCCCACTTTCTCCATCGCCTCCTTCTATCTTCCTCTTATCTCCCCCCTTTTGTTAAAAGATCAATTTCTCTTTAAACCCTACTCCTACCCAGCTTTGATGATAGAGGTAGCCATGTTCAAAAATAGAGTTTTTTTAAACCCTATTTCTACCCAATCTCAACTTAGCCCTCACGCCCTTCTTCCTTGAGGTGAGAGTTGACCTCGTCGGCGCCGTCAATGGCGAGGGTTGTTGTCCACCTCAAGCACCACCTCGGTCCAGATCCACCCGCGCCGCCCTCTGTCACACCCACCGACCCACTACCACCGCGACATCCTCCCTCCATCGACGTCGCCCTCTGTCAAGTGGAACCCATTCAAGGTGAGCAATGAAATTGTGGTGATGATTGGATCTGTTAGGATTAGGGTTTATGTGCAACGAAATTGCTTGAATCTGTGATGGCAGTGTCGATGTCAATGTGGGGGGAAAGTGGTGGCGGAGTTGATGGCAGTGTTGGCAGTCCGAGGTGACTCCGATCTGGTTCTTGTGTGGGGGGTAGATGGTGGGAGGGTTGGGTGGAGTAGAAGAGAAAGGGTTGGGAGATTGGAGGAAGAACAGAAGGGGGAGATGGAATGGGGAGTGAAATCTGGGAGTAGAAGGAGAAGAAAATAATGTAAAAAGAAAAGTAATTATTTAAAATAACAAAATAATAAAATAATAAAATTAATTTTTTAAATATAAAAAATTCTCGAAAATGCCATGTGGCATTAAAAAGGTGATGTGTCAGTTGATATGTCACTGTTGACGTGGCCTGCCGTCTGCCACGTCAGCAGTTAACAGAACCAGTTAACGACAGGGGCAAAAAACAAAATAAAAAAAGTTATATGGACCAAAAACAAACCAAATGAAAGATAAGGACTAAAACCAAAAGACCCTATATTTACAGGGATCAAAAAGTTCATTAAGCCTTTATTTTAATTAATTTCTCTTATATGCCTTGTATGCTTTATAAATACACGCAGGGTAGAGGGTGTCACATAAAACCCCTTTGCTGCTCAGATATAATATTAGGAGCTATAGTAGACAGTCGATCAACTAGAATTTTAGTTATAATTTTGAATTGGAAGTTAGCCAGAGCAATGGGCCTGAAACTCTCAATTCTATCAAAACCAACAATCTTAAGAATCAACACCACAACATTAGAATCGAAATTTGGATAGATCCAGCCCTGAGTAAAAAACTACAGCACAAAGTTAAATACATCCTTCCCAATAATGTCCCAATAAGATTGGTAGAAGCTACCACCAAAACCATCGGGCTCGGGAGCACTGTTTCTGTCCAAGGAGAAGACTGCATATTTAACTTCCTCCATAGTTGGAATGTTGGTTAGCATAGAATTATCAGATGTTGTAACCAAAGAATGAATGGCAGATTCATCTAATCCATTATCAACACAAGAGTTATCCGCATTAAGTGCTTTGCCTCTAATCTTGGTATTTCAAATTCCTTCTTTGATGAGTTAAATGTAGTAATGTATGCTATAGAGATTGCTAGCAACAGAGGTTGGTGTAAACTTTGGTTAGAGAGTGATTCCGTGTTAGTTGTTGAAGTCTTCAATTGGTTCCTTGGAAGCTGCATAATAGGTGGCTAAATTGTATGCATATTGTTGAGCAGATGAATATCATAGTTTCTCATATCTACCGTGAAGGCAATGCCTGTGCTGACGATGCTATTCATCATTTGGGGTTTGTGTGGTGGGATTCTCTTCCATAATTTATTAGTGAGGACTTTAGTCGAAATAGACTTGATCTTTCAAGTTATAGATTTAGATGATTCTTTAATTTTTATTTTTCTATGGGTTTTGGTTTATGTCCCCCATGTTTTTTGTTTTAATTCTTTTGATCTATTTTAATAATATTGTAGTTTGTTGTATATGATTGATGAGGTTAGTCGTGCTAATCTAGTTATGATGACTTTCCTTGTCTTGATGCCTAGCATTCTACTTTTATAAAAACAAAGGGAGAAATAAAAGGTCTGAGGTTTTCTTTGGAAAAAAAAATTTGATGCCCATATATCACCTTTTGCATTAAATATAAGTCCCTAAAAGCTATTAAAAAGGAGCCAGTACAAACGTTTTTCACTCGATGTTGATTACAACATTTTATTAAGGTTTAATGAATATTTTGATCCTTGGTGAGATTTTATTTTAGTCTCTCTAATTTTTTTTAGGTTCTAGTCCTTAAATATTTTAAAACTTTGAAATTCGACCCTGTTGTTAGGATAAATCCGTTAACTGTGGATGTGGTAGACGGAGTGCAACATCATCAGTGCCATGTGTACAAAAATATTAAATTTTAATTCTAATTTTTTTTAAAAAAAATAAGTTTTGGATCCATGCAAAATTCATCAGTTTTGGTTTAAGCCTCTTTAATTTTTTTTTAAGAAATTTGTCCCTGTAATTTCAAAATTTTTGTAAATAGCCCTTACCGTCATCTCTCTCTGTTAATTGCTGACGTGACAAATAGAACATCACGTCAGCGATGCCACATCTAAAAATTGGGTGTAGTAAGAGTTTCACTCAATTTGGATACATATACCGGAAGTTATGCAATGCAATTTATATGTTCCATGTTAGCAATCAGATTCAGTAGAAATGCAGCGGTGTTCTAGCTGTTACTAGGAACAACTCATGCATCTAAAATTTCTAATAAATTTACCAGACTTAGATGAGGATATTAGCTTTTAATTCTTATATGGTTTCACTCAATTTGGACAAGTACACATGAAGATATGCATCCCACAAAGTAGTTTTGAAATAAAATATCCAACAAAATATTTATTATTATTATTATTGTTGTTGTTGTTGTTGTTGTTATTATTATTATTATTATTAAAATTACTAAAATAAGTTTAGCTACTACAACTATTAATCTCTTACTTATAAATGATATTTAAATATATTGTTATATGATAACATGAAAAATGCCATATTTAATATTTATAGAGTGAATCACCATTTTGTAAGGCGGTGACAAGTTGGTCCCTCGCATTAAAAAATAGGCAAAAATGTCATCCAAATTGAAAAATGTTTAATACATTATTCTCCCAAATAAAAAATAAAAAATGTCGCCTAATTGGATTAATGTGATAGACTTTTTCCAATTTGAGAGATGATTTTACCTATTTCTTAACGTGAGGATCAACTTGTCACTTTCTATAATTCTAGAGATCAAAATGGTGATTCACTCCATATTTATATCATGCCGTATTTATACGTAATACAGATAAGCCTAATCAGGCCAAATAAATAATTAAGATCTCTATCGACCACATAATAAACATTTGGAAACTACTTATAACGTGCTCGGGTCATTAAACAACACCTTGTTCTTTCTCTCCTCTGTGAGAAGTTTTCTCTCCTCTGTGAGAAGTTTTCCTATAGCTGATAAAAGAGTGAGTTGTGTGCGAGATATCTATCAATGGCGTCTTCTAGCTTTTCTCAGTTAACGTTAGAGGATGAGGAGGTGGATTTGGAGGTCCCAGTGGAATAGGTTCGATGAGTACTGGATGGTGACCTAGCCCTGTGCCTGGTTGGGAGATTCTTGACAAGGAGGTCAATCAGGTTTCACATGATGAGGAAAAGGATGGCTGGCGTTTGGTGTAACACCCCCCTTGGGCATTACTTACGTAACACGTACGAGAATAAAATTAAAATATAATTTGCTGGTGCTTTCGGAAAATAACTTATATAAGTACATAAGTGTCTGAAATTTGGTATAAAATTTTTGTCACGACTCCACACCTAAGCCTTAATCGACACACAAACTTACTATCATAGCTTGGCAAGCCTATTTAATTTAAAGAATATACTTAAATACAAGCTAGTAGTTTTACAAAAATTTCGACAGAGTCTCCTCTGTAATTCGGACATCCCAGATAAAATAACACCTGTTAAAATAATTACATTTTCACTCCAGAATTCCAGTTACACCAAATTCAACCAGGTATCAATACATAAAAATAATAGTTATAGCCATAAGCTTTACAAGACCAAAAGAAATAGCTTAGATTTTCATTCAAAAGATATGCTCTCCGAGCCATAGACATTCTATTTTAAAATAAAGGCTCTCTGATCCATACTTATCAAAAATAATCTAAATCTCAAACCCTAAGCTGGTCGTTCTAAAAGTTATTCCGCAAGTAATACCTCATCAAGCAACTAGATCTAAGTCTCTGAGTGACGTAGAAAGACTTCTCTGCACCATCTGTGCTAAAGTACCCAGGGTACAATATCGAACTAGAAGAATCCTGAAATGTGTGTAAGGGTGAGACGCCAATATATGGTTTTAACACAATAACTAAATGCGCGACACCACATAACACATATACATTTACCACACAAGCATTTATAAACTAATAATTTATCAATGGGTTCTACACCCCAAACGTCATCGTTTAAAATTTATGCATGAACACTTCAAAACATCATCTAAACATTCATACCTAATCTCCGGAGACCCCCAACGTCATTTAAAATGAGCTGATCAAGCTCGATTGCCAACAAAGGCACGTCGATTTTTGCCAACAGAGGCACGTCGATTTTACCATAGCCCACTGTCCGGAACAGTGAGAACGTCGATTTATGGATTTTTCCATTGCACGTCGATTGCCCAAGGCGTAATGAATTTCATTATACGTCGATTGCCTAAAGGCGCAATGAATACGTCGATTACATGAATATCATAAAATACCCTGATTTCATTGTACGTCGATTGCCTTGGGCACAATGAATTTCATTGTACGTCGATTGCCTCAAAGGCACAATGAACACGTCGATTTCAGGAATATCATAAAGATATCATGATTAACAAATACGTCGAGACATGAATATCACCAAGATATCATGATTAACCTCATAGGCACGTCTGCCGAATATGCATGCAAAACATTTTATTCTCGTCATTTTTCTTTGTGTTCGATCTTTCCTTTGCCGAAGCTCAAAATGGCTTACGACTCACATAGTTTTAAAACACCTTTAAAACTTTTATCACAACACAGGACCTTACCGTCCGAGTGCTCAATCACGACACCTCTCGACCGGTGCACCAGTCTTAGGTTCGTGGTACAAGAAACATCTTCAATGTTTCAACATGGTATACCTCATGTATACAATATAGGCCCTCAAAGTCCAAATGACCGAGTCCATCACAACACAGAACCTTAGTACCCCGACGTCTCGGTTACTAAGTTCCACACCACTTTTAACACTAAATCAGTTTTGCTTTCATAAATTCTTTTTCCAAAATTGGAAATTCATCAATAAAATCCTTAAATAATAAAACTTGGTTTTCACAAATGTGAGTCACTTGAGGTTTTAACTTCCTTAAAATATGTACTGCCGTTTCAAAATACTTGCCTTCTACGTTTTTCCAAATCTGTCATCAATTATCACTTTTAAAGCTTCTCAAGCCAAAACTTAGTTTTTTCCACGGAAACAATTTTCTAAAATCATTATTAACTTCTTTTCAATAATTAATTTCATAAAATAACTTTGTATAATATTACAAACTTTCTTACATAAAAATTAGCAGTACTTAAACATTTTCACAATTTCGCTCTCATTGTGACTCAAGTTACTTTTACACTAATAAATCATCATCATCAAAACTCCTTATTTTTCCAAAATAATACTTTCCACCACTATTATATTCCAACGTTTCCCATAAAACATTGAATATAATTTACACAGCTTGTTAAAGCTTTTATCTGATTAATCGGTTGTGCACTGACCACAGTCAGGCTTCTCAAACAACACTCACAAGCAACATTCAATAACAAACCACTAGACAGATCATGCACCATAGCAATATCATATACAAATAATCAAATAATTTAAAACAGATCAGACACTGACACTCAGATACATAACACAACATAAACCACATAAACACATAATCACATAAACCACATAAATTATACGGACTACACAACAAGCAAATGGTTATTGAGAAAAATCCACCAGGCAAGCCCCCCTTACCTTTCAAAACAAGTAAAGGATCCTCGTCCTAATACCCACGTTATCTCATATCTACTCCATCAAGCAAGCATAGCCTTGTCCAAACGTCTCAGAGAGAAAATCCAACAACGCGCAACAACCAGAAATCAAGAAATCAATTATACATGATCAAACACACATTCTAACTTTATCTAAACACTTTATCTAATTACCAAACAAGGTTATTTTTAAAGAAAATCATGTTTGAAGCTCACGCTTCCCAATACCCTTTAAGTAAACTTTGTTTTGATCAAAAGATCATGAAAAAGAACTTTGGAAATCATCCATTAAGAGTCTTAATTGCACTAAATCATAATTAATTTCACAAAAACGTACCCAAATTTAAATCAAATTAAATTGGGGGTTTAGGGATCCTTATTAAAATTTAGGTAAAACTCAGAATAATGAAATTGGTTTAGGGAAACACAAATTCACAGTCCCAATCTCATAAAACAACCTTAAATTTCAAGATTAAAATCTGAAATCAAAGGGTTAAGGTTAGGGTTTCAAAAAATCAGATTTGGGTTTTTAAATCTGAGACACAAGAGAGGGTTTTGACTCACCCAAGCTTGGAGACAACTTGAAGGTGGTGCTGTGGTGCTCCTCGCGGCGGCGGACGTGATTCCGGCGAGGTGGCAGTGGCGGTGGAACACTCCCCTACAACAATCATGACCCATAAAGTGAAGCTAAGCTTCATAGAAAGGAAGAAGAAAACTTAAAACAACTCACCTAGTGAAAACCACCATGGAGGAGGCGGCGCGCGGTGCTTACCGCGGTGGAGCGACGAGCGCGCGTCAGCAACCGGTGCAGGCGGTGGCGCCATCGCATCTCCTCCTCCCAACGTTGAGCGGCGACCGGCGACGGGCCTGGTGAGGTGGGCGGCGCTGCTGTTTGGTTGAGAAGGAGGAGGAAGGAGGAGATGGAGTTAGGAGGAAGAAGAAGAAAAGAAAAAGAAAGAAAGAAGAAAGAAAAAGTTGCAGAGAAGAAAGAAGAAAAGAGAAAAACAAAGAGAGATAGCGTCGAGTGAGTGAGAGAGAAAAGAGAGAAAAGTTAGTTTTTAAACTAATTATTTAGTAATAGGTACAAAATGAGTGATAAATATTAGACCTAAAATAAACATGTTTTTACTTTTTAGAATCTAAAAATAAAGATTGATAAGGATATGTTTTCGAAATTCAAGTTAGAGTAAAGATTAATAGTTGAACTGATCAACTAAGAAAATACTCAGTCCAAAATTTAATCTCTGATAATTGTCAAACCAAAATATTTTTAACTCTAAAATTAAATAGGATAAGAATATGAAAATGTTTTTCTCTTATTTACATTATTTAAAATATTTTTCTGTACTGGTATAATAGTGACAATAACGTAAATTATTGTCTCGTAAACGTGCATTCACTGAAATAAGTCAGTGCTAACGCACTTAATAAAATAATTTGAAGAGAGTAATTTAATTACTCAAACTAAACCACCTAACATAATAAACATAATCATCCAAATAAAATAATTAATCCTAGGTGTAAAAACTAGGGTGTTACATTTGGAATCCAGGAAGGGGCGTAAACATGAAGGAGGCAGAGGGAGGCATATTTCTGTTCCAGTTCTTCCATAAGGTGGATGTCCAACGGGTACTGAGGGGTGGACCGTGGTCTTTCGACGGACATTTGTTGATACCGGGAACGATGCAGGAGGGTCAGACACCCCAGGAAGTGGAACTTTTCAACGTACCCTTATGGGTTCAAGTTCATAAGATCCCTGTAGGGTTTATGACAGAAGCGGTGGGGAAGCACCTGGCAAACTTTATGGGTGATTTCATAGAGTACAATGTAAAAAAAAATTCAAATTTCCTTAAGTCCTATATGAGATTCCGAGTGCTCCTTGATGTGCGCAAGCCACTGAAGAGACTGAAGAGAGTGAAGAAACCAGGAGGGGAGGCAAAAAGGTTTAGTTCAAATATGAAAGGTTGGGGTCTTTTTGCTATCTGTGTGGAATGCTAGGTCACATGGAGGATTTCTGTAAGAAATTATTTCTCCTAGATGATGATGATGGTAGCCGATTGTGGGGACCAGAGTTACGGGTTGAGCAGCGGAGGAACCAGGGGGATGATGGTGAGGGATGGCTGGGGGAGGAAGGAGCCGAGAGTTGGGAAGCACCAAATCTGTAGAAAGTTTCAAAATTCAAATCTGCAGTTAATGCAGATGCGGATCCTAAGGAGGTGATTACTGGGGCAGTAAATGACGCAAAAATCAAGGAGAAAATTTTGGTTCCAGTTGTTGACATATTTAGAAACCCAAATATTCTCTTTCCTAAAATTAAGGATAAAGTTATTGGAGAGAGGAATGGATACAGAAATTAAATAAGGCAATCATAAGGGCAATTATGAGGACAATCATGATGAGAGAGAGTTGGAGTGGGATAAGAAAAGAAAGTTAACAGAGTTGGTGGGTGAAGGAGATCACGTGCAGGGGGAGTCGAAGAACGTGGACTGCATGGAAATTGGTCCTGATAGTGTGATTCCAAAAAAAAATTTAGTGGTAGACCCTGGAAGCCAGGGTTGCCGGGGACTATGAGTATACTAAGTTGGAACTGTCGAGGCCTGGGCAACCTGCGTGCAGTTTCTTCGCTGAGCAACCTCGTTCGGGACCACAAACCGGACGTTATTTTGCTTTTTGTAACTTTATGTCACTCAAATAAAATAGAGGAAATTTGTGTAAAGTTAGGATTTGATTTTTCTTTTGCTGTTGATAGGGAGGGACGTAGTGGAGGTATTGCGATTATTTGGAAACAATCCTTTGAATGTCGCATTATCAATTACTCAATGAATTTTATTAATGTGGTGGTGTCTGATAACGACAGAGGTTTATGGAGGTTGACTGGGTTCTATGGCTATCCTGAGAGGACCATAAGACGTGATTCATGGAATTTATTAAGAAACTTAGCTACAATGTCATTGCTTCCTTGGTGCGTTATTGGGGACTTCAATGACCTGTTAATGGCTGAGGACAAGAGGGGAAGAGTCTATCATCCAAACTGGCTTATAAATGGTTTCCGTGACACTGTTCGAGAGTGTAATCTAATTGATCTTCCTCTTAATGGGTATCAGTTTACTTGGGCAAACCGTCGTGATTCTGACAGTACAGTGGAAGAACGTCTTGATAGAGCTTTGGCTTCTGAGGTGTGGTTGAATTTATATCCGAATGCACAATTATCAAATCTTTTAGCTCCTGTCTTGGATCATTCACCACTCCTACTTTGTATTGATCAGCGCCCTGCTCAGAAGCATCAGAGAAAGTTTCGCTTTGAGAATCATTGGCTTGAAGAACTCGAGGTGGGTGATGTGGTGCGGTCTAGCTGGGAGAATGGGATACATGATGATGTTATTTCTAAACTAAAGCAGTGTAGTAAGGACCTAGAGGTTTGGAGTAAGAAACTTAATGGTAATTTCCGCAAAGAAGTAAATCAGTGTAAAAGGCTTTTGGATGCTACTATAATTTCTCATGATCCAGAGGATGCCTCGATTTATGAGAGACTTCGAGAAAGGGTTGCATCAATTTTGGCTCAAGAGGAGATCTATTGGAAGCAAAGAGCCAAGGCCTTTTGGCTTAGATATGGAGATGCAAATACAAAATTTTTTCACTTGACTGCTACTGCCAGGAAGAGAAGGAAAATTATTGACAAGCTAAAAAATGATAACAATGAATGGGTAGGTGGTCAACTGAGTCTTTGTGAGCTTGCAAAGGACTATTTTGGAAACTTGTTTCTAGAACAACAGATCATTTATTCTCCAGTTATTGAGGCAGTGTCCCCTATTGTCTCGGTGGAAGATAATCAAGGGTTGGAACTTCCCTTCACTGGAGAGGAATTCAGAGCAGCTATTTTCCAGATGCACCCAGACAAATCTCCAGGGCCGGATGGTTTAAATCCTGCTTCTTACCAGCATTTTTGTGATATTTGTGGCAAGGATATTTTCATGGCTTGTTGCTACTGGTTGGAGATTGGTAACTTTCCATCAACTCTTAATGATACAAATTTTGTTTTGATTCCTAAATTTGATAGCCCTTCTTCTATGAGAGACTTGAGACCTATATCCTTGTGTAATGTTCTATATAAAATAGTGGCAAAAGTCTTAGCTAACAGGTTGAAAAAATTATTGTCAAAGTGTATCTCAAAAGAGCAGTTTGCTTTTGAAGAAGGAAGATCTATCCTGGATAATGTGTTCATAGCTTTTGAAATTATCCACCATATGAAATGCAAAACAAAGGGAGTTAGAGGTGAAGTGGCTTTGAAAATAGATATCAGCAAAGCTTATGATAGAGTGGACCGGGGTTTTCTCCGTGCTATGATGGAGAAGATGGGTTTCTGTGATAGATGGGTCAGATGGATTATGCTGTGTGTTTCCTCTGTTAGCTACTCGGTTCTGGTTAATGATGATTCTGTTGGACCAATTGTTCCAGGCAGAGGCTTAAGGCAAGGTGACCCTCTCTCCCCTTATCTCTTTCTTATCTGTGTTCAGGGTCTTACTTCCCTAATCAAAAGAGCTGTGGGGAGGGGTGACATTCATGGTATCCAAATTTGTCGGGGTGCTCCTTCTGTTAGTCACCTTCTTTTTGCAGATGATAGCTTTCTGTTCTTTAGACCTAGTGAGCATGAATGTAATGTGATGAAGTCAATTCTTGCTACTTTTGAAGCAGCAACGGGTCAAGCAGTTAATTTCAGTAAATCTGAGATTTTTTATAGTAAAAGAATGTGGATGATGGTACTTGATTGGCTTTATCTAATATCTAGGGAGTCCAGACCTGTCTTCGGTCAGGAAAATATTTGGGGCTTCCCTCATTAATTGGTAGAAAAAAGAAAGCTACATTTAATTATCTGAAGGACGGGGTGTGGAAGAAAATTAATTCTTAGAGTGACAGACATCTTTCCAAGGCTGGCAGGGAGGTTCTGGTGAACTATGTGCTCCAAGCGATTCCAGCTTATTGCATGAGCGTCTTCTTACTACGTCCTTCGTTGGCAGAAGAGATTGAAAGGATGATGAACTTTTTTTGGTGGGGATCCAAGAAGGGAGATACGCGTGGCATTAATTGGTTGAAATGGGATAAGCTATCTATGAGGAAGGAATTTGGTGGCCTCGACTTCAAAAATCTGGGAGCTTTTAATTTGGCAATGCTAGGGAAGCAAGGTTGGAAATTTGTTTCTAACCCAGAAGCTATGGTCTCAAGGATTTTCAAAGCTAAATACTATCCTAGAGGTCAGTTCTTGGATTCGATTCTTGGTCATAATCCAAGTTTTATTTGGCGTAGCATCTGGAATTCCCGGGTCTTGTTGAATGAGGGCTCTAGATGGAGAATTGGCAATGGACACAATATTCCAATCCTAAATGAGCCTTGGATTGCAAATGGTCAAAGGCTGATTCACCATTTCAACTTAACCCAAATGGCTCATAATTGGGTGGTCAGTGATTTTATTATGCCTGGTACCAGAAGATGGAATGAAGATTTTGTGTGTCAATTTTTTACTCCTTGTGATGCTGCTACTATACTAGCCACGCCCTTAGTTGATGAAGTAGGGGAGGACATGTGCATATGGAAATATAGTAAGGACGACTTTTATACAGTTCGTTCATCTTATAGACTTTGTATCGAATCCTTATTGAACACGACTCATCTGAAACAAGATGGAGATTGGCGAAGTATTTGGAACTTGGAAGTGCCCCCCAAAGTGAAGTCATTCATTTGGCGCGCATGCAGGGAGGTTCTTCCCACTAGAATAAACCTGCAGAGGCGTGGGGTGGCTTGTGCAAGTCCGTGTGTGAGATGCAAAACTGGTCTTGAATCTCAGTGTCATGCATTACTGCAATGTGACAAGAGTAGAGATATTTTGATTTAAGCTGGGTATTGGCAGATCATTGATCCTTTTCTTAACCAGGTGAACTCTTTCTCTAAGTTATATTTCTTGGTCAGTGGTGTTATTGACTCAAATAAAAGGGTGGATTTTGTGATGATATTGTGGGGCATATGAAAGGCCAGGAACCAAAAATTGTGGAACAATGAGGATATGACTGGAACTCAAGTCATAAGCTGTTCAAAAGAGATGTTGTATAGTTGGATTTTAGCTAGGAAAAGGAAACCCCCTTGGGTGGCTGTTGGTCCTGGAATTACCCGAGCTAGATGGTCACCTCCTCCTTTTGGGTCTTTGAAATGCAATGTTGACGCAGCTATCTTTGAGGCCATAAATATATCCGGATTTGGCATGTGCATCCGTGATCATGAGGGCAAGTTTGTTCAAGCTAAAACAATGTGGGTAGAAACAAAGTTGGAAGTGAAGGTGGGGGAAGCAATGTGTCTCTTGTTTGCCATTAAATGGTGTATTGAGCTGGGTTTCACCAACGTCCACTTTGAAGTTGATAGTAAAGGGGCGGTGGATGAGACACCCCGCTGTGCCCCATTGTATTATTACATTAAAACCATAATATTTATTTACTTAATCGCTCTCTTATCGTTGAAAATACGTAAAAATCAAAACTTAATTAATAATTATATAACTTATCCAGATATAAAACATACCAAAACTATATTACATAAATTCACACCTGTTTATTTATTACATTCCAAAAGCACTGTTAAGGGTACCCTCTCAGTAGGATCCCTCACAGGCTTAAACTTCACTACAGACATACTTAGCGGAAATATAAATACTCTTTAGACACACTGGCCATAATGTCTATACTCTAATTGCTTTGAATCACAGCTCGACCTCCAACATCTGGTTCATAAGGAGTTCCATCTAACTCCTTAGCAATTGGTTCCTCCATCGGGTCTTCTCGTACGATCACATCAGAAATAAAATACAACACGCAGAAAGATATAGGGAATAAGAAACAGTTCTATTATCAAAAAGCGGAAAAGAGTAATAGTAAATTATACAATAAATGTCAGAGACAAGCAGCACACACAACTAACAAAACATCCTCAAATTATGATATTGTCCTCTACCCTCAGCTCATGTAGTCTAAACACTTATACTATCATAACTGTCTCTATTCCTTTCACATTCGTTAGTAGTCCAGGGTAGTCCGATGCAAAGAACTCAGCATAGTACACTTCTATCTTTTGATAGGATAAGACTCAACATAGTGCCCTTCTATCTTTCGATAGGATAAGACTCAGCATAGTGCCCTTCTATCTTTCGATAGGATAGGATTCATTATAGTGCACTTCTATTTTTCGATAGGATAGGATCCGGTATAGTGCTCTTCTATCTTTTGATAGGATAGGATTTCAATATAGTGCGCTTCTATCTTTTGATAGGATAAATATGATCGATGCGTCATGAATTGAAAGAGTATTTGCATCAACGCCTCTATATGAATCTCACTATCTCAAATCAATAACAACCTTGTACCTCAAGCTCCCATCATAACCTCAACTCGCATTCTATGTCACATCTCATCCATTAGATAACTTAATTTAGCTAAGCACCTATAAGTCAATTCATTCTCTCACCCAAACAATCATCTCCCGAACAACATACATCCTTACTTAAAATCAGCTAAGCACAATATTAAAACCAGGCAGATCATGCATAACACATTAATCAACAGAATATTCAAATATCTCAATATCATATAAAGCAATTTATCACAACCAACTCATAATAATCAAACCAAATAAATAATAAAGTCAGACTCTGTCACGGCCTGGCCGTGATAGCCATCACGGCCGTGACAGACACTGAACATCCTCAATATCCCAAATATTCAAACACCGAAATAATACGTCACATGCAGATGAAATACCTCAACCAATGTATCACAGTAAATTTGATAACATAAAATCAAACATCCTCAAATACTTAAAATCAACTTAATGTCGATAAACCTACAATCCCCGAATCGCCATTGGTTTTACAGAAAAGGTTTCCCATGGGATTTTTGGCTTGTCGATTACTCGACTACTAGTAGGGTTTAGGTCGCCCTACACAATTATCATATAATCTACTACTTATCGATTCCGACGATAGGTTGATTCTTTCCCCCACCTAAGCTAGCACCGGAAATACGTACATGACGATCCTCGTTATCCCTCCACGAGTTAACACAACCACCTTCATCAAAACAACATAACTATAATTAATCAACTAACAACCATCTATGACACTTTAGGGCTAGGTTCGTCCAAGACTTAGAAAATTAGGTTTAGGATTATCTTCTTAATGACATCTTTTGGATCCTAGTTACTAGAGTCTTAACTAACATATATTACTTATTACGAGACTAAAATTTGGAACAAAATCCTCTAACCTTTAGGGTTATGGTTTTGTCCAAGGGCTGACTTTTATGGTTCAAAATCCTTAAAATTTCTAATCATGATTAAGTCATAGATTAATGATCCTTGATTAACCTAAACCATGGATTAGTGACTAAACAAATAAAGTTGAAACTCAAACCTTCCTAACTCTTTTATACAAGGATTCGGCCTCAACATGTTCATAGGGTTAGGGTTCTTAGTTTAATAAACCAACTTGGATTTATTAAGCATACATACTAATAGCTTGATTAACAAGATCATTAATGAAAACCATGAACAAAAACTCTACCAAACCTACTTTGATAGATTCGGCCAAGGCTAGGTTTTTAGGAAAGAAATTTTTTGATTACATCATGCTCTTAGATTTAGATAATATGCATGATATCAAGAATATAGAAAGTAGTTTCATCATCATTAGATTTTCTAGAATTTATTATGACTTTTCAAAGTTCTAGGGTTAGAAACTTTAAAGTGATGAACAACTATAATATAAACCTTGAATCAAGAAACTTGCTAAAGAACATAGGCATGATTAAGAATGAAGATTAGGATTTACCTCTTGAAGATCAATGACAAAGGAAATCCAAGAAACTTGCTACACAAACTTATCACTAAAGAACTTATAAACTTAGGGTTTTGAACAAAAAGGCATTAGAAACTAAGTGAAAAGTGAGAGTATGGTATTTATAGAGATAGTGGCGCCATCTTGGGAAGACTCTAGAAGTGATGAGTTGTCTTGCTAAAAGGATTCAAATGCAATTAAGTTCTAAGGACCAATTTGCAAAGATTCCAAAAGTTGAAGGACTAGTTTGCAAATTGTCAATAAAGTGTCATGATGATGATTTTGCCACATTTAATGCAAGCTTATCTTGACCAAAGTTGGCTGATTTTATGTCATAGATATTTTTTAAGAACAATCATGAAGGTTGAAGACAAATCAAGAAGGTTGAAGAAGATTAAAGAATGGTGTAGAATAATGTGGAAGATTGTGGAACATTCTAGAAAAATCTTGGTTCATCCAATAACAAATGAGGGCAGCCTTCAATCCCTCATGGCCTTGCTCATGGGCTTAGTAACTTTGGGCTTGAATTCATTTTTGTGGGGCCCACTTAAAGATTTAAGCATTAAACTTGACTTAGGAAACTTGTATAGTTTCAAATGGGCTTTATGGAATCAATTCATGAACTAGACAATTTGGGATTCATAGACACGTCCATTAAGAGATTGGGAACAAGGATTCTAGCCCAATTCACTTGAGAAAAACTTAGAAACTAACTTAGGGACAAAAGGGTAATTTACAGAAAGTTCAGGGACTTAAGCGTAAAATTCCTAAATTTTCACTCTAACCCTGTAGAACCTTCTAGACTTAAAAATATGATTCATCCCCTTGAATCATCTCAAAATCCTAAGATAAACCCTCTATCGGCTCTTAGAAACTCCAAAATCCCTTCTGTCGTCTACCCGATTACGCGTTTCGCCCGAAAAACATAATTTATTTTATTTTTTTCTGAAATAATTATAAAAATAAAAAATTGTAGGAAATAAAATACTAAACTTAAGTCTTTCGTTCACGAATTAAAATTAGGTCTTTTGAGCAGTATTATTATATTGTCAATGGAATTCGTGGGTCGGTTTTCGCCTAACTTTCCAACCTAACTTTTAATCGTAGCTTCCTACATTCAAGTAGGATTGAGTAGTAAACTCCGTTTATTTAAAATAATTTTCTGAAACTCAAATAAATTTATAAACATATTTATATGTATTAGTATTATTTCAAACAGTGAAATACAGGGTGTTACATTACTACCCCTCTTAGAAAAAAATTTCGTCCTCGGAATTTCTTAACTCAACACTAGACATCATCTTGTAATCTTATCTGAATCTAAAGCTCCAACAATATATTTCTCATCGCTGTTTTTCCCCTAGGTGACAGCGGTAACTTCATAACAGAATTCATTCTTATATCATTCTATTTATCCTCGAACTTATCCATCACCATATCCTATTCATTGTCCTTAACCTTTCCAACTTGATCTAACATCCTTAAAGGACATAATTAAAACTTAATCCTTCGAACATATCCTATTATTCCAATTTATATCAAAATCATACATACCGTGTATGAGATCTGCAGCGTGAGGGGATTCAACTCCTCTTATGGTAAACACTCTCCCAGCAGCTTGAGATCTAACCATCTGCTGACCTATTCCTGGATCTCTTCTCCCAGCTTCACTTCCATAACTTCCAGCTCCTCTACCAGTAGCTACATTCTGTTGCCTATTTCTCTGTCTACACTCACGA
Source organism: Sophora flavescens (assembly GCA_030762895.1). Classification (NCBI taxonomy): domain Eukaryota; kingdom Viridiplantae; phylum Streptophyta; class Magnoliopsida; order Fabales; family Fabaceae; genus Sophora; species Sophora flavescens. The sequence continues at coordinate 91,061,214 of CM061066.1, forward strand.
GCAAAATGACATGGTTTACCGCAATGGAGACAACTAGGTCTCTCCTTGCAATCCCGCAGGTAATGCGGCCCTCCACATAAGTAACAACCTAAACCTCTCTGCTGCTGCTGGCCTGCTCCACCCACCGGGGCTGTAGGAACTGGTGCTGGTGCAACTGTCTGCATTAATTTGTTATATGGTTCCCGTCTCCACGGAGAACCACTATCTACTCTCCTCTGCACATCTGATCGAATAGGATCTCCAATCCTTTGCTGCTTCTGCTCAGCAGCTTGCCTCAGATCTATGCTTTCTATGGCACTGCATCTCTCCACTAGCTCCGGAAAACTATGGATATCGAGAGATACTATAGCCCTCTGTACTCCATGTCGAAGTCCTTCCTCAAACCTTCTACATTGCCAATCTTCATCTGGGAATCTCTGATAAAATTCAGAATACTTAATCAGAGCCTCAAATCGTGATGCATAATCACCAACAGTCATGTTGCCCTGTTTGAGACTCATGAATTCCCTTTCTTTCTCGCGTCGAACTAGACGCGGAAAATACTTCTCAAAGAAGCAGTCACTAAACAGCTGCCAGTTGATAACTCTGCCTTCGGCATCCAGCAATCTTCGCTTGCCTCTCCACCAAGACTCTGCTCCTCCAGTTAGCATGAAGGCAGCATACGTCACTTTCCTATCATCTCTATAGCGCATGGTATCAAATATCTTCTCGATCTCTTGTATCCAGCATTCTGCCTTCTCTAGATCATAATCTCCTCGGAATTGGGGTGGCTTCCCTTTCAGGAAAGTAGCCATTCCGGCATCTTCAGCTGCAGCAGCTCTCCTTTGATTCTGTTGTTCCTGCTGTTCTTTGTTCATCTGTAGCATCTCAGCATTACGCTATGTTTGTAACAACAGAGCAGTAACTATGTTTTTCAAGGTATCTTGAGTCTCAGATGACTCTCCTCCACTCCCGGTCTGATTATTTTCCACATTGTTATCTCCAACAATTCTTTCAGGAGTTCTGTCATCACTGACTATCGGACGTCCTCTTCCACGAGCCATGATTCTATAAAAGAAATCATTTGCTCTGATCAGTATGACATATAATACCACATAGACCAGTATATAAATACCATATGCCACACTAATGTTAATTAACGCATCGGATTCGGACACACTACCCATCTTCTAAGCATAGTTGAAATCCGATGTGGATTCAACTAGGCATGGCCAGTAACAACATCCTAAACATCACAGTCCGATTAGAATCGAACTGCTCTGATACCACCAAATGAGACACCCCGCTATGCCCCATTGTATTATTACATTAAAACCTTAATATTTATTTACTTAATCGCTCGCTTATCGTTGAAAATACATAAAAATTAAAACTTAATTAATAATTATATAACTTATGCAGATATAAAACATACCAAAACTATATTACATAAATACACACCTGTTAATTTATTACATTCCAAAAGCACTGTTAAGGGTACCCTCTCAGTAGGATCCCTCACAGGCATAAACTTCACTACAGACATACATAGCGGAAATATAAATACTCTTTAGACACACTGGCCATAATGTCTATACTCTAATCGCCTTGAATCACAGCTCGACCTTCAGCATCTGGTTCGTAAGGAGTTCCATCTAACTCCTTAGCAATTGGTTCCTCCATTGGGTCTTCTCGTACAATCACATCAAAAATAAAATACAACACGCAGAAAGATATAGGGAATAAGAAACAGTTCTATCATCAAAAAGCGGAAAAGAGTAATAGTAAATTATACAATAAATGTCAGAGACAAGCAACACACATAACTAACAAAACATCCTCAAATTATGATATTGTCCTCTACCCTCAGCTCATGTAGTCTAAACACTTATACTATCATAACTGTCTCTATTCCTTTCACATTCGTTAGTAGTCCAGGGTAGTCTGATGCAAAGAACTCAGCATAGTACACTTCTATCTTTTGATAGGATAAGACTCAACATAGTGCCCTTCTATCTTTCGATAGGATAAGACTCAGCATAGTGCCCTTCTATCTTTCGATAGGATAAGACTCAACATAGTGCCCTTCTATCCTTTGATAGGATAAGACTCAGCATAGTGCCCTTCTATCTTTCGATAGGATAGGATTCATTATAGTGCACTTCTATCTTTCGATAGGATAGGATCCGGTATAGTGCTCTTCTATCTTTTGATAGGATAGGATTTCAATATAGTAGACTTCTATCTTTCGATAGGATAAATCAGATCGACGCGTCATGAACTGAAAGAGTATTTGCATCAACGCCTCTATATGAATCTCACTATCTCAAATCAATAACAACCTTGTACCTCAAGCTCCCATCATAACCTCAACTCGCATTCTATGTCACATCTCATCCATTAGATAACTTAATTTAGCTAAGCACCTCTAAGTCAATTCATTCTCTCACCCAAACAATCATCTCCCGAACAACATACATCCTTACTTAAAATCAGCTAAGCACAATATTAAAACCAGGCAGATCATGCATAACACATTAATCAATAGAATATTCAAATATCTCAATATCATATAAAGCAATTTATCACAACCAACTCATAATAATCAAACCAAATAAATAACAAAGTCAGACTTTGTCACGGCCTGGCCGTGATAGCCATCACGACCGTGACAGACACTGAATATCCTCAATATCCCAAATATTCAAACACCGAAATAATACGTCACATGCAGATCGAATACCTCAACCAGCGTATCACAATAAATTTGATAACATAAAATCAAACATCCTCAAATACCTAAAATCAACTTAATGTCGATAAACCTACAATCCCCGAATCTCCATTGGTTTTACAAAAAAGGTTTCCAATGGGATTTTGGTCTTGTCGATTACTCGACTACTAGTAGGGTTTAGGTCGCCCTACACAATTATCATATAATCTACTACTTATCGAATCCGACGATAGGTTGATTCTTTCCCCCACCTAAGCTAGCACCGGAAATACGTACACGACGATCCTCGTTATCCCGCCACGAGTTAACACAACCACCTTCATCCAAACAACATAACTATAATTAATCAACTAACAACCATCTATGACACTTTAGGGCTAGGTTCGGCCAAGACTTAGAAAATTAGGTTTAGGATTATCTTCTTAATGCCATCTTTTGGATCCTAGTTACTAGAGTCTTAACTAACATATATTACTTATTACGAGACTAAAATTTGGAACAAAATCCTCTAACCTTTAAGGTTAGGGTTTTGGCCAAGGGCTGACTTTTAGGGTTCAAAATCCTTAAAATTTCTAATCATGATTAAGTCATAGATTAATGATCCTTGATTAACCTAAACCATGGATTAGTGACTAAACAAATAAAGTTGAAACTCAAACCTTCCTAACTCTTTTATACAAGGATTCGGCCTCAACATGTTCATAGGGTTAGGGTTCTTAGTTTAATAAACCAACTTGGATTTATTAAGCATACATACTAATAGCTTGATTAACAAGATCATTAATGAAAACCATGAACAAAAACTCTACCAAACCTACTTTGATAGATTCGGCCAATGCTAGGTTTTTAGGAAATAAATTTTTTGATTACATCATGCTCTTAGATTTAGATAATATGCATGATATCAATAAGATAGAAAGTAGTTTCATCATCATTAGATTTTTCTAGAATTTATTATGACTTTTCAAAGTTCTAGGGTTAGAAACTTTAAAGTGATGAACAACTATAATATAAACCTTGAATCAAGAAACTTGCTAAAGAACATAGGCATGATTAAGAATGAAGATTAGGATTTACCTCTTGAAGATCAATGACAAAGGAAATCCAAGAAACTTGCTACACAAACTTATCACTAAAGAACTTATAAACTTAGGGTTTTGAACAAAAAGGCATTAGAAACTAAGTGAAAAGTGAGAGCATGGTATTTATAGAGATAGTGGTGCCATCTTGGGAAGAATCTAGAAGTGATGAGTTGTCTTGCTAAAAGGATTCAAATGCAATTAAGTTCTAAGGACCAATTTGCAAAGATTCCAAAAGTTGAAGGACTAGTTTGCAAATTGTCAATAAAGTGTCATGATGATGATTTTGCCACATTTAATGCAAGCTTATCTTGACCAAAGTTGTCTGATTTTATGTCATAGATATTTTTTTAAGAACAATCATGATGGTTGAAGACAAATCAAGAATGTTGAAGAAGATTAAAGAATGATGTAGAATAATGTGGAAGATTGTGGAACATTCTAGAAAAATCTTGGTTCATCCAACAACAAATGAGGGAAGCCTTCAATCCCTCATGGGCTTGTGCATGGGCTTAGTAACTTTGGGCTTGAATTCATTTTTGTGGGGCCCACTTAAAGATTTAAGCATTAAGCTTGACTTAGGAAACTTGTATAGTTTCAAATGGGCTTTATGGAATCAATTCATGAACTAGACAATTTGGGCTTCATAGACACGTCCATTAAGAGATTGGGAACAAGGATTCTAGCCCAATTCACTTGAAAAAAACTTAGAAACTAACTTAGGGACAAAAGGGTAATTTACAGAAAGTTCAGGGACTTAAGCGTAAAATTCCTAAATTTTCACTCTAACCCTGTAGAACCTTCTGGACTTAAAAATATGATTCATCCCCTTGAATCATCTCAAAATCCTAAGATAAACCCTCTATCGGCTCTTAGAAACTCCAAAATCCCTTCCGTCGTCTACCCGATTACGCGTTTCGCCCGAAAAACATAATTTATTTTATTTCTTTTCTGAAATAATTCTAAAAATAAAAAATTGTAGGAAATAAAATACTAATCTTAAGTCTTTCGTTCACGAATTAAAATTAGGTCTTTTGAGCAGTATTATTATACTGTCAATGGAATTCGTGGGCCGGTTTTCGCCTGACTTTCCAACCTAACTTTTAATCGTAGCTTCCTACATTCAAGTAGGATTGAGTAGTAAACTCCGTTTATTTAAAATAATTTTCTGAAACTCAAATAAATTTATAAACATATTTATATGTATTACTATTATTTCAAACAGTGAAATACATGGTGTTACAGTGGATGAGTTCTCTTCATCAAAGGAAAATATTACTGAGTTTGGTATCATTGTCAATTGTTGCAAGGGTCTTACTTCTTACTTTACAAACTTTTCAACAAAGTTTATTAGGAGTCAAGCAAACAAAGTGTCTCACTCTTTGGCTAGGGCGTCTTTGTTGTATGTTAGCTCCTGTTGTTTTTACATTGCTCCTAGTTATATTGCTGACACTATTATGAATGAATTATCATAATTTGACTTTTATAAAAAAAAAAAAAACATTTGGAAACTACTTATTTATATGCTTATTATATTTGTCAAAGTGATGTCCCAAAAACGACACGACAATAGCATAACTATGGCCGGACTAATAATAGTTGTATATTATTATCTTTGTATCATTCTTACATCACTTTATTTTAAATAATAAAATAAGAGAAACACAAATCCTAGTCTACACCCTCAATCTTTCACTTTTCAAACGACGAGTTATAACGAAGATGTAATTATTTTAAATGTAAATCTCTCTCACACACACGTCATGAATTAATGTTTTAAGATATATCATGTAAATGATACACACACTTACATATATAATAATATGTTTATTAATTCTATCTTGAATATATTAACCCCTTAAGTTTTTTTTTTGTCAAATAAGTTCTTTAAGTTTTTTTTATGTCAAACATGTCTCTTAAATTGTTATTATAATATATGTTTTTGCTATTAAATCAATGAATTATGATGTCATAAAAAAATTTAAGGAACCTATTTGACACAAAAATAAAAACTTAAGAAACCAACTTAAAAAATTAAATTAACTTAAAGAATCAAAACACTAGTTTTACCTAAAAGATATTTTGATACCTACTACTTATATTCGTATTAGCATATAATATGTATACCAGATGTGGTAACTAATTGTTTTTTTAATAAGCAAAAGAAATTTGTTGGGAAAAAAGTATAAATGTACTCTAACCCCATATATGATGAGAGAATAAGTAGCATGCAAAAAATCACTGAGAGAGTCATCCCAACACCATCACAAATCCCAACAATCATTTGCAACACATTACAAAAAAATAAAATAATAACTGACTGTGAAAACTAGCTAAAACTACATCCAAGAAAATCTGAACAATTCTAAAGCTCTGCAATAACACTAACCCGCACAGCCTATAAATAAAGCCACCAAACCTGACGACGCAGCACTAATTCTCGTTAGTGTAAAATATATATTTAACATCAATTTTTTAGCATCGATTTTAAAAAATCGATATAAAATAGGAGGTGATGACATTTTTAAAATTAAACTGAAATATTTTAACATCGGTTATTTAAAAACCGATCTGATAAAAATATTTAACATCGGTTTTCAAAAAAACCGATGTGGAAAAGTGAAACCAAAAAAATAAAAAATAATTAGACATAAGATTCCACATCGGTTTTGAATAACTGATGTGGAAAATGGAAACAAATTATAATTTTTTTTAATGAGCCGTAAGATTACACATCGGTTTTAAAATAACCGATGTAGTAAATTAAAAAAATGAAATTTCAATGAAAATTGTAAGTTTCTACATCGGTTATCAGGAAACCGATGTGAAATATCCTAACCACATCGGTTTTTAAAAACCGATGTGTAATAACCTAATTTTCTATTTTCATTCCCTCCTACTCTTCGCGCCGTCTTCCATTACATTTGTTTTTCATTCCTTTGTCACTGCTTCTCCATCTCTCTCACTGCTCTCACTCTAAGTCACATTGCAAAGAGAACCACCTCTTTCAGCTATAACGATTTCCCTTTCCCCCTAACTCTCTGCAAATCCCTAATCGTAGACAAAGAAGAAGACCACTGCGAGCCTTCATTTTCTGCTTCGGAAGAGAACCACTGAGAACGGCCATCCGCGAGCTACCCTAGTTTGAAGAGCACCATTTTTGCTCGTCCCTCCTCCTCCCTCAGGTATGCGTCTCTCTCTCTCTCTCTCTCTCTCTCTCTCTCTCTCTCTCTCTCTCTCTCTCTCTCTCTCTCTCTCTCTCTCTCTCTCTCTCTCTCTCTCTCTCTCGCTCCCTTCTTCACGTCGCCGCTTCTTCCATTTTTGTGTCTTGAGTCCTTGTTCTGTGTATACTTGTGTTGTTCTGTGTGTGAAGTGTTATAAAGTGGGAATCTATGTCTAATCCACCTGGAAATGGCACCAAGACTGGATTTTTCCAGTGGTGGTATCACGCGCCACGGCCGTGATCCCAAGCAAAACAAGTGTTTTATATCCGTGATCCTTCTAACAAAAGGTGGTCAGTGGTTCTCCAGGGAAAAAACATGTATAATGGTAGTGAGGGAAATCACGATTCAACTCTTGATATTTCTAATACTCCTTCTTTCTCAACACGAGTGCCTAATTTCAATGAGGAAAATGAAGTGGATGATGTACATGCTACTCGTAATGATCACCAAGAAGGGTTATGGGAGAACTTTACTAATTGACCACAAAGTAAGTTTAGTTTGAGTTATTAAAGGCATATTATATGTTTACGTTGATATTTATAAGTTATGTTTACGTACGTTGATCGATATTTATAAGTTATGTTTGATATTTATCCTGACATACTAACAAGTTTTTTTTGTTTAAACAGGTATACATGACTGATCGTGAGGATATCCCTCCTTCATGCAGCGGGTCGGAGACCCCGTCTACTGGTAGAAAGGGTAGACGTGCCACACGAATGAGGAATTTGACTGCCAACCGTGGTTCAAATCAAAGGATAAGAATAGACTTTGATAATAACCGCAATCCTATTGGGACAATGGCAGAGCAGTTTAACAGTTTTGTGGCGAGTCTTGCTAGGAGCAGGCCTAGTATACTCATTGATATTTGGAAAGATGTACCGGCGGATGTGAAGGATCAGATATGGGAGAGTATTCTGGTATCTATACTTTTACGTCCTGTGTTTGTCTGTATCTACTTTATTTTTATCTTAATAATATCATACAGTAATTCATTGATTCTTTTGGTCTTAATATAGCTGACCTTTGACATACCGGATACGTACGTTATGAAGAAGTGTTTGCTAAAGTATGCTGGTGAGCGTTGGAGGGGTTTTAAGGCCGACCTGGACAGATACTATGTATTCAATCCAAAATGTAAATAGAACTCACTTGAGGTGTACCCGTTTCTTGACCAGGCGACGTGGGATCGCTTGGTTCAGAGCCGACATGATCCCAGCTTTCAGGTTAACTTATTTGATTTGTCTCTAAATTTATGTAATTTCATTAATTTTATTTACTTATGTAATTTAATTGTCTTCTATTTATAACAGGAGAAGAGGAAAAAGGGGCAGAAAAACCAAAGCAAGAATGTCTACCCCCATGCCATGTCTCATAGGGGATATAAAAAGCTTATACAGAAAATGGTTGAAGAGGAAAAGAAAGCACGTCAGGAAGCAGCATCTCAGGCGGATCCTAATGCTGAAAATCGTCCAGAGGTTGTTGATCCACCTCCACCCCCACACCATCGTAAATGGAAGAGGGCCCTACAAAGAAAAACGGGACAATATACATCTGAGGAGGCCCGCCAAGTAACTGAGAAGATTGTAAGTATAGTTTGAATTGTAATTGTCATTTTAAGATTGTTACTGAATTGTAATGTGACCTGATATTTTATGTGATAGGATGCCTTGGACGAGCAGGTAACCCAAGGAACCTTTATTCCTAGAGGACGCGAGGATATCTTAGCTGCTGCCATCGGTAAACCAGACCACCCGGGCCGTGTCATTGGTGTTGGATGGGGCGTCGGCATTCGCCAATACCATGGTTCATCTTCACACCAATGCCACAGGGATGTTGATGCAGATAGAGCACGGCTAAAACAGGAGATTGCAGCTGAGCTTCGATGGGAGATGGCCGAGCAGTTTGCCCAACAGATGGCAATATTGACTTCTATGTCCCAGCAGATGACATCCGGTGTCCAACCCTCTGTCCAACCCTCTGTCCATGTGAGCACTAAGGGCTCATGTGATCCTCCTCATCAGCCTGAAAATGATGATGATGGTGATGATGATGATGATGATGGTGATGGTGACGACGACCCTGATAGGTGTGAGCTGTATGTTGATGATCATCATCATCACCGCTTAGTGGCATTGGGGAGGGCACATAATAACTTAGGTAATACCATACACCATCGTTTATTACCGGATGATCAGCTGAGGGTCGTTGTTGAGATTATTCGAGATACTGATGCTCGAGTCCCTGTGCCCACTAAGGAGGTTCAAACAGTGGGTCAGGCCCCCGGTAACTTCATCCTTTGGCCAAGAAGACTGGTCATCTTTCTTGTTGCATCTGAGGTATTCAGTTAGTTGTGTTTTTTCTATATTCATAGTTGAAATAATTTATTATTGTTTAAAGATAATGCTTTATTTTTATTCGTTATAGGATGTTGGAAATGATATTGTGCCTAAAAGGTCGGATCCAGGAAGACCAGAGATGTCTGCTCCTGCCAAGGTATTCATTTGACCATTTAGTTAATTACGAATTAAATAACTAAATTATCCGTGATTACTAATATATATCTATGTTGTTTAGGGGATCGACAAAGGGGCACCTAGCCATGGTGATGTTTTTAAAGTTCTGGCTATACAGGTTGTCACCATGGAGAATGACGCAGCCTTGGTAAGGTTGGAACATGATGCCAGTCCAGGTGATGAACTGTATATCCCAAAGAAGGAACTTATGGAGATGGCACTCAATAAAGAAATGGCTAGTTTTGCACACATATCGTTATGGTGCACGTAAGTACATTTTATTCATAATTTAAGTAATTAATTTTTACATACTATGATAATTAACATGTTTTTCCAATATATTAGGTATCTGCATCGTATGTTGGTTGATCAGGGTAACCTCGCCCTTTATGGGTTCATTGACCCCATGTTCATTCAGGGTGATGTTCTCCTATCATCAGAAGACCCGGTCACCACCATACGTGATATACTTGCCCGAGACGATCATCAAATCTACCTTGCGCCTTATCTCAATAAGTAAGTACCGATTATTTAAGTATCACTACAAAAAAAGGTTATTTAGCGATCGAAAATAGCGACCGAATTTGTTGGTTGCTGTTTGTGACCGAAATGGCGACCGATTGTAGGATCTAAATCAAACACTGATTAGAGTTGATATTGTGACCAAAATAGTGACCGAAATAGAGCGTAGCAGAGTTATCGGTCTCTATTTCGGTCGCAAAATAAAGAAAAGTAAAATTCATAAATTTATGACTTTTTAGCGACCGAAATGGCGACCGAGTTAAATGCAACGGTTAAAATTAAGTTATCTTTTGCGACCGATATTAAATCGGTCGCTAAACGGCGCGTAAAAAATTAAAATAGAGCGTTTTAGCGATCGATTTACCGACCGAATTATTCGGTCGCTAAAATTATGAATTCAAATATCAAATTAACCATTTTAGCGACCGATTCTAAAACTAAAATCCCTAAATCGCGATTTCCTTCCTCTCTTCCCCCATTTCTCTATTTTCCTCTCTTCCTCTCTTCACACGCAGCGCCGCAGAAGCCCCTCGCCGGTCACCACCTCCTCTCTGCCCACCACCTCCTCCACACGGTAAGCATACATATCTCTCTCCCTCTCCTTCTCTGTCTCACTCGCGTCTCTCTCTCCTTTTCCTTCTCTCACTCGCGTCTCTCTCCCCCTCTCCTTCTCTCTGTCACTCGCGTCTCTCTGTCCCTTTTCTTCTCTCCTTCTCTGTCTCACTTGCGTCTCTCTCTCCCTCTCCTTCTCTCCTTCTCTGTCTCACTCACGTATCTTTCTCCCTCTGTCTCTCTCTCTCCCACTGCTCTCGTGCCCTCCCATCTGCCATCGCTAAGTAACGTGCCCAGTTCGTGCTCATGCTGTTGCGTTCGTCCCCATCGCCCTACAGCTATCATCCCACTCTCTGTTGGTTCTTTCTTTCTTTTTTTTCTAGTTTTATTGTCCTATGAATTCTAGTTCTATGTGAATCAACTTGTTAGATTGAACATAATCTGTTTGAGAAAATGCTTGAATCAATTGCTCAATGTGTTATTGAATTTTATTTGTTGTATGAGATGTAAATTGGTTTTGAACTCCAGCATGTTGATTTTAGATTTTTGTATGATAAAAATGGTTGAACTCTTGTTAATGGGTATAAGCATGAAAGTATCTTTAAACTTTTGGTTATATGTGGTTTCAAGATATGTAACAATTGAATAATATTGGTTGAGTTTGAGTTTGCATTGAAATATCATATAGTGTGATTGCTATGTGTGAAATGCAGAAATTAAAATGAATTGGATTCAGTTGGGTATCTAATGGTGTTGTTGTTTCTCCAGCTTTTGAAGCATATGATCAAGGTTTGTTATGTTTGTCAAGATAATATTTTTGCTTTAGGGAACATCATTTTTTGGAATTATATCATGTATATTATTTTCTTATTCGCAGGGTATGATGTATTTCTGGGTAATTTTTGTGGTTTGGTTTCTAGCGAACATGTCAACAAGAACATCTCTTCACGTGAGTAAGTCCATAAATCATATCACTTAGACTTTGTGTGGAAACTTTTAGAAAGAATGAAATGTAAAGAAAAGGGAAGAAATGAATCCTACCCATTTCTTTTAGACTTAGTATGATATGCTTTCTCTTTCTCTTATTGATAAGACAACTTGATAGAAAAGGATTATAGCCTACAAGGTTGTTGAAGATTTTGAAGATTGTGAATTTGTGGATACATTTTATATCCAATTTTCCATTCAATCATCTGTGTTCCATTGAATTAATTGCTACAGATTAAAAGTTTATAGACTTGTTATGGTCTTTTTGGGCTTTTGATTTTCCATAGGGTGTAAAGGTTTAAAGGGTTTTTTCTCTTTTGCTACTGTTATCCCTAATAAGCTTTTAGGCACTAAATTGCCAATAGCTAGGCGGTGGATTGGTTTTAGATATTAGGTGCTAAGGAATTCTTTTTGGTCGACGATTAGTTAGTATATCAACCATTATTGTCTTCTCCGACTTTGGTTGAATCTCAACCTTATCCCTCTTGTATTTGGTTCTTTTGTTTATGAGTTTAGAGTACCCATTATACTCTTTCAATACACTTTAGATTATAAAAATAATAATTATATTTGGTTTGTTATATGTTTTTTAAAGAAATCGGTCACTAAATTGGTCCCTAGAACAACTTTTGGGGACACATTTAGTAACTGATTTTTTTTTTAATTTGGTGGCCAATTTAGCGACCGAATTTTCGGTCGCTAAAACTGGTCACATAACTGGTTTTAGGAGACCAATTTAACGACCGATTTTTATAAATTAGCAACCGAATTATTCGGTCGCTAATAGCGACCGATTACATACTTTATAATCAGTAATGCAGTTGTTTTACTTATCTGAAATCTATTAGATATACTTTAATTAATGTTTTTGTCATGATAGGTCTATTACTGCAAACCACATGTTGCGTGGTGAAAGGCGTACTCGGGCTATCAGATGGATTATTCCTAGCGTAAGATATTTATTAGTTCAAATGCATCAAATGCAGTGGGTATAATTATTGATTTCTATCTAATTGCTCATATTCTAATTGGGTTTCATTTGTACGTAGTCACGTATACAACGTGCATCATGGGAATGTGGCTACTATGTGATGCAGTGGATGTTGTAAATTATCTCCTCCAGGATCACTGAAAGATGGCACGAGGTAAATGTTAATTGACACAATTAGAAGTAATAGTTATAGATTCGTTATATGTTTTATGTTAGTTTATTACTTAAAAGATATTATAATCTTTTGTCCAATTAAACTTGCAGATATTTAACAATCCAACTCCATTATCTGATTCCGACATCATCAACATAAAGATGCGTTGGGCAACTTTCTTTCTTGAAGTGTACCAACCATAGTTTGTATATATATAGTTAGTTTAAAAACTTATCATGTACTAGCTATAGTGTACTTTTGACTGATCATATGTATTTTGATATGAAATCTATAATATATCATGTAGCTTTTTGGTTTCTAATTATCTTTATTGTCTGAATGTAATTGATCGTACATATGTATTGTTCGTAATAAATTCAATATATATTATTTGTGTTTTTGTTGTACAAAAGTGATTGTGTTTAGAATATTTACAGTATGTTATTCTGGTATTGATCTGCATTACTGAAACAGGGGAAATGAATGACAGAAATATAAATAACAGAATTAAAAAAAAAAAGAGAATTTCCACATTAAAAACCGATGTGGAAAGTGATATTTCCAATAGCTTACCAATTAATAAATTTCACTTTCCACATCGGTTTGTTAAAAAACCGTTGTTAAAAATGTACTTTACACATCGGTTTCAAAACCGATGTTTAAAGTGACAATAAACTATATCAGTCTTTTTAACATCAGTTTGAAAACCGATATCAAAAGAAAAAAATAATCGATATGAAATCCATTTTCTGTACTTTTCTGTACCAGTATGTAAAGTAGTATATCATTTAAGAAAATAGAATCCCTCCTCCATTAATAGGAGGGGACCCAAACTTTAGAGAGAAAAATGGAAACAGACTTTTAGACAAAAAATAATGGATGGGGTAGGTTCCTAGAAAAGCAGGATCTGAATGGAGCGAAGTGACATATGCCACGCATGCAGGATGCAGCATAGTAGCTAGTTAAAAATAATTACACATTTTAATAACGAATACAGTCCATGATATGTTGTCGTCTATAAATGCAGTTGCTTTCAAGTTTCAACCTACCACAAATATATACATAGATATGGGAGAAATACAAAAAGAGTCAATGTCAGTTTGGGACAAGAAAGAAGATGATGAAGAAGAAGCACAAGCGCAATTGGATATCTGGAAGTACATATTCGGGTTCGTGGAACAGGCAGTGGTGAAATGTGCCATTGAACTTGGCATTGCTGATGCCATCGAAAGCCATGGAGCCCCCATGACACTTTCTGAGATGTCATCAACTCTTGGGTGTGACCCTTCCCTTCTTAACCGCATCATGAGGTTCCTTATTCACAGGAAGATATTCAAAGCCATACCCACCAACACCAGCCATGGCTATGATGCCTATGCTCAAACACCTCTTTCTCGCCGTCTGATGAGAAAAGGCCATCACAGCATGGCTGCTTTCATTCTTCTGGAGAGTAGTCCCGTGATGCTAGCACCTTGGCATAGTCTAAGTGCTCATGTTCTGGCTAAAGCTAATCCCTCATTTGAAAAGGCTCACGGTGAAGATGTATGGCGCTATGCTGCGGCAAATCCTGACCACAGCAATCTCATCAATGAAGCAATGGCATGTGATGCTAAGCTGACAGTGCCTGCTATTGTTGAAGGTTGCAGCGAGGCATTTGATGGCATCAGCAGCTTGGTTGATGTGGGTGGGGGAAACGGCACGGCCATTAACACCTTGGTTAAGACTTGCTCTTGGATTCGAGGAATCAACTTTGATCTCCCTCATGTCATCACTGTGGCCCCAGAGTATGATAGGGTGGAACATGTGGCAGGTGACATGTTTTTAAGTGTTCCAAAAGCTGATGCTGCTTTTCTTATGGTATGTTTATTTGGGTGCAAGAGATTTATAGGATGATGTTTTAAATTGTGGTTATGGTCACGGTTGCGTTGTGGTTGTTGCGGTTCGATGTGGCCCTAGTGCGGCCGATGCAATCCGTAACCACGGTCTGATGTGGTTTCGGTTGCCACAGTAATCGAGATATTGCGACTGCATCACGTGATGGGGATCAAATACTTAATTATTGAAAAGTTTTTAAAAAATATAAATTAATGGTCCCTGTACTAATTAATTGAAGTGTACGTAATTTTGTTTAAGATTTATAATTTGATTGATTAATGTGTTACTTGCAGTGGGTTTTGCATGATTGGTCAGACGAAGAGTGCATTCAAATCTTAAAGAAGTGTAGGGAAGCCATTCCAAAGGAAAATGGAAGGGTTATAATTGTAGAGGCGGTGATTGAAGAAGGAGGGGAGCAAGACAGGTTAAAGGATGTAGGGTTGATGCTAGACATGGTAATGATGGCGCATACGAACTTGGGGAAAGAGCGGACGCTGAAAGAATGGGAGTATGTGATCAAAATGGCTGGATTCAGCACATACACTATGAAAGTCATCCCTAATGTTGTGAAGTCTGTGATTATGGCTTTTCCTTGATCGATTGTTGTTTTTCTGTTCCTTGTTGCTTGATCTGCTCCTAGGGTGGAGCTAATGCAGATCAGTATGTTGTTGTCGTTTATGACTTTGTGCTTATTTTTATTTGACTTATTTATGTGTGTTTTGCTTATAAAAATACTGCTAAGGAGTTTTGCCTTATTGGCAACATATAAAATATATTCTATTAATAGCGTGTGAGTGATAAATAATTTTTCTCACTATAAAATATATTCTATTAATAGCGTGTGAGTGATAAATAATCTGTTCTCATATTGGTGTATGTCACTTTCGAGTGTATGATATGTTATTATATTAATCTTGTGTCAAACGTGCATCGGTTAGAGTACAAGTGGTAGTCTCTTGATAAAATTTCTTTTTTTCTTTTATAACAAAGGGACTTAATTAAATAACTAACAAAGTTTGGAGGACAAACCCTTCTTTTGTTTGTAATATATATAATAGTAATGTTTCCTGTTTCGTTTATAAAACTGCATGGGAATTGTTTATTTTAGCTTTGAACTAGTTGATGATAATAAATAATATATCAGGTGGCTGATCGTTGTGTGGGCATATATTGTCTGCCAATTGATTGAATTTAATGGTGTTCTGCATTTTCATTTGTTAATTTTCTCAATGGGGCCTAGTAAGTCTAGACGTTCTTTATAGCCATATACATGGATAAATAATACATTGATATTTGAAATAAAAACGACAACCGGGCAGAATTATTTTTTCCTCATATTTAAAAATTTACATATAGTTATCAACATTGCCTTGATTCGAGTGAAACTAGACTCGTATACTCTCAAGCAATGTTTCAAATTTGAGCCTTGTGGATGAATAAAACATAATTGGGAGGATGACCTTATTAAAAGTCGTCAATCAGGTTCCCGACGGAGATTAGTGTAGTCGATGAATAATTCGCACGTATATCTTGCTAACCATAAAATTAAAAATGTTCATATATTCTCTATTTCTTGAATTTCAGCCACTCGGAAAACATAACTTTGGGAAAATCTTTCTTGAAGATCTTTTCAAACATCCGATGCGCGATCTATCCATATGATTGATTTCATAATAGATTCTGAATTCTGATATTGACAGTTGAATCCAAGATATATAATAAGATGGTGTTGTACCTGGTCCCTGGCTCATGGACATGTGATCTGAAGCTGAGGGCGGATCCGAACTTTAATTTCATCTATGAAGCTGAGTTTATCTAATTTCTAGATCAATGCTAGCTGCATTGCGTGAGCCCAAACATAATTCTTTCCATCCAATAGAGAAGAAAAAAGAACCAAGATTAATTGTCATTTGGATTAAGATAGTAGGGGATAGAGGGACTCGCGGCATAATCACCACAGCGTTGACTGTAGCTCTGGTTTGCCATTGTTGCAAGGTTGAAGATGAAGATCATCGAAAGGAACCAGCAGATGGCAACCAAAGCTCTAAATTAGATATCTAGTGACAAAAGATTTAATTGATACGTATAAATTATCACATCATTAAAAATGGTTAGCTCTTATGTTACCCACTATACAAATCATTCAAACCATGATATTGAGTAGTTGACCGTATAAATTTATAAATAGTAATAATATATTAAAATTAAACTAATATGATAATGTATATGATTAATTAATGATATAAAAAAATTTATATTAACAATATATTAAAATTAAGTTTAATTATTAATAAATGTGTTAAACAAAATCACTTTATTATAAATAATGGATTATGTCTATCGAATCTTAACTACCATTGATTGATATTAAATCAACCATGGAAAGTGCTGGGGCACAAAAATGGGGAATTAAAGTAAACCCCACTATCTATTATTGTTCTAAACAATAATATGATATTAACCCCACCAATCTTAATGACACTTGTTAATTAATATAAATTTATTGGGTTTTGTTAACTAGTGTTCTAAGGACAGTGATTAAGGAATTTAAAAATAGAAAAAATTTATTGGAAATTAGTATAACTTTTGAACTTTCAATGTATTGAATACACCATTTTCAACATAAATTTCCTACCTCTGATTCATTGACCAATGAATCATTGATTAGCATTTTTCAAATATGTTTAATAAAAAAATCCGATAATTTTACGGGTAGTATCACGGTAGTCTTCCTCATTCCCTTTTTTGTCCAACAAAATCAGAGCGCCAGTAGGGCAGCGCTTGAGCACCGAAATACTGGAGCGTTGGAGCTTTCCACGCTCGAGCGTTGGCGTCATAATTTTGAAAAAAAAATAAAATAGGATCATATGAATGGTAACTTAAGCTATCGTGAAAAACAGAGAACATAAGACAGAGAGGTGAGGGAAAGACCAGAGAAAAGGAGAGAACTTCCTGAGCTCAGTGCGATCCAACCGTTCATCCTATCGCAAAATCGAATACACCAACGAGTTTGTGGCGATGTCGACTTCTTAACCCTACCTTTCTTTTCTTGCTTAGGATAAGATAAGCCTATGTCCTTTTTATGCCGACATGCTGTCGGTGACGGTATTGAGGTTTTCTCCTTACTCGGTTATCGGTTTCAAGTTCCTTCTTCGTATTAGGGTTACTTGTGACGTATGCTACTTGTACATGTGTTCAGGTGAACTTTTGGAGCACCGGAGGTGTTAGAACCAGGTGTGGCAGATTTGACACAGTAGCGGGAGTGTTCGTTTCGTGGTTCCAGTGCTAGCTACATGTTACTCAGGTGGGAGAAAGAAGCCACCTATCGTCGGAAATGGATAAGTGGTATATTTTACAATAATGGTATATGGCGACCTAAACTCTACTAGTTATAGAGTAATCGACAATGTCAATATCACATTGACTACTACTTCGTGGTATCAATGATGATATAATGATTGTAGGTTTATCGTCGTTAGGTTGATTTTGTGAATATCGATGTTGCGTGATTTTACCTATTGAGCTGCTTGCTGTGTGCTGTTTGTGCGAACATGTTTAATATGCATTATGTGGCTAATTGTGGTTACATGATTATTTTAATATTATTTTAATATGTATAACATGCTCTATGTGATAACATGCTATAATTGTGACTTAGAAGTGCCTAGCCTAATAAAATATTATTTTGTTAGTGATGTGATGGAAACCAATATTTATATCCAATTTAATGCCAAATTGATCTATGATGAAAATTTTATTTTCACTAATGATGAACCCGATACTTGTTTTGACTGTATCTTGAGCTATAGATCTCCGATTGATGCATTCTTTGGTGCGTTATAAAGCTAATGAAATTATATACAAATTGTATTTCAAGCCTCTTGACCAGATTCGGCTTCTATCATAGTGAAAAACGGGCTGGAAGTTTAATACAAATATTTGGACGAGTTTGAGCTTCAAAGGAGGGTGACTTTTGGTTTGCATGCCTAAGTAACTCCTTTTTAGAAGTTATGGGTCATTTTCATTATTTTGCTTAAGTATGGTAGTAACTCCAATAAGTGGAGAGTTAAGTCTTTAATTAGCCACTTAGTGGGTGGTAAATAATTTTATTACTCCATTAGTGCAATAGTTACGTTTAGTTTTATGCTAGGAGTTATGTCATCTAATGATGACCTTTTGTAAACCTTCTTTTGGAAACCCAATTCCTTATATGTATCAGCCTATTACATGATAAAATACAACTTTGAGTTCAATTTGGATTTGAATCCATTTGTGAGAGTGTTTAGCCTCTCTTAGGTTTTTCATTGAACTAACCCCTTTGATCTTATCAAGAGTCCAAGACCCTTGTGGCGATCCTCACCTTGTCTTATCAAATTCCCTTGGATTTATGGTGCCTACCTTCCATTCCTAAATTTATCCATTTTTGTATTCATCTTCTTCTATAATTTTGGTTGGTCACTCATGGATAGATCCGAAATTATATATGTTCCTTCTTAGGATCATATCATGTGGTATCAGAGCCATCCTTCCTAGAGTGATTTTTGATTTTGCTTTTTTGATTTTTCCAGAAGTTTGAATTTTTTTTAGCGGGTTCTTCATGGAGTCACTGATGCCAATAAAATGGAGGATCTTTTCTATTGTAGATGCTGTGTGAAGGACATATGTAGCTTGGTCATTGATTGAAAGGGTTATATCAACCTAGCTAGTACCACCATGGTGCAAAAGTTGGGACTTTCTGTTTTAGAGCATCCACAACCGTATATCATTTGGAGCATCCCAGAGTTTAGTGATATCGGTGACGTGATGGTGAACAAACAAGTACGAGTGTCGTTCCGAATTGGGAGATATGAAGATGATGTGTTATGTGATGTGGTACCCATGGAAATGAGGCACTTGTTACTTGGTCGTCCTTGGAGGATTGAACGACAAGCGAAATATGATGTCTGCAAGAATAGGTACTCATTTGTATTTAATAATCGCAAAATCACTCTTGGACCATTGTCACCAAATCAAGTGTATGAAGATCAAATGTACTTGAAAGGATTGAGTGAGAAAAAAAAATTAAAGTTGAAAGTACATTTGAAGAGAAAGAAAAGAAAGATGAAAGTATGGAAAAGAATGAGGAAAAAGAAAAATATGAGAGCAAAAAAGAAAGTGAGGTGAAAAAAGAAAACCTGAATACTTGTTTTGATGCTATTTCTAATTCTTTGCCTAGTTGTGTTGATTCTCATTTGAAGGAAATTGAGTTTGTTCCTCCAAAGGAAGCTTGCAAGACATTCAATGAAATTGAAGATTTGGTGCCAAAGGAAGCTTGCAAGACAACCGATGTAATTAAAGGTTTAATCCCAAAGAAAGTACCCCAAGCTTTGCGAACTTGCATGGTCTCCCAAAAGCGTGTTGTTCATTTGGTTCATAATCACAACAATTTTGAGGAGTGTGTTGGGATGTTGATTGTACAAGATGGAAATGTGTTACGCCTACTTGCTACATTTGATAATTTCTATTAATATCCATTTGACCCCGGAGGATAAAGATGATTCCTTTATGCAATAAATTCGAGATCGAATTCTCTTCAAGAGGGAGGGAATGATGGAAACCAAGATTGATATCCAATTTAATGCCAAATTGATCTTTGATGAAAATTTTATTTTCATTAATGATGAACCTGTATACTTGTTTTGACTGTATCTTTAGTTACAGATCTCTGATCGATGCATTCTTTGGTGCGTTAGAAAGCTAATGAAATTATTTACAAATTGTATTTAAAGTCTCTTGACCAGATTCGGCTTCTATTATGGTGAAAAATGGGCTGGAAGTTTAATATGAATATTTGGACGAGTTTGAGCTTCAAAGGAGGGTGACTTTTGGTTTGCATGCCTAAGTAACTCCTTTTTAGAAGTTATGGATCATTTTCATTATTTTGCTTAAGTATGGTAGTAACTCCAATTAGTGGAGAGTTAAGTCTTTAATTAGCCACTTAGTGGGTGGTAAATATTTTTATTACTCAATTAGTGCAATAGTTACGTTTAGTTTTATGCTAGGGGTTATATCATCTAGTGATGACCTTTTGTAAGCCTTCTTTTGGCAACACAATTCCTTATATGTATCAGTCTATTACATGATGAAATACAACTTCGAGTTCAATTTGGATTTGAATCCATTTGTGAGAGTGTTTAGCCTCTCTTAGGTTCTTCATTGAACCAACCCCTTTGATCTTATCAAGAGTACAAGACCCTTATGACGATACTCACATTGGCTTATCAAATCCCCTTGGATTTGTGGCACCTACCTTGCATTCCTAAACTTATCCATTTTTGTTTTCATCTTCTTCTATAATATTGGTTGGTCACTCATGGATAGATCCGAAATTATATATGTTCATATATTCTTAGGATCATATCATGATGAACCATATGGTGTGATCTGAGATATGAAATGAGTTGGTGATGAAAGGTTGAGGCACCAGGTTATGACCTGACGAGTTAGTGACACTCATTTAGATGCATGGTGTTGTTCACAGCCGTGTGGGTGGAAAACACGAGGTCAGAGTCCGATTACGGATACCGGATATTACGGGTCAGTTCCCTCACGGGAATGGGGAAGACTACCGTGATACTCTCGTAATCCTTGCTGAGCTTCTCCGTTTACCCTGCGAGGGTAAGGATGTTATTATTTTGTTGTACGACTATTCCCCATCGGAGATGGGGAGTTAGTTTCATTCTCAAAATGAGCACATTAGCGGGAATTTGGGTGTGTACCGGTGTTGGTGGACTCGCCGCTTGGACGACTGACTAATATCCTTAATCAGACAAGGGACGCGTGATAGGACTGTGTGTGTGGCCACGTTAGCATACATGCTTAGCTGCATGAGAGTACCGGCAAAGGATGATACCGTAACTTGAGGATGATTGTTACCTATATATGCTTTATATGTGATGCATGTGTTTTGCGTTGTTATTGTATATATTCTATGTATCATTTTCCATTTATGATGATAGATTAGTTTCTTATCTCCCTGTCCCCTTCTCTGTATATTTTGCTCTCGGTACACGAAGCAAATCCAGTTGATAGAGATGCCGCACCTACATCACCCCTAGATGACAGAGCCCTCGGGGTTCCCAGTGATGGGAACCCTTGAGCTGGAGTTTCATGACGAGAGTGGGTGGAGAGTGGACCAGTCACCTTCTTCTCTGTGCATACGGGTCTAGTCACCGCGTACATACGGTTTGGAGGCGCACCTTACTCGTGCTTCATTGGGATGTTCCGTCTTGGACAGACCCTTCCCCTTCCATTGTTTTGGCATCCACCGCCCAGACCATAGCCGCATCCGTGGGCTGCTCAGAGTTCAGTGGTAATCGGGCCGGTTGGAATGGTTCCGAGAGGTAGTGCATGCCGGAGTCTTCAGTACTAGAGGATGCACCAGCGTCGTCGTGTCATCATATCCGATAGCAGCAAGGCGACAGCATCAAGACCACCACCGCAGAGACCACGCCGACAGGTTTACAAGCGTACGCATGGGGAGAGTCAGGGTAGTACCCGATATCCACGCTAGATGTTATGGAGGCTAGAGCGTCTTTTGTATATAGGCTGTGTGTGGTGAGCCCATTTTTGTTGTATTTTGAGCGGGACTGGGTTTATGTGGAGTTTGTGGTGAGGTATGTCTCTTTTCAGATCGTCATATGTATTTTTTTTATATTATCAGTTTGTATCTTCATGGGACCCTACTGATAGGGTACCCTAGACAGTGATGATAAACCAGTTTATGTCTATATGTGTGGTATGTCGTTTATGTTTATATCTCTTATGTGTAAAGTTTTTAATATCTTCTTTTTGCTGTTATGTATGTTTAGCGCTATATCACGATGAAGTTTTAGTTAAATTAGGTTTTTATTTAATGGGACATTGGGGTGTCTCACTTGATACCTTTTTAAAGTTAGTCGTGAGCTTTGAGCCTCGACAAGAAAGAACAAACGAAAAAGAAGACAAAAAACCAACTATTTTACATGCATGAGTGAGCAGACGTGCCAGGGGTTTTACGAGCTACAATCCATTTTGGATTGGCAAATTAGGTAAGTTACAGACCAAAGTGGGTCTTTATGGACATCGGAGTTCGAAAGCCATAGAAGTTTGGGGCCTCGCGACCCCGAGTCGTGGTAATCGACTGCTAAACACGGATGTACTCAATCAGGAACTGCTCAATATTATTTAGGTAATGACGGGATACCCTTGAACAGTTGGAGCTCACACCCAAATTGAGAGGCCGACCACTGAGAATATTTTTTTTATGGGAGTATTTCGGGCTGTCTTCTCAACAAAAGGAAGTTAGGATCTTCGGAGATTAAGAAAATAGAAAGTGAACTATTGAAGTATCATGCACCTTTTGAAAATCATGTTGATTGTCTGAATGGAAATTCCTTGTGTGGATTTTATTGTCGTTGATACTTTGAGTTTATTCATGTTGTGTATATATATCACAGTGGGTATGTGTTTTTTTTTTGGTGTGTCGTGTATGGAGCTATCATGATAAACTTATATATGAGTATCTCACACTTGCTATGTACATGTGGAATGTCTTGTGGTGTTTTTGGATACGTTTACAATAGTGTCTCAATGGTATTCTGGATCACTACGAGACCCTAAGGTTTGAAGGTTATGATTCTGATGACGATGATGTGTGAGCTGTTGAGAGCAAGGCCCTGTTTTTATTTCGTACCACTCACTGGAGTGAGCTACAACGCCTTGTTTTTTAGGCCTCCAACGATGGGGATGACGTTGGCGAATTTTCCAACAAGCATCTCTAGGTTTGACCAGCTATGGAGTAGTATTTTTGTATAAGGGCTTTGGAGGTTTTTTTTTCTAAGTGTTTATTATGGTTTGTTATGCTTTTTATTTTTCTTTTGGAATACTGTTATTATGGCTATTTGAAAACTTGTACGCCTTGACGAGAAAAATATTTTAATGATTCTGTGGAGGTTTATACTGTTATGTATGCATTATGATTTTATTTTCTTGCCTCGGCCTTTAAAGGTTCGTATCTTAAGAAAAAAAAGTATACCTGTTTTCGAACGTAGTTAATTACTTAAATTATTTCCAAAGCAACCAACATTTTTATGTATGTTTTTCCGTATCTAGTTAAACATGTAGCACCGAAGGGTGTTACAATCAACTTATTGTTTGGGAGTTTCTTCATTAATGAAGTGAGATATTGGTTTAGGATGGTAACCTAAACCACCCCACTCAATTTAAACCCTCTCATTTTTATACCCTCCAAATTAAAGGGTTTGAGATTTTCTTCCACTCCCTCGTTAAACTTCCAAACAATGAAATGTGATGGTTTTACCTTTTCTCACTCCACTCAATTACTAACCACTCCATTATTAACCACTCCACTTCATCTTCATAAAAATGCTAAACATAGCCTAAATAACAATAGACCCTAAAGTTGACCACAAATTACAACTCACCAAATTTTTTGACTAATTATATATTGACTTAACACTTTTAAGCTATTTAAAAATAAAAAAATGTCTATAATTAATGTTATGCTTTCTTGTTTACAAAAAAAAAATTATTTTTTAATTTGAAAAATTAAATATATAATTTTAAAATCTTATAAGAAGGAATATAATTCACATGGTTATCCGCAATCCAATATGACTATTCTTAGACTAAAGTATTATTAAGGCTTATAATCTCAAGTCAATATTACATAGGCAATTCTCAATGTAAGTAAAACCCTTAAAAAACTCAAGGAGTGACCATTTCAAAGAAAGCATTAAGATCAGACAATATAAACTAAAAACAGGACAAATAAGATGTATTAGTCATCCCAAAATCATTCACAAGTCATATCCAAAAAGTTTTGCCAAACCCCAACATGTGGGTGTTTAGCTATTCATAACGAAAATAGAGAAAACTGCATGAAAGTCTAAAGTAAGAAGAAATTCCTTGTTACGTTTAAGTTTTTGACACCTCCAATTTTGATGAATCCAAATCGAGAATGATTTTAATTGAACCTTTTGAAATATGCTAATATGTGTATTAAGTGTGCAGATCATAAAGCAAAAGCATTCTGGTAAAACAACAAGTCCCAAAGATGCATCTATGTTTAAACTAACACAATGAGTCTGAAAGAAAACTCAGTATCTACAAGCTATGAAAATGCGTCCGACCGTACAACTTGATCGGAAGTCTTTCACTTCACTTATATTCAAAAGTCAAGAATATTCCCTTCCATTTTCAAATCAAGAAAATTGATTTCTGAAGCGTAAAGCATCAATCCGTGTTTGAAATTCCTTTTGTTGCAAAAGGTAAAATAACCTTTACTCAGTCGCAGACCCATGTTGAACAAATAAGGAAAGCCGCGCTACCCAAGTCTGAAAAGCAACAAACACTGCTCTGAATCAAGCTGCACTTTGATAAAGCAATGGCAACAAATACGTTCAACTTGTCTTGAATCTCTCCAACGATCATAAACATTAAATGAAAGCTCAGAAAGGCACTCTGGCATTAATGGATGAAGAACAAAAGTTTTACTCATCTGAAGATTTATTACTGATGAGTATAAATAGAAGACTTTGAAGACTGTTGAAGATACACACCTGAACTTAAACATTCAAGGATTCAATACGCTCTTCGCATTCAAAGCTCTCTAAGTTCTTCTTCTTAGAATACTTCTCTGAAAGGAAAGA
The DNA here is from genome assembly GCA_030762895.1 of Sophora flavescens. Classification (NCBI taxonomy): domain Eukaryota; kingdom Viridiplantae; phylum Streptophyta; class Magnoliopsida; order Fabales; family Fabaceae; genus Sophora; species Sophora flavescens. The sequence goes on from CM061066.1 coordinate 91,086,518, forward strand.
AACCTTTAGAAGAGTCAGAAGAAGAAGCTACTGAAGAGTCTGATGACCCAGAAGCTACTGAGGAGTCTATACCTTTGGACCCAAAGGTAAGACCTAAGCTTCAGGTGGAGAGGAAGCTGGTCATCACAGTGGATTCTGATGATGACGATGACTAACCTATTTCCAAGGTTTTGAAGAAGGAAATAGCTAAGGAGCAAGCTGTTACCCCTCAAAAGGAATTAAAGAGGAAAGTTATAGCCGAGGCTACACCAGTTAGAAGGTCTACAAGGCTGAAGACTGTTGAGCCTGTGTAGGTCCTTGTATAGATAAGTTCACTTGTTGCCTCACCAGAAAGGTTGTCTGAACCCTCACCTCCTTCACTTGTTCAAGTACCCTCATCTTGTATCTCCTCCTCTACACCATCTTCACACAACACTCCACTTCATAACCAAATTGCCATTGCTGAAAACCTTCTTTCCCTATCAATTAGAAGCTTTAATTTGAATCTCACTCCTGATAACACATCACTGGAAAGCCCGATATGGCCACTTCCAAAGATGAGAGGACCCTCTCTCAGATGAAGCTGAGAAAACCTGGAAAGATTCTCGATTCTGATGATGAAGAGAAAGGAAAGAAACCTTTAGAAGAGTCTGAAGAAGAAGCTGCTGAAGAGTCTGATGACTCAAGCTACTGAAGAGTCTGTACATTTGGACCCCAAGGTCAGACCTATGCTTCAGGTGAAGAGGAAGCTGGTCATCACAGTGGATTCTGATGATGATGATGACCAACCAATTTTCAAGGTTTTGAAGAACGAAATAGCGAAGGAGCAAGCTGCTACCCCTCAAAAGAAATTAAAGAGGAAATCTATAGTCGACGCTACACCAGTTAGAAGGTCTACAAGGCTGAAGACTGCTGAGCCTGTGCAGGTCCCTATACAGATAAGTTCACTTGCTGCCTCACCAGTATGGTTGTCTGAACCCTCACTTCCTTCACTTGTTCAAGTACCCTCATCTTCTACCTCCTCCTCTACACCATCATCACACAACATTCCACTTCATAACCAAATTACCATTGTTTAAAACCTTCTTGCCCTATCAATTTGAAGCTCTAATTTGAATCTCACTTCTAATAACACCTCACTGGAAAGCGCGATATGGCCATTGCCATAGATAAGTGGACCCCCTCTCAGATGAAGCTGAGAAAACTTGGAAAGATTCTCGATTCTGATGAGGAAGAGAAAGGAGAGAAACATTTAGAAGAGTATGAAGAAGAAGCTGCTGAAGAGTTTGATGACTCAGAAGCTACTGAGGAGTCTGTACCTTTGGACCCCAAGGTCAGACCTAAGCTTCAGGTGAAGAGGAAGCTGGTCATCACAGTGGATTCTGATGATGATGACGACCAACCAATTTCCACGGTTTTGTAGGAGGAAATAGCTAAGGAGCAAGCTGCTACGCCTCAAAAGGAATTAAAGAGGAAATCTATAGTTGAAGCTACACCAGTTAGAAGGTCTACAAGGCAGAAGACTGCTGAGCCTGTGCAGGTCCCTGTACAGATAAGTTCACTTGCTACCTCACTATTAAGGTTGTCTGAACCCTCACTTCCTTCACTTGTTCTAGTACCCTCATCTTCTACCTCCTCCTCTACGCCATCATCACACAACACTCCACTTCATAACCTAATTACCATTACTGAAAACCTTCTTGCCTTATCAATTAGAAGCTTTAATTTGAATCACACTCCTGATAACACCTCACTGGAAAGCCCGATATGGCCACTGCCATAGATGAGAGGACCCTCTCTCAAATGAAGCTGAGAAAACCTGGAAAGATTCCCGATTCTGATGAGGAAGAGAAAGGAAAGAAACCTTTAGAAGAGTCTGAAGAAGAAGCTGCTGAAGAGTCTGATGACTCAGAAGCTACAGAGGAGTCTGTACCTTTGGATGCCAAGGTCAGACCTAAGCTTCAGGTGAAGAGGAATCTGGTCTTCACAGTGGATTCTGATGATGATGATGAGTAACCTATTTCCATGGTTTTGAAGAAGGAAATAGCTAAGGAGCAAGCTGTTACCCCTCAAAAGGAATTATAGAGGAAAGCTATAGCTGAGGCAACACCAGTTAGAAGGTCTACAAGATTGAAGACTCTTGAGCTCGTGTAGGTCCCCTGTCTGAGATAAGTTCACTTGCTGTCTTAAGGTTGTCTGAACCTTCACCCCCTTCACTTGTTCAAGCACCCTCATCTTCTATCTCCTCCTATACACCATCATCAAACAACACTCCACTTCATAACCAAATTGCCATTGCTGAAAACCTTCTTGCCTTGTCAATTAGATGCTTTAATTTGAATCACACTCCTGATAACACCTCACTGGAAAGCCCGATATGGCCACTGCCAAAGATGAGAGGACCCTATCTTAGATGAAGCTGAGAAAACCTGGAAAGATTCTCGATTCTGATGAGGAAGAGAAAGAAAAGAAACCTTTATAAGGGTCTGAAGAAGAAGCTGCTGAAGTGTCTGATGACTCAAGCTACTGAGGAGTCTGTACCTTTGGGCCCCAAGGTCAGACCTAAGCTTCAGGTGAAGAGGAAGCTGGTCATCACAATGGATTCTGATGATGATGATGACCAACCTATTTCCAAGGTTTTGTAGAAGGAAATAGCTAAGGAGCAAGCTGCTACCCCTCAAAAGGAATTAAAGTGGAAATCTATAGCTGAGGCTACACCAGTTAGAAGGTCTACAAGGCTGAAGACTGCTGAGCCTGTGCAGGTCCCTGTATAGATAAGTTCACTTGCTGCCTCACCAGTAAGGTTGTCTGATCCCTCACTTCCTTCACTTGGTCAAGTACCCTAATCTTCTACCACCTCCTCTACACCATCATCACCCAACACTCCACTTCATAACCAAATTACCATTGCTGAAAACCTTCTTGCCCTATCAATTTGAAGCTTTAATTTGAATCTGACTCCTGATAGAACCTCACTGGAAAGCCCGATATGGCCACTTCCATAGATGAGAGGACCCTCTCTCAAATGAAGCTGAGAAAACCTGGAAAGATTCTCGATTCTGATGATGAAGAGAAAGGAAAGAAACCTTTAGAAGAGTCTGAAGAAGAAGCTGCTGAAGAGTCTGATGACTCATAAGCTACTTAGGAGTCTACCTTTGGACACCAAGGTCAGACCTAAGCTTCAGGTGAAGAGGAAGCTGGTCATCACAGTGGATTCTGATGATGATGAAGACCAACCAATTTCCAAGGTTTTGAAGAAGGAAATAGCTAAGGAGAAAGCCGCTACCCCTCAAAAGGAATTAAAGAGGAAATCTATAGTTGAAGCTACACCAGTTAGAAGGTCTACAAGACTGAAGACTGCGGAGCCTGTGCAGGTCCCTGTACAGATAAGTTCACTTGCTGCCTCACCAGTAAGGTTGTCTGAACCCTCACTTCCTTCACTTGTTCAAGTACCCTCATCTTCTACCTCCTCCTCTACACCATCATCACACAACACATCACTTCATAACCAAATTGCCAATACTGAAAACCTTCTTGCCCTATCAATTAGAAGCTTTAATTTGAATCTGATTCCTGATAACACCTCACTGGAAAGCCCGATATGGTCACTGCCATAGATGAAAGGACCCTCTCTCAAATGAAGCTGAGAAAACCTGGAAAGATTCCCGATTCTGATGAGGAAGAGAAAGGAAAGAAACCTTTAGAAGTGTCTGAAGAAGAAGCTACTAAAGAGTCTGATGACTCAGAAGCTACTGAGGAGTCTGTACCTTTGGACTCCAAGGTCAGACCTAAGCTTCATGTGAAGAGGAAGCTGATCATCATAGTGGATTTTGATGATGATGATAACCAACCAATTTCCAAGGTTTTGAAGAAGGAAATAGCTAAGGAGCAAGCTGCTACCCCTCAAAAGGAATTAAAGAGGAAACCTATAGCTGAGGCTACACCAGTTAGTCTACAAGGTTGAAGACTGCTGAGCCTGTGCAGGTCGCTGTACAGATAAGTTCACTTGCTGCCTCTCCAGTAAGGTTGTCTGAACCCTCACCTCCTTCACTTGTTCAAGTACCGTCATATTCTACCTCCTCCTCTACACCATCATCACACAACACTCCAATTCATAACCAAATTACCATTACTGAAAAACTTCTTGCCCTATCAATTAGAAGCTTTATTTTGAATCTCACTCCCGATAACACCTCACTGGAAAGCCCGATATGGCCACTGCCATAGATGAGAGGACCCTCACTCAGATGAAGCTGAGAAAACCTGGAAAGATTCCCGATTATGATGAGGAAGAGAAAGGAAAGAAACCTTTAGAAGAGTCTGAAGAAGAAGCTGCTGAAGAGTTTGATGACTCAGAAGCTACTGAGGAGTCTGTACCTTTGTACCCCAAGGTTAGACCTAAGCTTCAAGTGACGAGGAATCTGGTCATCACAGTGGATTTAGATGATGATGATGAGTAACCTATTTCCATGGTTTTGATGAAGGAAATAGCTAAGGAGCAAGCTGCTACCCCTCAAAAGGAATTAAAGAGGAAAGCTATAGCTGAGGCTACACCAGTTAGAAGGTCTACAAGGCTGAAGACTGCTGAGCCTGTGTAGGTCCCTGTACAGATAAGTTCACTTGCTGCCTCACCAGTAAGGTTGTCTGACCCCTCATCTTCTATCTCCTCCTCTACACCATCATCACACAACACTCCACTTCGTAACCAAATTGTCATTGCTGCAAACCTTCTTGCCCTATCAATTAGATGCTTTAATTTGAATCTCACTCCTGATAACACCTCACTGGAAAGCCCGATATGGCCACTACCAAAGATGAGAGGACCCTATCTCAGATGAAGCTGAGAAAACATGGAAAGATTCTCGATTCTGATGAGGAAGAGAAAGGAAAGAAACCTTTAGAAGGGTCTGAAGAAGAAGCTACTGAAGTGTCTGATGACTCAAGCTACTGAGGAGTCTGTACCTTTGGACCCCAAGGTCAGACCTAAGCTTTAGGTGAAGAGGAAGCTGGTCATCACAGTGGATTCTGATGATGATGACCAACCTATTTCGAAGGTTTTGTAGAAGGAAATAGCGAAGGAGCAAGCTGCTACCCCTCAAAAGGAATTAAAGAGTAAATCTATAGCTGAGGCTACACCAGTTAGAAGGTCTACAAGGCTGAAGACTACTGAGCCTGTGCAGGTCCCTGTACAGATAAGTTCACTTGCTGACTCACCAGTAAGGTTGTTATAACCCTCATTTCCTTCACTTGATCAAGTACCCTCATCTTCTACCTCCTCCTCTACACCATCATCACACAACACTCCACTTCATAACCAAATTACCATTGCTGAAAATCTTCTTGCCGTATCAATTAGAAGCTTTAATTTGAATCTCACTCCTGATAACACCTCACTAGAAAGTCCGATATGGCCACTGCCATAGATGAGAGGACCCTCTCTCAGATGAAGCTGAGAAAACCTGGAAAGATTCTCGATTCTGATGAATAGAAAGGAAAGAAACCTTTAGAAGAGTCTGAAGAAGAAGCTGCTGAAGAGTCTGATGACTCAGAAGCTACTGAGGAGCCTGTACCTTTGAATCCCAAGGTCAGACCTAAGCTTCAGGTGAAGAGGAAGCTGATCATCACAGTGGATTCTGATGATGATGATGACCAACCAATTTCCAAGGTTTTGAAGAAGGAAATTGCTAAGGATCAAGCTGCTACCCCTCAAAAAATATTAAAGAGGAAATCTATAGTTGAAGCTACACCAGTTAGAAGGTCTACAAGGTCAAGATCGCGAGAGCTGTGCGAGTCCCCTGTCTGGATAAGTTCACTTGCTGCCTCTCTAGCAAGGTTGTCTAAACCCTCACCTCCTCCACTTGTTCAAGTACCCTCATCTTCTACCTCCTCCTCTACACCATCATCACACAACACTCCACTTCATAACCAAATTACCATTGCTGAAAACCTTCTTGCCCTATCAATTAGAAGCTTTAATTTGAATCTCACTCCTGATAACACCTCACCAGAACCTCAATCATATCCCTCACTAGACCACCTATCTGTTCACCACTCTTGAGCATCTCCCTCACCACAACACGAAAATCAAACACTTGTTCCTGTTGCTTAAGTATTTGACTCACTTATCTCTCCCATTTCTATCTCTCTACCCAAAACCCTCTCACTTCAAACAACACGTCACAGAGGCATACCAAAAACAATACCCATCCTTTCAGATACATTTCCACTACCCCACAGTCAGTGGACCTGATTAACCTTGACCATTTAAATTCATATGATCTAAAGGCAATCAATAACCTCATTGTTGAGCAGGCTACAATAAGGCTGAACCAAGCCTCTTGGAATTACAAGCCAAATCCTACAGATTATAAGGGGCCAAATACAGTTTTGAAAATCTGTCCTGACAGATGATGAGCCTTTGGCTCATCTAGTTTCCAGCTAGAATAGGGGTATATTTTGTGCCTAATTGGGCGAGTCACCCTCGTTAATCTCCCAAATTGGCCTTGTTTTGTTCCTAAGACTTTGACTCGTTTTATGCATTTTTAGTAGTTTTTAGTTTATTTTGAGTAGAATTACGCTTTTCGTTTTCTTTTATTATTTCAGGTTAAAAGTGAAGCTCTTAGAGTCAAGGAAAATGAAGAAAATAGTGGAAAAGCAATTCTGGAGGTTTCGCCTCGCGAAACAGGAGCTCGCTTCGCGAGCCTGAAGACCAGTCTGAACAGCAAAATGTCACCCTCTCTGTCTCGCTCCGCGAATCACCATCTCGCCTCGCGAGTCTGATGGTCTGGCTGTGCCAGAAATGTCATCCTCTCTGTCTCGCCTCGTGAAACACTACCTCGCCTCGCGAGTATTCAAACTCAGGATTGAGCCAAAACTGAAATTCGCCTCGTGAGAAGCTACTCGCCTCGCGAGCGGGCGCAGATTCTGAAATCTATAAATTGCTGTTTTAGGGCAGATTGAAGGAACTTTTGATTCTCCACTTGTTGTAGAGCGTTTTGAGGCGATTCCTTGTTCTCGGGAGCTACGTCTCCTTATTTTCTTTTTCTATTGTACATTCACAATGAATTCCGATTGTTTGTGTCTTGTTACAAGCATGAGGAGCTAATCCCCTTGTCTAAGGGATCAATGAAACCACCCATGACGGTGTAGTTCAATGTGATGTATTTTCCCTCTTTTACCTTAATTCAAGTTTTCCAATTTTGATTTTTATTGTGTTGATCATATGCATGCGTGATTGACTAGTTAACGTTGATGAGGCTTAGTAGGCAATTCGCGTTTAGAACTTGAATTGGGATCATTAGCCGAATATTGCACGAGAGTGAATAGGAGATCGGTGCAACCTTATAGGAACCAGATTTAATAGAGTTTGATGATTGGGTTATGAGACCTAGTAAGTAATTAACTCAATTGTTGAATACGTCCTATTGAGCACGACATTGTCATTAGGAGAATTTGGGGGTCCTGGTCGACATTGTAATTGAACTTAAGGAGGGAATCATCATCACTTGGGTACTATGCATGATTGGGTAGGTGTATTTGTGACCTTAGATGTTTAATTTCAGATTTAATACCATATCTTTATTTGATTTGTCAATTTGAATTGCGATCCTATTTTCTCTCCCTCCACAACCACTTGCTGTTACTTGACCAAACTTATCGAATTTCTTGCGAATTGGTATCCCAATCCTTGTGTTCGACCTCGGTAATTGCTTACCGTGTTTTATTACTTGTGACGACCCGGTACACTTTCCGGTGACTCAACAAGTTTTTGGCGCCGTTGCCGGGGATTGGCACGATCAATTTTCCTAATTTTTAGGGAATTTGATTATTTGGTTAAGCTGTTTTTATTTTTATTTTTCTGTTATTTATTTATTATTATCTCTCTCTACTTCTTTGATTCCACTTGGTCTTGCCTTGTTTTTGTATGCGAGGTACCGTTTCACAAGAGGACTTGCTATTTGATTCGGAGATCACCAAGACGGAGAAGCGATTAAGGAAAGAAGCCAGAGAGCGAAAGAGGATTGAAGCAATTGATTTTGAGGAGATGGCCACAAATCCTCCTCCTCCTCCTTACAAGCCTCTCTTCGAGTACAGTCTACCCAACTTGGGTGATTGTGATTCTTCCATCGTGAGGGGAAACCTCAATACAGATTCCTTTAGAATGGAAGGATGTGTCACAACCTATATCCGTGAGAATCAATTTGATGGGAGTGGCAAACAAGACCCTCATAGACACATCACTCACTTACTTGAAGCTTGTGCCTTGCAGAGGACAAGAGGTGTTTCTCAAGATGAGTTTTGCTTGCGGCTATTCCCTCTCTCTCTTAGGGATGTCGCTCGCGATTGGTTTGATAGCCTGGATCGGAACAGTATCAGAACATGGGAGCAAATGGCCCAAAAGTTCCTCACTAAGTATTTTCCTCCTCAGAAAGCAGCACAAGCAAGAGTAGTCGTCACTTCTTTCAGGCAGACAGAAGATGAATCCTATAATGAAGCTTGGGAGAGGTACAATGTGCTCTTGAGAAGATGTCCTTCGGCATTCTTTTACATGGTCTCCAAAGTTCAACATATCTTTAACGAGTTAAGGGGGAGCTATCAGATGAATTGTGATGCTGCAGCTGGTGGCTCTTTTTCCTATTTATCAGCTGAGGATGGATGGGCGTTATTGGAGAAGATGTCGTACAATGATTACAACCGTGGTAGGGAAACCTCTAGTGGAGTCAGTGCTGCAACAATAGAAGCCATTCTAGAGCAGAATAAATTGTTGAAGATGCAGAATGCGGTATTGTCTGGGAACAAGAAGGTTAATGTGATACACGAGGGAATACCTCCGGGTTGTGATAATTGTAATGGAGATCATGACATTCAGAACTGTCCGTTCAACTTCTCCCAGGAACATGTGGACTCATGCCACAATTTCTATGACAGTGTGCCCCAGAACAACTATCAGAGGAACAGACAGAATGATTACAGTCAGAATCAGAACAGGGGCTATATGAGACGAGACCGTCCGGGTTTCGCTTGGAGTAATGCTAGTGGTGGTCTAGCCCAACAATAACAACCTCAGCAGAATCAGAGGCCAAACTATGGGATCCATCAACACAATACTCAGCAGGCTTTTCCAGGGACTAATCAGTTGCAAATAACAGATGGTGGAAGGCAACCTTGGGAGGTGGCTTTTGAGAAGATGAATTTGCCAGTTGAGAAGTTGTCAATCAATACAGGCACATCCATTGACAAGTTGGCAACTCATACAGGGGCGACAATTCAGAATCTAGAGACGCAGATAGCTCAGCTCGCAAAGCAACTACATGAGCGTCTCCCAGGCACTTTCCCAGGTGATACCGAGAACTACCCTAAGAACCAATGCAATGCCATAGCAACTAGAAGCGGTAGGGTGTTGGGATCTAACAGGGGTGCAACTAGTTCTCAGGAAGACAAGGCCCTGGAACAACCACATGTTGAGGAAGAGTAACCTGAGAAAGAGGAGTTGGCAAGTGACAAGGCACCGGAGCAAGGGGGAAGACTGAAACTTGTAGATGAAGAGTTCCGAAAAAAGAAGTGGGCTGAACCCCAAGACCTCCCGCCCTACATGAAGGTACCGTATCTTGAAAGATTGAAGAAGCCTCAACAAGACAAACAGTTCAATAAATTCCTTGATGACTTCCGCAAACTTCAAATTAACATTCCATTTGAGGAAGCCTTTGAACAAATGGCATCTTATGACCGGTTTATGAAGGATCTTCTCTCCTAGAAGCGGAGAATAGTGGATGAGGAAACGGTTGCTTTGACCGAGGAGTGTAGTGCCATTCTTCAAAGAAAATTATCTCCAAAGTTGAAGGACCCCGGTTCTTTTTCTATACCATGCACCATTGGGGGGATGACTCTAGGAAGGGCGTTGTGTGACCTAGGGGCAAGCATCAACTTGATGCCCCTCTCTATGATGAAGAGGTTGGGGATCAAAGAAGTCAAGGATACACGGATGTCACTCCAACTCGCCGACCGTTCTATAAAATATCCTTATGGGGTGGTCGAAGATTTGTTAGTGAAGGTGGACAAGTTCATATTTCCGGTGGATTTTGTGGTGCTTGATATAGATGAAGACGTCGAGATCCCCCTCATATTGGGTATGCCCTTCTTGGCCACTGGGCGTGCCTTGATAGATGTGCAACAAGGGAAACTCACTCTAAGGGTGTGAGATAATGAGGTAGTCTTCAATGTCTTTGAAGCAATGAAGCACCTTGCTGAGAGGTCGGATGTGTATCGAGTGGATATGGTGGACTCGACTGTCAAGGCAAAGGCAACTAGAGAAGCCCATGGTTCTTCACGTGCACAAGAGTTGGTAAAATCCCATGATGATGATAGTGAGTTAAAAGACCCTTTGGGGGATGAGGTCTATCTTGAGTGGTTAAGAGACATGGAAGCCTTACCGAGTCTCCCAGAGGATGAAGGTGCAAGGGAAAAGCTCAACAAAGAAGGAATAAAAGAAGCAATGCGTGAGGAAGTGATTAAACCTTTAGAGGCGGGAATCATCTATCCAATCTCGGATAGTAGTTGGGGTAGTCCAATTCATATGGTCCCAAGGAAAGGTGGCACGACCGTGGTGGTCAATAAAAGCAATAAATCGATCCCAACAAGGACCATCACGGGGTGGAGAGTATGTGCTGATTATAGAGGGCTGTTGGACTTGAATGAGTTGTCCGGGAACCGCATGCAAGCATATGAAAAGGCAAGAACCTACAAAAAGTGGACTAAGGCATGGCATGACAAGCAGTTTCTTCCTCCGGATTAACCCTTAGGGGTAACTTGAGTCAGGCTCGGGACGTTAAACAAGCGCTACTTGGGAGGCAACTTAGATATCCTTGATTTTTTTTTTGTTTCTGTCATTTAAATAAAATAAAAAAAACCAGATTCGCCCCGCGAACCCACAGTGGCCTCGCAAGACAGAAGCCTTGAATCCCAGAGGCTTTCTCATGCTTCTATCTCGTGTTGCGAGGGCAACTTTCGCCTAGCGAATCTGGGCATAATCAACTATTGGAATTCCAGATTCGCCTCGTGAGCTATTATTCGCCTCGCGATTCTGGAAAGTGTGAAGAACAATTTTTCCAGATTCGCCTCGCGAGTGATGTATCGCCTCGCGAATCTGCAATTGGGTTTTCAATTTTTTCCAGATCAGGAGGTACTATGCCACAAAGAGGGTGCCCGAGGGACCATTGGATGAGAATGCAACCGTAGAAGAGCTTTCCTTGGAAGCCCCCACCTACACTACAACTTGATCAGGGAACACCTTCTCTTTTCCCTCTCTCTTATTTTATATTTTTGTTCTTTCATTGAGGACAATGTATGCTTTAAGTGTTGGGGGGGACCAATTGCTTTGTTTTTGTTTTTGTTTTTTAATTTCGCTCTTGAATAATTTGAGAAGATGAAGAGTTTGTGTATGAGTGTTGTGTTGGCAAGCTTGGTGGATTTCAATTAAATTTAGCATAGATTGATTGCATGAATCATGTTGACCATTGATGATTTCCCCCTAGGTTCTGAAAATCGAAATTTTGATCCCCGTGTGAAAAATCGAAAATGGAACTTTGAGAAATTTTATTGTGATTGCTTGATTTATGACAAGTTTGGGGTGAAGGGGTGCACACACTAGGAATTGTATCTCGGTCAAACAATTTGCAAAAATGTCCAGGTGAGGATTTAAGCCTCCAACATGTTTTTAATTGTGTGAATCACTTTCAAGTTGCACTTTCCCAAATTTGTTTGAATCTCTTCATGGTTTGCATGTTTATGTGTTGCATCAAATGATTTAGGCAATTTTCTTTGAAATAGACACTTGGCCTAAATTGGACCAATCCCTAATGCATGTTCCCTAGTTAGACACATTGAGCCTAATAAGCCTATTGTTTCTTGATGACCTTATGTTATAAGCCATTAACTGAAAAAACCATGTAAACCCAATCTTAGGATTAGGAGAGCATGGATGCTTAGCAAGACAAGGGTTGAAAGAAACTAAGTTTGGGGTGGCTACAAGGATATGATGTGTTGTTTGGGATTGAGAAAAAGAAAAAAATAGAGGTTGGAGCCAAAGGCAAAAAAAAAAAAAAAGAAGAAAAAAGAACAAAAATGTCAAAAAAGGATATTAGAGGAAAAAGGCTGTAGTCACCCAAGGCAAAAAGAAAAATGGAAAAAAGGAATTTGAGTAGAAGTTCTATGTGTCAAAATGCTCATGCTCTCTTAATTCCTAGGGACTTAAGCCTAGTACCTTTGAATATCCTACCCTTAGCCAGGCCCCATTGCAACCTTTAAAAGACCTTTTGATGATGCTTTCATGTTTTCGTGGGAACTATTTTTGAGATGAAAATCAAATTCATGGGAAGTGCTTTTGGAATATGAAATTGAGTGAAAAGTTGATAGCCTAGACAAATTGAGCAAATGAGTGAAATACTAAATGCCCTTGTGAGGAAGGCAATTGTTTGAATTTGGTGATCTCCCTTTTGTGTGTAACTTGGATCCTCAACTTAGATTAATGATTGCATGAATGATGAAGTTCTCAATTGTCTAAAGTAAATAAATGTGGGGATTACATTGATGCAAGGGGGGAAAACTTTGAAGAAAAACTGTTTTATTAAGATTGCATGAAATTTGTGCGAAATTGATTGAATCCTTTAAGCTTGCCAAGTCTTGAGTCTTTTTGAGTTTTACCTTGCTTGGGGACAAGCAAGGTTTAAGTTTGGAGTGTTTTGATAAGCCTCTGGCTCATCTAGTTTCCAGCTAGAATAGGGGTATATTTTGTGCCTAATTGGGCGAGTCACCCTCGCTAATCTCCCAAATTGGCCTTGTTTTGTTCCTAAGTTAGACTTTGACTAGTTTTATGCATTTTTAGTAGTTTTTAGTTTATTTTGAGTCTAATTACGCTTTTCGTTTTCTTTTATTATTTCAGGTTAAAAGTGAAGCTCTTAGAGTCAAGTAAAATGAAGAAAACAGTGGAAAAACAATTCTGGAGGTTTCGCCTCGCGAAACAGGAGCTCGCCTCGCGAGCCTGAAGACCAGCCTGAACAGCAAAATGTCACCCTCTCTGTCTCGCCCCGCGAATCACCATCTCGCCTCGCGAGTCTGAAGGTCTGACTGTGCCAGAAATGTCATCCTCTCTGTCTCGCCTCGCGAAACACTACCTCGCCTCACGAGTATTCAAACTCAGGATGGAGCCAAAACTGAAATTCGCCTCGCGAGCGGGCGCAGATTCTGAAATCTATAAATTGCTGTTTTAGGGCAGATTGAATGAAATTTTGATTCTCCACTTGTCGTAGAGCGTTTTGAGGCGATTCCTTGTTCTCGGGAGCTGCGTCTCCTTATTTTCTTTTTCTATTGTACATTCACGATGAATTACGATTGTTTGTGTCTTGTTACAAGCATGAGGAGCTAATCCCCTTGTCTAAGGGATCAATGAAACCACCCATGACGGTGTAGTTCAATGTGATGTATTTTCCCTCCTTTACCTCAATTCAAGTTTTCCAATTCTGATTTTTATTGTGTTGATCATATGCATGCGTGATTGACTAGTTAATGTTGATGAGGCTTAGTAGGCAATTCGCGTTTAGAACTTGAATTGGGATCATTGGTCGAATATTGCACGAGAGTGAATAGGAGATCGGTGCAACCTTATAGGAACCGGATTTAATAGAGTTTGATGACTGGGTTATGAGACCCAGTAAGTAATTAACTCAATTGTTGAATACGTCCTATTGAGCACGACAGTGTCATTAGGAGAATTTGGGGGTCCTGGTTGACATTGTAATTGAACTTAGGGAGGGAATCATCATCATTTGGGTACTATGCATGATTGGGTAGGTGGATTTGTGACCTTAGATGTTTAATTTCAGATTTAATACCATATCTTTATTTGATTTGTCAATTTGAATTGCGATCCTATTTTCTCTCCCTCCACAACCACTTGCTGTTACTTGACCAAACTTATCGAATTTCTTGCGAATTTGGTAGAATTGGTAGCCCAATCCTTGTGTTCGACCTCGGTAATTGCTTACCGTGTTTTATTACTATGACGACCGGTACACTTGTCGGTGACTCAACAACAGAGGACCATACTGCATGAAACAGAAGTTGGAACCGAAGTCGAAGAAGCCGTTTGTTTGGCTGGAAAGGAAATACAAGAAGTTGAAGTTCCCAAGATTGTCCACATCTTTTATGAGTCGCCCTGAACCCTGAGTCTTTCAACACCCTGCTCATCATTGCAGACTATCTCTCGTTGAGAAGCTTGAGACGCCAACAGACAAAGCAAGACTCTCATCTTATCAAATACCTTGGATAGGCTATCCTGATGAAGAAAGAGAAGAAGCATGGAAACTCTATCCATTCCAACCAACTTTCGTTTTCATTCATTTTCTTTTTATTTTACCTTTAAGTTTTTATAAAACCCCTTTTTCTATTTATACTCTAAATTTTCCCTTATCTTCTGAAAATGTATCATGGTTTTTACCAATATGTCCCCTCTTATTTCTTACTTATTTGTTTTTGAACTTATTTCTTTTAAAATTCCCTGTTTGCAACCCTTTGGTTCGTTGCACTCAGTCTTTCCTTTGTATCTTTCTCTCTTTCCTTTAATCTTTAGCATTACCTTTATCTTTTCTTCTGGTTACTTTCTGCCATGGCACTGTATGGTTATCTTTTCTTATGAACCTCCTAATCCAGCAGTTGCCACTTCTGAACCCGGTCCCTCCTCTTCATCTGCACATGTTGACTTCACTGAAATGGCTTCCACTATCATTGGTATGGATCCTATTGGTAGATCTGAAATCAGCGATCTGCGTGAATGGACAAGGTTGTGGACATGCTTCAGAAGATCATCGGAAATTAAAATCTTTGATTTTCTTTTGTTATTTTCTTTGAACATCAATGTATTTGTCAATGATGTTCTTTATTAATCAATACTCAGTTCTTTATCTGCTTGTTTCTCTTTTTGATGATGACAAATGGGGAGAAAGATAAATATTTAGGTATGGAGAAAGTACAAAAAGGGAGAAAATATACAAGTATAAAAACAATAAAAATAAATCATAAGGCATCGGAATGTTTTTATGCATCATATCTCTGAAATGCTTTATGTTCTCCGATCATATGCTTTATGTGCTTTGATCACGTGCTCTTATAAATATGCTCTTATAATTTAAAAAATAAAACCCTAAAATATGTTAAATATAAGCATAAGTTTAGGGGGAGCATGACTATACTCGCTTGATCTTAGCTCTTACTAATGTTTTATTTGAAGTTCATTAAAATCATAAGAAAATGTTTGTCATCATCAAATAAGGGGAGATTGTTAAGTATGAGTTTTTGACATCTCTAAATTTGATGAATCCAAATAAAGAATGATTTTAATAGAACCTTCTGAAATATGCTAATATGTGTATTAAATGTGCAGATCATAAGGCAAAACCATTCAGGCAAAACAACAAGTCCCAAAGATGTGTCTATGTTTAAACTAACACAATGCGTCTGAAAGAAGACTCAGTATCTACAAGCTTTGAAAATGTGTCTGACTGTACAACTTGACTGGAAGTCTTTCACTTCTATTATGTTCAAAAGTCAATAATATTCCCTTCCATTTTCAAATCAAGAAAATCGATTTTAGAATCTTAAAGCATCAATCCATGTTTGAAATTCATTTTGTTGCAAAAGGTAAAATAACCTTTACTCCATCGTGAGACACGTGTTGCACAAGTCTGAAAAGCAACAAGCCCTGCTCTGAATTAAGCTTCACTCTGATAAAGCAATGCCAACAAATACGTTCAACTTGTCTTGAAGCTTTCCAACGATAATAAACATTAAATGAAAGCTCAGAACGACACTTTGGCATTAATGGATGAAGAACAAAAGTTTTACTCATCATAAGAACTCTACTTAATAGATTTATTACTGATGAGTATAAATTGAAGACTTTGAAGACTGTTGAAGAAACACGCCAGAACTTAAACACTCAAGCATTCAATACACTATTTGCATGCAAAGTTCTCTAAGTTCTTATTCTTAGAATACTTCTTTGCTCAATCATATGTATTTATTGTGAAGTCATTACTGTGGTCATACCAACCAAAGTATTTATTCACGCGTTGAGTGTTATTCGGTTGACTTGTAAAGTTGTAAATCGTGAAGACTGTTGAATACTTGCTTGAGCCTAGAGAGGCTAGGTGTATAAACAATACTTCTTAGTTGAGCGTGAGTAGGCTAGGTGTGCAAACAATACCTGTCTATAACCTGATCAGTTATAATGTTAATACTTGGTGAAACCAAGGACTGGACGTAGCCCAAGGTTTGGGGTGAACTAGTATAAATCTGTGTCTACTCTCTTTCCTTATCTATTTAAGTTTGCTTTATATTTATTGTGCTAACTGGGTTGAAGGTGCTAAGTTTTCATTAAATGTTCTTTATATCGGATGGATCCTTGTGTCTCGATCCCTTAACGGAGAAAACTTTTCTTATTTCCCAAAAGTTAACTAAAACACAATTCAACCCCCTTCTTGTGTTTTAATCTGTTCATTTCACTCCATGAATCTGTCGAGATCAAGATGAATTCTGACTATTCTTTGCTTCACACTATCTAGGTTATCCTGAATTAGGAATGGAGGAGATGATATCGTAGGAAATGACTGGCAAAAGGTCCCTAGAAATTTTCACACAAGGATTTTATATATTGGGCTGAAAAACTGTTGAGTGCTCAACGCACAACAGTACTCGAGTGGCAGCACAATATTCATGAATTGATGGATGCTTAGTGCTCATGATAAACCGAACAGAGTTTGACTATCAGATAGGACATCTTTTAATTGGCACTCGGTTCCTACAATCAAAACAAACAGAAAATGAGATTAGTTTACTAAAATTCTAATAAAAAAGTTTTTATTTCGTTGACCTACCTATTAATGAATGAAAGAAACACAACTTAGCTTTCTTAAGGCACAACAAAGTAAAAAGTTTGTTCTGAGAGTAAAATTCACTCAATTTAGCCCAAACAATCTCATAAACGTCTAACATATTATCAGTAATCTTATTTGAGATCATCTTTGTTATAAGATAAATGAATGGATTAGTCGTATTATTTGCTTAGAGTGAAATTTTAGCACCTTGGCATAGTCAGCCTTGGGTGTCACATGCCCACTAGCTTCTGCTTGGTTTGTCTCGGAACCACACTGTACTAGGAGAGGTGTCGCACTGATACCACCTATAACATCCAACTGCTTTACGGATTGATGACTTCCCCACAAACCAACATGGGTCTTTTTCAGCATGCTGTGTCCTCACTCACACGCTTCCTAGGAAAACTTCCCAGGAGGTCACCCATCCCATAATTGCTCCAAGTCAAACAGGCTTAACTTTTGAGCTCTTAAGTGATGGGCTCTCTAAAAGAAGATGTATCTTGTTAGTATAGGTAGTACCAATCAATTCCTTTTAAGCTATTCTCAACTGCATAGTCCTATACCCACACAGTCTCAAGATCTCTATTGTTCTGGTGTGTAATCGGTTCATTCATCTGTCCCCCCACCTAGAAGTTTGCCATGAGGCCTTCATTAACCGTGTTCCTTTTGCACCCATGACCACTCCATGCACTACTGCAAAAAAGCCTTTCTACAACGATTGAAAAAGGCTTTCTAAATCAGTTGACCAACCGTTGTAGAAAGACTTGATGTAGAAAATATGGACTTTCTACAACGGTTGTCCAACCATTGTAGAAAGTACCTTTCTACATCGGTTGGAAGACACAACCGTAGTAGAAAGTATGTTTTCTACGTCCAATTTGTGAATTCTGATGGACTTTCTACATCGGTTGTGTTGACCAACCGATGTAGAAAGTGCTCTTATTGCATCATTGGTGGATTTTCTACATTGGTTAAGGTCCCAACCGATGTAGAAAGTCATGTTTTTTTTAAACACGTTTGTTTCTTTCCTCTCTTCCTTTTCCTGTTTTCATTCAGTTTTCAGTACACATAAACAGAATCAACAACAACACAAAATCAACAAAAACTAACAAAAACATTAACGAGATAAAAGTTATAACACATAATCAAAATTAAAGTAAGAGCCTCATATAAAATAATAAGCAAAATTGATGTCAAATAAGGCAGAGTACATCTTGTACAAAAAAAATGAGGAATTATCTGAGCTCATATCCCTGAAATGATCAATCTCATTATAATCTTCCACACTTGACTTATTTTCATTTGCAGAAAAAGACTACTAATATTAAACATTAGTGAATAAATATAAAAGGTTAGAATGATATGTAATTACAAATGTCAACTCAAGGTGTTAAACATTAATAAACAAACCTACACACGTGTTAGACATGAGGAGGAAAATTTTGGCACAGCAAGGGGTAGATCCGATTCGGTTAAAGCAAGTGGACAGGTGGCAGTTATTCCAACAATCAAGGAAATACGTAGGAGAAATAGAGTGAGGCTCCCTAACAGAAAATATTCTGACTAGTGGCTTAAATAGGGAACTCAAAAGGAGTGAGATGGTGTGTATGATGTATTGAGTGAATTCTCTTCTCCCTCTCTATATTCTTCTTATGGTACTATAAAAGGCTAAGTAACTGATCTGTACTAGTCTTGTTGCTTTTATCATTTCAGTGTTTACTACTGTATGACTCTATTTTATATTGAATAACAAGTACCCTGAGTGATTCCCTTCTATTTGATCTTTTACTTACTGTGGTATAAGTTTGACCCTTACATTGGTGCTTTCGTCCCCACCATGACTGAGAACACCGGATTGAAGGACGTCCAAGGGGATATCAAGACTGTGCAGACTGATCTCAAAAGACTCATCGAGCTCATGGAGGATCGTCACCTCGAATACAATCAACACAGAGCTGGTGACTTAGAATGCATGGATCGCTTGGAATCGCAGCTGAGCTCCATTCAAACGGGTATGCCAATTGGTGGCTCGAATTCCTTTCAGTCCAGCAGCTCCCAACCCTTTCAAGTGCTTAATAATAAACTTGATTTCCCCCGTTTCGATGGCTCAAAGGTGCTTCAATGGATTTTCAAGGCAAAGTAGTTTTTCTAATACTACAAGACTCTGGACGAACACCGTCTCACCATCGCTGACGTGCATATGGAGAAGGAGTTGGTGCCGTGGTTTCAGATGGTCAATCGGAACAACCCCTTCCAATCTTGGGTCAGTTTCACTAGAGCATTGGAGATGGAGTTTGGGTCGTCCCCATATGCATGTCCCAGGACCACCTTGTTTAAGTTGGCCCAAACCACTACTGTCCAGGGTTACTATGTTGCATTCACGGCCCTTGCTAATCGTGTCCAAGACCTCACTTCAGATGCCCTTTTGGATTGTTTTCTTAGTGGGCTGAAACCGGATTTGAGAAGGGAGGTGATAGACCAAAGCCCTTTTTCCATTACCAAAGCAATAGCCTTAGCCAAACTCTTTGAGGAAAAATACAGCCCAAAAACCAGGCCCTACAACCCATCCTTCCAACCGAAACCCTATCAGTCACAAAACACTACCCCCACCTCCAAATTGCCGCCGCTACTTCCCAACCCCCCACCAAAGACTTTTACCCAGAACCCTTGACCACCCAACATCAAAAATATCTACCTGGTCAAAATGCAGCTTCGCCGAGAGAAAGGCCTAAGTTATTGGTGTGATGCGAAATTTTCCCTTAGCCATAGATGCCCAAACCGCCAATACCTACTACTCCAAAGTAAGGATGAGAACCACCAACAAACTGAACCCGACCTACCTGACAACACCCTTACCACAGACCCACCCTTAGACTTAGAACAACTTCACTTATCCTTTAATGCCTTGAAAGGAGCCAATGGGGTTGGCATTATGAGATTCCAAGGGTCAATCCATGGGTTGTAGCTCCAAATACTTCTTGATAGCGGCATCTCCGACAACTTCCTCCAGTCGCACTTATATCATTGTCTCAAGCTTCCGGTGGAGCCGGCCACTAAGTTACAGGTTCTGGTGGGAAACGACAGTAGTTTAACGGCCAAAGGTTACATCAGTGACCTTGAAGTTCAGGTCCAAGGCTATGCTCTGTGGCTGCCTATATATTTGTTACCCATTACTGATGCCGACTTGGTTTTGGGAGCAACTTGGTTTGCCATTTTGGGTCCTCACATAGCCGACTACAGTGCGCTCACAATTAAGTTTTATCACGGGCAACTCATTTGTCACATTGCACGGTGAACCCCCAACAGCGCCCGCTTCAGCTCGGTTCACCATATCAAACGCCTCCATCACACCCATGCCATTACCGAGTATTTTACTCTACAAATCCAACCTATTACTTGAGCCCCCTAAGGAAATGACCGATAGCTTCCTTACCTTGCCAACCGATTTGCAGGCCCCGCTATTTCGTTACAAGGGTGTTTTTACCAAGCCAACTGGGCTACCACTGGAGAGAGCCCAAAACATTCCATTCCCCTCTTGGAAGGCAGTAACCCGATCAAGGTAAAGCCGTATCGGTACCCTCATAGTCAGAAGGCCCAAATTGAGCTCATGGTTTCGTAAATGCTCATCGAAGGAATCATACAGCCAGTACTAGCCGGTTCTCATCCCAAGTTCTACTAGTCAAGAAGAAGGATGGCATGTGACATTTTTGCATAGGTTACTGAGCCTTTAATGCAATATTGTCAAGGATATTTTTACGATTCCCACAGTGGACGAATTGTTTGGTGCAACACATTTCTCCAAGTTGGATTTGTGTTCAGGATATCATCAAATTCTGATGAAACCCGAAGATATTCAGAAAACTGCTTTCCAGACACATCAAGGGCTATATGAATGGCTAGTAATGCCTTTCGGGCTCACGAATGCGCCTGCCACATTCCAGAGTCTCATGAATCAGATTTTTCAACATTTATTGCGTAAGTCTGTATTAGTCTTTTTTGATGATATTCCAGTTTATAGCCCTTCTTGGTCAGCACACTTAATGCATCTCGAGGAAATGTTGTATGTGATGTAGGAACACAAACTTTTTTCCAAATGGTGAAATGTTGTTTTGGTTTGACCAAAGTGGACTATCTAGGCCACACGGTTTCAGGGCAAGGAGTGGAAATGGATACTTCAAAAGTCCAGGCAGTGATAGATTGGCCGATTCCTAAAAATCTCAAGCAACTCCGTGGGTTCTTGGGACTCACAGGGTATTACTGCCGCTTCATCCGAGGGTATGCTTCCATTCCTTCCCCTTTGACGTCCCCATCAAGAAGGATTCTTTTAATTGGAATGATGAAGCAACCACATCATTTTCTACCTTGAAGATAGCAATTACACAGGGACCAATCTTGACACTCTTGGATTTCTCACGCCCTTTTATTTTGGAAATTGAAGCATCCGGTGTTGGTATAGGAACTGTTTTGAGCCGAGACAAGCATCCCATTGCTTATTTTTCCAAGAAGCTGATTCCAAAAATGTAGAGACAGTCGGCTTATATTCTGGAGCTTTTTGCTATTACTGAGGCAATGACCAGGCTTCAACACTACTTGTTGGGCCACAAATTTGTTATCCGCACGGATCAGAAAAGTTTGAGATATCTCACCGATCAAGCTATTCAGACACCAGAGCAACAAGCTTGGTTACACAAATTCTTGGGCTATAATTTTACAATAGAGTACAAACCGGGGAAAGATAATCTTGTAGCGGATGCCCTGTCTAGATCTCTATTTATGGCATTTTCCACTCACCATAATAAGCTGCTAGACCTTATTCACATGGCCATTTCGGATGACCCCAAACTCACCAGTATCCATGCCCAATGCATATATAGGGAGTTCAGGAAGATTCGAATTATCGGATGCTGAATAATTTACTGTATTGGAAACATCGATTGGTTATACCGTGATAAGCCTCTGGCTCATCTAGTTTTATAGCAAGTGAGGCCACGATTTTGTGCTAAATGTTCGAGTTTAATCACGTTTTCACCCAAATTTGGCTTTAATTGTCCTCGAGCAATATAGTCTACTTTTTTTTACTATTTTTGAGTCAAATAAAGGATTTAATGCTATTTTATATTTTCAGGTTAAAAGTGAAGCTCAAGAGAACTTGGAAAATCGAAGAAAATAATAAAAAGGGAAATTTCAAGGTCTCTCCTCACGAGACAATGCTCGCCCTGCGAGCCAGAGCTGATACTAAGGAAGGATTTGTGATATTTCAGGCTCGCCCCACTAGCAAGGATTCGCCCCATGAGCCAGACACAGGAAATCTGAGAGCGTTCTATCTCCCCCCGCGAGACAATCTTCGCCCCGCGAATATTAAAATCTGCTTGCAGCCAGATTCACGTGAAGTAAATGGTACAGGAGCCCACATGATAGTTTTGAGTCCAAATCAATTTGGATTTGAACTTAGGGATAAAAAGATAAACTCTTGGGTAACTTGCTTGATAGGGTAGGTGAATTCGTGAACTTAGAGATCACTATCATAAACTAAATAATTGATTAGATAACTTCTTCTTCTTCTTTTATCTTGCTTTAATTTGTTTTAGATAATTAATTTATCCCAACGAACTCTCTCCTTCTCTCTCATATTTGACTTGGTCAATTATTAGTTATTTTCTTCAAATCTAGATAAATTGGTCTTCCAATCCTTGTGTTCGACCTCGGTATTTACTTATAGTGTTTTTATTACTTGCAACGAAACGGTACACTTGCCGGATTGTCATCAAGTTTTTGGTGCCGTTGCCAGGGATTGACCTAACCAATTTTCTTTTTTTGGAAAAATATTTTTTTTTGAACAAGTCAAAATTATTCTTTTTAGTTTTTGTTATTTTTTTCTCTCTTTAATTTCTTTGATTTCACTTGGTCTTGTGAGTTTTTGTTGTATGCAAGGTACTCTTCTAGACGGAAGATTTGCTACACAACCCAGAAAGTTGTAGGACCAAAAAAAAAAAAGAGTCACACATGGATCATATCTTCTTCAATCCAGACCGGGAAGCTCAAATTGATTGGATTGTGTATGATGGCATTATTAAGGAGCATGTGAAGGTATACTCCAAGGAAGATTGGAGAGCCTATTTGTTATTCTTGCCACCACCACCACACTTCGAACCAACTCCCGATTTGCTAAAGTTTCTTTGGGATATAGATGCTCAACATTTGAGCCAGAGCATAGAGCGTTTGAAGGAAGAAGCAAGTGACATGATTCAGAGGCATAAAATGCTTAAGATACGACGTTCTCAAGAGCTAGCGACAAGATTAAGTGACGACTTTCAGAAGATAGAAGAGGAAGCTAGTGAAATTTATAAATTGCTAGCGGAAAAGCCGCAAGAGACCCAAATTGAAGAAAATGTTTTTGCTAGCATGGACTTTATTGAAGAAGAAGTTGTAGTGGAAGATGATTCAAGAGGTGAAGATCAGGAAGAGGAGTGCAAGGAGGAAATTTCTCCTATTGTTCCTTTGCAAGGGACAAATGAGACTAATCATGAAGAAAATACTTCTCTTACCATTCCTACCGAGGAGCAACAAAATCCGAAATTGGATAAGTATGTTGGTTTGCATGCATGTGTGGAAATAACAAAGTTGGTGCCTTCTATGCGTCTACCACAATTTGTGAAAATACCAATTTTGGAGATCAAGTCATTGCCTGAGCATTGGGAGTTTTCATCAATAGCGGAAAAGGCTCTAAGGTCACCTCAAGAAGTTATGGTTCTAGTGCTTCATGGAGAAACTATTTACATAAAGGCCATTCTTGGAGTGGGTGACTTACCATTTGACCCGGGAGGAAGTGAGCTCATCTTAGCAATTAAAGAAGTCAATGGAATTTTCTCACACTTGCTTCTTCCATCTCCACTCCACCAGCCATAGGATCCAGGAGGAAAGACTTACATTTTGAGCATCTTTTGGCCCTTGTACCACAGGCTATAGGATCCAGGTGGAAGCGCCTTCAATGATTTTTCTAAACCCTTCACTTTTTAATTAGCTTTCTTTTCTTTGCTTGAGTCATATGTTTGTGAGTCTTGTGTTGGTAAACTTGAAGGGATTTTATTGAATTTTGTATAAATGGATTTCATGAAATATGTTGATTTTTGATGATTTCCCCTTACGATTTGAATTTTGAAAATTGATCCCCATAAAAAATTGAAGAATAAACTTTGAGAATTTTTGTTTGGATTGCATGATTTATGACAAGTTTGGGGTGAAGGGGTGCACACATTAGGGATGTATCTCGGTCAAATAATTAGCTAAAAATATCCGGGTGAAGAATTTGAGTCTCCAACATTGTTTTTAATTGTGTGAATCACTTTTAAGTTGCAATTTCCCGGATTTGCTTGAATCTCTTCATGGTTTGAATGTTTATATGTTTGCATCAAATGATTTAGGCAATTTTCTTTGAAATAACTACTTGGCCTAAAATTAACCAACCTTGATGCATGTTCCCTAGTTAGCCACATTGAGCCTTAAAGCCTTTTATTCTTAATAACCTTACAATACAAGCCATAAATCCGGAAAAACAATGTTAACCCAATCTTAGGATTTAGGAGAGCATGAAAACTTAGCAATATGAGTGTTGTTTGGAAACTAAGTTTGGGGAGGCTACAAGGGTTTGATATGTTATTTTGGGTTGAAAAAAAAGAGAGGAAAAAATAAAGGTTGAAGCCAAAGGCTTAAGAATGAAAAGAATTGTAAAAATGCCAGAAAGGGCAAAGTGAAAAAAAAAGATGTGACAAAAGAAATAGGTTGTAGCCACCCAAAGCGTGAAAAATAAAAATGGAAAAAGGAATTAGAGTGAAAATAAAAGTGTAAAAAGTTTCATGCTCTCTTATTTCCAAGGGTCTTAGCCTTGTATCCTTTACATATCCTAGGTCGCATTACAACCTTTAAAAGACCTTTTGATGATGCATACATGTTTTCGTGGAAACTATTTTTGAGATGAAAATCAAATTCATGGAAATTGCTCTTAAAATGTGAAATTGAGTGAAAAGTTGATAGCCTAGACAAATTGAACGAATGAGTGAATTACTAAATACCCTTGTGAGGAAGGCAATTGTTTGAAATTGGTGATCTCCCTTTTGTGTGTATGTGTAACTTGGATCCTTTGCTTAGATTAATGATTGCATGAATGATTGAATTTTTCTTTGTTTAAAGTAAATGAATGTGGGGATTGCATTGATGAAAAATGGGAAACATTGAAGAAAAATTGAATTGATAAAATTTGCATGAAATTTGTGCGAAAATATTTGAGTCCATTGAGCTTACCAGTTTAAGTATTTTTGAGTTTTAGTTTGCTTGGGGACAAGCAAAGTTTAAGTTTGGGGTATTATGATAAGCCTCTGGCTCATCTAGTTTTATAGCTAGTGAGGCCACGGTTTTGTGCTAAATGTTTGAGTTTAATCTCTTTTTCGCCCAAATTTAGCTTTAATTGTCCTCGATCAATATCTTGAGTCTCTTAAGTTGTTTTTATTTTTTTTATACTATTTTTGAGTCAAATAAAGTATTTAATGCTATTTTATATTTTCAGGTTAAAAGTGAAGCTCAAGAGAACTTGGAAAATCAAAGAAAATAAGAAAAAGGGAAATTTCAAGGTCTCGTCTCGCGAGACAATGCTCCCCCCATGAGCTATAGCTGATACTGAGGAAGGAATTGTGATATTTCAGGCTCGCCCCGCGAGCAAGGATTCGCCCCGCGAGCCAGACACATGAAATCTGAGAGCATTCTGTCTCGCCCTGCCATTATTAAAATCTGCTTGCAGCCAGATTCACGTGAAGTAAATGGTGCAGGAGCCCACATGATAGTTTTGAGTCCAAATCAATTTGGATTTGGATTATTATGATTAAAATATAATTTAATTGGCTTGAGAGAAAAGATTGGATTTGGATAATAATTGCCTATCACAACAATGAAGGATATGATAAGATTTGACAATTAATTTGGAAATATTGATTTGACCATTAATTTGGAAGATTGAAGCCACTAGAGAATATCAATCATGGAATGGAATTGATATTGAAGATAAGAAAAAGATTTGACTTTGGCAAAAATAATGTAACATGAATGCTATGGACTTGGTCAATGTTTGCTTGGAGACATAAAATTGAAATTGGAATTTGAAAGTCAAAGAGCATGCCAACGTGAAAGAAGGACTGGCAGGGACCCATAAAAATTCAATTTGAATGGAATTAAATAAGCAAAGTTCCAGAGGTGTAAATGTGATTGACAAAGTCATGTGAAGTAATTTGTGTAGAGGTCCATGTGATGATTTGGCAGCAAATCAATTTGGATAACAAATTAGCAAGTGCATTATCAATACAATAAAAGAATGAGATTTTGGCCATTAAATTAGGAGATTGGAGGCTTGCAATATATATAGGTAGCAGCGCACAACAACAAAAAGAAGCTAAGGAGAGTCCTAGCATAGCAACACAACGCCCGGGGCAGCAACACAGTAGTTTAATTCTCTCTTTTTCTTCCTTAATTCTCTTGGAGTTGTGTCTCCATTAGTTTTAGGATTATTTTCTGTTCTCTTTTCATTTATTTTTTTATGAACGTGATGAGGAACTAATCCCTTTTTCTAAGGGAACGATGAAGCCAGCTTTGATGGCATAGTGAATTCAAGTAATATTTTCTTATAACCATGTCTCTTTTCTTGTTTCTTAATTTTGATTTGTTTGCGTTAATCATAAATGCATGTGGTTAACTAGTCTAGTGCGTTGAGACTGGGAAGCGATTCGTGCTTAGGACTTGAATTAAGAACACCGTTTGAACATTACTAGGGATAGAATAGGAAAACGATGCAATCGCTATATGGAATTGTGTGTTGAATAAATTGGGAAATTAATGACTTGCAATTGTAGATAAATCCTTTTGAAAATCGGAAGTGACATTAGGATAATTGAGGGTTCCTGGTTGACAAAGAAATTAAATTGAACATAGGGATAAGAAGATAAATGCTTGGGTAACTTGCTTGATAGGGTAGGTGAATTCGTGAACTTAGAGCTTACTATCATAAACTAAATAATTGATTAGATAATTTTTTTTATCTTGCTTTAATTTGTATTTGTTTTAGATAATTAATTTATCCCAACGAACTCTCTCCTCCTCTCTCATATTTGACTTGGTCAATTATTAGTTATCTTCTTCAAATCTAGATAAATTGGCCTTCCAATCCTTGTGTTCGACCTCAGTATTTACTTATCGTGTTTTTATTACTTGCAACGAAATGGTACACTTGTCGGATCGTCATCATACCGCAGCAGCCGGAATTAATTCAACAAATCCTCACTGAGTTTCATTCTTCACGTATTGGAGGCCATTCGGGTGTGGCTCGCACAAAGGCTTGGATTTCTTCTCAATTTTTCTGGCCCACTATGAAGAAGGATATATGTTCTTTTGTATCGCAATGTCTCATTTGTCAACAAGATAAAACAACCACTACTCATCCAGCTGGATTGCTCCAACCACTCCTTATACCAAATCAGATTTGGGAAGATGTAGTAATGGATTTCATCACAGGTCTGCCCTCTCTAATGGCTATACTGTGATATTTGTGGTCATTGATCGCCTTTCTAAATACTGCCATTTTCTCCCCTTTGTGCGGACTATACTAGTTCCAAAGTGGCCGAAACATTGATGCAGCACATTGTTAAATACTAAAACCTTGATCCAGCACATTGTTAAATTGCATGGAATTCCTCGCAGCATCGTGTTGGACAAGGACAAGGTATTCACAAGGAATTTTTGGCAGCACCTCTTTAAACTTAGTGGTACCACTTTGGCCACGAGTTCTCCATACCATCCACAAACGAATGGCCAATATGAGGAATTAAATAAATGCTTGGAGATGTATCTACGCTGCTTCGTGAGTGCCAATCTAAAATCATGGTCATGGTTGTTAGCTTGGGCAGAATTTTGGTATAATACTTCTGTACTGGCCGAGGAGTAAAACTCGGCCACCGAGCTTGGATACCCGATCCAACCAGGGCAGGAAGGATAAAATATCGATATTATCCTTATTTATCCTGATATTATCTCAAACAACCTTATCCGGTTAAAAGAGATAATATCCCTTAAATTAAGGGATAAGATATTGATATTATCCTTAAATGATCCTAACATTATCTCAAATAACCTTAACCGGTTAAGAGATCAATTTAAGATATTATCCTAATCAATCTTGATATTATCTCATATAACCTTATCCGGTTAAAAGAGATAATATCCCATAAATTAAGGAAATCACATCTCAAAGAAGATTTAAGAGATAAAAGGAGATAAATCCAGATCTCTTAAAGATAGGGGGATCCTATTGTAAAAAAAGGAGAACCCAAGAGAGAGACTCACTTTTCACTGAACCCCGGTGACTCTCCCTTAAGCGTGTCAGAGAAACTAGCACGACCAAGAGACTATTGAAGAGTCCTTGCTCGCTGGTATTCATCGGATACAAGATTAGGGGATCGAGATCACCGTATGGCCAAGGGTTGAACCTAGAACTACGTCTGGCTTTGATTCCCATTGGGATACGTAGGACCGGAATACAACATTCTGTCAAGCCATAATCTAAAACAACCCCCATTGTTCACTCTTGGTCTGACGTTCTACGACGAGATTTCGATAAGTCAGATCTCGGTAGGAACATTTGGCGCCCACCGTGGGGCCGAGGAAAAACTTTCCCCGGTTCCACAAGAAAACTTGATGGTGACTACATGGAATGGTCCGCGGGGAGGGGCGAACAGCATGAACCATGAAGATCATGAGGCCTCGAACACGAACCAGAACCATGCCAATCATCCTCCCCCTCCTGTTAATGAAGATAACCCTCGGCTGGGAGAGGTTATGGCACAGCTAAGGCAGCTGTGGAAGGAGAACGAGGAGATACATGCGCAGAATCAAAGGCTTTTGAGAACTCGAAAAAGAGAGAGATCAATGACACCTTCCGATGAAGAGCAATCCTCACCCGAGGCTAGCCAAAAGGATCTATCCTACGTACCTTCTCCTCGGGAAGCTAACCGACCATCCAAGACCAAACCTCCCCCAGTGGCTTCAGAGGCTAAATCTCGTACAGAAAGGACCATCCAAAAAGAAAGGGTAACAGACCGACGACCGAGGTTGCCGTTCACGGATGACATCGATGAGGTAACCATGCCTAGACACTTTAAGCTCCTTAACATCGATAAATTCAATGGCACCACTGACCCAACTGAGCACGTGGAATCCTTTATTTCTTCTGTTTACTTGGTGACCGATTCGGAAGCCGTCGTGTGCAAAGTTTTTCCAACCACTTTGCAAGGCCCAGTCTTAACCTGGCTAATGAATCTACCACCTCGGTAAATTGATTCCTTTGATATGCTTGTAACTAAGTTCACCGCACAATTCGCAGCAAGCCGAAGGCATAAAAGGCACTCGGTCTCGCTGGTGAATTTTAAACAAGAAAGGAATGAATTACTCAGAGATTATATGGCTCGTTTTAATGCTAAACAAATCTTAATTCCCAACATGAGCTCGGAACTCTGCCTTCACACCGTCATGGGCGGTCTGAAGCCAGGGTCATTCTTTGAGTATTTATCCCGAAAACCACCGAGAGATTTTGAAGAGTTGCAGGAAAAAGCTACAGGCTTCATGAACTCGGAAGAGATGGTAGAATTCAAAAGGAGAGAAAGAGGTTTCGAAGACAAGAGCTCGATCTCGAACAAAGAGAGAAACAGGGGGCTGATCCATAAAGGGCCCAAAAGACCAATGAAAGGGGAATCTCGGAAAGGCAACCTAGGTACCAGTCTTATACGCTGTTAAACCGATCTCGGGCAACCAGCCTCCAGGATGTGTGCAACGCCGAGTTACTCACCTTACCTCGACCGTCCAAAACACCGGCCAATGCTGACAGAAGCAAAGAATGTATGTGGCATCAAAACTATGGTCACTCCACTGAAGATTGTAGAAAAACCCAGGAAAAATTGAGGGCTTGGTACGAGCAGGTCGTCTTGATCGTTTCGTTCGCCGAGATGATAATGGAGGCGGACGAGACGATCGAAGGCAACGGAGACGCGGTTATGACAACAGTAACTGAGATGCAAACATGCAAGGAAACAATCAGGGGGGAGACCGGTTAAATAATCAAAGGGCTCCTAATGAAGAATCAGAAGGAGGGGTCAGAGGGATCATCAATACAATCTCAGGAGGATTCGCAGGAGGAGGAACGACGAGCTCAGCTCAGCGATGTCATGTAAAAGCCCTCCGATCCGTCAACACGGTGTCTGGAAAGCCTACAAGGACAAGACCTCCAATAACTTTCACAGATGATGATTTCTGAGGGCTGGATCCAAATCAAGATGACCCAATGGTGATAACGGTCGAACTAGCCAACTTCTCAGTCAAACGAACACTTATTGACCAAGGGAGGTCGACCGATATTCTATACCTGGAAACCTTCAGGAAACTTGGAATTCCAGAAAAGCTGATAAAAGAGCAGGAAGACAAGCTAGTAGGGTTCGCCGGGGAGCAAGTCAAAACCCTAGGTTCCATAGACCTCTTAACAACATTTGGAGAAGGAAGACTCTCCAAATACGTATCAGTCATGTACGTTATTGTAGATGCCAGCACGTCGTATAACATCCTTATTGGAAGATCGACGTTGAATGAACTCAGAGCGATTGTCTCTACCCCACACCTGACAATGAAATTCCCAGTCGAATCCGAAGATATAGTCGCAGTACGGACTGACCAAAGACTAGCCAGGAAATGCTATGTTGATAGCCTAAAGGTTACTCGAAACCAGGATATCACAAAGAATGCCGAGAATGATAAAGCAGAGGTGGTAAGCTCGGTCATTTCGGTAACTTCAACCAGCTCGGTCAGCATGTTTGAACTGGACCCAAGGACGGAGATGTACGAGTCTAGAGCCGAACCAACAGAATCTTTAGAAAGGTTCCAGTTGGGAGCCCAAGCTGAACAATGCACCCAAGTCGACAGTCAGCTCGACCCCTCGCTCAAACAAAGGCTTCATCCAGTCTTAAGAAAGAATGTCGATCTGTTTGCTTGGAAGACATCGGATATACCTGGTATAGACCCCAATTTTATGTGCCATAAGCTATCCATATGTCCCGAAGCCAAGCCTGTAGCTCAGAGAAAAAGGAAACTTGGTGAGGAAAGGCGCGTAGCAGTAGCCGAGGAGACTTCTAAACTGGTCAAAGCAAATTTCATCAGAGAAGTGAAATACACTACTTGGCTAGCCAACGTGGTGTTAGTTAGAAAGGCCAACGGTAAATGGAGAATGTGCACCGACTACACCGACGTCAACAAGGCATGCCTAAAAGATTCTTATCCTCTTCCCAACATTGACAAACTGGTGGACGGGACCTCAGGGTACAAAGTTTTGTATTTTTTTGACGCATACTCAGGTTATAACCAAATCAGGATGTACGCACCCGATGAAGAAAAAACGGCATTTATGACTGATGGGGCAAACTACTGCTATCAGGTAATGCCTTTCGGCTTAAAAAATGCTGGTCCAACATATCAAAGGCTTATGGACAAAGTTTTCGTCAACCAAATCGGAAAGAACTTAGAAGTATATGTTGATGATATGGTGGTAAAATCCGATGACCCAAGGCAACACCCAGCCGACCTCGAAGAAATTTTCAGCCAGCTCAGAAAATACAATACGAGGTTAAATCCAGAAAAATGCTCCTTTGGTGTACAAGGAGGAAAGTTCTTAGGATATATGCTAACACACAGGGGGATCGAGGCTAACCCGGATAAATATAAAGTCGTTATGGAAATGCGGAGTCCTCGAAATGTGAA
This sequence comes from Sophora flavescens, assembly GCA_030762895.1. Lineage (NCBI taxonomy): Eukaryota > Viridiplantae > Streptophyta > Magnoliopsida > Fabales > Fabaceae > Sophora > Sophora flavescens. Next base: position 91,118,254 of record CM061066.1, read on the forward strand.
AGAAATTCAGAGGTTAGCCGGCCGATTAGCCTTTCTATCCCGCTTGCTCCCGAAGTCTGCAGAAAAGGCAAGACCCTTCTTCCAGCTCTTGAAAAAACCAAAAGATTTCATCTGGACTGAAGAGTGTGAGAAGGCCTTTGAAGATCTGAAACTCTTCCAAGCCTCTCCCCCAATCCTCACTCGGCCTCAGCTCGGCAAAGATCTGTACTTGTACCTATCTGTCAATGATTATGCAATAAGTGCAGTGATCATCCAGGAAGAGGAAGAGCAACAGATGCCGGTGTACTATGTTAGTAGAATCCTGAAAGACGCAGAAACTCGATATCAAATAATTGAGAAACTAGCCCTCACCCTAGTTATGGCAGCTCGGAGGTTACGACCTTATTTCCAGTCGCACCAAGAGATAGTCAAAATTGATCATCCAATAAAGCAAGTGCTCAGGAAACCTGATCTTGCTGGACGAATGATAGCCTGGTCAGTAGAATTGTCGGAATTCGGTTTGCAATATGAGCCGAGGGGGCCGATGAAAGCACAATGCCTCTCCGACTTCATTGTGGAGCTCTCTTCTAAGCCGAGGTCTCAATCCTTCATTTGGCTCCTATATGTTGACGGATCATCTAACTTGAAGGGCAGCGAGGCTGTAATAATTCTCGAAGGGCCTGATGATCTAATCCTAGAACAATCCTTAAAGTTTGGGTTTACTGCTTCAAACAACCATAGCTTGTAACAGGACAAGTCTCGGGAGATTATCAAACAAAGGATCCCCAACTAACCAGATATCTCTGTAAGGTTAATAGCCTAGTTTCAGAATTTGATAATTTCACTATTGAGCATATACCTCGGGAGGAAAATTCCAGGGAAGATCTGTTGTCTAAGTTGGCTAGCACCAAGAAAGCTGGCCAGCTAAGAACTTTCATTCAAGAAAACCTCCTCGAACCGAGCATAAAAAGTGCCGAAGTAATAATGAACGAGCACTATGATCGTGGCTGGATGACACCGATTTGAGAATATCTAGCCTCGGACAAATTGCCCAGTAACCCTAAGGAGGCGAGGTGAATTCGTGTAAAATCTTACCATTACACCATCCGAGATGGCAAGATGTATAGAAGAGGATTCTCCATGCCATTACTGAAGTGCCTGGCAAAGGAGTAGTCCGAGTACGTAATGTATGAGATGCACCGAGGAATCTGTGGGATGCACTCAGGTGGGCGATCTCTGGCAGCTCGGGTCCTACGAGCAGGGTTTTACTGGTCAACCATGAGACTGGATTGTGCTACTTGGACTAACAGGTGTGAGCCCTGCCAGAAGTTCGCCAACATAGCACGTGTTCCAGGAGAAGAGCTCCATTCCATTTTTTCGCCATGGCCTTTTACTATGTGGGGGATGGACATAGTCGGTCCCTTCCCGGTTGCCAAAGGTCAAGTCAAGTTCTTGCTGGTAGGTGTAGACTACTTCACCAAGCGGATCGAAGCAGAACCATTAGCCACGATAACTGCTAAAATGGTTCAGAGCTTTGTATCGAAAAACATCATATGCAAGCATGGCCTCCCTTACGCAATTATCACAGATAACGGAAAGCAGTTCACCGATAAAGAGCTCAGAGAGTTCTACTCCAACCTCGGAGTTAAACATAAAGTGACCTCGGTTGAGCACCCACAAACGAATTGACAAGCAGAGGCAGTCAATAAAGTCATTTTAAACGAGATCAAAAGAAGGTTAGGCCAATCAAAAGGGGCTTGGGTTGAACAATTACCAAGCATCCTATGGGCTTATCATTGCTCACCGCAATCTTCAACGGGTGAAATGCTGTTCAAGCTAACCTACGGAACCGATGCAATGATTCCAGTTGAGCTCGGCGAACTCTCTTTCCGGAGGCAGCACCATGACTAAAATAAGAACGAAGAAGAACTCCGAGTTGAGCTTGACATGGTTGAAGAAGTCCGAGATGAGGCGAAAATCAAAGACAAGCTATGCAAGCAAAAAGTAACTCGGAAGTACAACTCGAGGTTGCGGTCGAGGGAATTTATGCAAGGTGACTCAGTGCTGAGATTGCAAAATGACACGAGAAAAGACCCTAGAGAGGGTAAACTCGCAGCGAACTGGTCTGGCCCATTCAGGATAGTTGAAAATCTGGGAAATGGTGCCTACAAGCTAGAAGAATTGTCAGGAAAGGTTGTTCCAAGAACATGGAACACTTCCCACCTTAAGTTTTATTTTAGTTAAGGTTATAGGTGATGCACTCTTTTTCCTATCTCGGTCTTTTTCCCACGAGGTTTTGGCCGAGAGGGTTTTAATGAGGCACACCCGGAAAAATAAATAAATAGAATCATCTTCAGTTACGCTATTAGGCAAGAATACTGTTTTAATTAAAAATTTATTTATAAAAACAGCTAAAAACCTAAAGAGGCTGTTCGAGCTAAAATCGACCGAGTTGAGGTTGAAATGCTGAGCCTATAAAGGTAAAAAGCAACTAAAAACCTGAAGAGGCTGTCCGAGCTAAAATCGGCCAAGTTGAGGTCGAAATGTCGAGCCTATAAAGCTAAAAAAAAAACTAAAAACCTAAAGAGGCCGTCTGAGCTAAAATCGATCGAGTTGAGGTCGAAATGCCGAGCCTATAAAGCTAAAAAGTAACTAAAAACCTAAAGAGGCTGTCCAAGCTAAAATCGACCGAGTTGAGGTCGAAATACCGAGCCTACAAAGGTAAGGAACTACTAAAAACCTAAAAAGGCTACCCGAGCTAAAATCGACCGAGTTGAGGTCGAAATGCCGAGCCTATAAAGGTAAACAACAACTTAAAAACCTGAAGTGGTAGTCAGAGCCAAGATCGACCAAACCAGGGTCAAATGGCTAGAACCTAAAAAGGCAACCAATGTCGAGCTCCGACTATTTGAGAAAATCGTGTAACACGCTAAACTATAAAAAACGAGCACTAACTTAGAGGAATAGTTACAGGAACTTCCTAAGTAAAGAGTAACTCGTAAGTTAGCACGTGATTCCATTAATAGAAAGAGGCAAAACCCAAAGTACATAAGAATCCAAAATAAAAAAGCATTGCCCTGGGAACTTTTTCCTAGGTTACTCATGGGCATCCCCATGAACAATAGGAACAGAGTTGGGCTCATCCTCGGCGCTCGGGGGAATAGGACAAGGTTGGTCGGGTACGCTTATTCCCCCTTCACCATCAACTTCCTCTTCAATCCCTCCTCCGTCAGCCTCCTCTTCTTGAGTTGCCTCTGCCTCATCCTCCAGCTGGGAAAACGGAACCAGGATGCCATCTCTGTTGAAATCCTTGTCCACGTCAGCACTGGAAAATTGGCATTTGGATTAAAATGCTGAAGCTGCTTCACGACTCGGGAGAAGCCATTAACGTGCTCCTTCATAATGGAAACCTCGGTCTCAGCCAGATCAGAACGGAGCCTCAGATTGTCCTCCTTCTCGGTCTCAAGCAACTTCCGCAACTCAAGACTGGCCTCCCTCTTGGCTTGAAGTCCTTCAGCGATCTTCTGAAGATTCAGCCGCTGGGCTTTTTCTAGATCCAGCTCGGCCAAAAGGACGGTCTTGTCTTTTTCCAGCTCAGTCTTTTGGGCCTTCAGCTGACCGATGACCCGAGCTTGCTCCTCACATTTGGCCACGGCCTGAGCAAGCTCGTCCCTCACCCTCAAGGCTCGAGCCGCCTTCGGTCCATTGACTTGGACCGGTGGCTACAGACCAAGATTTCCATCATATGCTTTACAACCACATCATATACATCCCAAGAGAAGCACACCACCTAAAACAATCATCTCAATTAAGAAAGTTCAAAGAATGTGGACACTATACTTTCTGATGAGATCGAAACACACTATATTATTGCCAATCCAAGTCTAACTTACTGTCCTATATGGAAATGAACATGATCATTGATATAACTCCAAGTAGTTCCTTTAAAAACAGAAAGAGCACTTCTGTATGTTCGAATTGCATGTTTGATCTTAACATCACAAGGAAAAGACCAGAAAATTAGTTAGAGAAGCACTACATTATTTAAATAGGAGAAAAAATATGCATATATTGTTGACAGCTCAATACCTGATCACACTTTTTATACTGTTCACTAGGAGAGCACTAGATGAAATATGTATTTGCATAACATGCAGGGTTTAGAGAACAATTAGCAGTATGATGCTTGTTCAAGCATCACAGCAGAATGTAAGATATCCTAAGATGAAGAATTTGTCAACAGAAGAAAACATTCCTAAATTACTTAGTCTTATTTTATTTAAGGAAAAAGCACTACCTCACCACAAATACGAAAATAAACAGTAGCTGCCTCCTTATATTGATCTCTTGCCTTCAACATTTTTATCCACCACAGACCACATCGTGTTGCATTTTACTGACCCGGTGGTCCAAGTCTCTGGACATATTAAGTTTATAAATAAAAGAGAATGTGAGAGGATTTAGAAACAACAGATCACCTACTAGAAAACATTAATCTTTCTCATAATCCAAACTAAACCATACATACTGAATATGTGTTAAAAGCATTTTCCATGCAATACTCAGCTACTTTTCTTGATTGATCCAACATGAAGTACGTAAGTCCCATAATTTCCTGAAAAATAGAAGTAGGCAAACCAATTGAAACCCATCTTCAAAACATTCTACAATCAGATAACATATCATGTGGGCCAAAAAAAAAAAAAGGAACTGCACCAGTGTGAAAAAGAACACTCCAACCAGGTTGCTAAAAATTGCTTTTGTAGATATATGCCTTGAAAGGTACTTTAGTTTTGATGAATGACAAAAGGGGAAGTCACGAGGACTAAATTGTAAAAAGCGACAAAAGGTCAAACAAGCAGTCAAAATGGGTTAAGGGGATTTTATTTATTGTATTGCTTGTTTTAGATTAATTGTAAATGGTTAATAATGCTCTCAAGATTAAAATTGGTCACACACACATTAATGAGCTTTTAAGAATCAAACTTAATAAGCTAATATTTAGTCTTAAATGAGTAATGAATTTTATAGCTGTTAAGTTTTTTAAATTGAAATTCGAATCAAGGAATAATCGATTAGTATAATCGATTATCACGCTCCTAATAATGCTTTAATGAGTAATCAATTATAGAGCTGTTAAAAATTTAAATCAGCCATTTTGAATTGTATAATTGATTACATAATCGATTATCTATAGCTGAACACATTTTTAAATAACTTACATGTTTTAGAGAGTTTTAATGAGAATTAATGATAGCTTAGCCGTTGAGTTTGAATTTTGAACATACATAATCGATTATCCACCTTTGAGAATCGATTATGCTTTTTGAAGAACAAAACAGAGAGTTAACAATCGATTATGATAATCGATTATATCCTTTTTCAGTACGCAGGATGTTAAACAGAGAACATATAATCGATTATTATAATCGATTATGCTGCGACTGTCTCTAAGAGGTGTTTTTCAAACTGAGTCAAAATAATCCATTATGACATTTAAATAATCGATTACTGCGCGACAAAAATGAGTTTTTAGGAGAATTTGACCTAATCTTTCAAGGTTCTATTTAAAGGAAACCTAGTAAAAAACACAAGCACGAAAATCATTTTTACTTTGAACTGTGTTTTATTCTCTTGAGCAAAAACTCTCTTATTCTCTCTTGTTCTTACACTTTGATCACTTTAAACTTGAGAGCTTTATACACCATATAGGTGTGATTGTGATTGTTCTTCAATTTGTTTAATCAGTACTATTAAGAGCGCATTTTGTTGGTAAAAGTAGTGTGACTCAAACCCTTCTTTTCTACACCAAGTTTTCAAGAGAGGTGATATTTCTTGGGGTGTTCTTGGATGTGATTTCCAAGTGTTTACAAGGGAGGTGATATTCCTTGTAGTTGACAAGAGAGGTGATATCTCTTGGGTTATTGTCTCGAGGCTCTTTCACTGGGGGAGGTGATATCTCTGGTATGTGAGGAGTGCTCTCAATTGTAAAGGTCCTAGTTGATCCTGTTTAAAAACTAGAGTTGATTGAAAACCCTTGGCGTATTGCCTTCGGGACTAGACGTAGGCCACATGGGTAGTCTGTGGCCGAACCAGGATATATCACTGTGTTCATTCTTCTCATCCCTTATCTTGTTATTTGTGCCTTTATCTTTTGCTCAAACGTTTTTATTTGCACGCGAAGTTTACAAATTGTTTTTTAGGATATCTTAAAAGGAAATTTTTTTAAATTTACTAAAGTTTTTGAAAAACACAATTCAGCCCCTCTTGTGTTTGGAGTCACTTGTCAATAAGTGGCATCAGAGCTTAACTCTTGGATATAAAGGGCGAAACCGCCTCAAGAGGTCGCATGACTTCAAACCGTTTTTGTAACGAGGGAAACTCCGTAAACAGACCCACATCTTTCAATGGTGAAGGGTATGGTTATTGGAAAGAAAGAATGCAAATCTTTCTTGAAGATTTTGATATTGATGTTTGAGATTTTGTGGAAAATGGTCCATTTGTCCCTAAGCATGAAGTTAATGGTGCTTCATTGGATAAACCGAAAAAATCTTTGGACCGATGCAGAAAAGAAGAAGGTCCAACTCGGAACATCATCACTTCATCTTTAAGCTACGATGAGTTCTATAAGGTCTCAAATTGCAAGACCACTAAGGAAATGTGGGACACCCTTCAATTGACCTATGAAGGTACTACCGAGGTCAAAAGGGCTAGGATGAACACATTGACCCATGAGTATGAGCTATTTAGGATGATACAGGGTGAAAGCATACAAGATATGCAGAAACGTTTTACCCATATTATAAATCATCTTAGGGCTCTTGGGAATCCTTTAATAATGAGGATTTGATAAACAAAGTGCTTAGATGTTTAAGTAGAAATTGGCAACCTAAAGTAACTGCTATATCTGAATCTAGAGATTTATCATCTATGTCTTTGGCTACTTTGTTTGGCAAATTGCAGGAACACGAGCTTGAACTATATCGCCTCATGGAAAATGAGGAAAATGATAATAAGATAAAGAATGGCCATGCACTCAAAGCACGCATGATTGAAAATGATGAAGGGAGTGACTTTGATGATTGTGATAGTCTTGATGAAGACGAGGAAGATATGAACAAAATGATCCACAAATTTAAAAACTTCTTAAGGCGAAAAGACAAAGCAAAACAAGTCTCCAATCCTCAAAAGAAAGATGAGGAAGAAGGAACCTCTTTCATCCCAACATGCTACAAGTGCGGCAAAAGGGGTCATATAAAACCCGACTGTCCTAAAGCCCAAAGAAAGCATGAGAGATCGGATAAAAGGCCACAAAAGGACCGGAGAGAAAGAAGGGCCTATATCGCTTGGGAAGACAATGATATCGATTCATCCGATGAGTCGGATAATGAAGAGGCACATTTATGTCTCATGGAAAATCATGAGGAAAATGAGCTAAATGACCTTGAACTTGAAACTGAGTTATCATAGGATGAATTACTTATTGCATGTGAGGAATTGAATAATGAAATCATGCGTCTTAGAAAAATTATTTCTTCATCCAAGAAAACCATCTCTCTTCTTGAATCTAAAATCGATGTTTTAAACAAAGAGATGGAAGTCCTTAAAGAAAAATAAGATATTTTAAACGAACCTTCATCATGCTTATCTTGTGAAAATAAAAAGAATGAAGTGTCTAAATGTGATGAATACAGCGCCTTGAAAACAAAAATTGAGGATTTACATAACGCGCTTGCGAAATTCACAATGGGAAGGGATAACCTAAATGTTATTTTGGGAAATCAAAAGGGAGTGTATGACAAAGCTGGTTTGGGTTATCATCCAAGGTTTCATGAAAAATCTTGTAGAAAATTTTTTGGTCCAAGCAACAAGTCAAGTAGTCCTTCTGTTAAATGCTTTCATTGTGGTAGAAAATGCCACACCACCTCTATTTGCAACATTAGGAAAAACAAAGGCATGAATGTTAAAAATACATGGATTCCAAAAGGCCTATTACCCAAGACTAATGTTCAAGGACCCAAAATGGTTTGGATACCAAAAGCCAAAATATGATTCTGTTTTGCAGGAATGTTTGAAGACCAAGAACTAAAATTGGAACCTTAATAGTGGTCGTTCAAAGCACATGACAGGAGACAAACACAAATTCTCATTTTCCATCACCCAAAAATGGTAATTATATTCTCTATGGTGAAAACAGTAAAGGGTATGAGGTAAATAATGTGTGCTTATCATGTTATTCACATTGTTATTACTAATCTGTGTATTAAGTGCGATAGTTTTTCGAGTCATAATCGATTATGAGAAGTCAGAAAGGCCAAAGTCGATTAAAGGAATCGATTATGCACAGAAAGGAGACAAATATCAAAAGTCAGTAAGGTCGTAGCCGATTATCATAATCGATTACACTTGGACGAGGAGCAGAAAGCCAAAAGTCAGAATGCCTCTAATCGATTAGCATAATCGATTATGCACGCGAATATTTTTCAAGAAGAGTCCAAATCGATTACATAATCGATTATGAAAAGAACCTTGATAACAATCGATTATATAACCGATTTCGCAAAAGGAAAAGGTCATGCACTCAACTTGTGATTAGTTATTCTACATCTTGATAAACCTCATGAGAAATAACTACTTGTCATGCATAAAATGTTTTCTTTACATCAAATCAAGCTAAGCTTTTAAATTTATCATTGATGTTTGTTGAGATTAAATGCCTTTCTACCCTTGCTCCAATGCCTCTAGAACAATGAGATATTAATTTGAAAATTTATTTTTGAAAGGGGGAGAAATACTTGAATGCTTAAGGGAAATAGGAATACATAATCATATACTTGAAAAAGGGGGAAATTGTTTTTCTTCTATCCTGGTACTTGCTTCCACATACATGTTTGATTTACACTGATGCGTGCATATACTTTTTTGACTATATTTCTTACTCTGAATATATGCCGCTTTATCAATACTTTTCCTGCTTTTTGATAATGCCAAAAGGGGAGAGTAATATGATTGCATGATTCAGGGGGGTGGATTTGAATATGAGCAAACTGTGCTTAGGACTTAGAACTCTGATATATTTGCTTGAATTGCTCTAACCCTATCTTTCTAGCAAATCCTTCATGAGATGTTTGTCATCATCAAAAAGGGGGAGTTTGTAGATATATGCCTTGACAGGTACTTTAGTTTTGATGAATGACAAAAGGGGAAGTCAGAAAGACTAAATTACAAAAAGCGTCAAAAGGTTAAACAAGCAGTCAAAATGGGTTAAGGGGATTTATTTATTGTATTACTTGTTTTAGATTAATTGTAAATGGTTAATAATGCTCTCAAGATTAAAATTGTCACACACACACATTAATGAGCTTTTAAGAACCAAACTTAATCGGCTAATATTTGGTCTTAAATGGGTAATGAATTTTATAGCTGTTAAGTTTTTCAAATTGAAATTTGAATCAAGGAATAATCGATTAATATAATCGATTATCATGCTCTTAATAATGCTTTAATGAGTAATCAATTATAGAGCTGTTAAGAATTTAAATCAGTCATTTTGAATTGCTATAATCGATTATCTATAGCTGAACACGTTTTTAAATAACTTAAATGGCTTTAATAAGTTTTAATGAGAATTAATGATAGCTTAGTGGTTGAGTTTGAATTTTGAACATACATAATCGATTATCCACCTTTGAGAATCGATTATGCTTTTTAAAGAACAAAACAGAGAGTTAATAATCGATTATGATAATCGATTAAATCCTTTTTCAGTACGTAGGATTTTAAATAGAGAACTTATAATCGATTATGCTGCGACTGTCTCTAAGAGGCGCTTTTCAAACCGAGTCAAAATAATCGATTATGACATTTAAATAATCGATTACTGCGCGACAAAAATGAGTTTTTAGGAGAATTTGACCTTATCCTTCAAGGTTCTATTTAAAGGAAACCTAGTCAAAAACACAAGCACGAAAATCATTTTTACTCTGAACTGTGTTTTATTCTCTTGAACAAAAACTCTCTCATTCTATCTTGTTCTTACACTTTGATCACTTTAAACTTGAAAGCTTTATACACCATATAGGTGTGATTGTAATTGTTACTCAATTTGTTTAATCAGCACTATTAAGAGTGCATTTTGTTGGTGAGAGTCGTGTGACTCCAAGCCTTCTTTTCTACACCAAGTTTTCAAGAGAGGTGATATCTCTTGGGGTGTTCTTGGATGTGATTTCCAAGTGTTTACAAGGGAGGTGATATTCCTTGTATTTGACAAGAGAGGTGATATCTCTTGGGTTATTGTCTTCAGGCTTTTTCACTGGGGGAGGTGATATCCCTGGTCTGTGAGGAGTGCTCTCAATTGTAAAGGTTCTAGCTGATCCTGTTTAAAAACTAGAGTTGATTAAAAACCCTTAGCCGTATTGCCTTGTGGACTGGACGTAGGCCATGTGGGTAGTCTGTGGCCAAACTAGGATATATCGTTGTGTTCATTCTTCTCATCCCTTATCTTGTTATTTGTGCCTTTATCTTTTGCTCAAACGTTTTTATTTGCACGTGAAGTTTACAAACTGTTTTTCAGAATATCTTAAAAGGAAAAATATTTTAATTTGATAAAGTTTTTGAAAAACACTATTCACCCCCCTCTTGTGTTTGGAGTCACTTGTCAACAGTTTTCTCTTCGAGTAGGGGGATGGTATGGTTTCAATAATAAATGGAATAAAACTATAATTCTGAAGAACATTTTTTTATAGTCAATAGGCATGTTAAGAATGCCTAATACAAAGGCCATGATGTGCATCTGAATTTCTGAATACGATGTAACTTTTTTTTTTTGATAGTCACAATCAGATAAATTTGGCCCTAAGATGACACACAAAGAGTCATGTATAGAAGACCTCTCATCCTCTATACTTGCTGATCCATAAACCTGATTAAGGCCAAAGTCAGATGAAACAAAAAAAAAACAATTAATAAATAAAAAGTGAAAAAAAAGCTAAAGAAACAGAAGTAACTAAACCTAACAGAAGCTTCAAGATGGAAGCACTAGCTTAGCAGAAACGGTGACTGCAAAGAGCTCGGGGGATGGAGGCGATGGGAGAAGGCGCGACAGTGGCAAGGCATAAGATGCGAAACAGACAACACTTGTCATTTTAAGTTAGTTTAGTGTAATATGTGTCATTTTATAAAATTTGTTTAATTTTCTGTTTTTGAGTGTCCAGGAACATGTTTAATGTGTTTCTTGAGTTTTGTTAGGTTTTTGTTGAAGTTTAGACCAGCTGCTGGAAAATGATTTGGGCATGTTATAACATCTGGGCGAACTCCTGACAAGCAGATGGAAAATGCTCTGGTCATGCTACAGCTTATGGACGCGAACTGCTTATCAGAAGAGGCAAAAGCGGGACCACTTTCTCTCTCCTGCCAGGCTGTCTTAAAAGCTGACGATGTGGCCCAGTCACATGCAGTGGGTTTTGTCCTGGTGCAGTTAATGAATTGGGCCAAGACACTTATTTTAATATTATTTTGGTTGGTCCAAAAGTAGGAAAGAGAAAAGTGCCTTTGTAAAACCTTAAAAAAAGGGAATATTCCTTACTTTTTAAAAGGGGCTGCCTCATATCAGATTGGACAAAAGCTAGGGACGCAAGACAACAGCTGGAGGATCTTCTTCCTTCTCTCCATTGTTCATTTTCGTGCTCCCATGGATTCTTCTTCCAGTTCTTATTTTATTTCCAGATTTTGTAAGCTCAGTATGAGCTAGTTTGCTGCAGTGTATTGGTATGTTGAACTTGTAATGAATTTTAGTATTATGTGATGCTTTGCTGCTGCATTTTCTCTTAATCTGTGTTTATATGCTGTTTTATTTAAGCATGGCCATCTTAAATAGAACTTTAGCTTGCTGAACTTGGATTAGTGAAGTTAAGTGGATTTGGTTATGAGATAAGGGTTAAGTCTCTAATTGGAAAATTAGTAGATGTTGAATGGATTAGGAATAATCATTCAAGTCCTTAAGCTAGCTGGAATATGCTTATTAATAAGAGGGTGTATTTAATATGAATCTAAGAATAGAAGGCATTTAATTAACCTTATATTTCAAGTGTTGGAAAACACAACTTTAATTTCCTGGAGCTAGATGCCATGACATGGCGAAGCATAATCAAGCTAAATCGAAACTACAAGGGATCATACCCAGTAGCTGTTTTACCATCTTTGTCCACAGCCCCATTTTATTATCTTGTTCTCTTATTACTGTCTTTTAATATTGTCCTTTTTAATATTTGAAAATCACACTTTCACACACTATTTGGTTATGCCTTAATCTTAACTTCCAAGAACAATTAATCTGAATTTTGGTAATTGCTACAACATTCTAATCCTCATGGGAACGATCTCTTACTTACTCTTTATTACTTGTTACGGTTGTGTATACTTGCACATTGCACCTTTTAAATGCACCTTATTGCATCTCCGATACTCCATTACCGACCCCACAGATCGGGTTTTAAAGGCTTGCGGTGCAGATCAAGGTCGAGAAAAAGTCTTACCATGACCATCATAAGGTTGCATGCCTCGGTAAGGAGTCTTTCCCTTTGAAGAAGAAGGCCCATAAGGCTTCGGCCTTGGGTCACTAGGCTGTCCATAGCTTTCGATGAGTCGACAACAGCCCGCCAATGAAGAGAATTCTCTGATATGTAGAGGTCCAACAACTTGCTTAATTTCTTGTCATGATCCGACTTTAAACTTGGTACACTTCCAGCGCTCATCAGGGTGTTGCTGATAGTAAATAGAATACTTTGACAGCTTTTCAAATCTTGTAGCATATTGTCCTATTGTCATATCTCCTTGCTTGAGATCCAGAAATTCCAACTCCTTAGCATGTTTCAGGTCTTCATGGAAATACTTATCCAGAAACTAAATTCTGAAGAATTCCCAGGTGATCTCTGTTCCTTCAGCTTTTAGGATTCTTCGAGTGCCTTCCCACCAGTGTTCAGCTTCTCAAGCCAAGATGTAGGTAGCAAATACCAGCTTCTGATCATCACTGCAGCCCATATTTCGGAAGATCATTTCTATTTCCTTCAACCAAGCTTTTGCAGCAGACGGGTCATACTCTCCCTTGAACTTCAGAGGTTTGTTCTTCTTAAACTCAGAGAGACCTCGGAATTCAGGTACCTCTCCTTGTGGCTCTTGCTGTCCCTCGCACATATGTTGTAGCACTTGGGCAATAGCAGTAGCCATCTCACGTACTTCTCTAGCAATCCCAGCCATCTCAGGGTTACTTCCCGGAGTGGAAGGTGATCCAGGGTTTTACCTTGATCGCGCCATTGACTTCTGCAGATCACAGATCGATTAGAAACATTATTGGGTTGATCACTCCCAATAATGCACAATTTGTGCAACAGATAATCAACAGATACATATGATAGGCATGCCATGCAGAACAAAATCCTAAAATTCTCACAGCAGAGAAGGAAAACATGGCAACAAGCAGAGCAGTCACAGACAAAGACATAACAATCCATACACTAGGCTCAAATTAGGATGAACTGCTCTGATACCAACCAATGTGGCGCCCCTAAATCCCGAACCATTATTATGTTAGTTATTTAATCATTAATTATGTTATCGCGGTTATACTAGTCGAAAGTGGTAAATAAAAAGACCAAAAAGCAGAAAAAATTAAAAACATACATGTGTCAAATGGTTCAGAATATGGTCCCACATATCTCCCTTAACAGTTAAGGTTATAAAATGATGGAGCCATAAAAAGAAGTTCTACAAAAATAAAAGAAACATAGATAGGATTTCATGACGGCCGCAAAATAAAAACATAGAAATAAGTTCAAGGAAACAGATCCTCATACAAAACATGAAAGCGGCTAAGCAGCATGAACCCATTCTTCATCAACATGTGCTTCGGCAGCTCGGACCTCTTCATCATTCCCATCATCTCCGATATGGATCTTCACCCTCATCCAACCCGTCATCGAAAATGGATCGTACCTTACTCCTACTCCAGCGGTGACTTTAAGATCCACCAAACCCCAGAAGGTAATGAGGTTATTGTCTCGGTCTATCTCCCACTGGCCCGCCAGCAGGGTTACTTCCACTCGTTCTTCCGGTCCCCCGTCCATGATGATTGTCTAAGAAGAGAGAGGAGAGAAGATAAAGAAGAGAAAAATAAAAGTAGGGGTGAGAAATCCCCTATTTCTCAATAGGATAGGAGCCCACAAATAGACGTGCTTTGTCCTCACTCGCATGCCATCAAACACAAATAAGGTTCACACAAGAAGTATCATAATTACGCAGTTAATCAAATGGATCAAACAATTCCTTAGACATCGATATGATGTATGCTCAACTCTAAAAAGGACTCATGCACCTAAGTTCAATGCATGCTCGGCCCAAGTTCATCGCATATCATGCGGCATCGCACCCTTGGCGGATAATATGGCATTCAAGCCACTTCACAAATCATGTGGCATCGCACCCCTGGCGGATAATCTAGCATTCAAACCACTTCGCAAATCATGCGGCATTGCAACCCCGTTGCAGGACCTGGCACACCACTATTTCAGATGGCCACTTCGCAGTTATACTGCGGAATCACACCCTTGGCGGATAATGCATATGATGTATGTATGCAAGACCAACATCAACACAATCATCCTTATTAAGTCTTTGTGAGAATTATTCTTAGCCACTCAGGATCACAATCCTAGCGACTCAGGCTCACATTCATAGCCACACAGGCTTACATTCTTAGCCACACAGGCTCTCATTCTTAGCCATACTCAGTTGCGTTCATCGTTTTCTCACATTTAATTCTTCTTTACAAAGGTTGGCCTACACACACACTTATCAATTTCTTAAGGACCGAACCGTCTTTCAAATAAATTTTTAAAATTATTTTTACTGATTATTTAATTATTATTTAAATAATTAATATTTAATTAATTATTATTTAATTATTTTTTATTTATTTATCATTTAATTAATTAATTATTTATTTATTTAATATTTAATTATTCATTTATTTATTTTTTATTTAATTAATTATAAATTATTATTATTATTTATTTATTTATTTATTATTTAATTTTTTAATTATTAAATGTCAAAAATCCAAAACCACTTTACCCTTTTTCCAAGAAACCACGTGGTTTTCCAAACCATGGTTTTCATTCCACCAAGGTGGTTTTCCAAAATCATCATCCTTTCTTTTCTTTTAGAAACCCTTGGACACATGGCATGCTTCTCTAATAGCAAAGATTCCATTTGTCCCTTATTGATGACAACCAAATGGTGAGGTTGCCTTTGATGATCTTGTTGGTTGAATTTTTAGACAAGAACTTAGTGTAACACTTTGTAACCAAAATCAAGTGAAGAAAGAAACAAAAAATGGAAGAAGATGAGAGATGGATGGCGCCACAAACATGTAGTTTGATAAGCCAAATGATGTTCGCCACAAGAATCTTGGATTCTTGATAAGAACTTTGTTTGGTTCAACCAAGAACCTAGGAGAACAATATTCTCACAAAATGGATTTGATCCAAAATAACAACAAAGTTATTATTCATGTGTTTGAGGCCTCATACATATAGAAGTGTGGCTGATTTCATTTGGCTCACACTTAGTCTTCCAAATGATTCCAAACCCCCCTAATAACTAGCCTAATCAAGACTAACTTAACACCATTTTTATTCAGCCACTAAAACAAACCATAACCCCCACTTAATTAGCCTAATTGATGACCTTAAACACACTAAAAGCCTAACTTAAATCAGACACCAAAATAAAACGAAAATACATAACCCCATCCCTTTATGACTCTCTCATACTCATTATGTGGTGGTTACACTTGCTTCTCAAATTAAAAGTGTAACCCCCCATAATCAATACAATTTTATGCACACTAATGAAGAGTTTCTTATGGCATGTAAGCCAAAGATTCCCTCCCCAAGACTCTCTAGAACTTGTGTAACACATGGAAAAGTAGTGGACTTAACCCAAAAATATCACAAATTAATTGGGCTTAATCACACTAACCATTACACTTATTGGAAATAAAAGAAAACAACTCAAATTGGACCTACACGCCCTTCTTCATGTTTCTTCTATTTGAATGAGCAAATTTGTGTATTTGGGCTGATTATCTTCTTGACTTGAACTTGGGCTTGTGTCCATTAAGAGAGCCACCATTTGATTTAGAGCTTGTTGGGCCTTTTTGGTACTAGCTCTTGTCATGGGCCCACCAAGTCCTTGAATGGCATCTTGATCCATGATGGGTTCCATTGGGCTCATATTATTCTTGTTGAAAAGTTGACTTGCCCCCCCCTTGGATCATATCACTTATGCCATTGGTTCTGCCACATGGCATCATAACATTTGATTACTCAGATTTTTATCTTTAACCCTATCCTTAATGACACATGGAAAGTATACTAAGGTCACTTTAGGATTGCTTTTATCTTAATTAAAATATTAAGGGTTTCTTTGGATGGATTACACTTGTCACTTGTCACAGAAGCAGTGGCTAATTAGATTTCCTTATCTAATTAAATTTTGGTTTATCTTTAGGATAGATTGCCTTTGCCACTTGGCACAAAAGCATTATCTCTTGGATTACCCTGTCTAATTAAATATTAGGGTTTATTATAGGGTATATTACACTTGACATTTGGCATAACCTCACAAGCCAACTTAGATTACTTATCCATTTATTTTAAAATTGGTTTATCCTTAAACATCTTGGACTTAACAACTTGAATTTGAAAGGATCAAACTCTAACTTCTCCAAGTTCTTACCTAGAACGTATCAAGAACACTATGAATGTGTTCATGACGTTCATCATGCCAAATTAATCCATTTTTGTCCAAGACTAAATTTTTATGTACACTTTAATTCAACACTTTTATGTCTTAACATTAAAAGTTGTTTATGGTCCTTAAATCAACTAAAAGTCCCTTCTTTCTCCTTGTGATGCTCACGGCCAAGAGGCCAATAATTACAAGTTCATGGCTTTATGTGTTTTATCATATGTTTACTTGTTCATCCAAGCATAACAAGCAAAATCATCAAGCTACACTCATGTATAGCATTCGGCTAAGCATCACACAACAACATTCATGCATTCGTTCATCTTCATATCATCAATAACATATATTCATACACTCATACATG
Source organism: Sophora flavescens (assembly GCA_030762895.1). Classification (NCBI taxonomy): domain Eukaryota; kingdom Viridiplantae; phylum Streptophyta; class Magnoliopsida; order Fabales; family Fabaceae; genus Sophora; species Sophora flavescens. Next base: position 91,135,403 of record CM061066.1, read on the forward strand.
TGGGTAATTCGGCCAACACCACATTTAAGGCAAACAACATTTCATTCAAGTAATCAAGCATAGATATTAACATGCAAGCAAGTCATTCATCAAAAATCAACTTCAAACCCATAAAACTTGTCATGACCGAATGTACCCCCTTTGAAAAAGATGATATTTTCAATAACCAACAACAAAGATCACAACTTTAATCCCATCCCCAAATATAAAGGCTCATGCAATGAGGTTTAGGCATCCAAAATGAGGTCTTCATTCCAAGCTCCAAGGTTGAACCTTTAAGTTGGGATCTAGATTGAAAATGAAAGATTAACTCACATGCATTGAAGGAAATGACAAGGAATGGACATGCATATGAAGTTCTTACCCTTAGCTTTGAAGATTAGGTGTCCTTGGAGTGTAGATGACAAAAACTTTCCTCCTTGCACTATGGTGATGATTCGGCCAAGAGAGGAAGTTAGGGATTGAGATGTTTGTTGATGATTCCAAGTAGAGAATTTTGTTTATCTAGGTGAGTAGGTTCATTTTCATGTAAGGTTTGATGATGAAAAGTGGTGGCGTGGTGGTGGTGTGGTGGCTAGTGGTGGTGGTGTGGTGGCCGTGTGTGGTGGTGAGGTGGTGGTGATGGTGGAGATTCTAGAGAGAAGGTGGAGAGAATTGATTCTAGAGAGATGAAGGAAATGTAAGAAATGGCTATCAAAATGAAGCCATGGTGTGGTGATGCCTATTTATAGGCAATTGTGGAAATTACCACTATGCCATTAATGAAGGCTCTCCTCCTTATTCCTTCATGCCCTTTTTGGTAATTTCATACTCGTTTCATTTATTAATTCCATTTATTTAATTACGCTAACATATATACAATTTTGTGGTCGTGACATCACAAGTGGCATGTACATCGTCCACTTCATTTTTCTCAATGAAAGTAGGCATCCGTGTTGAGAAATAAGGAGTCTCAGAAATATCAAGAGTTGAATCGTGATTTTCCTCACTACCATTATGCATGCTTTTTCCTTGGAGAACCACTCGACCACCTTTTGTTAGAAGGATCATTGATATAAAACACTTGTTTTTCTTAGAATGCAATGATGAAAGGTTGTTCTTTATAACCTACCTTGTCAAGTCCAACCAATATAAATCCTAATTCATCGGTTTGTACACCACTGTTACTGTCAACCCACTTACATATAAAAATAGGAACTCTATATTTAGTGTAATCAGTAACACCTCATTTTCTCTCTTCTTAACCTGTAATTATATTTTATAATTTTATCGGTAATCCATAAAATGATTTTGAGGAATAAAAATCATAGTTGAGACCTTCTATATCGAAGGAAGTTACAACGAAATTTTGGGTTTAAAACTCAGACGAAAATCGGTTTGCATTTTTACTGACAATATAGTTTTGTACAGGAATAAACCCTAATTTTACCAGAAACTGAAAAATTCTAGATTTTATCATCATTTTAGTGATAAATTCTTCTTTTAAAATTTTTACTAAAAAATAAATATTATATTTTATTCAGGTGAATTTTGACGAAAAATGAACGAAAACCCTAATCGAGTAAACGACGGATCAGATACAGGGCTACAGGGATATGTCAGAGGATAAGGGTGATAACTCAGCTTGAACAACTCACCTAGTAAGTCACCATGATGAGTCACCTTGGTCATCATGACTTTCTTGGAAAATATCTAAAGTTCCATGCGAAATGACCAAAACGCCCTTGCACTTTATTGTTAATTCCTTTCATGTCCAACAAGTGTTTTGACAATTTTGCCCTCCCTTTCCTCATAGATAGATTCAGACAAGACTCTTAGATGACTATCCTTTTATGGTATTTCATCTTATCATGATAACTTATGAAAATGTCTAACTTATTTTATGTTATTTCCTAACCTATCCATGGTTTCATTAACCAACCATGATTCAAACATTAAAATATATTCTCTCCCACACTTACCTAACATACAAGGACAACACCTTCATTTCAACTTATCAAGTTAAAGAACAAAAGCTCCATTCCGTCCTTTCATTCAAGTTTCGGCCAACTCCATTAACCCACCTTCCACTTGCTTGAATGAAAAACCAAGAACATATTCATGCTTTTGTCATTATTTAAAGCCTCTCTTATCTCACAAGAAAATTCATTTGGAGCAAGTTGGAACAATGGGTGTCCTAGATCTAGAATTCGGACAACACCTCTAGTTCATCAACCATTCACTTGTTTCACAAACTAAGACTATATCCATCATCCTCTCATCATTCTAAGGCTGAGCTTTTTCACATAAATTTTCACCTAGATCACTCCTTGAAAATGGGTTTTTCTAGCCTAAATCCATTAAATCCTTAATCATCCACTTTCTTGATTCAATATGAGTGTTATTACTGTAACACCCTGATTTCGTATACGTTGTATTACCGGTAAAAATATATTTAATTATATTTTTACTTGAGACCAAGAAAATGATTTTGGATAAAACAAAATCATATTCATATTCTATCTTATGGTAGAGGGTTATGGTGAAATTTTGGGTTTAAAACTCAGATGGTAATCAGTCTGTGTTTTTACTAACAGTATAATTTTATACCGGCAGAAAACCCTAATTTGACCCGAAACTGAAAAATTGTATATTTTTATATTATGTCCGTGAGGAATTATTATTTCCAAATTTCTGATCAAAAATAAAATATTATGTTTATTCGGATGAATTTTGGTGAAAGTTCCAATGGAAAACAGTATGCGTTTTCACTGACAGTAAGATTTTACTAATCAGAAAACCTAAATTTGACTCGTGGACGAAACAGTTTATGTTTTAATCATATTTCCAATGAGTTTCGTTATTTTGAAAATTTTAGATCGAAAACGAAATATTATGTTTTTATTTAGGCGTAAAACCCTAATCGGGAAACCGACGAAATCGGAAACGGAATTGCAGTGATAGAACCGGACACTGGAGGAGCCGAGTTATGGGATAACACACCAACAATTTATGAAGCAGTTGATGCAAGTAATCACGTATTTTAGGTGAAATGACCAAAATGCCCTTTTACCTTAAACCTAGCCTATCCTAGTTAATTATTAACCATAGTTAAGGTAAGTCATGTACAAATTGGCTTCTTCTTCCTATTTTGTGGTCCAAACTCAGCCACACCATTCCATCGCCCCTCCACCACACATTTTAACCTAACCATGATTACGATTAACCATAGTTAAGTTACTATATTATTTTCTAACTTAACCTAGGTCAATTAAACTCAACTATGGTTCATTTTAACGTATTAAACAACTCCTAACCCACTCACTCACTAATTTTTGTGAATCCAAGCCCCTCCCCACACTTAGCAACTTTTCATTTTCTTCCTATTTCCAAATCCAAGCTTGTTCTTCACAAAAACCAAAAGAACACCATACTTGTTCTTGCTAAGTTCATCAAATCTCTTCATTTCATTCATCAAACTTCTTCATTCTAAGGTGAGGATCATGTTCCTCATCATCTTGGCTTCATTAATCATCCATCAATCTTCATGGTCATCAAGTTTTTCACAAATTCCTATTCTTAGATCTAGAACTTCAAACAATTCTAGAAAATTGTAGAAAAATCATTTTAATGTGAAACCAATTTCTATGATCTTTATATGACTTCTACTTTCGTCATTTAAGAGCATGTAAGCCAAATAATTTTCTTCCCCTATTTTCTTAATATGGCCGAACCTATGCTTGGATGAGAAAATGAGATTTTGTTCAATTTTTAACTTAGATGAGGTTGGTTCTAAGCTATCTTGGATTTTTATCCTCTTAATCCTCAACTAATTTTAAGTTTCATAATTTTTTTTCTCTATTTCAAGTCTTAGATCTATTTCTTCACAAATCAAGCAAAAATACTCAAAATTTTTTGATGAGTTATGACTCTTGTTTTCATCTCTCTTATACCTATACTTTCCTTATCCAAGAGCTTGAAATCAAAAGAAATTCCTAGCCTTTCTTTACTTTTTTGACCTAAACCGTAACCCTAGAGGTTAGATGATTTTGTTTCATACTTTTAACTTATAGCAATTTATATATGCTAGTTAATACTATAGTAACTAGAATCCTTAAGATGGAGTTGAGAAAATAACCCTAGCCTATTTTTGATATCATGGCCGAACCTAGCATAAAATGGACATAGATGAGTTTTGTTTGATTAATTGTTGTTAAGTTGTTTCGGTTGAAGTGCAGTAACCGTAGCAGAGTAACAAGGATCGAAAAGTTCGGAACTTCGGTGCTAAGTTCAGGTGGGGGAAAGATTCAACCTATCATCGGAATGGATAAGTAGTTTATAATATAATAATTGTGTAGGGCGACCTAAACCTTACTAGTGGTCGAGTAATCAACAAGACCAAAATCACATTGGAATTTTTTCCGTAATACCAATGATGATTTGGGAATTGTAGGTTTATCGACATTAGGATAATCTTATAATATTTGAGGATGTATGACTTTATGATTATTGACTGTTTGTGACACGTTGGCCGAGGTATTCTACTGCATGCGATGTTTCATTTTGATGTTTGAATATTTTATTGATTATTGTGTTATGCATGATCTGCCTGGTTTGATAATATGCTTAGTTAACTTTTAAGTAAAGATATGTGTTGTTCGGGAGATGTTCATGTGGGTGAGAGAATGAAAGTGACTTAGAGGTGCCTAGCCGAATTAAAGTATTTAATAGATGAGATATGACATGGAATGTGTGTTGAGACTTTGTTGGAATGTTAAGGAACTAGGTTGTAACAGATGCGGGTTAGTGAGATTTATATGTATATGCATTGTTATTCACAGCCGTGTGAGTGGAACACATGAGGTCAGGATATCCGATTTTGGGATATCGGATATTGCGGGTGAGTCCCCTACGGATGTTGATGCCGAGGTAGACTACCATAATACTCTTTTAGTCTTTGATGCATTCGAAAGTTATTGGCACTGGACCGTTCTGGACTAATACTCTTTAGTCTTTGATGCGTTTGAAAGCTATTGGCACTGGACCGTTTTGGACTAATACTCGTTTAGTCTTTGACGAGTTTGAAAGTTATTTTCACTGGACCATTCTGGACTACTGACTAACGTGATAGGAATAGAGATGGGCAAGTCAACATAAAGGTTTAGTTGCATGGGATTAAGGGTAGACGATGATATTGTAATTTGAGGATGATTGGTAGTTATGAGTGATGTGTGCCTTTGACTGTTATTATATTATATGCTATGTATTCCTTTCCGCTTTTGATGATAGAACTATTTCTTGTCTCCCTATTTCTATATTTTGTGTGTGTTTATCTTATCCCCTGGGAAGGCCCGATGGAGGAACCAGTTTCCGAGGAACTAGATGAAACTCCGTATGAATCGGATGCGGGAGGACGAGCTGTTGATTCGAGTGGTAGAGTTTAGGGAGTATGGCCAGTGCGTCTTGTGAGACGTTTTATATTTTTCGCTGAGCATAATAGGTTGTATAAGTATGCACCTGTTCTGATAATTATAACAGTTTCTGTAAGTACATACATGTAAAGGATCCTACTGATAGGATACCCTAAACAATGTTTTGTTTATGATAGGCAAACATATGTGTGTATGTGTGATATAATTATGGGGTAGTGTGTTATCTTTCCGAAGTTGGATGTGTTATAATTATGTTTTTAATAACTTCGTAATTTTGGGTTACGTTTAACGTTAAGAACACGGTTAAGTTTAATAAATAATTAATGGCACAACGGGACACAACAGGGTGTTTCAATTACCATGATCAACCTTCCTTGTTCATGCCTAGACTTACGTGTATGCTCCTTTTGATTTATTGTTATTCTTTTCCAGGTATTTTGGAGCCAAAACCGTGAGGCCTCTAAGTGGACAACCAATCTTTTGCTTGAGTTTGTGTGATCTACAAGAGGTATAGGGGAGAATAACCTTCATCTACCTTATTGTGGGTGTGTGTGTGGTTTATTTGATTGTTGGCTTGATTTGAAACCCTAAGTCAAAGGGTTATGTATATGTATGTTTATGTGATCTTTTTGGACGATTTGTTGTGATGCTTGTAGTTGTAATTTGTGGATGAGTAGTGGTGTAATTGATTATGTGATATATGTTTGTTTGAGAAAAAAAATTAAGTTTGGCATATTTGAATGATAAATATAAAAGTATGCTTAAAATGCTAAAATATAAGCTATGCTTTAGAGTATTCAAACATTGATACAACTATGAATTCTTATGAGTGATTATATGTTTACTTGATTTAATAATGTTTGGCTGAGAATATTCATGGTATGATGGTTTATACTTTCCACTGTTATGCTTGGCATAAAGCTATGCTTAAAACTATAGATGGGTGGATCAAAAACTTCATTTGGTCTGGTGATGTGAATGTTAGGAAGATAGTTATAGTAGCTTGGCATACTGTTTGCTCCCCTTTTGATGTAGGTGGTCTTGGATTAAGATCCATTAGAGGCATTAATGATGCTGCATCTTTAAAACTATGCTGGAATATTATGTCCTCAAAATGCCGATGGTCTCAGTTCCTTAAAGCAAGATACTGTAAAGATGATGTTCCTGTCTTATCACATTAGTTCTGCTATTTGGACTTCAATTAAGCCTTATGTGCATACTGTCTCTGATAATGCTTCTTGGGTTCTTGGTGATGGCAAGAGCATCAAATTTTGGCTTGACAGTTGGCTCCCTGATTCTGTTTTGGACATGATGCAAGTTCCAGATGCTCTCGTGCTTCCTTCAAATCTTCATTCAACACATTCATTAGAGGTAATTCTTGGCATTTTTCTACTGAACTAGTTGCTCACTGCCCTACACTAGTTAATGTTGTTAAGAAAGTAACTATTCCATTGAATCCTAGTCAGGATTGTCTTATTTGGTCTAAATCAGAATCTGGAATTCTCTCTTTTAAAGATGCCTACATGTTTTTGAATCCTAAACCACAAGTTCAGAACCGGTGTAAGTTGATTTGGCAGCCTTATATTCCTCCTTCAAAGTCCTTTCTTCTTTGGAGATTGCAACAAAGGAAATTGCTTACCGATGACATGTTGCCAGCCCGAGGTTGTACTATTGTTTCCAGGTGCAGCATGTGTGGCTGTAAATCAAAGACAACAACTCATCTATTTCTTGATTGTTCATTTGCTTCTGAAATTTGGAGCTGGTTAAAAGGAGTAATTAGTTGTGATATTGATCTATCTTATATTAAATCAATTTTTTCAGTTTGTGATAAGGGTTTGAGCAGCCAAGTAAAAGACATCTTCCTTGCTGCCATCACTAACTCCATATACATGATATGGTGCTGTAGGAATAAACTTAGATTTGAAAATAAGCTAATCTCCCTCAGAACTTGTATTAACAGCATTGTGGTAGCAGTTCATCTCACAGGAAATCTATCTAAGGGCATCATGTCATCTTCGATGAAGGAATTCAGTATTTTAAAAGCTTTCAGCATCAATGGTCATGTATGTCATGCTCCAAAAATTATTGAGGTTACTTGGATATCTCCTCCTTGCAATTGAGTGAAATGTAACCCAGATGGTGCATCTAAGGGTAATCCTGGTTGGTCTGCTTGTGGTCGCATCTTTAGAGGCTTTAGAGGTGTGCACTCAGGTCTTTTGCTTTTAATCTTGGTGTTGGTAGTTCTTTTCATGCTGAATTGTTGGGACCAATTTTAGCTGTGGAGCAAGGTTCCATGAGGGATTGGATGAACTTGTGGCTAGAGTGTGACTCTCAAATGGTTGTGGGAGCTTTTAAGGGGAAAATAAAAATTCCTTGGAAGTTAAGAAATAGATGGTCTAATTGCATTGCTTTGACTAGGAAGATGAATTTCATTGTCTCTCATATTTTTAGGGAGGGCAATTCTTGTGCGGATAGATTGGTATCCCATGGGTTAAATGTTGGTAATTTTTTTTGGTGGGACATTATTCCTTCTTTCATTAAGGAATACTTTTTTAGAAATATGCTAAGTCTTCTTTTTTTTATAGATTTCGTTAATTGTTTCATGGGTAAGGTTCATGTCTCCCAATGGTTTTTTGTATTTTTCCATTTATTAATAAATTTAGAAGTATGCTGCAAATGATTGATAGGGATTGAGGTGCCAACCTAGTTGGGATGTCCTTTCCTATAGTGATGCCTTTGCATGCTTCATTCTTTGCTTAAAAAAATGTTGCTTGGTTGAGAATAAAGTGTTTGTTTGAGCAAAGATCATATACTTGGCTTGCTTAATAATTGGTAGGAAAGTATGTTTAAAAATGTTAAGTTATATGCCCTGAATCTATGTATTTGATACATGGATATGTATGTGTGATTGTGAGCTTGATTAGTGATGGGAGAACCTTCACTTTGTTGATGCTTGGTTTTGACCAAGGATAAAAGAAATGACATGACAACTTTAATTTCATTAAGCTATGTAATTCTAAGCTTGTTTAAATGTTTAAAGAGTAATAAAACCATGAAGAAAAGGAAAGTTTAAAAAACTGTTTACAAGGTTTTGAAAGCTGACTTTTGTGGTTCCAATGACCCAAAATGTTTTTAATCTAAGTCTAGGTTCTAAGAGAACAAAAATTAGGTTTTAGTGGACCAAAAAATGGAACTTTTAAAGAATCGGACATTAAAAATGAGCTAAGACATAGATTTCGACCAAAAACTGTTTTGGGAAAAGTATACACTGATTTAAGACTTAACTAAGTGTCCTACGACTCCAAAATGAGTTTTGGACCATTAGGGTTAAAAATCGTTGAAAAATGAGTTACGCGATTTTTGAACTTAGCGACGTTTGGTCGAGTTTTAAGGTTTTGTGTAAACCGTAACGTAACGCTTGGAATTTGTGTTTTACTATCTTAACATGGGTATTGGAACTTATTAAAGTGAAATATTCGAGAAAAAAAGTTAGACTTTAGAAAATATGGAGTTTTAGGCTGAAATCCAGTAAAAAGCGATAAAACGACATTTTAAGTATTTCAAGTGGTTTCGAAAGACTATTTTGAGAAAGTTGCTAACTATGTACCTTTGTTGGAGTTTTCCTTCAAAATGATTTGGTTTTATCTCAAGGTTTTGGTTTTAAGCCAAAAAGGATTTTAGTCTTCAAAGACTAGTATTTACAGTAAAATGCAAAACCGTCTTTTAAGTATCTCAAGTTTTATCGCAAACTTGTTTTTGAGAAATTTAGTACCCAAGTACCATTGTTCAACATATATTCAAATGGTTTGGTTTCGACCAAAATGTATGGTTTTATACCAAAAGGGATTTGAGTCTTTAAAGACTAATATTTAAGTCAAATGCAAAACCTAAGTCAAAATGACTTAGTGAAAGACAAGGATTTAATTATTATGACTCATGGTGGATCAAGACCATGTGTCATAAAGTATGGATGAATAACTTATCCATACATCCATAATACTTAATAACCAAGAGTATTTGAAGGATGCTTTCTCAACAAGTAATCTCGTTCGGGAAGAACCTAAAGAAGTTTAATGGATTGGTGAATGACCAATCTCTATGATATACTTAAGTCGTTGAAGACATGGATGGTCCAATGAAGGGATCCTGATATTGTGCAGGTATGGGACTATAAAAGGATTCCCAGTGGGAACTGTCATGCCTATTGAATGGCATATGATTTCCGTAAGGAATCCCGAAATTTATCTGGTTGATAAATATGAACACATACGCTGTTATCGGCTTGATCAACGTAATTGTCAGCACGGTCGTTATGCCTAGGAATCGGAGCTATCAGGTTAGGTAGAGTGTTCCACAAATAGCTGAGAAAGGGTTTTATCCCCTATGATTACGAATATTATGCTATTATGGGTTGATTATCCCCATGGGCTGATTATCCCTGGTGATCATGAATATTGTGCACACATTATGGCCTTCAGGCATTATTATGACCTCTGGGTCTGTGTGTGTACTATGCAAGCCACACATTATGCCTACGACGGGCACACATGAAACCTTTACTACTTACATTTCCTTCCAAAATTTCTATTAGCTCTAGAGTTAGGATCAAATATTCCTTGAGGCTGTGTAGATATGGGACTATATTGTTTCAATCAGGTATCTCCATTCTCGTGTCTCTTTAAAACTGATAGTGTCTGTCATGCTTTAGTAAGCTTACTGTTATATGGATAATATATGGTTATGTATATCGTCATATGTTTGTGTGTCGTATCATTGCATGCTTGCTTTATGTGTATGATGAATGGGGATCTCATCTCATTTTGTGTTTTCTAGTCTTTTGCTTTATTTTATGATCTGCAACAAAGACAGTAACACTGCTTCACCATCATAACCCGCTTTGGATATGAGACGGATCGGTCATGAGGATGCATCTTCAAGGATCAGTATATGGTAGATGTGAGAGCTCAACCCCAGTGTGACGATGTATCGTCCTCAGTTGTTATCGTTGTACAATGATGACACCTCGTCATCGTTTTGTACAGGCCAACATGATGAGTCCTTGTGTTTAGGACTAGTTTTATGGAGCTGCGTCTCCAAGGTTATTTATGTTTTCTTGGTCATGTTATTTTAATGGCCTTGCTATTTTCCGCCTTTTGTTGTTTGTCTTGTCTTGACTCTTATCTCGAGAAAAAAGAATTTTTGAAAGTATAATGTATATATGCGGAATGTATGACTATTTACTGCTTATTTCCCCATTTTCTAGATGTATATGTTTTAGGCCTGTTAGTGATTGGAAGATAAAATGTTAAGTATTACCTAATTTCTTATTTGCGAAAAGGAACAGGGAAAAATATGAAATGAACAGATATAAAACACGAGAAGGGGGTTGAATTGTGTTATAGTTAACTTTTCAGAAAAGACAAGACTTTAGATCAAAAAAAGCTCAGGAACAACGAGGCGTTTGATGTAAAACAAGATAGAGATAATGTTACACTTATCAACCCAGTTAGCACAGTTAATATAAAGCAAACTGAAAAGATTAAGTTAGAAAAGGAGACACGGAGATTTATATCGATTCACCCCAAACCTTGGGCTACGTCCAGTCCTTGGTTTCACCAAGTATTAACACTTTAACTGACCAGGTTACCCAAGGTATTATTTGAAGTTGACACAGGCAAACACAAGAAGGGGGGGGGGGGGGGGGTGAGAATTGTGTTTGTTAATAATTTTCGAAAACAACCTTTTCCAAAATGTTTTCTCACACAAGAAGATTAAATCAGAAGCAAGCACACAGAAATAGATCTTTTAGAAACTTAACAAAAGCAATATCAAAACCCTACAGTCAGTATAAAAAAATAAAGCTGTGAGAGTTTAGAGATAGAAGATTCACACAAATGATTTTATCCTGGTTCACTCTCTTCCAATCAAGAGCTACGTCCAGTCCCTTCGACTTGAAGGATTTATCCACTATTTCTCCAAATAGATTACAACCAAGTATTCAGCACATCTCCAGGCTTATAAGTATTCCTTTCTTACCAAGCCGCTCCAAGCTCTAATTCTAACAAAGAGATTTAACTTAGATCTTCTTAACTCACTATGTGTGAGGATATGAAAGTTTGATATCTGTTGAATATTTTCACAATATTCAAACTAAAATATTACAGACTTTTACATTTTGAAAGAATGAATAAGAGCTTGCTCTCACAAATATTGTATAGGCAAGAGTTGTTGGCTAGAAAAAAGGTCATTCTTCAGTATCTGAGGTTTTCTACTTATAATGACCTTCTCCTTCTCTTGAAAAGCTTCAAAGGTCATTTTGAATTTCCCATTTAGAGATAGCATAATATCCGTTGTGACTGAAGGCTTGATTGAAGCAATGCTGAAATGCACTCTTGGTTATCAGGGTAGTACAAAATGGAGGCTCACTGCTCTGAGCATTACAGCTTGAAAAAGTTTTTCCTCCTTTGTGTACAGTTCAGCTTTTTCCAGCCATAAAGTTGTCATCGTACAAGTCACTTTTCATTTCCTCATTATACTATTGGTTTTTTGTATTTCCTCGATGGTACTATGATTTTCTTAAAAGGAAACAAAGCATTAACTGGATAAAACAAATGGGAAGAACAAATATTCTATTGGAATAAATATCAATCATTTGAAATAAATTCAAGAGAACTGGATTGCATTTATTCACTTTAGAAGAACGTATAGGAGATAGAAACTCGTCTACTCAAAATCTACGTCTACTCAGTTATTTGTGAGACTAAGTCTATTCACTCATTCTATTTCGCTCGTCTACTGATGTGGCATATCCTCCCGTCTATCAAGTCTTTGGCCTTGCTATATCTCAGTGAGTAATTTTGATTTCCGTCTAGTGGAGTGGCAATTAGAGCTCGTCTGCTTGTTAATTTATTTTTCCGTCTGTTCTATTCTATTAAAAACTTCCGTCTGTTGACGTGGCAAACTGAGCACGTCTACTCAGAAAATTTTAAGCCTCGTCTACTTAAACTCTTGTCTACTCAAATAAACAAAAAGTAATTTACCAAACATTTTTGATCATCTCGTCTATTCGATTGGACGTGAATTCTCTTTCTAGTCCAAGCAGATATAAAGAACTTTATACAAGATTTCTCATGACTTATATGATTCAAGTAATCCTGCAAAAACTGAATAACCTTGTTAGATCTCAACTAACACTTTGCCAAGTAAATTTAATCCTTTTGTTAACATCAAAAATTAGAGATTAATCAAATCCAAATCACTTTGGTTCCAACAATCTCCCCCTTTTTGATGATGACAAAAACTAATTAAATTTGAGTAGCAAAGTCCAAGAGAGCTTACAAAGCTCCCCCTAAGACAAAGCATTCAAACTTCTAACAACACATGTATATAACTTATCAGATCAGGATTGTATCAGATTAATTACTTATCAGGGCGTTATGGATTTAACCAAACTTATATGTAGGTTCAGAGAAATTTTTTATTTTTATATTATATCAGATAGAGTTATAGTATGTAGACTTAGAATATATCAAAGCAATAAACAAATCAGTATCAGAGCATTCAAGACAACAGATATATAGAATATTAAAAGCATAACAAGAGACATTCATGTGCAAACAGATATATGCTGTTCAAAAATTGACTTTTCTTATTAAATTTAATTCCCTTTCCTTTCGCCCCCTTTTTTGTCATCAGACAAAAAGGTAAAGGAGTGGACCATCATTGTCAGTAAGAGAAAATAAAATATTAAGACGAAGGTGGAGGTGAAGGAGGAGGGTTTTGGTTCAGATTCTGATCAGGATTTGGAGTAGGAGCAGGGATCTGTGTTGGCAGATTCTGGCTTTGCTGAAAGTTGAGCATGATGCTCGTCATCTGGGTCATCCTTATATTTGTTGGGACCAGAGCCTCTGCAACCTATTCTCGTACTTGCTCCTTCACTTCAGCTTTGACTCTTTCTTCAATAATTTTGCCAATCTTCTCTTCAAAGTTTGGTGGCAGAGAGAGTGATGGTTTGGAGATTTCAGAACTGTCTTGAGCATGTGCATGACTTGGCATGGTGTCTAATGCTCTTGACTATTGAGGTTGATCCTGAGGGTGAATAATTGTGAGAGCTAAAGGTTGAGATGAGTGATTCTCTGAAGTGCTTGGTCTGGGAGTAGACTCAGCAACTTCCTCATGCTCAATTACTATTTTAACTGACTTAGGCTCTACAGCAGGATCTTCAACAATGATTTCTTCTTCAGTGTGCTCTGATGTAGGTGATAGAGGAGGTGAAGTAGCATACTGCAGCATTGTTTCAGGTAATTCCTTGGCCCATTGAATTACATCTTCATTCTCAATGTGTAGATTTGTAACAAGAAGACCAAAGATATCCTTGATGATGATGAATCTACAATTTGAAATGCCACATTTTCCTCTGAAAGTTGGAATGACTTTCTTCTCTTCTTGAGTCAGTCCTGAAGTGTAGGCTTCTCTTGTGAAGTGGATGACATGAGATTTCCAGAAGTCAACTGCAGGTTCCTTTTCAAAGACTTTCTCAATTGAGAGAGATTGCCAAAACTCCAGTAGAGTGTAGTCAAATGGTTTTGAATTGAGGTCCAGCATGATTGTCTCATTTTCTGGCTTCTTGCCTTTGAACCTTCTTCTTTTCTTGTCTTTGTCCTTGTTGTGGTCAATCATTGGCAGTCTTGGGTAAATCATATATGGCTTGATTCCTATCTTGGTTTTCTCCAATGAATGCCTTAGCCAGGTTGGAGAGACAAAATTTGTAGCCCTCACAACTCTGAAATGCTCAAACTCCCATACATACTGGGGTGCTTAAATTCTGCCAACCAGTGTTTCTGTCCATGATGAAGGGGACATGTCTGTAGGATTTGGATCACTTATATGTATCATTGGTGAGGTCTTTCTTGGAAGGGTCTGTATGCCAATCTGAGATGATGTGTCTTTCAACACCATCAGTGAAAGGCTTGAAGGGTGGAGATTTGATGAGGTTTGGGTAGATATTCTTAGGAGGGAATCTCTTGTGGTAATTGAATAATTCAGATAGAAATTCAATAATTCAGATAGAAATGGTCCAGTAGGTGTATGTGGTTCAGGGTTAACCCAATATGGGTAGATGTTTTCAGGTTCATACTCCTATTCTGGTAGAGGATACCATCTGGTTAGAATAGGTTCAGGTTCGGTTTGGTGGGTGTGAAATAAGATTTTCCAGTCTCTCTTAACTTTAGCCCAATTTTTAGCTTTTCCCTCATACAGAACCGATGAATCAGTATAGGGAAACCTGATTTTCCTGATTTTAGGAAAAGGGGCACCAGGGCAAATACCATCATCTGGTTGGTTGAACCAGGGGTCATCAGCGGGGATAAAGGGTTGGAATGTTGGTCTAGGAGGTAAGGCAATTTGTGGTTTGTTTGGTGAGTTTGTTTGTAATGAGAGGGGTGTAGGAATGTATTTATCATCTATGTTTTGATCAATATTTACAGATGATCCAGAGTTATATACCCTATTCTCAAAGCTGGAAACTACATCTACTGCTAACTTGACAGGATCATTAGCGGGTATGGTCACCTCAGTTTCTATGACAGCTTTGGCTTTTCTTTGTGGTTGCCTTCTCCTAGTTGGAATGGCAGAAGTAGCAGAAGCATCAGCAGAGGTAGCAATCCTCTGTTTCTTCAACATTGAGCTGATAGGAACCATGTCCTCATCATCTTCATCCTCATTATGTGACAAGATCAAATTTCTTGTCCTTTTCTATGGGGGGGCAGGTTGAGGAGCAGCTGTGGGCTCTCTGATGACAATTCCACCAGTAGGCCTCTTTGGTATTGGCTTCCTTGCAGCTGTAGTTTTCTTCCTGACATTACTTTTCAGCCCTAGAACCTCAGCATTGTTCTGTTCCACCATTTCATCCTTAACATTCATCAGTTCCTCTGTCTTAGCTATAGCAGCAACAGTATAGGTGCCCAGATTCATATTAGCATCGTTCATTTTACCAAAGTCAGCAGCAGCCATTGGTTTTTTAATTAAGATCCTGGCTTGCTCTTCAAGAGTCCTTGCAGCAATAAATTCATGGATTCCTTGAGCTTTGAAGATTTTGGAGAGAAGATGGCAATAAGGAAATGCTGAGAGTTTCTTCTTGTTGATCATAACATCTCTGAATCTTCCATAAAAGATTCTGGGAAGATTTATCTTCGTTTTCGTGAAAAGATGGAAAATACAGAATTTGTGCAGGGCTGATAGGTTGTCCTTGGACCCAACCTTGTGAAGAACTACCTTGTTCAGTAATTGATGAAGGATACAAATGATGTCCTTCATTTCAACATCTTTCCAAGAATGATTTTGAACTGTGTCCTCTCTCATCAAGAAGACTTCAATCACCTCAGTGCCTCCCAGTTCAGTCTCCCATGACTCAGTAAATACCACTCCTTCCTGAGCGCATAAGATGGCATCAACAATGGTTTTCTCAGAGACAACAATCCTCTTTCCCAGTACTGTAGAGAAGTTAGTATCAGTAACTTGAAGTCTCCTCCAAAAATCCCTTCCATGTTGAAGGTTGAATAAGAGGCCATTTTTGGTGATCTGAGAGCTAGGGTTTGAAAGCAAAGAGATAGAGAGCTCGAGAGTTCAAGGAAGTGTAAATTTTTCTCAGAGGGAAGAAATTGCTTTTAAAAAGGTTTTGAAACTCAAAGGTTTTTCTTTTAGAAATAAATCAAAAAGAAAATATTTGATAAGACATGCCATTAAGAAAAACGGCGTTGGTATCTTGAAACCATAAAAAGGTTTTGACGAGATTGATGGATGTACTGACTCAGAAAAGAGAATAAAGGATAAGTTTGTCATTGAGATAAAATAAATGCAATTAATAAATGTATGCATAGACGGATTCAAGCATAAGCAAGTATGGACGAGTCCAACCAAATTACAGTCAAGCATATATGCGACATTTAATGGACGTGGCACACAAATACAATGGAGCGATATGTAATGGATGCGTGTTTTAATCATGCAATGGACTTGAAATTTTCAACATGCATTGGACGGGAAAAAAATCAATAGACGTATATTTATCAAAACAACATTCTCAGGTCTGGACGCTTATATCAATCTACACATAACATATTCAGATGCTTCCTAATAAAAATAAATCTATCCTCAGCAAAAGGTTTAGTAAAGATATCTGCCCATTGATGGTCAGTATCCACAAATTGTATATCAAAAACACCTTTTTGCACATAATCCCTAATGAAGTGATGTTTAATTTCTATGTGCTTAGCTCTAGAATGCAAAATTGGGTTCTTAGATACATTTATTGCAGCAGTATTATCACACAAAAGTGGAATACTACTTACAAACACATTGTAGTCCTCCAATTGATGTTTGATCCAAAGAAGTTGTGAGCAGCAACTAGCAGCTGAAATATTCTCAGCTTCAGCAGTTGATAAGGCAATGATACTTTGTCTTTTGGTTGACCTTGAGACAAGGTTAGCTCAAATGAAGTGACATCCTCTACTGGTACTTTTTCTTTCAATTTTATCACCAGCATAGTCAACACCACAGAAACCAACTGATCTGTAATCTTTACATTTCTTAAAATACAAACCCAGATTAGTAGTACCTTTCAAATATCTAAATATTCTTTTAACTGTTGATAAGTGAGATTCTCTTGGATCAGATTGACATCGAGCACATAAGCATACATTGAACATAATATCAGGTCTGGACGAGGTAAGATATAGAAGAGATCCTATCACACCTCTATGTACCTTTTGGTCTACCTTTTTCTCTTTATCATCCTTTCTCAGTATGGACGTGGGGTGCATAGGAGTGTTCGTTGGTTTGCAATCATCCATGTGGAACTTCTTCAGGAGTTCCTTTGTATACTTGGTTTGATGGATGAGCACCTCGTCAATTGATTGCTTTACTTGAAGTCCAAGGAAGAATTTGAGTTCTCCCATCATGCTCATTTCAAATTCTTTCTGCATTAACTTAGAGAATTCCTTGTACAGATTCATTAGTGGCACCAAAAATAATATCATCAACATATATTTGTACAACTATGAAATTAGACTTGATGTATTTTCTGAACAAGGTTGTGTTAACCTTTCCTCTATTAAATCCATTTTCCATAAGAAAAGAACTCAGCCTATCATACCAAGCTCTAGGAGCTTGTTTAAGACCGTATAAAGCTTTCTTAAGCTTATATACATGTCCAGGATGGGTTTCACTCTCAAAAACCGGAGGTTGCATAACATAAACTTCTTCATTAATAAAACCATTAAGAAAAGCACTTTTAACATCCATTCGAAAAAGCATAATACTATGATGTGCAACAAATGAAAGTAAAATTCTAATTGCTTCTAGCCTAGCAACAGGTGCAAAGGTTTCAGTATAGTTAATACCTTCTTCTTGAGAGTAACCTTGATCAACAAGTCTTGCTTTGTTTCTCACCACCTTACCATTTTCATCAAGTTTGTTTCTGTAAACCCACTTTGTTCCAATAAATGATTTATCTTTAGGCAAGGGTACCAGAGTCCAAACATTGCTTCTCTCAAACTGATTCAGTTCTTCTTGTATAGCTAGAATCCAACCATCGTCCAGCAGAGCTTCGTCTACTATCTTTGGTTCCAACTCAGACTAGTGCAGAATCTTCTTGCTCTCTGAAAGTTGATCTTGTTCTTATCCTGTCATTAGGATTTCCAATGATTTGATCTTGTAAATGATAATTCCTGAAGTACCAAGATTTCTGAACTGTATCATGTTGAGAAGTGGAGGTTTCTGGTTGTTGAGTGGGGTCGTCTACTTGATCATCAGCTTTTATCTTTGTTGTATCTCTTGAGATGTTTAGATCAAGATCTGCAAAAGCTTCATCTAGATCTGATAATTTCTTATCAGGCTGCTTGTCATCAAACTTGACATGAATACATTCTTCTACGACTGAAGTTCTAGAAATGTAAACTCTAAAGCCTTTTGAAGTTTCAGAATATCCAAACAGAATTCCATTATCTACTTTAGCACCAAACTTACCAAGTTGATCTTTAGTGTTTAGTATATAGCATTTACAACCAAAAGGGTGAAAGTAAGATGTTGGGTTTTTGTCCTTTCCACAATTCATAAGGAGTCTTGTTCAAGATAGGTCTAATGTATATTTTGTTCTGAATGTAGCAGGCAGTATTAACAACTTCATCCCATAAGTGTCTAGGGACAGAGTTGTCATTGAGCATAGTCCTAGCCATCTCTTGAAGAGATCTATTCTTTCTCTCTACCACACCATTTTGTTGTGGTGTTCTAGGTATTGAGAAGTTGTGAAGGATACCACTTTCTTCACATAACTTATGAAATATCTCATTTTCAAACTCTCCCCCATGGTCACTTCTGATTGACACTGGTGGAAAATATACATTAGACGGTAAAGGTTTACGTCAGTTAACCAAAAACTAGACGTTAAAAAGGGGGCGGTGGTAGTTTTGTAAATATCAGACTTCATTAATTCACTGTTAACGTCAGTTGTTTCAAGGACTGACGTTAAAAGTGAGGCGGTGGCAGTTTTGTAAATATGAAATCACTATTTGCGTAAGTTGTTTAATGAACTGACGTTAAAAGTGTTTTGCAAGAAATTATTAAAACTTTTAACGTCAGTTGTTTATAAAACTGACGTTAGAAATGTGATTTTTACTTCAGTTAAATAAATAACTGACGTAAATAATCAACTCATTCATATCTTTCTTTCGTTGTCATCTCCCTGTTGTCACTCTTAACGCAGATCATCACTCCATATAGTGTAGTTTATTTCTAATCTTTTTTTTTTAAAAAGTTTATTTTTAATCTTAATTAATTAGCTTGAATTAGTAAATTAACAAATTCTTGTACAAATTAAAATAAATAAACACTTAACATAAAACAAGTTATATATGTATAATCAAATCGTATCTCATTGAAGAGATTCATAAGTTACAATTACATGTTTAAAAGATAAAAAATTTCCGCAAGATAGCACTAAAATATAAAAAAGTTTCTGCTTCAACATCATTTTCTTCTCAGTCCTGTCCTCAGAATCTCCAACATTGAATGCATCCCCTCCCTCATTTGAAGTTGATGCTCCATCTGAATCCACAGTCACTTTGGAGCTGTGGCAGAGTGAAGGGTGCACTCGATCTGTTTCAGCAATATTCTTGGAACAGCCACTTGGTTCCAAAGCTGAGGTTTTGGAACTGTAGCTGCTGATTCTCCAGAAGGATGATGGTGTGTGCAATTCACATAATGCGATTTACACACCCTTATCACCCATGTAATGCGATTTACACAACCTCAGAAGTTGTTTGACCATTAAGACAGAGACCTTTAAGTCTAGGTATAGGAAGAAAGAGTGATGAAGTTAATCTCCATGGCAGAGCCATATTGTGAAGCAGAAAATTAAAATTAAAGGAAGGAAGGAAGCTATTTATAGGAGTAGGGGATGAAGTTACTAGGCGTCGTAAGTTGCTAAAAAATTAAATTGATCATTAAGAGCATTAGGTTCCAAGGCGCATTGGGAGTTGGCAGTCATATATTATAAACGTGCAGAAAAGAAAACGCCCGAAGTAAGAGGAAGAAACTTATACACTTTTAACGTCAGTTGTTGAATAAAAGCGACGTTAAAAGTGTTTTTAAAATAAAAATATTTATTTTTAACGTCAGTTGTTTATACAATCGACGTTAAAAGTGTGATTTTTACTTGATTAAATAAACAAGTGGCGTAAATAATCCTATATCCCTATCTGAAATGCGCGCCTGTTGTCACTCTTAACACAAGTCGTTAACGTCGGTTGTTGAATAAAACTGAAGTTAAAAGTGTTTTTAAAATAAAAAATATTTATTTTTAACGTCATTGTTTATACAATTGACGTTAAAAGTGTGATTTTTACTTGATTAAATAAATAGGCGACGTAAATAATCCTATATCCCTAGCTATCCGAAATGCCCTGTTGTCACTCAATTAACACAGGTCTCGAGCCATTTTGTGAAGGAATAGAAATATAGAGGAAAAGAAGAGGCGTGATACAGATCACATTACGAAGAATGTTACTTTATACAGAGACACAACACTTTTAACGTCAGTTGTATTCAACAACGGACGTTAAAAGTGTTTTTTTAAAAAAATATTAATATTTAACGTCAGTTTGTTAATAAAGCGGCGTTAAAAATTAATTTTAACGTCAGTTGTTTAATACAACTGACGTTAAATGTTGTTTTAATATGTTTCCACCCACGCGCCTTCTGCACTTCGCTCTGTACGTACGTCTCTTTTCTCTTTTCATCACGCTCAACCCTAAATCACTCTCAACCCTCACTCTCACTCTCACCCAGCACAGAACCCTAATCGCGAGCTCATCTCCACCACAACCACCGCGAGGGCTTCTTCGCCACCACCATGAGGTACACTATTAACCCTAACTCTGTATTTCCATTCATTCTTTGCAATAACTTGACGTACATCTCTCTTTCCCCTTCCCGCGCACTAACTCTCCTTGTCCCTCTGCTCTCAGTAACCACATCGAACGTTGGCCACCACTCGAGCTCCCCTCCCCACCACCACGCGAGCACCTATTTCTGGTGAGTATTTAGGGCACATTTTTGTATTTTTGGTTTTGAGTGTATGTTGAAACTGTAGTGTCAGTAGTTGAAACTTGAAACCGTGAGTTTGGGTTGTTTGGAATGTACGTCTCTGTTTTTGGTTTTGAGTGCATGTTGCTCTGCTGGTTGATCTGTCACGACCGTGATGCTAATCACGGCTAGGCCGTGATCAGTTCTTCCTGTACGTGATGGCATGGTCTGTTCAGTTGGCACGTTACGGCCGTGATGGACATCACTACCAGGCTGTGACCAGTGCTTGGCAATTAATCTTTAAAAACTATAGTTTTCAATCTCCCGTATTGTCCTTATATTGGATATATATATGTTTTGTATATCTACAGGACCTATCTAGTTATGGATCGTAGTTGGATGGTTTGTAAGCGTACTAGTGCTGAGTATTTGAAGGGGTGGGAGAATTTATAGAATTTGCTCAAAGGAATGTTCCTAATAGTAATGGAATGTTCTGTTGTCCTTGTGTCAAGTGTTTGAATACGAGGAAATGTACAGTGAAGGATATACGTACTCATTTGATTTGTGAAGGGATTTGCTTGAGTTATACAAGATGGATATGGCATGGTGATATGTTGTTGAGTAGTAATACGGCGAGTGTCTCCCAAAGTGAGGATGTTGACGTAGATATGGAGGATGATCGAGTAGAGGACATGATCCATGATATTGGACAAGAATCTTTTCATCGAGCGCATGTGTATGATAGGTTGTGCGGTGATGCGGATAAGCCTTTATATCCAGGGTGTACTACTCATACACGGTTGTCAGCGGTGCTAAAATTGGTTTGTGTGAAGGCGAGAAATGGTTGGAGCGATAAAAGCTTCACGGAATTTCTTGAAGTGTTGAAAGACTTGCTTCCGGAGGACAACACATTGCCCGACCGTAACTATGAGGCCAAGAAGGTATTGTGTCCTATGGGTATGGAGTATAAGAAGATACACGCATGCCCCAATGATTGCATATTGTACACCGGTGTTCATGAAGACAAACACGATTGCCCCAAATGTGGGTCATCACGATACAAAGTGAAGGGTGGTGATGATGATGATGATGTTGATGATGTGAGAAAAAGGGTCCTCCTGCGAAGGTGTTGTGGTATCTTCCAATAATTCCAAGGTTCAAGCGATTGTTTGCCAATGCGAAAGATGCGAAGAATCTTAGATGGCATAATGATGAGAGGAAACGTGATGGAAAGGTTCGTCATCCTGCTGATTCTATTCAATGGAAGAATATCGATACTATGTTTCCGGATTTCACCGATGAGCCAAGAAACCTAAGGCTTGGACTTGCTACGGATGGAATGAATCCTTATGGTAACATGAGTAGTATTCATAGTTCATGGCCTGTTCTGTTGGTGATTTACAACATGCCCCCTTGGTTGTGCATGAAGCGCAAATACATGATGTTGTCTATGATGATTTCGGGCCCAAAGCAACCGGGAAATGACTTAGATGTTTATCTAGGTCCCTTGATTGAAGACTTGAAAACGTTGTGGGTGGAAGGTGTTGATGTAGTTGATGGGTATTCTCATGAGACTTTCAAGCTTCGTGCCATGTTATTTTGCACCATTAACGACTTTCCAGCATACGGTAACTTGTCTGGGTACAGTGTCAAGGGGCATAAAGCATGCCCTATATGTGAAGAAGGCACATGCTACACTCAGTTGCATCATGGAAAGAAGTGCTTAGACGTGATCACCCATATCGTAAGATGAAAAAAGCTTTTAATGGATGCCAAGAGACAGAAGAAACGCCGGCGGCCTTAATTGGAGAGCAGGTTTATCAGAGGGTAAAGGACATCGATGTTATATTCGGCAAGTCCAAAAAGAAAGGTAAAGCTGTTGAGAAAAACATATGGAAGAAGAGGTCGATATTCTTTGATCTTCCATACTGGCGCAAGCTTGATGTCAGACACTGCATTGATGTGATGCATGTGGAGAAAAATGTGTGTGATAGTGTGATCGGGACGCTTCTCAGCATTCAGGGAAAGACAAGGATGGTGTGAATGCTCGTCTCGACCTCGTTGCTATGGGTATACGAGAGCAGTTAGCTCCAGTTGTTGAGGATGGTAAGCGGACTTATTTGCCGCCAGCATGTCATACTTTGTCAAAAAAAGAGAGACAAAGTTTTTGCGGGTGTCTTTAGGGCATCAAAGTTCCACATGGTTACTCTTCAAATATGAAAAGACTTGTCTCTAGTGATCTTAAATTGGTTGGCTTGAAGTCTCATGATTGTCACATCTTGATGCAACAACTTCTGCCCGTTGCTATTCGTGGTATTGCTACAAAAAATGTGAGACATGCCATTACTCGGTTGTGCTCATTCTTCAATTCTATATGTAGCAAAGTCGTTGACCCCCGTATGTTGGATGACTTGGAAGTTGAGGCTGCTACAATCTTGTGCCAATTGGAGATGTATTTTCCTCCTTCCTTTTTCGACATAATGGTTCACTTAATTGTTCATTTGGTGAGTGAGATTAGATTATGTGGGCCGGTTTTTCTGAGATGGATGTACCTAGTTGAGCGCTACATGAAGATCTTGAAAGGGTACGTGAAGAATCCTCATCGTCCGGAAGCATCTATTGTTAAAAGGTATGTTGCAGAAGAAGCTATTGAGTTTTGTTCGGACTACCTTCATAACACGGATCCTATAGGGGTTCCTAAGCCTCGGCATGATGAGATCAGATGTCAAGGTAAGGGTACACATGGCTTAAGAATTAATAGGAAGGGTCGGGAGGAAGTGCTTCAAGCACATTTGTATGTATTGAACAACATCGAATGTGTTCAGCCTTTCTTATTTGAACATAAAAGAAAAGTCAATCAAGAAAACCCTCGAATGAGCGAAAGGTGGTTGTTGAACAAGCATAACAAGACTTTCTTACCATGGTTCAAGGAAGAAATGCTTAAGGATGGTAATCTATATACGATGACGTAAAATGGCTAGCACGTGGGCCTAACTTCAACGTCATATGTTGGAGCGGATACGACATAAATAACTTTTCCTTTTATACAAAGGAACAATATAACAAGAGTACCATGCAAAATAGTGGGGTTATGATCGTGGCGAAGCAATGCACTTCTCTAGTGCAAAGGACACAAAACCCGTTAAAGACCGACACCTTACTTTGGATATATTGAAGATATTTGGATGCTCGATTACACTAAGCTTACGTGTCTTAGGTATTTAAATGTAAGTGGGTTGATAGTAACGGTGGTGTACAAACCGACGAATTGGGGTTCACATTGGTAGACCTCAACAAGTTAGGTCATATAAATGAGCCTTTCATAATGGCTTCCCAAGCAAAACAAGTGTTCTACATCACTGATCCTTCTAACAAAAGGTTGTCCGTGGTTCTCCAAGGAAAAAGCATGTATAATGGTAGTGATGAAAATGAAGATTCAAATCTTGATATTCCTGAGACTCCTTCTTTTTCAACAAACATGCCTACTATAATCGAGGAGACACAGGTGGACGATGTACATGCCACTCGTGATGATCATCACGAAGGGATATTGATATAGGTAGTTTAAACTTAGTATACATTTATAACCTATGTTAATAAATATATATTGTTTTGAACAGTCATACATATGGATCATTGTTCCATTTTTCCATTGCAATTCTGTAATGTGTGTGATATTACGTATTCTTGGGATATTTATTGAATGCGGGGATGGCTTAGGGGAGTGATATTTTAAAACTGAATTTAAAAAAAAAATACTATTAACGTCAGTTGTATCATACAACTGACGTTAAAAGTATTTTATAAAAATATACAGTAGACTATTAACGTCAGTTGTTTATTACAATTGAAGTTAAAATTAAGACCTTTAACGTCAGTTCTTGATAACAATTGACGTTAGTTTTAACAAAATTTACGTCGGTTTTGTTAAAGAACTGACGTTAATTTTGACAAAATTAACGTCAGTTGTGTTAAAGAACCGACGTTAATAGTGTTATATTTAACGTCAGTTCTCAACTGACGTTAAAAGTTAAACTTTTAACGTTAGCTGTATTTACGTCAGTCAGTATTCTGACGTAAAAAATCAATTTTAACTGACGTAAAAAGCACTTATTGCACTAGTGTGAAGTGATACACGTGCCTTTTTCATTCTGTACACATTTGCAGAATACAGAAAAGACTTTGAAAGACTCATCCTTGTGAGCTAGGAACATAAACCATGTCCATCTAGTGTAGTCGTCTATAATGACTAGACCATATTTCTTACCACTGACAAAAGCAGTCCTTATTGAACCAAAAAGATCAAGGTGCAGCAACTCTGGTGGTCTATTGGTACTAACAACATTCTTAGATTCAAAATAACCTTTGACTTGTTTTCCCTTTTGACATGCATCACAGAGAGCATCATATTTGAACTTAAGGTTTGGTAATCCTCTCACGAGGTTATGCTTATTTGGCTTTGAGATTAACTTCAAGCTTGCATGACCTAGCCTTTTGTGCCAAATCCATCACTCATCTTCAATGGACACTAGACATAAGACATTTTGATTTGAGAGGTCCTCCAAGTCAATCTTATAAAGATTGTTTTGCCTCTTAGCAGTGAATAAAAGTGATCCATCATCTTTCTTGACAATACACGTGTTCTTATCAAAAGAAACAACATATCCACTGTCACATAATTGACTTATGCTCAGCATATTATGTTTTAAGCCACTTACCAATAGAACATTATCAATGGAAGGAAATGGGTGTTTACCAATTTTACCTATACCAATGATCTTTCCTTTCTGATTTCCTCCAAATGTAACCCTGCCACCATCTTTGTGTCTAAGGTCTTGGCACATACACCTTTCTCCTGTCATGTGTCGTGAGCACCCACTGTCCAAGTACCAAGATGTTTGTTTCTTTCCTATTGTTAAGCAAATCTGCAACATGTATTATCTTATCTTTAGGTACCCAAACTGACTTGGGTCCTTCTTTGTTAGTAGTCACTGGATGAGAATGCTTTCTATGCTCATTATGTATGCATCTAGATGTAGTATGCCCATTCTTTCCACACACTTTGCAAAAGGTGTTGGATGGGTCAGACTTGGTTATAATATGTTTAGCTTTAGCTTTTGAAGCTCTATGTTGTGTATGTGGTATTGACTTTTGGTGAGATGCCTCTTGCTTCTCTTTGTCATAACTGTGACATCCCAGTTTTTCACATGTACGTTTAATTATTTTATTGAAATAATTTATTATTCGGATGTTATGTTTGTTTATTTTTATGTGGTTTAGTTTGAGTAATTTTATTTACTCATTTAAAATTATTTTAGTGGGTGCGTTAGCACTGTGTTACTGCAATGTATACACACTTATAGGGCAATAATATTATGCTATTGTCACTATTATTCTATGTTTAGAAAAATATTTTAAATAATATGATTCAAAGGAATTTATTTTCATATGTTACTCTATTTAATTTTGGATTTGAAAATAAATTAGTTTAGTGTTAACTAGAGATTAATTTTGGATCACTGATTTTCTTGGTCCAGTTCAATCATTAATCTTTACACTATTTTGAATTTTGAAAGTATATATTTGTCACTCATTTTTTTTAGATCTAATGGTTAATGTTATTTCCTTTTTTATAAAATCAATTTCAACCACACATTTTACCTATTACCCAAAAGAAATGAAAAAAAAAAAGGAAATTTCCTCCTTATCTCTCCTCTTTCACGTGTATAACCCCTCCCCCTTTGTCTTTTTTTTCTTTCATCCTCTTCTTTCTTCATCTACGCAGAACACTCTCTTGGCCTCCATCTTCATCTTCCTCCTTCACCCTAGCTCCCACCCGCCACTGAGCACCATCCGGCCACCATCACGGTGCGCGACCCAGCTACTCCTCATCGTGCGTCGTTCTGCACGTCGCTCGTGTGCTCGCTGATGTCGTCCTTTAGCCACGACTCTGCACGTGACTCTGGCCCTTCGATCCTCCGTTCGTCGTTGCCTGGTCTGCCGTTCACAGTGCCGCCATCGCCTTCTTCTTCTTCCTCATGGTGTCCGCACGAAAACCCATGTCTCAGGCCATTAATCGGAGCCATCTCGTCGGAGCTCCACCGTCACAGTCACGCCGGAGGTCCCTACTACCACCACTTCTCTTCCTTCCTCCACGGGTGAGTAAAATCTCATCTACTTTGTTCATATTCAAGAATCCCGAAATCAGTTTGCAAACCCTAAACCCTAGGTTTTGAATTCAGAGTTTAATTTTGAAATTAAACCATGTTTTGTGCAATTGGGACTATGAATTAGAGTTACCCTAAACTAATTTCATCATTCTTTAAGTAGATTGATTTTCCCCAAATTGCTCTATGAACCCTAAAGCTCCAATCATATTTTATTGGAAATTGATTATGTTTTTTGTGAAATCAACTATATTTCTATGTATTTGGGACTGTTAATTTATGTTTACCAAATTGATTTTGTAAACTTAAGATAAAATCTCATTTTCCCCAATTTGTGGTGATGAGCACTATTTTTCCCAAATATGATTTCTGTAGAAAGTGATCCTGTTTGTGAAATCAAGTGTTTAAATCAACTTAGAGTGAGTGTTTAATGATGAATGATTGACTATTTGAATTGTCTAGTTGTTGAAAATGCTTGGACTCCCTCTCTGGGATGTTAAAGTGGTTGTGTTTGCTTGGGGAAGCAGGTTTCACATGTTTCGGGAGTTGACCAGAGCTGTTTAGAGGAAACTGGAACGTCGAGTTGGAGTTTAGTTTTGTGCTGCTTCGCTCAGAAGGAAGCTAACTGTTGAAGCACCAATGAAATGATCATCTCTTGTCTACAAGAGGTAAGGGGGAATGAACCACATCACACCATATTGGTGGATGTGAAGATGGCTTTAAATTGTTTGGTGTCGGAAAATCCTAAATCAAGGATTATCCACTTTGTTTATTTAGTCCCTTATGAGGACATTATTGTGGTCATTAATTGTTGTTATATTTATGTTCATTGGTGTGATTGATTGGTTGGAAGATGATTTCTAGCATGTTGAAAACCATCACTTTGATCATTGGATCAAAGTGAGGATTTAATACTTGGTTATTGAAAATAACTTGATTATTGTGATTATTCGATATAACTTGATATATTGATGCGTATGTATAATTTTGAGATTATTTGGTGAAGCGTAACCTTCACTTTGGTTGTGATTGGCTTTTGGCCAAATGTGAATGGAAATGGGAGTTTAACTCCAATCCTTGAAACTTAAGTGACTTTAATTTCCTTAAGTGAGAAAATGAATGTTAAATCCATAAAAGGAAAAGGAATTTGTTTTGAATAATTATTTCGGGAGTTTGATTTTTTATTAAGGTTTTGGAAATAGATTGAGAATTATTTTGATTGTACGTTATATTTTGAATTACCAAAATGATGCTTTAGTAACTAAATAAATAAATGTTTTAAGGATAACTGAAAACAAGGAGGTATTGTTTTCCAAAACTGTTTTTACAGTGTTTAAAACCATCTTAAAGAGTTCAATTGATTTCAAAAATGACTTTGATAATTGTTTAGGTCAAGTTTTAGGGCTTTTGAGTGAAATAATATTCAAGACCTTACTTTGGTATTTTAATACCTGAAAATGAGTATTAGAACCTAGATAATTGATGATTTTGATTAAAGGAAGCTTAGTTTGAAAGTTTAGGGGTTTCAGCCCTAAATCAAGTAAAAAGGAGAAAATTGTCTTTCAATAATTTTACGGGATTTGAAATAGTATTTTGAGGGATTTGATATCAATATACCTATGAGTCAATCTTACTTCCAAAATGATTTGATTTTAGACAAAGGGTTTTGATTTTGGATAAAAGTGGTTTTGCTCTTCAAGACTAGTATTTCAAGTTAAATGGAAAACCTAAGTCGAGGATGGATTAGTGAAAACAAAGACTTAATGATTATGACTCATGGTGGAGCAAGACCAAATGTCATAAAGTAAGGATGATTCAATCATCCTTACATCCATAATACTTAATGACAAAGAGTATTTTGAGGTTGCTTGGTCGACAAGTAATCCTAATTGAGAATGGACTTAAAGAGGCATAATTGAGTTGGTGGCGAATGACCAACCTTCATAATGTAAGCGTTGAAACGTGGATAGTCCAACGAGGGGTGATTCCCAGGAGGTTGATACTGTCTGCTTTGCCTCTAGAATGGCTTTTGGTTTCCGTAAGGAACCACGAAATTTATCTGGTGGATAAATATGAACGAAATGGCTTTTGGTCTCCGTAAGGAACCCCGAAATTTATCCGGTGGATAAATATGAACGCACATGCCATTAACGGCATTATTGCCTAAACACATAGTTGATACTATGTTCTGTAAGGCCTTTGTGCCTAGGAAGTTGAGCTGACATGCATGTGCGCATGAGGACATGCTAGTGATGATCTTAAATGGTCTTGGCGGTGTTCAGGGTAGGAGGGTCACAAATGACTAGTTGGTGATTCTTCTTGGCCGTGGCGTCCCATGCAATACACTGACATCAACGACTAGATGCTAGCCGGTCATGATTATCGAGAGTGTTTCACAATCAATTATAGTACCACTATGTGGCTGTTACTATTGAACACACAAGATGCCTAATATTGGTTGTTGTGAAACATGTGCTCTAATAACTCCTTTCGAATGTTCTTTTAGCTCCAGAGTTAGGGTCAAATCTTCCTTGAGGCTTTGTAGGTTTGGGACTATGCAGTTTCAATCAGTTACCTCTGTTCTCGTGTCTCTATGAACTAACAGTGTCCGGTCATGCTTGATGAGATTGTGGTTACACTGATTTGTGTACTATTGACTATATGTGCACGTGTTATATGTTACTTGTATATACTGGATTGTTTGACTGAAATATATGTTTACATAGATATGAATATATGTTATGTGGTGTCGTGCTATTTTCATATCGCCATATCTTTGTGATGTTTGGGAATCTCACCTCCTTATGTTATATTGCCTATGTCGTCTGGCTATGTGCCTTCTGTATTCATTTGAGAAGACTGAGATGTCAAGATGTCATTTGGATGATTCATCATAGAGGTTGAGGTTAGAGCTTGCAGACGATATGTTGGAGTTCTAGTGGACGTCTTTCAGCTTTCGGATGGTTCAAGATGATGGTCTTTGTGTTTTCTGTCATGCCTGACCTTTCTTTCTTAAGACAGGCAAGTTTGTCGTTGGTCTGTAGGATATGACTTTTCTCCTTGGTAAGGGAAAGGGCTTAGTCTGAGTGCTACTTTTGTAGTGGCTCTAGTAGTGCCGTTTGTGACGACGTCGAGAGTGGACTCACATAGAGTTTCTACTAGATCTTGTCAGTTAGTTTTGTTCTTCTCACGATATACGAGAGGATGGTCTTTTATATTTTAGTTTGGCCAGCTTGAGATGTCTGGGAGTTAATGTTACAGTTTATGGAGCTGCGACTCCAAGTATCTTATATTTTAGGAGCTGCATCTCCATAGATTTATGTTGGGTCTGTGTATCTTTATGTTTTCAGTTTATAAGTCGGGTTGGGTTTTATGTAAATAATTTTCGAACTTGTAACCTTAATTATGATTTTTAAATGTTTTGGTGCACGGTTATCTTCTAGGTAACTCTGGACTGTATTATGTAAATATTTGATGAGGTTGGATGTTTTATTGCTGACTGTCTCCGTTAAGAAAAAGAAAAAGATTTGATGTTATAAAATGTTTTATCAGGTGTTATGACTTCATCCAAACTCCGTTTTTCAAAGGGGACATTTCGAAATGTTTTCTTTCAAAACTTTGAGAATTCTTACCTTGATCCATTCCATTGATCTTCAAAGAAAAAAAAAGTTACCCCATTTTATTGCAGAGATTTTAATTAAACTACTTTTCGGCCTTAAAATGTCAAAGAAAATGTAGCGTCCGAGAAGGGTGTTACAATAACCAATGAGACACCCTACTGTGCCCCATTGTGTTATTAGACTAAAGCCTCATTCAATAATTTCTACTCGTGCGCTTAAAATGAAAATACGTAGAAATTAAAACTTAACTTATAAAGTATACAACATCATATAGAATGGCATATCACAATATAAGTATATTATGCATATTACAAAACACTATTGAGGATATCCTATCAGTTGGATCCCTCACAGGCATATACTTGGACAAAGTGTTAAATAGCAGAAAACATATTAAAAATACGCCTCACGAGATGCACTGGCCACAACTAACTAGACCCTAATCATCATGGGTCACAGCTCGTCCTCCAGCCTCCGATTCATAGGGAGTTCCATCCAACTCCTCCTGGTTATGCTCATCCACAGGGTCTTCTCGTACGATTCCACAAGGAGATAAAAACAACATACAGAAATATACAGGGGATCTAACACTTTATTTTAATGTAACCTCTCTTATCCTGTCACCATGTCTTTACGTTATCGTGGCCACTACCACTCCTGTCACCATCCCTCATTTGCATCGGGGCAAACCCTCATTCCCGTTAGGATGTTCCACCTAGTGCACACCTCCATTCACGTTAGGGCGTTCCAC
This sequence comes from Sophora flavescens, assembly GCA_030762895.1. Taxonomy (NCBI): domain Eukaryota; kingdom Viridiplantae; phylum Streptophyta; class Magnoliopsida; order Fabales; family Fabaceae; genus Sophora; species Sophora flavescens. The sequence goes on from CM061066.1 coordinate 91,166,931, forward strand.
CCCGATTATCGTTAAGTTGTTCCACCCCCATTCCCGTTAAGGTGTTCATCTAGTGAATGTGACACACCCACATTCCCGTTAGGATGCTTATTCAAAGGATGACATTATTCCCTCATTCCCGCTAGAGAATAGCTGCACAATACTAAAGTATCCTCATTCCCGTTAGGATACGGGACAACTCACCTCAGAACTATAAGGGTATCACAATAGTTACCCGTTTCCGTCAGAGAATTGGCCCGTGACATACTGTATCCATGATTGGATACACTGACCTCGTGTGTTCCCAACACACTTGCGTGAATAACAATACCAACACATGAATCCCACCAACCCATTTTAACAACATCCTAGTGCCTTAACCTTTCATCAAAGCCTCAACGCATACTCTATGTCACCACACCTCTTTAAAATAATTCATTTAGGTTAGGCACCTCTAAATCACCATGATAATCACACCCAAACAAACAATTATCTCTCGAACAACTTATATATCTTTGCTTAAAATCCCCTAAGCAAAATAATAAAAACCAGGTAGATCATGCATAACACAATATTAATCAAAATATTCCAATATCACCAACATCAGACAAAATCAATTCAATAAAGGAAATAAAATCAAATCAACCATAAACAATATTAAATCAAGCTAATATCGATAAACCTACAAACCCGAATCACCATTGGTTTTTTAGAAAAGGTTTCCAATGTAATTTAGGTCTTGTCGATTACTCGACTACTAGTAGGGTTTAGGTTGCCCTACACAATTATTATATAATCTACTACTTATCCATTCCGACGATAGGTTGGTTCTTTCCCCCACCTGGGTTATCACCGAACTCCCGAACTCGAAGCTCCTCGCTGTCACACCAGAAAATACTAACTCCACCTTCAACCAATCAACATAATAACCAATAAATCAAACAAACTCATCTGTTTTCTTTAGGCTAGGTTTGGCCATTTAATTCAAATTAGAGTTAGGATTCTTTTCTCAACATAAGCCTTTGGATACTTATCACTTAGGTTCTAGGTAACTTAGATAAATTGCTATAACTTGAAAATATGGAATAAAAATCATCCAACCACTTAGGGAAGGTTTTGGCCTTGTATTACAAAATAGGCTAGAAATCTTTAAACTTTCCAATCTCTTAGACTTAGCATCCAAATGTATTAAGGATCTCAAGTCCATTATCATATTGGAAAATAAAAACAAAACATCCTAGGTTCACAACCATCATAGGTTCGGCCATCATTGGATAAAAAGGCTAGAAATCTTTAAACATTCCAATCTCTTAGACTTAGCATCCAAATGTATTAAGGAGCTCAAGTCCATGATCATATTGGAAAATGAAAACAAAACATCCTAGGTTCACAACCATCATAGGTTCGACCATCATAGGATAAATAGGCTAGAAATTTTTAAACATTTCAATCTCTTAGACTTAGAATCCAAATGTATTAAGGAGCTCAAGTCCATGATCATATTGGAAAATGAAAACAAAATAGCCTAGGTCCACAACCTACTAGGTTCGACCATCATAGGATGAATAGGTTAGAAATTTCGAAACTTTTCAAGACTTTAGATTTAAGAGCAAGAGGTATCTAGAAGCTCAAATACATGATCATCTTTCAAAAAGTTGAAACAAAACTTCCTCGGCCACTAATACATAGTTTCGGCCATCCTTGGAAAAATAGGTTAGAGATGTTTGTTTGATACAAGCTCTTAGAATATGAAAGTAGAGATTAACAGAAGTCCATAGAAATTGGTTTCAACTCAAAGTGAGTTTTCTACCATTTTCTAGAGATTTTAGAAGTTAAAAGAGCTTTAAGAACATTTTAAGAAGACATAAAGTAAACTCATGAAATAAGTGTAAAACTTGAAATATAAGAGTATGAGAGGGTTACCCTTGAAAGTAGAAAGAAAATGGATGAAGAACTTGAAGCTTGAAACTAAGTAAAAATGGAAACTTTAAGTGTTAGAAACTTTAAAAAAAAAATGAGAAAGTGAAAAAGTAGGAAAGTGATGAAGAGAAATTGAAATTGGTATTTATAGTGGGAGGGTATGAGATTGGTGTGAAAGAGAAGGGGAGGGAAAGTCTTGATGGCCAAGTTTTGGCATATGCCTTGTTTGGTTGAAGAAGAGAGAGAAAATGGGTTTTTAGCATATAATATGTTATAATTCAAAAAGTGTCATCATGACCACTTTTTAGGATGTGACTTAGGCCATCCCCCTAGTAAGTCACCTCACTCTCACATGTCACCTCATCACTTTTGTTCTCCCTACTCTGCTCTATTGCGTATCCGGTTCAAGTTTCTGATCGTATTTCACCCGAAATAAATATTTTATTTTATTTCCGAACTCAAATTTTTGAATATTTCCAATATCATACAAAACATCACAAAAACACTAACCGTTTTGTTCACGGTTCAAAATTAGGTTTTATGCTCATTAAACTTTTAATGTCAGTGAAAACGCAGACCGACTTTCGTCTAAATTTTCAACCCAAAATTTTACAGTAACCCTCTACCATAAAGTAGACTATGAATATGATTTTATATTATTCAAAAAAAATACTTTCTAACTCTCAAATTAAAATACAATTAATTATATTTTAACCGATTGAACAGCATAATTAAAATCAGGTTGTTACATTACTACCCCTCTTAAAAGAAAATCCCGTCCTCGAAATTTCTTAACTCAACACTGGGTAACATCTTACCAATGCTTCTTATTCTAAAGATCATGCCTCATATTTTTCATCGATGTCTTCCCTTAATTAACAGCGGTAACTTCGTAACAGAATTCATTCTTATAACATGCTATTTATCCTCGAACTTATCCACCACTACTTTCTGTTCATTGTCCTTTAACTTTTTGATTTAAATTTATCGCCTTGAAGGGCATAATCAAAACTTACTCCTTTCTCTCTTCTTAATATTGGTCGACTAGAAAACTCGATTACAACATCTGACTCTTACATTTAGCACCAAGATCAATACCACCATGACTGCTTACTCCATATACTCAATCACAATCTTAGTTCCTTAGAATGTATTCCACGATTCTAGATTATATCAAGTACTTAAAATGAATTCTCTTAATAACCCCTTCTTTCAATAACCAATTGCTCACTACACCTCATCCCCAAGAACTAATCCTTCTAGTAAGCTTCTTGTCTAGCATATATGCTACGTAGATAAACAAGCAAGGTCTACCTGATATCCAATACATACCTTGCATAAGATTCACAGGTTGAGGGGACTCAGCTCCCCTCACGGTGAACACTCTTCCAGTGGCCTGAGGTCTAGCCATCGGCAGTCCTGCTGTTGGAACTCTTTTTCCAGCTCCTCCTCTCTGAACACTGGCTCCTCTATCATCAGCTACCGAATGTTGCATACCAATGTTAGTTATCGTGTTCGGACACACTACCCAACTTCTAAGCATAGTAATTATCTGATGTGGATTCAACTAGACACAGCCAGTAACAACATCCTAAACCTCGCAGTCCTTGAATCTGATCGGATATAACCCACAATCCGTTTTAGAACCAAACTCTTCTGATACCAAAATGAGACACCCCGCTGTGCCCCGTTGTGTTATTAGACTAAAACCTCATTAATTAATTTCTATTCGTGCACTTAAAATGAAAATATGTAGAAATTAAAACTTAACTTATAAAGTATACAACTTCATATAGAATGGCATATCACAATATAAGTATATTATGCATATTACAAAACATTGTTGAGGATATCCTATCAGTTGGATCCCTCACAGGCATATACTTGGACAAAGTGTTAAACAACGGAAAACATATTAAAAATACGCCTCACGAGACGCACTGGTCATAACTAACTAGACCCTAATCATCATGGGTCACAGCTCGTCCTCCAGCCTCCGGTTCATAGGGAGTTCCATCCTACTCCTCCTAGTTACGCTCATCCATAGGGTCTTCTCGTACGATTCCACAAGAAGATAAAATACAACATACAGAAATATACAGGGGATAAGAAACAGTTCTATCATCAAAAGCGGAAAAGAGTCATAGTAAATTATACAGTAATTGTCACAGACAATCAACACACATAACTATCGAATCATCCTCAAGTTAATATATATCATCCTCCACCCTTACTCTTAGGAAATCTAACACTTTATTTTAATGTAACCTCTCTAATCTTGCCACCATGTCTTTACGCTATCGTGGCCACTACCACTCCTGTCACCATCCCTCATTTGCATCGGGGCACACCCTCATTCCCGTTAGGATGTTCCACCTAGTGCACACCTCCATTCACGTTAGGGTGTTCCACCCCCATTCCCGTTAAGGTGTTCCACCCCCATTCCCATTAAGGTGTTCATCTAGTGAATGTGACACACCCTCGTTCCCGTTTGGATGCTTATTCAAAGGATGACACTATTCTCTCATTTCCGCTAGAGAAGAGCTGCACAATACAATAGTATCCTCATTCCCGTTAGGATACGGGACAACTCACCCCAGAACTATAAGGGTATCACAATAGTTACCCGTTTCCGTCAGAGAACTGACCCGTGACATATTGTATCCATGATTGGATACACTGGCCTTTCATCAAAGCCTCAACTCATACTCTATGTCACCACACCTCTTTAAAATAATTCATTTAGGTTAGGCACCTCTAAATCACCATGATAATCACACCCAAATATACAATTATCTCTCGAACAACTTATATATCTTTGCTTAAAATCCCCTAAGCATAATAATAAAAACCTGACAGATCATGCATAACACAATATCAATCAAAATATTCCAATATTACCAACATCGCAGAAAATCAATTCAATAAAGGTAATAAAATCAAATCAACCATCAACAATATAAAATCAACCTAATATCGATAAACCTACAATCCTCGAATCACCATTGGTTTTTCAGAAAAGGTTTCCAATGTGATTTTGGTCTTGTCGATTACTCGACTACTAGTAGGGTTTAGGTAGCCCTAAACAATTATTATATAATCTACTACTTATCCATTCCGATGATAGGTTGGTTATTTCCCCCACCTGGGTTATCACCAAACTCCCGAACTCGAAGCTCCTCGTTGTCACACCACAAAGTACTAACTCCAATTTCAACCAATCAACATAATAACCAATAAATCAAACAAACTCATCTATGTTCTCTTTAGGCTAGGTTTGACCATTTAATTCAAATTAGAGTTAGGATTCTTTACTCAACATAAGCCTTTGGATACTTATCACTTAGGTTCTACGTAACTTAGATAAATTGCTATAACTTGAAAATATGGAATAAAAATCATCCAACCACTTAGGGTAGGTTTCAGCCTTGTATTACAAAATAGGCTAGAAATCTTTAAACTTTCCAATCTCTTAGACTTAGAATCCAAATGTATTAAGGAGCTCAAGTCCATGATCATATTGGAAAATGAAAACAAAACATCCTAGGTTCAAAACCATCATAGGTTCGGCCATCATAGGATAAATATTCTGGAAATCTTTAAACTTTCCAATCTCTTAGACTTAGCATCCAAATGTATTAAGGAGCTCAAGTCCATGATCATATTGGAAAATGAAAACAAAACATCCTAGGTCCACAACCTACTAGGTTCGACCATAATAGGATGAATAGGTTAGAAATTTCCAAACTTTTCAAGACTTTAGATTTAAGATCCAGAGGTATCTAGAAGCTCAAATACATGATCATCTTTCAAAAAGTTGAAACAAAACTTCCTAGGCCACTAATACATAGTTTCGGCCATCCTTGTAAAAATAGGTTATAGATGTTTGTTTGATACAAGCTCTTAGAATATGAAAGTAGAGATTAATAGAAGTCCATAGAAATTGGTTTCAACTAAAACAGAGTTTTTTACCATTTTCTAGAGATTTTAGAAGTTAAAAGAGCTTTAAGAACATTTTAAGAAGACATAAAGTAAACTCGTGAAATAAGTGTAAAACTTGAAATAGAAGAGTATGAGAGGGTTACCCTTGAAACTAGAAAGAAAAAGTATACAGAACTTGAAGCTTGAAACTAAGTAGAAATGGAAATTTTAAGTGTTAGAAACTTTAAAAAATGAGAAAGTGAGGAAGTAGGAAAGTGATGAAGAGAACATGAAATGGATATTTATAGAGGGAGAGTATAAGATTGGCGTGAAAGGGAAGGGGAGGGCAAGTCTTGATGGCCAAGTTTTAGCTTATGCCTTGTTTGGTTGAATAAGAGAGAGAAAAATGGGTTTTTAGCATATAATATGTTATAATTCAAAAAGTGTCATCATGACCACTTTTTAGGATGTGACTTAGGCCATCCCCCTAGTAAGTCACCTCACTCTCATATGTCACCTCATCACTTTTGTGCTCCCTACTCTGCTCCATTGCGTATCCGGTTCAAGTTTCCGAATGTATTTCACCCTGAATAAATATTATATTTTATCTCCGAACTCAAATTTTCAAAAATTTCCAATATCATACAAAACATCACAAAAACACTAACCATTTCGTTCACGGTTCAAAATTAGGTTTTCTGCTCAGTAAACTTTTACTGCCAGTGAAAACGCAGATCGACTTTCGTCTGAATTTCCAACCCAAAATTGTACCGTAACCCTCTACCTTAAAGTAGACTATGACTATGATTTTATATTATTAAAAAAATACTTTCTAACTCTCAAATAAAAATATAAATAATTATATTTTAACCGGTTGAACAACATAATTAAAATCAGGCAGTTACAACCATTGCCAGATTTATCATGTGGTGACCTAGAGTACCTTAAAATGAGACTAAGTTTATCTGAGCCACCTACAAGCTTTGACAGAGAGTCTGTCTGATATGTTACATCTTGTTTCAGTTTTGCAACTTCACAAGAAACATCAGGCTCACACTCCATTTTGTCAGCTAGATTGACATTCATTGATTTTAGTATTCATTTTCATCTTTAAGGTTTTGTTTCTCAATGCAGACCCTATCATATTCTCTAGACAATTTAGAAAATTTCTTTTTGAGACTCCTATACTCTCGAGACAGTATGGACGACTCATGCAACAATTCATCAACAGAATTTTGAAGAGTGGACGGGTCAGAATCCATTACCTCAGCATCAGTGTATTCACTTTCTGAGGATGTGCCAGTCATGAGACAGATATTTGCCTCTTCCTCAGTATTATCTTCTTCATCTGATGAAGATATATCAAGATCCTCCCAGCCATTAAACCTTTCTTCTTTTTGAAGAATTTCTTTTTATCCTTCAGCTCAGGGCACTCGGCTTTGAAATGACCAGGTTTCTTACATTCAAAGCACAAGGGTGGACCTTTTTCCTTGGAGTCTTACTTCTTCTTGGAAAACTTTCTGTTAAATTACTTCCTTCGAAAACCACATTTATTTCTCCACATATGTTGAATCTTTTTGGAGATGAAAGATAGTTCATCCTCATTTGACCCTTCATCACTGTCTGAAGGTTCAGTATCATCCGATGATTTAGCAGCTTTGAGGACTTTTGATGAACTTGCTTTCTTTGCCTTTAGGGCAATAGATTTTCCTTTTCTGGAATTTTCTTCTTCATTTAGTTCAAGTTCATGCACCTTGAGTGATCCCAGAAGCTCTTCTAGAGAAAGAGTGTTCAGATCTTTGGCTTCTTGAATAGCAGTCACTTTGGGTCTCCATTGCTTTGAGAGACTTCTCATAATCTTTCTTACATGGTCTCTGTAACACCCCCCTTTGGGTATCACGTCCTAATCACATGCGGAAATAAATTAAAAGGAAAATTTACTGGTTGCTTTCGGAAAAACTTCTATAATTTTCATAAGTCTGACAATATGAGGGTAAAAAGTTTTTCGGAGTACTTAAAATAATGCACACAACACAGACAGTATAATCATACCAAGTTTAATAATCCACAACAACTAGATTTCTTTATAACTCCAAAACACTTCAACATATGAACTTTCATAGAATAATCTTTCGTACTAAAATTTATAAAATCATTACAAGACTTTTCAAGATCACCTATAATAACTTGTTTAAAGCATCCGTCCCAAAGGAAACATCCTAAGCTGATCGTACTAAAAGACAACTACTGGGAAAAATTCCATAGTTCTCACCATAGAATTTTCACCAACCTCTTCAAGGATCGGGAGTAATATCCTTAAGTAAGGTTAGGAACTTCTCGGCACCACTTGCCCTCGTATTGCAGCAAAAAACCAGGGAAAAACCTGATATATTGTAAGGGTGAGATACCAATATATGGATGAATTATGACGACTACATGTCCTAACACAGAGCAACAGATACATATGAATATTCATAATTAACATATAAATGCTCACAAATAATAATATAAATCAACAATCGTCGTCGTTTTTTAAAACATGGCACTTCTATATTCCAACAATTATGTCCTAGTCTCCGGAGACCCCAACTCCATGCAGTTTTTGAAAAAAGTGAGCTGATCAGGCTCAATTGCCACTCAAGCACAAATAGCCAACACATGTCCATGGCTCAACTTAATTCCCACAGCAACTGTCTAACTCAAGGCACAGTAATCAACGCATGTAGGTTCCAGAGCACACCGTCCTACACAAGGCATAGTGAACAAGGCTCATGGAAATCATGGTCCATCAAGGCACCAATGATACACCGTCGCATGAGATACCTTTCCCCTCAAGGCATTCACACAAAACAATTTGGGCACGTCTGCCAAATGCATATAAAAACATTTATTTTTCATAGCTTTTCTTTGTGCTTCATTATTTCCTTCGTCGAGGCTCAAGGCTCACGACCATCCATAAATTTTCAACGTTTTAAAACTTTCATTATCAACACAGGACGATTTAGTCCGAGTGTCCAATCACAACAGTCCTAGACCTGTGCACTAGTCTTAGACTTTGTGGTCGTAGAAAACAACTTTCACCTTTTTACTATTTTCACCACTTTTTATCACAACGTATGTAGGACACACAGTCCACAACAACGAAAATAGGACACACAGTCCACAACGTGTCTAGGACACACAGTCCACAACAACAAGTATAGGACGCACAGTCCAGAACAACGTAAATAGGACACACAGTCCACAACTTCATATATAGGACACACAGTCCACAATGTTGTGATACGGATCATGGATCCACGTGCTTTAACTCTAGTATCCCGACGTCTCGGTTACTGGGTTCACTTTTCAATGTTGCTTTTCGTTCAGTGAAAAACAAATACAAAATCCAAACTTCTGTAACTTATCCAAGTTACTGGATATTTTTACTTGAATAAATTCTTTTCAACAACATTTTCTTTTGAAATTCATTTTTAAAACTTTAAACTTCAGGAACTCCATTTCTTTTTCTAAAATTCTCCTTTGTATTTGGAAAAGTCTATTTCCTTTCAAAATAGTAAACCTTTTTGAAGAAAAACTTTTTCTAAGAACATTGTAAACTAAAATTCCATTTTCTATGGTACTTTACTACACGTGTTATCAAAATTATGTTTTTCTTCAAAATAAGATCCTTCAGCTTAAATAATTTTCCTTTCTAAAATTGTTTTGATTCTAAGTTTTTTTTTATTTCATTAAAACATTACATAAAGAAATCTTTTCAAAACTTCAAAAATAAATTTGTTTTTCTTCAAAGTTTCTTACCACGAAATCTTTTCAAAGTTTGATTTTTCTTAGTATAAAATCACTTAATTTTTCAAGTAAATTTCCTTAATAAAAGTTTTATTTTATTTCAAATATTATGATAAGGTTTTGAAAGTATAACTCATTTTTCCTTCTTCCAAAACATTTCTTCAAAATAAATATTTATTTATATTGTTCTTCATATAGTTTTCTTAAGACTTTTATCTTAAGGATTTAATTGAGCTCTAACCAAAGGTTAGGCTTTCCATGCAACAATCACATCACATATACAACAACTTCAACATATATAAACAACATTCATATTCCTCATAAATCATCACCACATATACAACAACTTCAACATATATAAGTGACATTCATGTTTTTCATAATTTATCAACACATTATGAATCTCAAGATCCAACCAAAACAGACACAACAATAACAACATCAATCAAACACATCAAAACAAACACACATGGCATATAGTCACCATAACATAATTATCCCTCAGGTTTTCTCCCCTTACCTAATTCAACGAATAGACAAATTCTTTGTTTCTGAGTTGCCCGGAGCGAACTTCTTTTTGCCCATCGCGTGCTGCAAGTATACGAATTAAGTGAACGACTTAAGTTAAATCAACAAAGTCGTTTTATCTTCCTAAGTATAGGTTTTGGCCATGGTTAGAAAAATGGTGCTAGAGATGTCCCATCTTTTACAATTTCTTGGATGGTATTTTGTTCGAGACTTACTTTTACACACACACACACACACACACACACACGTATATATATATATATATATATATATATATATATATATATATATATATATATATATATATATATATATATATATATACTTTAATCCCATATTTTTGTATATCTTTACATTAACACTTGTTGATAGTCCATATTATACCAAAATATTTACTTGACCATATTAAAAGATATTATTTTCAAATTCAAATTTTTCATTCAAAAATTGTGATGAACTCTTTTATAAAAGTAATTTCAGAACAGCAGTGTGTTTAAAATATGAATGACCACTCAAATGACCTTTAAAATTCTTGAAAATTTAATTCAAGGTACCCAACTAACATATAAACACATTGCAGATGGTTCCTTGTCAAAATTCGAAGGCATTAATTTATTAAAAATCACATACTGCCTTTGATTGTACAGGATTTTCCATAAATCCAAGTTCACCAACATGCAACTTTATGAAATTGTTACTCTTTATATACGTATGTAAAAATTCTAAAACTTCATTAAAACTTTAGTTATACCTTAGTAATAACCCAGAAAATTTTATAAAAGTTTTTAACTTTCAAAATCATATTTAAAATCCTCAAGCAACCAACTATGTTCTTATTTTTCGCAGTCAGAATTTGATTCTACTTTGAGAGGTGTTTTGATCTAGTAAATCTTATCCAAATACTTAAATATTACATATCAAATTAAATCCCCATAAGTCTTCTTTTCAAATACGTATTTATATTCTAGAAACACGTTTTGTATAAAAAGTTATAGGCTTACGAATAAGTATATGTCATGTTGTCAGATTTATATTTTACATATGTTCATCTACACCAAGTTATTATCTTCACTCTAGCATCATTCACAGCCACAAAACCAACATGAAAAGGCCCTAGATCCTCTAAAACATTCACGCAATACATATATCAACCAAAAACAGAAACTATTATTATCAAATAATAGTTTTAAACAAAGAGTTTAGAGAGGATCACCCCACTACCTCTTGAAAATCATAAACCCTCTTGGCTCTTAAATTGGAAAAACTGCAAGCTTGCTCCCTTAAGCTCCAAGATGAGTCCTTCATGATGGATCTAAAATTTAGAAGGGTATTTATCAACATGCATGAAGGAAAACTTAAAGGAATGGACATGCATGTGGGATTTGAACCAAAAACACCTATTTTCTACACATAGAGCTTCGGCCACCCAATTGAAAATAGGGTTGGAGGAGTTTTTCACCACATGTAAACCAATAAGATGAGAGTAGAGATGAGTAGGAGTTTATAAAAATTCGTTTCATGTCAAAAAGGTTTTTCTAAAGATTTTCTTAAAAATTATAGTTAGAAATCATAAACATGCAACTTGATTAAATGACATGCATGTTGAGAATGAGCAAGAATTTGAGAAAATAAATATTAGAGTGAAAGAAGTATACTCTTGTGATAATGGGAAGTTGAAGATGATTGAGCTCTTGAAGCTTCACAAGGTTAGCAATTGAGGAAGATGGTGAGTGAGCAAAGTGAAGGTATGAGTGAGTTTGAGAGAAATGAAGAGAAAGTGAAGTTGGGAGTGGGAGGGAGGTATTTATAGATAATGGGAGTGAGGGGGGATCTGGCTGCTTCAGAAAATGGGAGAGAATAATTTTTTTTTAATTGCAAATTTCTAATGGAATTTTGAAATATAATTATTTATTATGAAAATAATAATTTCATGTAATAATGGTTTACTATTCAAATCAGATTTTGCTCACCAAACACTCCAAAATCTGATGAAAATAAATTCATCATCTTCCCTTTGTTTCATTCCAGTTCAATTCCTCTCCCCGGCAGTGTAAAACGATCGTATTTCTTATGAAAATCGTACCTGAAAAATCAATAAAATAAAATTTTCAAACGAAACATTTTAAAATAGTTGAAACATTAGAAATCTTAATTAGAAGCCTAATCATTTCGTTCACGAGTAAAAATTTCATTTTATGATCAGTAAACTTGTACCGACAGAGAAAACACAGATCGGGTTTCATCTGAATTTTCAGCTGAAATTTTTACAGGAGCTTCCTAAGATAAACTAAGTTATGAAAATTATTTTATTTTATCAAAATAATTTCTAAAACTTTAAAATCAATTACGAGCAAGTACACATTTAAGCACTGATTAACAAGAAACAAAAAATCAAGGCGTTACAGTCTCGATTTTCATACGTTTTTCCAAGTGATCTAAGATTGTTGGTGATAGTCTGAAATCATCCAAACATCTGATCTATAGTTTCATGATCAACCATCTTAAATAGTTCATACTGGTGAACCAGCACGCTTATTTTTATTCTTTCACTTGTGATGAACCTTCACGAGCTAGGGAAAGAGTATCCCAGATTTCTTTAACAGTATTGCAGCTGTGAACTTTGTCATGTTCAGATCTAGTAATAACACACATGAGATAGTGCTTAGATTTTAGATTAAGCTGATGTTGGTTTTTCTGCTCTTGAGTCCATTGGGCTCCAGGAACAGCAGTTCCAGCTTCATCTGTTGGCTTTGTGTATCCAGTTTCAATCAGTTCTCAAATATCAACATTCTGTGCATCGAAAAGGCCATCGTCCTTTTCTTCCAGTAGTCATAATCTGTTCCATCAAAGAGAGGAGGTATGTTGATAGCTTGTCCTTCTGCATCCATGGTTGTTGGACCGTACTCCCTCAGCACTTGTTAGATTCTCAACCCTTTATAGGCTGAGCTCTGATACCAACTGAAGTTGACACAGGCAAACACAAGAGGGGGGGGGGGGGGGTTGAATTCTGTTTGTTAATAATTTTCGAAAACAACCTTTTCAAAACTGTTTTCTCACACAAGAAGATTAAATCAGAAGCAAGCACACATAAATAAATCTTTTAGAAACTTAACAAAAGCAATATCAAAATCCCACAGTCAGTATAAACAAATAAAGCTGTAAGAGTTTAGAGATAGAAGATTCACATAAATGATTTTATCCTAGTTCACTCTCTTCCAACCAAGAGCTACGTCCAGTCCCTTCAACTTGAAGGATTTATCCACTATTTCTCTAAATTGATTACAACCAAATATTCAGCACCTCTCCATGCTTACAAGTATTCCTTTCTTACCAAGCCTCTCTAGGCTCTAATTCTAACAAAGAGATTTAACTTAGATCTTCTCAACTAACTATGTGTGAGGATATGAAAGTTTGAGATCTGTTGAATATTTTCACAATATTCAAACTAAGAAATTACAGACTTTTACTTTTTGAAAGAATGAATAAGATCTTGCTCTCACAAATATTGTATAGGCAGGAGTTGTTGGCTAGCAAAAAGGTCATTCTTCAGTATCTGAGGTTTTCTACTTATATCTTGAAAAACTTCAACGGTCATTTTGAATTTCCCGTTTAGAGATAGCATAATATCCGTTGTGACTGAAGGCTTGATTGAAGCAATGTTGAAATGCACTCTTGGTTATCAGGGTAGTACAAAATGGATGCTCACTGCTCTGAGCATTGCAGCTTGAAAATGTTTTTCCTCCTTTGTGTACAGTCCAGCTTTTTCCAGCCACAAAGTTGTCATCGTACAAGTCACTTTTCATTTCCTCATTGTACTATTTATTTTTTGTATTTCCTCGATGGTACTTTGATTTTATTAAGAGGAAAGAAAGCATTAACCGAATAAAATAAATGGGAAGAACAAATATTCGATTGGGATAAATATCAATCATTTGAAACAAATTCAAGAGAACCGAATTGCATTTATTCACTTTAGAAGAACGTATAGGAGATAGAAACTCGTCTACTCAAAATCTCCGTCTACTAAGTTATTTGTGAGACTAAGTCTGTTCACTCCTTCTATTTCGCTCATCTACTGACGTGGTATATCCTCTCGTCTATCAAGTCTTTGGACTTGCTATCTCTCAATGAGTAATTTTGATTTCCGTCTAATGACGTGGAAATTAGAGCTCGTCTGCTTGTTAATTTATTTTTCCGTCTGTTCTATACTATTAAAAGCTTTCGTCTGCTAACGTGCCAAACCGAGCACGTCTACTCATAAAATTTTAAGTCTCGTCCACTTAAACTCTTGTCTACTCAAATAAACAGAAAGTAAATTTACCAAACATTTTTTATCAGCTCGTCTATTCGATTGGACGTGAATTCTCTTTCTTAGTCCAAGCAGATATAAAGAACTTTATACAAGATTTCTCATGACTTATATGATTCAAGTAATCCTGCAAAAACTGAATAACCTTGTTAGATCTCAACTAACACTTTGCCAAACAAATTTAATCCTTTTGTTAACATCAAAACTTAGAGTTTAATCAAATCCAAATCACTTTGGTTCCAACATTATTTGCACACCTAGCCTCCGCAAGCTCTACTAACAAGTATTGTTTGTTGGAACCAAAGTGGTTATGGTTAAATAATCTCTTATGTTTAGATCCTAACAAAGAGATTAAATTTGTATGGCAAAGTTATGTTAAAGGACTAACTTGTCTATTCTAGCTTACAGGACCGTTCTGAGTATCGCTGGACAAGGGAACTAAATTTAAGTTCCTTAGAATAGCCTTGAAAGAATATCGGGTTCAAGTATAACTCGCTAGACGATCCCTCAAAAATATGGTAATAAACCCGTCCACATAGTTATCGCTGGATGAGGCGCTAAGCCAAAAGGTACTAAACGAGTTGCTAAGTCCATCAGGAAATATAACAAGTCCAAAGACTTGTAACTAGACGAGTAGTTAACTGGACTAGGTAATAGAAATAAATCTAAGCTAAACCAGTCCTCTAACTTAGACTACCCAGTTGCTCTTTAAAGTTAAATATGCATGCGTCCAATGGCACACTGGAAATGAACTCGTCTTGTAAAAAACGTATTTGTTTCAAATGATTGTTTATTTAATATGAAGGAATCAATGTCTTTTACTTGTGTTGTTTGAATTGTTTATAACTTTGTTTCTTGGTAAGAGAAACATAGTACCACTGAGAACACAAAACTTTGTGCTCTGGCACACAAGCTACTGAAAAGCTGAACGAAGTGCAAAGAAGGAAAGACAGAAAACAATTTTCAGTGCAACAGAGAAATGACAGTACCGCTTTGAGTATTTCTGATAATCAAGAGCACATTTCGCAGAAATCATATCAAGTTATCAGTCTCAACGGATCTCAACATTAAATGTTATCTCTAAACGATATGTTTTGAAGATCGTTGAAGAAGAGAACTCAATACCATAGAACCCTATAAATACTGGACGACCCCAGTAAAGAAGATTTTGAAGCTCTGATATTCAAAGTGCAAAAACTTTGCTCAAAGTTCTTGTGAATACTTTCATTTGTAATCTCTGCTGATCTTAAGCTTTCATACCCTCACACATAGTGAGTTCTTATATCATTCTTTAAATCTCTTTGTTAGAGTTAGATCCTGAAGAGGCTTGGTAGAGAAAGAATACTTGTAAGCCTGAAGAGGTGTTGAATACTTGTAAATCTATTGAAGAATAGTGGAGAAAACCTTCAGGTATAAGGGACTGGACGTAGCTCTTGGTTGGAAGAGAGTGAACCATGATAAATCATTTGTGTGAATCCTATATTCCTAGCTTTTAAAATCTTTGTTTATACTAACTGTGGGAATTTTAACTTGAGTTTGTTAACTCCTTTGAAAAGATATTTCGTTTGTGTGTATTTATCTTCATTTACTTGCAAAAAGGTTTTAAGAAAAGCATTTTCGAAAAACTGTTAAGAAACACAATTCAACCCACTTCTTGTGTTTCCCTGTGTCAACTTCAGTTGCTATCAGAGCTCAGTCTCGAAAGGGTTGAGCATCTAACAAGTGATGGGGGAGTACGATCCATCAAGCATGGATACAGAAGGACAAGCAATCAACAGACCTCCACTCTTTGATGGTAGTGATTATGACTACTGGAAAAAGAGAATAATGGATTTTCTTGATGCATAAAATGCGATATTGGGGAGCTGATTGAAACTGGCTATACTGAGCCAAGAGGTGACAATGGAGCTGCTATTTCTAGAGCTCAGTGGACTGATGAACAAAAGACTCAACAACAACTCAATCTGAAATCCAAGCATTACCTGATGTGTGCTATCACCAGATCTGAGCATGATAAAGTCCATAGTTACAACACAGCTAAGGAAATATGGGATACTCTAGCCCTAGCTCATGAAGGGCCATCCAAGTCAAGGAGTCAAAAATAAGCATTCTGGTTCACCAGTATGAGTTGTTCAAAATGGCTGAACATGAAACTATAGATAAAATGTTTGGAAGATTCCAAACCATCACAAACAGTCTTAGATCTCTTGGAAAAACTTATGAAAATAGAGATCATGTCAGAAAAATATTGAGGAGCCTACATAAACAGTGGAGGTCTAAGGTCAATGCTATTCAGGAGGCAAAGAATCTCAACATTCTCACTCTAGAAGAGCTTCTTGGATCTCTCAAAGTCTATGAGCTTGAACTTAATGAAGAAGAGAGTACCATAAAAGGAAAGTCTATTGCCTTAAAAGCCAAGAAGGTTGGCTTATCTAAAGTCCTAAAAGCTGAGGAATCCTTAGATGAAGCAGGCCCTTCAGATAGTGATAAAGGATCTGATGAGGATGAACTGTCTTTTGAAGTTGACACAGGCAAACACAGGGGGGTTGAATTGTGTTTGTTAATAATTTTTGAAAACAACCTTTAAAAAAGTTTTTGCACTCAAATAGATTTGAAATAGAAACACACACAAAGACAAAGATCCTTTTTTTAAAAGAATTTAGCAAAAGCAATATCAAAACCCCACAGTTAGTATAAGCAAAAAAACTGAAGAGTTTAGGGATAGAAGATTCACGCAAGATATTTTATCCTGGTTCACTCTCTTCCAACCAAGAGCTACGTCCAGTCCCTTCGACTTGAAGGATTTATCCACTATTTCTCCAAATAGATTACAACCAAGTATTCAACACCTCTCTAGGCTACAAGTATTCCTTTCTTACCAAGCCTCTTCAGGCTCTAACTCTAACAAAAGGGATTTAATGTTTGATCTTATTAACTCACTATGTGTGAGAATATGACAGTATAAGATCAGTTGAATATTACAACAATATACAAACTAAAGAATACAGACTCTTGCTCTTGAAAGCATAATGGAATGAATGATTATCAAATGGCAAAAGTTCAGCTAGCAAGATTGTGCAGGCAAGAGTTATTCTTCAATATATGAGGTCTTCAATTTGTAGTGACCTTCTTCTTCACTTGCATTTCTTCAACGGTTACTTTGAATAATCTCGTTTACAGATATCATTTAATGCATGATATCCGTTGTGACTAATAGCTTGATTGTAGCAATGCTGAATAGTACTCTTGGTTATCGAGGTAGCATGAATTTGGAGGTTCACTCCTCTGAGTATTGCAGCTTGAGCACTTGTTGTTCATCTTTTGTGTATAATCCAGCTTTTTCAGTCATAGAGTTGTCATCGTACAGATCGTTTTGCAGTATCTTATTTGTACGATTCTGCTTTTTGCATTTCTTGATTGTACTATGTTTCTTTTACAACAAGGTGAAACATTAAAGCAGATAAAACAAATATGAAGAAAAAATATTCTATTGAAATAAATATCAATCATTTGAAATAAATATAAGAGATTCGGATTGCATTTAATTCATTCAAAGATGGATCTCGTCTAAAAAGAAACTCCGTCTACTCATTCATATGAGAGTCCAAGTCTGTTCTATATTTTACTTAGCTCGTCTGATGACGTGGCATATCCTCTTATCTACCAAGTCTTTGGACTTGCTATTCCTTAATGAGTTATAAAGATCTCCGTCTAGTGACGTGGCGGTTAGAGCTCGTCTACTAGATTACTTTGTGTTTTAGTTCATTTTCTTCAACTAATTACTTCCGTCTGCTTACGTGACAAGATGGACGCGCTAATTTTCAAGTCTTTGGACTTGCTGTACCTAACAAGTTATTTAGGTATTTATCTAGTAAATATTTAGATCCTTGTCTACTTAAGAAAACTAGTCTACTTAATTAAATGACTAAGTAACTTTACCAAAGTACTTGAGCAGCCCGTCTACAGGGGTGGACGCGTATTTTTCAATTTGAACTTATCCCAAGTTTATTTTACTTATTAAAGTGTTTCTGCATAACTGAAAGCACATGTTAGATATCAACTAACACTTTGCCAAGCAAATTTATTCCTTTTGTTAGCATCAAAACTTAGAGATTATTAAATCCAAAACCACTTTGGTTCCAACAATCTCTCCCTTTTTTGATGATGACAAAACTAATTAAATTTGAAAAGTAAAGTCTAAGAGAGCTTGCAGGGCTCCCCTTAAGACAAAGCATTCAAATACTTAATTAGACTTATAAGCTAACAGATGGGTACAATTGCTTATCCTTCTTAGAATCTATATAAACACAAGTATCCGAGTGTAACAGCCTGATTTTAATTATGTTGTTCAACTGGTTAAAATATAATTAATTATATTTTAATCTGAGAGTTAAAAAGTGTTTTTGAATAAAATAAAATAATATTCATAGTCTACTTTATGATAGAGGGTTACGGTAAAATTTTCGGTTGAAAATTCAGACGAAAGTCGGTCTGCGTTTTCACTGCCGATACAAGTTTACTGAGCAGAAAACCTAATTTTGAACCATGAACGAAACGGTTAGTGTTTTTGTGATGTTTTTTTTATATTGGAAATTTTCGAAAATTTGAGTTCATAAATAAAATATAATATTTATTCCGGGTGAAATACGATCGGAAACTTGAACCGGTTACGTAATTGAGCAGAGTAGGGAGCACAAAAGTGATGAGGTGACATGTGAGAGTGAGGTGACTTACTAGGCGGATGGCCTAAGCTACATCCTAAAAAGTGGTCATGATGACACTTTTTGAATTATAACATATTATATTCTAAAAACTTATTTTTCTTTCTCTTCTCAAACCAAACAAGGCACAGGGACAAAACTTGCTCTCCAAGCTCATCCTCTCTCCAAAATTTTGTGCTCCCCTCTCCCTCCTCTATATAATCATCACTCATCTTCATTCTCTCATTTTCTTACTCCATCTTCATACTTCTTCAACTTCTCACATTTCTTCTTTTTTTCAAACACTTAAAGCTTCCATTTTTATTAGTCTTTTTCACTTGAGTTCTTCATTAAAGTTCTTCCTTATACTAAGGGTAATGCTCTCATATGAATCTTTTTGCAAGTTTCATCTTTTATTTCTTAGTTTGCTTTATGTGTTCTTTATATGCTTTAAACTTCTAAAATCTCTCTAAAATGGTAGAAAACTCCTTTTGAGTTGAAACCACTTTCTATAGTCTTGTATTAACTTATATTTTCACATACTAAGAGGTTGTGTAAAACAAAAATATCTACCTATCTCTTCATATGAAGGCCGAATGCTAAGCATATGTGACCTATGAGGTTTTTGCTTCAACTTTTGGAATATGATCATGTGTTTGAGTTTTTAACTATTCCTTGATCTTAAATCTATAAATCTTGAAAGGTTTGATAGCTTGCTTTCCTATGATGACCGAAAATATGTATAAGTAAGCCTAGGATACTATGTTTCAACTTTCCAAGTATGATCATAGATTTAGAACTCTTAATACCTTGTGATTCTAAACCTAATAGTTGTTATCAAACAAAGAATATTTTTCCTCATTATCCTATGTAGGCCGAAACTTAAATGTTTTAGAGCAAGGATGTTTGAGTTTCATTTTCCAAAATGATCATGGACTAAGGCTCCTTAATATAGAAGGATGCTAAGTCTAAGAGATTGGAAAGTTTAAGGATTTCACTACTACAAAAAAGGGCTTTAATAGCACACATTCAATAGTGTTTTAATAAGAAACGCTACTTAAAAATAGACGGAAGGCTTTTAATAGCGTTTTTTCAAGGAAGCGCTATTTATTCCTTATCCTAAGACAGCGCTCCCTAAAGGAAGCGCTATTGAATGTTTATGGATAGGAATAGGTAGTGCTTCCTTGAAGAAGCGCTATCTTAGAGTAATGAATAGATAGTGTTTCCCCAAGGGAGCGCTATCTATTCTTTATCAAAGATAGTGTTTCTCTGAGTAAACACTATCTATTCCTTTCCAAAAATAAAAAAACCCATTCCCTCCCACTCATCTTTTCCCCCTCGTTCTAAAAAGGAGTATAAACCCTCACAAGTCGTCTCCCACAGCCAGAAGAGTCTCTTTCTCTATCATGGTGAAACAGGGCAAGAAGTGCTTCTCTCTCACCAACGACACTGACGAAGCTAGTATCCTCTCTAGGGTTTTCCAACTCCAGCGTCGCTCGCCACTCCAAGCAAGTTTCCTCGGACGCCGCCTTCGTAACCTGAATCGAATCCATGGCCATGGCTCTCTTTCTGAAGCTCCCATTTCTCCTCCTCTTGATCGCCGTCTCATCTTCCCTCACTGCCACCTCCGAACCCAACAACGATCTGGTTATCGAACTCCTCTCCTTACAATCCACATCAAAATCGGGCATGATCCACCTCAACGACCATCCCTCTCTCGCTTCCTCACCTCCGTCAACACCCCTCGCCCCTACTCCCTCATCCTCTTCTTCGACGCCGTCCATTTAGAGGTATGATACATGCTAACAAAAACCCTGTCATTACGTGCTCAGAATTTCTAGGTTTCTTTGTTTTCTTTAAATGTTCTTTTCTCATTTGTTTTCTTCAAACATTAGGGAACACCATACAGTGCAAAAAATATGCCACATTGGATCATTTTTTCCCCTCTTCTTTTGTTGCAAGGAGCTGGGGCGTTATTTGCAGCATATAGATTAACAGAGAAGATAGGTCTTTTACTCTACAGTGGAGATGTTCCTAGCACATATTCATCTATAGCATCAAAATCCCATGATTGCTTTGGGTTCTTTCATCATGGGTCAAGGTATCAGTTTATTTCTGATTGACTACAAAAATAAATTTCTTAACTAGATTCGCTACTGATCTTAGAAAAACTTAGAAGGGTTACTAAACTAACATGGATAATTTGTCATTGGATACATTCCCTCTTAACAGTTTGCTATGTTGGTGGTCAATAGATGAAGGAAGTAGAGAGGAAGAAGCTAGACTTTATTTTGCTGGGAGTTCTGGGTCAGTATTCTACCCTATATCATGCATTAGTGTTGTAGGTCATTTCCCCCTTGCTTAAGAGTTTTTCAATTGAGAAACCTAGTGAGCACTTTACATATCCTTCTATTGGAGGTCCCAAAGTCTAGTGTAACTTTTTTTTTTCTTTTCTGAAATTAGCAAAGCTTTATGATGGTTTTGTTTCAAAACTTAAATAGAATTGTGGAGACCTTGTCTAATTATGATGTATCAATGAGGGTTATAACATGTAATGTTGACAATTGGAGTGTGCTAAAAGGTGTGATTTGTTCCTTCTCTTTATGCTTTCAAGTGACACTCATGAGTCATGACATTAAGTATTTGCACCTTATGCCTTTGTTTTTTGCCCCATATTTTTCACCTTGCACCTTTGCTATTTTGAACAGTATATAAATAAACTTTGCTCTTATGATATGCGATTTGATTTACTATTTAGGTATAATACTGTCTCCCCTGATACAGTGAAGAAAATGCCTAGAGCAGATCTTGTTGAGGAGGTGAAGACACTGTTTCCTTGTATCAAAATATAGCATCATAGTTTCCTTATTTAAGAATGAATTAGTTAAACCAATTACATATAATCAGGTTTAATCTTTTTCATTCATGTCAATAATCACAATTCTTTGTAACTCACAGATTTGGAGACTACAAGCTGCACTGGGTCAGTAGACAGAAGTTACAAAATTTAGCCAGGAGGAATATGAAAGACTTCAAAATGTAACATTCTCAATCTTGGTTGATTATTTTCTGCATTATGAAAATGTGAATCACCAAGTTGCATAAGTACTTAAGTACATTATCAAATCAACTTTTTATCAAGCATCATCTTCAATTTCATCGGTCAATTAGGGCCTGCTTGAATGCATGCTTTTTGTTGGAAAAGGGGAGAGGGGTAGGGTTGATAATGTTTGCCTTGATATGTGTTATCAATTTCTGGTTTGATTTCACTGAATTTAGAACTGATTTGAAACTACCAGATTGGGAAAAAAAATTGGTTAATTGAAATTGAATATTTGTCTTAAATTATTAGGATTTATTTTTGGTCTATCAAAACTTGATAGTGATTGAGATGATAATTTAGTTTCATGATTTATTGTTTCACTTGATTGATAATTTTAATTTTTATAGGCTCATGACCTGACTGCAGAAGAAAAATATTATTGAAATTTGAGCGGAGCATCACTTTCAATTACTGAATTTGGGTCTAGATTTCAATAAATTAAATTATCCTTCTCTTTAACCTTCGCCTCTTCTCAATTTTTTCTCTATTGCCTTCTTTTTTTATTACGATATATATTAATTATTTAATAGAGTAAGACAACAATTGTCTCAATTATAAGTTTGCATTATATGACCCCTTACTAATATTTTTGTTCATTTTGCTTGAACGACTGTTAAACCATATCATTATCTGACACATTTCAAATTGATTGACAAAACAATCAGGATAAGATCTTATGTAGGGCGTGCTTTGAAGAACAGATTAATATGGTTCTGCTTCCTTGCAGGCATCGCATTATATGCAGGTAAGAGCCCTGGCATTGCTCCTCCAGTGTTCCACTCTTCTCCCACTGTTCCCTTTAGTATCATGTAATTAGTTTTTCTAACCTAAATCCTACAGAAAAGGAATAGGCTACATTTTAAGTATTACCACTCTCCAGTCTTCTCCCAAAATAATAATTTAATATAGATGCAGCAAGTTTGGCACTATATTTTTTGACAATTATATCGCCTTTTAACAAGGAAATTTGTAAGGTTTGGGGGACCATGAAATATCTCTCTGAGAAAATTCCTAAGGATACTTCAAGCAAGGTGCGAATGTTTATTACAGAATCGTGGAGACAGAACCAACATTGCCTAATGAAAAGAAGTACAATGACTAATAAATCATATGTTTTCTTGTCAATGTTTATTACAGAATCGTGGAGACAGCACCAACATTGCCTGATTTTACCTTGGCCTTGAAACCAGATGAGTATCAACTTCCTTCAGTGGCTCCCTCTTGGAGAACAGAAAATGTGGCACCCTTTGTTTGGTACAGTGTATGTCTGTTGTGCCACTGGATATATTCAGATGGGTGATTGCAGGTGTGGCAGGGTTCATGTCAGCAACATTTGTTGCACTTAACCTTTGGGCACATATCAAGTCAACAGGTGAAAAGTGGTTTTTGATTGTTGCTGGCATTTTTTTTATTGCAGCTGGCCCTTGCTGTTGTACTAAAGATCTACCTCTTCACAGTGTCAGTTTAAGATATATATATATATAACAAAGAAATAGCTTTTTGGATTCTTAGGTTATACAGATTTATTTATTTCTGTTCCTAGGTGGATTTGTGTAAGGACTCTGTAATGGCAATGCTGGGAAATTTGGAGTGTAGCATTTTAGTTACAATGGTTCTTCCTTATGTTGTTGGGTTATTATTGTATACGGGTTGGGGTACCCCTCGTACCCTTTAATCAATATACTTTTAGCTTATCGAAAAAAAAATATTGTATTTAAGATTTTGTATGTAAATGTATGGCTTGTTGAGTTTTGCTAAGTGCAATGGGATGGATAAACTGTTTAATGTCTTAGTTTTGCTGAGTGCAGGTGGGAAATATAAAAAAACAATGTAAATAATTAAAAAAAAGGGGGAGTAGGTAACGTTTTCTTGAAAAAACGCAGCCTAAAGTTAAAAATAGATAGCGCTTCCTTGAGAAATCATTATCTATTGCAAACTTTAGACAGCGCTTCCTTGAGAAAGCGCTGTCTAAAGTATGTAATAGATTGCCTTATTACGAACTTTAGACAGCGCTTTCTCAAGGAAGCGCTACCTATTCCTACTTTCAGTAGCGCTTTTTAAGCGCTATTGAATCTCTCCCACCTTCGGTAGCGGGTGAATAGATAGCGCTTGAAAGTGCTACTAAAGGCTAAAAAAAGCACTATTAAAGCCCTTTTCTGTAGTAGTGTTTCTAGCTTGTTTATTCTATGTTATTGAACCTAGGATGTGTTATTTCTTATTTTCCAAAATGATCATGGACTTAAGCTCCATAAGATATTTGGATGCTAAGCCTAAGAGATTGGAATGTTTAAGTTTCCATTGTTTTCCAAAATGATCATGGACTTGAGCTCCATAATACATTTGGATGCTAAGTCTAAGAGATTGGAAAGTTTAAAGATTTCTAGCCTATTTATCCTATGATGGTCGAACCTATGATGGTTATGGACCTAGGATGTTTTGTTTTCATTTTCCAATATGATCATGGACTTGAGCTCCTTAATACATTTGGATGCTAAGTCTAAGAGATTGGAAGGTTTAAAGATTTCTAGCCTATTTTATAATACAAGACTGAAACCTACCCTAAGTGGTTGGATGATTTTTATTATATTTTTCAAGTTATAGCAATTTATCTAAGTTACCTAGAACCTAAGTGATAAGTATCTAAAGGCTTATGTTGAGAAAAGAATCTTAACTCTAATTTGAATTAAATGGCCAAACCTAGCCTAAAGAGAACATAGATGAGTTTGTTTGATTTATTGGTTATTATGTTGATTTATTCGAGTTCGGGAGTTCGGTGATAACCCAGGTGGGGGAAAGAACCAACCTATCGTCGGAATGGATAAGTAGTAGATTATATAATAATTGTGTTGGGCGACCTAAACCCTACTAGTAGTCGAGTAATCGACAAGGCCAAATCACATTGGAAACTTTTTCTGAAAAACCAATGGCGATTCGGGGATTGTTGGTTTATCGATATTAGGTTGATTTTATATTGTTGATGGTTGATTTGATTTTATTACCTTTATTGAATCGATTTTGTTCTATGTTGGTGATATTGGAATATTTTGATTGATATTGTGTTATGCATGATCTGCCTGGTTTATTATTATGCTTTGTGAATTTTAAGCAAAGATATATATGTTGTCTACGAGATGATTGTTTTGGGTGTGAGGATAATGATGATTTAGAAGTGCCTAACTTAGATGATGTATGTTAAAGAGGTGTTATGGCATAGAATATGTGTCAAGTTATAATGGAAGGTTAAGGCACTAGGATGTTGTTAAATCGGGTTGGTAGGATTCAATATAGGTGTTGTTGTCCATGACCATGTATTGGTAATATAATACACAAGGACAAAAGTGTATTGGTAATATAATACACTAAGACAAAAGTGTATTGGTAATATAATACCCAAGGACATCTGTGCATTGGTAATATAATACACTGTGTATTGGTAATATAATACACCGTATATTGGTAATATAATACACGTAAAACACTTCTGTGTATTGGTAATATAATACACCGTGTATTGGTAATATAATACACGTAAAAATCAAGAGTTCTCGCGAGACCACTTCCACCTTAGGGAATGGGGGTGGAACACCTTAACGGGAATGGGGGTGGAACACCTTAACAGGAATGGAGGTGTGCACTAGGTGGAACATCCTAACGGGAATGAGGGTGTGCCCCAATGCAAATGAGGGATGGTGACAGGAGTGGTAGTGGCCACGATAACGTAAAGACATGGAGAAAGGATTAGAAAGGTTACGTTAAAATAAAGTGTTAGATTTCCTGAGAGTAAGGGTAGATGATGATATATATTTACCTGAGGATGATTCGTTAGTTATGTGTGTTGATTGTTTGTGACAATTACTGTATAATTTACTATGACCATTTTCCTTTTTTTGATGATAGAATTGTTTCTTATCCCCTGTATATTTCTGTATGTTGTATTTTATCTCCTTGTGGAATTGTACGAGAAGACCCTGTGGATGAGCGTAACCAGGAGGAGTTGGATGGAACTCCCTACGAACCGGAGGATGGAGGACGAGCTGTGACCCATGGTGATTAGGGTCTAGTTAGTTATGGCCAGTGCGTCTCGTGAGACGTATTTTTTTAATATGTTTTCCATTGTTTAACACTTTGTCTAAGTATATGCCTGTGAGGGATCATACTGATAGGATATCCTCAACAGTGTTTTGTAATATGCATAATATACTTATATTATGCATATGCCATTCTATATGAAGTTGTATTCTTTATAAGCTAAGTTTTAAGTTTTTACTTATTTTCACGTTAAGTGTACGATTAAGTAATTAAATAATGATGTTTTAATCTAATGACACAAAGAGGCATAGCGGGGTGTCTCACATAGCAGCAGATATCAAAGCAAATAAGTAAACATCAGTATATCAGAGCAATTTATCAAGTAGGAGAGAATATACAAATGCAAATACATAAGAGCTTTTCAAAAACAGACTTTTTATATATAATTCTCTTTTCTTTCCTTTCTCCCCCTTTTTGTCATCAGCCAAAAAGGTAAAAGAAGAGGATCATCATTGTCAGTACAAAAGATAGTAAAGATCTAAAAAAAGAAGAAGAAAAAAAGTAAAGGCTAAGCAGAAGGAGGTGGTGGTGGAGGAGGGTTCTGAGTTTGACTCTTCTTGAAGTCCATGAGGAATTTAAGCATTTTATTCACAACCTCTAAGGTTGGAGCCGTTGAAGTTTGAACTTGCTAATGGACATCCTCCTTGATCTTTTCAGCTATCTTGTCAACCTTTTCATCAACTAACTTGCCAATCCTTTCATCAACCAGTTTTCCAAGAACTTCTTCAATATTATATGGCAGAGTCTGTTGCCATGAGATTTCTGTAGACTCTTGAAAAGTGCTTAGAGTTCTTGACTGATCTCCAGGGTGCATTACAACCAGTGCTAAAGGTTGAGAAGATTGCCTTTCTGATAAGCTCTGTTGGTGACAGGATTCAACAATATCTTCTAAATTATCAGCAATGACAATTTGACCATTTTCTTCAGCAACAAGTTCATCTGTGATAAGCTTTGGAGTAGGTTTGGATTTTACTGTGATCTCCTTTGCCCATTTAATAGGGTAGATAAATTCCACATTCCTACTGTTAATTGGAAGTCCCCGGAGGTCTTTATAGATCATATATCTAAAGTGTGAGAGACCACACTTTCCTATGACCTTGGGAATATCCTCCTTTTCTTCTTCAGACAAACTAGAGGAAGATGCCTCTCCGGTGCAGTGAATTATGTGAGACTTCCAGAAGTCAGCAGCTCTGTTCTCATTGAACAACTCAATGGATTCAGTATTTAGAAGGAAATCCAACATTGAGTAGTCAAAGGTCTCTTGATCAAGATCAAGCAATGCTGACTCAGCTTCAGGCATTAATCCCTTTAATCTTCTGTTCTTCAAGTCCTTGTCCTTATTAAGATCCAGCATTGCCAATCTCGGACAGATCCTGTAGGGCTTGATTCCAATCCTGGTTGCTTCATTATGCCTCAGCCAGGATGGAGGGACAAAATTTGCAGCTCTATCAGCTCTGATTTGACTGAACTCCCACTTCAGCATATCATAGCAGAGCTGATCCAGAAACAAGTCAGCAGCCCTCCCATATATTATGAGATGCTCAAAGGACACCCATTTTTTGTCCCTTGGCATGATCATGGGGACATGCTTAGATGATCTTGGTCTTCTCTCAGGTATAGTAGGAAGATTTTTCCTATTGGGGTCAGTCTCCCAGACGAGGATAATATGTCTCTCAACTCCATCAGTAAGTGGTATGAGTGGAGGAGTTTGGACAATGTTTGGGTAGATTTTTTTGGGGGGGAATTTGGTTAAGGGTAGGTGAGTGACTAAAGGCCCTAAATCATTGTGCATTTGAGAAGGCACATTCTTGATTAATTGACACTCAGGGTGAGGTGGGTAGAGGGGTTCAACAGATTGGCTAACTTCTTCCTCATATTCAGGTAGAGGATACCATCTGTCTGGAATGTGTTATGGTTCAGTTTGGTGAGAATGAAACAGAATATTCCATTCCCTTTTTACCTTGGCCCAATCCTCAGATTTGCTATTGTAAAGGACAGAGGTTGGGGTGATGGAAGGAAATAAGGTTCTCAGGGGTTTGGGGAAAGGTGCACCAGGGGAAATGCCTTCATCTGGTTGATTTAACCAGGGATCATCGGCTTGTGAAGTGGTTGTTTGTGTTGGTTGGGGTGAAAGAGGTGTGGGAATATACACATCATCTGGAGTCGAGACAGGCATATCATCTATCCTAGTTTCTAAAGTAGACACTGGGGCATCTACAGCTAATTGAACAGGATCATTAGCAGAGATGGATACCTTCGAAGTCTTAGTCGACCTAGATTTTCTTGCTGGTTGCCTTCTTGGTTTAGTTGGTACAATTGATGGATCAGGTACAACGGCCTCAACAGCAGCAGTAGAGGTCTTCTGCTTCTTTAGAATAGAACTGATAGGAATGCTATCCTCATCAGCTTCCTCATCTTCATTATGGGAGAGGATAACTTTTCTTGATTTCTTTGCAGCAGGGCCATCAGAAGGCTCTCTGATAACAATTCCACTTGCTGGCCTCTTGGGGGAAGGCTTCCTTGTAGCAGTGGTCTTTTGCCTAGTTACCCTTTTAACCCCTAGGACTTCGGCGATATTTTGTTCAACTATCTTTTCATTAGCCATCATTAATTCCTCAGTCTTGGCCATTGCAGCAGCAACAGCATAGGTACTGAGGTTCATGTTGGCTATGTTCATCTTTCCAAAGTCTACAGCAGACATTGGTTTATCAGTTAATAACCTAGCTTGCTCCTCAGGAGTTTTAGCAGCAAGAAACTCATGTACTCTTTAAGCCATGAAAATCTTTGAGAGAAGATGGCAGAAAGGAAGTGCAGAGAGTCTTTTCTTGTTCATCACAGCGTCTCTGAATCTTCCATACAGGATTCTTGGAAGATTGATTCTTGTTTCTGTGAGAAGATGGCAGAGACAAAATTTGTGAAGAGATGAGAGGTTGTCCTTTGATCCAACTGTGTGAAGCACCACCTTGTTGAAAAGCTGATGAAGGATGTGAACGATGTCCTTCATTTCAACAACCTTCCAAGAGTGAGTTCTGACTGTGTCCTCCTTCATGAGACAGACTTCTATAGTCTCAGCCACCCAAGTCTTCTTCCCATGACTCAGTGAAGACTAGACCTTCTTGAGCATAGAAGGTTGCATCAGCAATAGTCTTCTCCGAGACTGTAATCTTCTTTCTTAACACTGTTAAGTAGAAATCATTTTCAGTCAGTTGGACGTTTCTCCAAAAATCCCTGACTAGATTAGGAAAGACAGAGACTTTCTCTGCAAAGAGTTCTCCCCACCCAGCTGCATTGACATATTTGCTTATGTCAAGATTGTAGTCTTTCAGCACACCAAGGTTGAAATGATGCTCTATAGCTAAGTTGAGTTTGTCCACGTTGAAGGTTGAAGAAGCCATTGTAGATGATCAAAGAGCTTAGGGTTTGAAAGCAGGGAGAGGTAAAGAGAGAGATAGCTCGAAAGGTTATGGAAGCGTAAAGTTTTTCTCATTGGGAAAAGATTTCTTTTAAAGGAATTTTGAATATCAAAGGTTTTTTTAAAAAAAAACTTTTGACATGACATGTCATTATGGTAAAACGGCGTTGGTAACTTGGGGCCATAAAAAGGTCTTGATGGGATTAATGGAAGTACAGACTCAGCAAAGAGAATAAAGGATAAATTTGTCTTGTGACAAAATAAATGCATTTATTAACACACAAAAAGAATATTTTTAATCATAGGAATATGTGAACTCGTCTGAAACTATACAATGGACGCAATAATCAGTATCAGTGGATGCATCATAAGGACATGCAATACATTTTACAATAGATGCATAACTTTAAATATGTATTAGACGAGCATAGGTAATAGACTCAGAATTAGCAAAACAATTTTTTCTCGAGGTTGGACGCCTAAACTAATCCACACATATCATATTAAGATGCTTCCTAATAAAGATATATCTGTCCTCTGCAAGAGGTTTAGTAAAGATATCTGCCATTGATGGTGAGTATCTACAAATTGAATATCAATCACACCTTTTTGCACATAATCCCTAATAAAATGATGTTTAATCTCTATGTGCTTAGCTCTAGAATGCAAAATTGGATTCTTAGATAGATTTATTGCAGCAGTATTATCACACATAAGCAGAATACTACTTACAAATACATTGTTGTCCTCCAATTGATGTTTGATCCAGAGAAGTTATGAGCAGAAACTTGCAACTGATATATACTCAGCTTCAGCAGTTGATAAAGCAATGGTACTTTGTCTTTTGCTTGATCATGAGACAAGATTAGCTCCAAAGAAGTGACATCCTCCACTAGTGCTTTTTCTTTCAATTCTATCTCCAGCATAGTCAGCATCACAGAAACCAACTAATCTGTAATCTTCATTTTTCTTAAAGCACAAACCAAGATTAGTAGTACCTTTTAAATATCTAAAAATTCTCTTAACTGTTGATAAGTGAGATTCTCTAGGATCAGATTGAAATCGAGCACATAAACATACACTGAACATAATATCAGGCTTAGACGTAGTAAGATATAGGAGAGACCCTATCATACCTCTGTATACCTTTTGGTCTACCTTTTTCTCTTTATCATCTTTGTTCAGTATGGAAGTGGGGTGTATAGGAGTATTCATTGGTTTACAGTCATCCATCTTTTACTTCTTCAGAAGTTCTTTTGTATACTTAGTTTTGTGGATGAGCACCTCGTCCATGGTTTGTTTTACTTGAAGTCCAAGGAAGAATTTGAGTTCTCCCATCATGCTCATTTCAAACTCTTTCTGCATTAACTTAGAGAATTATTTGCACAGAGACTCATTAGTACTACCAAAAATAATATCATCAACATATATCTGTACAACTATGAGATTAGACTTAATGGATTTTCTAAATAAGGTTGTACCAACCTTTCCTCCATTGAATCCATTTTCCATAAGAAAGGAACTTAGTCTATCATACCAAGCTCTAGGAGCTTGCTTAAGACCTTACAAAGCTTTCTTAAGCTTATATACATGTTCAGGATGGGTTTCACACTCAAAACCCGGAGGTTGCATAATATAGACTTCTTCATTAATAAAGCCATTTAGAAAAGCGCTCTTAACATCCATCTAAAAAAGCATAATACTATGATGTGCAGCGAATGAAAGTAGAATTCTAATAGCTTCTAATCTAGCAACAGGTGCAAAGGTTTCAGTATAATCTATACCTTCTTCTTGAGAGAAACCTTGAGCAGCAAGTCTTGCTTTGTTTCTGATTACCTTACCCTTTCATCAAGTTTGTTTCTGTAAACCCACTTTGTTCCAATCACTGATTTGTCTTTGGGCAGTGGAACCAAAGTCCAAACATTACTTCTTTCAAACTGATTGAGTTCTTCTTGCATAGCTATAATCCAACCATCGTCCAGTAGAGCCTCGTCTACTGTCTTTGGTTCCAAATCAGAGACTAGTGCAGAATTGTCTTGTTCTCTGAAGGTTGATCAGGTTCTTAGCTTGTCATTGGGGTTTCCAATGATCTGATCTTGTGGATGATAATTCTTGAAGTACCAAGATTTTTGAAATGTATCATGTTGAGAAGTGGAAGTTTCTAGTTGTTGAGTGAGGTCATCTTCTTAATCATCAACTTTTATCTCAGGTGAGTCTCCTGGCATGCTTAGATCAAGATCTACAAAAGCTTCATCTAGCTCTGATAATTTCTTATCAGGCTGTTTGTCATCAAACTTGACGTGAATAGTTTCTTATACTATCAGAGCCCTACAATTATAAACTCTAAAGCCTTTTGATGTTTTAGAATATCCTAATAGTATTCCACAATCTGTTTTAGCATCAAATTTACCAAGTTGATCTTTAGTATTCAGTATAAAGCATTTACAACCAAAGGGGTGAAAATAAGATATGTTGGGTTTTCTTCCTTTCCATAGTTC
Organism: Sophora flavescens; assembly: GCA_030762895.1. Lineage (NCBI taxonomy): Eukaryota > Viridiplantae > Streptophyta > Magnoliopsida > Fabales > Fabaceae > Sophora > Sophora flavescens. The sequence continues at coordinate 91,199,179 of CM061066.1, forward strand.
ATAAGGAGTCTTATTCAGGATAGGTCTAATGTATACCCTGTTCTGAATGTAACAGGCAGTATTAACAGCTTCAGCCCATAAGTATCTAAGGACAAAATTGTCATTGAGCATAGTCCTAGCCATCTCTTGAAGAGATCTGTTCTTTCTCTCTACCACACCATTTTGTTGTGGTGTTCTAGGTATTGAGAAGTTGTGAAGGATACCACTCTCTTCACATAACTTATGAAATAGCTCATTTTCAAACTCTCCCCTATGGTCACTTCAGATTGAAGTGATACACATGCCTTTTTCATTCTGTATACGTTTGCAGAATACAGAAAAGACCTTAAAAGACTCATCCTTGTGAGTTAGGAACATAACCCATGTCCATCTAGTGTAATAGTCTACTATGACAAGACCATATTTCTTGCCACTGATAGAGGCAGTCCTTGTTGGATCAAAAAGATCAAGATGTAGCAACTCTAGCGGTCTATTGGTACTAACAACATTCTTAGATTCAAAAGAACCTTTGACTTGTTTTCCCTTTTGACATGCATCACAGAGAGCATCAGATTTGAACTTAAGGTTCGGTAGTCCTCTCATGAGGTTATGCTTGTTTAGCTTTGAAATTAATTTCAAGCTTGCATGACCTAACCTTTGGTGCCAAATCCATCGCTCATCTTCAATGGACACTAGACATGAGACACTTTGATTTGAGAGGTCCTCCAAGTCAATCTTGTAGAGATTGTTTTGCCTTTTTGCATTGAATAAAAGTGATCCATCATCTTTCTTGGCAGTACACATGTTCTTATCAAAAGACACTGCATATCCACTATCACATAATTGACTTATGCTCGGTAGATTGTGCTTCAAGCCATTTACTAAAAGAATATTATCAATGGAGGGAAAATGATGTTTACCAATTTTACCTATACCAATGATTTTCCCTTTCTGATTTCCTCCAAATGTGACCCAGCCACCACCTTTGGGCTTAAGGTTTTGGAACATATATAGACCTTTCTCCTGTCATGTGTCGTGAGCAGCCACTGTCCAAGTACCAAGACATCTGTTTTCTTCCTGTTGTTAAGCAAATCTACAACAGGTATTATCTTATCTTTAGGTACCCAAACTGACTTGGGTCCTTTCTTGTTAGTTGTCACTGGACGAGTATGCTTAGCATATTTATTGTGTATGCATCTAGATGTAATATGCCCATTTTTTTCACATACTTTACAAAAGGTGTTAGACGAGCTAGACTTAGCTTTCGTATGTTTATTTGGAACTTTTGAAGCTCTAAGCTGTTTAAGTGGTTTTGACATTTTGTGAGATGCGTCTTGCTTCTCTTTGTCATAACCAATAACAGATTTATCATAAGGTGACCTAGAGTACCTTAAAATGAGGCTAAGCTTATCTGAGCCTCCTACAAGCTTTGACAGAGAATCGGTTAGATATGTTACATCTTGTTTCAGTTTTGCAACTTCACAAGAAACATCAGGTTCACACACCATTTTGTCAGCTAGACTGACATTCATTGATTTTAGTATGTCGTTTTCATTTTTGAGGTTTTGTTTCTCAATACAGACCCTATCATATTCTTTAGATAGTTTAGAAAACTTCTTTTTTAGACTCTTATATTCTCGTGATAGTATAGATGACTCATGCAACAATTCATCAAAAGCATTTTGAAGAGTGGACGGGTCAGAATCCATTACCTCAGCATCAGTGTATTCACTTTCTGATGCAGTGTCTGCCATGAGACGGATATTTGCCTCTTCCTCAGCTTCATTTTCTTCATCTGAAGAAGATAGATCAAGATCCTCTCATGTGGCCATTAAGCCTTTCTTCTTTTTGAATAATTTCTTTTTGTCCTTTAGCTCAGGGCAGTTAGCTTTGAAATGACCAGGTTTCTTGCATTCAAAGCACAAGGGTGGACCTTTTTCCTTGGAGTCTGACTTCTCCTTGGAAAACATTTTATTGAGTTGACTCCTTCTGAAACCACCTTTCTTTCTCCACATATGTTGAATCTTCATGGAGATAAAGGATAATTCATCCTCATTTGATCCTTCATTTCAATCAGAAGATTCATACTCATCGGATGACTCAACAGCTTTGAGAACTTTTGACGAACTTGGTTTCTTTGCCATTAGGGCAATAGATTTTCCTTTTATGGAATTTTCTTCTTCATTGAGTTCAAGTTCATGAACCTTGAGAGATCCAAGAAGCTCTTCCAGAGAGAGTGTATTCAAGTTTTTTGCTTCTTGAATAGCAGTTACTTTGGGTCTCCATTGCTTGGATAGACTTCTCAGGATTTTTCTGACATGATCTCTATTTTCATAGATTTTTCCAAGAGATCTGAGACTGTTGGTGATGGTTTGGAATCTTCCAAACATTTGGTCTGTTGTTTCATGTTCACCCATCTTGAATAGCTCATACTAATGAACCAACATGTTGATCTTGGATTCCTTAACTTGTGTGGAACCCTCATGAGCTAGGATAGGAATATCCCAAATTTCTTTAGCAGTATTGCGGCTGTGAACTTTGTCATGTTAAGATCTGGTGATGGCGCACATCAAATAATGCTTAGCTTTAAGATTGAGTTGATGCTTTGCCTTTTGATCTGCTATCTAGTCTGCTCTAGCAACACCGGCTCCATTTTTATTTCTGGGTTCAGTGTAACCAGTTTCTATGAGCTCCCAGATGTCTAGACTTTGTGCATCCAAAAAGGCCATCATCCTCTTCTTCCAATAGTCATAATTAGAACCATCAAAGAGAGGAGGTCTGTTGATAGCTTGACCTTCTACATCCATGGTTGTTGGATCGTACTCCTTCAGCACTTGTTAGATGCTCAAACCTTTCGAGGCTGAGCTCTGATACCAACTGAAGTTGACACAGGCAAACACAAGAAGGGGGGTTGAATTGTGTTTGTTAATAATTTTCGAAAACAACCTTTAAAATAGTTTTTGCACTCAAAGAGATTTGAAACAGAAACACACACAAAGACAAAGATCCTTTTTTAAAAAGAATTTAACAAAAGCAATATCAAAACCCCGCAGTTAGTATAAGAAAATAAAACTGAAGAGTTTATGGATAGAAGATTCACACAAGAGATTTTATCCTGGTTCACTTGATGTCGCGCGCATGCACGCACGCGTGCGATTCCGGCAAGTGTACCGGATTGCCGTCAAGTAATAAAAGATATCGAACCCACAGAGACTGTGTTCTCGAATCGCAATCGGTTTTCAAATCGATTATATCTGGACAGTTTTAAAGAGGGTTTTGAAAAAGATTTGAATTTGAAATTTAAAAGATAGATGAGCAGAAAACAAATGTTTTTGGGATTTTCGATTTAAACGGATTCCTAGGGATTTGGGTTACCTTTGAGGATGTTTATGTTGCTAATCTGATTTACCTTTGTTGATTACCGAAATTGCCTTGAAGGCGAGTTTATCCTCTGATAGCTTAAGCTCCCTCTCGGGTTACAAAAGCCGTGCCCAATTGACCCGACCCCCTACTCGTGGTAGTCGATCCCAGATTGGACCCTTTGCGTTCCGTGACAACTCGTTGCTCCTCGAGGGACGGCTTCTAACTCTCGTGATTTCAGTCCCAAGTCTGACTTCTATAGGTCCGACACCCAAGTTCACCGCTAGGTTCCTCCTTGGAATGTCTCAGTCATGCAAATAACCTAAGTTCACCGCTAGGTTCCTCCTTGGATCATTCACATCACACAATCTGGATCATCCATAACAACTAGGACCTAGGCATAGATCTCTTCTCTTCTTCTCCTCTTTTCTCTTTTCTGATTTTTCTATTATGTTGTCAACCCAGCTTGTCATCTCCATGGCAAGACTGGAGTAGTAGTTTGTTTCTAGGGACTAGGGCTCTGCCCGAGGTTTGTAAATGATGTTGATTTGATGTAAAATCGTTGTTGATTTCGTTACTCTTCCAACCTAGAGCTACGTACAGTCCCTTCGACTTGAAGGATTTGTCCACTATTTCTCCAAATAGATTACAACCAAGTATTCAACACCTCTCCAGGCTACAAGTATTCCTTTCTTACCAAGCCTCTTCAGGCTCTAACTCTAACAAAGAGATTTAATGTTTGATCTTCTTAACTCACTATGTGTGAGAATATGACAGTTTAAGATCAACAATATTCAAACTAAAGAATACAGACTCTTGCTCTTGAAAGCATAATGGAATGAACGATTATCAAATGGCAAAAGTTCAGCTAGTAAGATTGTGCAAGCAAGAGTTATTCTTCAGTATCTAAGGTCTTCAATTTGTAGTGACCTTATTCTTCACTTGTATTTCTTCAACGGTTACTTTGAATAATCCCGTTTAGAGATAGCATTTAATGCATGATATCTGTTGTGACTGATAGCTTGATTGTAGCAATGCTGAATAGTACTCTTGGTTATCGAGGTAGCATGAATTTGGAGGTTCACTCCTCTGAGTATTGTAGCTTGAGCACTTGTTGTTCCTCTTTAGTGTATAATCTAGCTTTTTTAGTCATAGAGTTGTCATCATACAGATCGTTTTGCAGTATCTTATTTGTACAATTTTGCTTTTTTCATTTCTTGATTGTACTATGTTTCTTTTACAACAAGGTGAAACATTAAAGCAGATAAAACAAATATGAAGAAAAAATATTCTAATGAAATAAATATCAATCATTTGAAATAAATATAAGAGATTCGGATTGCATTTAATTCATTCCAAGATGGATCTCGTCTAAAAAGAAACTCCATCTACTTATTCTTATGAGAGTCCAAGTCTGTTCTATATTTTACTTAGCTCGTCTGATAACGTGGCATATCCTATTATCTATCAAGTCTTCGAACTTGATATTCCTTAATGAGTTATAAAGATCTCCGTCTAGTGACGTGGCGGTTAGAGCTCGTCTACTAGATTACTTTGTGTTTTAGTTCATTTTCTTCAACTAATTACTTCCGTCTGCTTACGTGGCAAGATGGACGCGCTTATTTTCAAGTCTTTGGACTTGCTGTACCTAACAAGTTATTTAGGTATTTATTTAGTAACTATTTAAAGCCTCGTCTACTTAAGAAAACCAGTCTACTTAATTAAATGACTAAGCAACTTTACCAAAGTACTTGAGCAACCCGTCTACAAGGGTGGACGCGTATTTTTCAATTTTAACTTATCCCAAGTTTATTTTACTTATTAAAGTGTTACTGCATAACTGAAAGCACATGTTAGATCTCAACTAACACTTTGCCAAGAAAATTTAATCCTTTTGTTAGCATCAAAACTTGGAGATTATTAAATTCAAAACCACTTTGGTTCCAACATCTTTCATCTCTAGAAAGATTCAATATATGTGGAGAAAGAAAGGTGGTTTCAGAAGAAAACAGTTCAACAAAAAGTTCACCAAAGAAAAGTCAGACTCCATGGATAAAGGCCCACCTCTGTGCTTCAAGTGTAAAAAGCCTGGTCATTTCAAAGCTGACTGCCCAGAACTGAAGGACAAAGGGAAGTTCTTCAAAAAGAAGAAAGGTCTAATGGCTACTTGGGAGGATCTGGATCTGTCATCATCTGAAGAAGAAGATGAAGCTGAGAAAGAGGCAAACATCTGTCTCATGGCTGGTACTTCTTCAGAAAGTGAATACACTGATGTTGAGGTAATGGACTTTGAATCATCTCCTCTTTAAGAAGCTTTTGATGAGTTATTAAACAACTCATCCATTCTATCTCATGAATATAAAATTCTTAAAAATAAAATTTCTAAGTTGACTAAGGAGTATGATAGAGTCTGCATGGAAAAACAAGCCCTTGTTGATGAAAACAAGAAGCTTAAGTCAGAGAATGTCAGTCTAACCAACAAACTCAAAGTTGAGTCTGATGTCCCTTGTGAAGTTGCAAGACTAAAACAAGATGTAACATATCTGACAGAAAACCTGTCTAGGTTTGTAGGTGGCTCAGAAAAGTTAAAATGGATACTGAGGTACTCTAGATCACCTCATGATAAGTCTGACCTAGGTTATGAAAAAGAGAAGCATGAAGCATCTCACAAAGTATCAAAACCTCATGCACACCATAGCATTTCTAAAACTCAAAGACATCATCATAAAACAAAATCCAGCTCGTCCAACACTTTCTGTAAAGTTTATGGTAAAAGTGGTCATATCACATCTAGATGCATACATAACAAACATGTTAAGCATACTTGTCGAGTGACTACTAACAAGAAAGGACCCAAGTCAATCTGGGTACCTAAAGATAAGATTATACCTGTTGCAGATTTGCTTAACAAGAGGAAAGAAACACGCATCTTGGTACTTGGACAGTGGATGCTTACGCCACATGATGGGAGAAAGGTATATGTTCCAAGACCTTAGACATAAAGATGGTGGCTGGGTTACCTTTGGAGGTAATCAGAAAGGAAAGATCATTGGAGTAGGTAAAATTGGTAAACATCCTTTTCCCTCTATTGATAATGTTTTGTTAGTTGATGGTTTAAAACACAACTTGCTAAGCATAAGTCAATTTTGTGATAGTGGGTATGATGTTTCTTTTGATAAGAACATGTGTAATGTCAAGAATACTGATGGATCACTCTTATTCACTGCCAAGAGGCAAAACAATGTGTATAATATTGACTTGGAGGACCTTACAAATCAGAGTATATCATGTCTAGTGTCCATTAAAGATGGGCAATGGATTTGGCACTAAAGGCTAGGTCATGCATGCTTGAAATTAATTTCAAAGCTAAATAAGCATAACCTCGTGAGAGGGTTACCAAACCTTAAGTTCAAATCTGATGCTCTCTGTGATGCATGTCAAAAGGGAAAACAAGTTAAAGGTTCATTTGAATCTAAAAATATTGTTAGTACCAATAGACCACTAGAGTTGCTACACCTTGATCTCTTTGGTCCAACAAGGACTGCTTCTATCAGTGGTAAGAAATATGGTTTAGTCATAGTAGACGACTACACTAGATGGACATGGGTTATGTTCCTAACCCACAAGGATGAGTCATTCAAGGTCTTTTCTATATAATACAAACGTGTACATAATGAAAAAGTCATGTGTATCACTTTAATCACAAATAAATAACAATCATCCTCAAGACACCTTATTATCCTCTACCCATCACGCTCATGCAACCGATCCTGTATGCTGATGTGGCCACCACATAATCCTGTCACACATCCCTCATCTGGCTAGGGATATTAGTCGGTCGTCCAAGCGACTCGTCCATAAATGCTGGTGCACACCCCCATTGCCGTTAAGGCGCTCATGCAAAGCATGACACTATAGTTGCACAGTACACGTCGGTGTACACCCTAGCTCCCGCTAGGGCGCTCATGCAAAGCATGACACTATAGTTGCACAGTACACATCGGTGCACACCCTAGTTCCCGCTAGGGTGTGCTCATGCAAAGCATAACACTATAGTTGCACAATATAAATATGGGTGGCTCAGCAAGGACTACGGGAATATCACGGTAGTCTTCCTTGAACCTCATCGTTAGTAGGGCACTCAACCGTGACATCCTGTAACCTTAAAACATGGCTGTGATCAACACCATGCATCTATATGAGTCTCGCCGACTCGTATCGGTCATAACCTAGTGCCTCAACCTTTCATCACCATCTCATATATTACCTCAAGTCACATCATATCCTCAACCTCAGATATAAAATATTAATTAATTAATTAGGTTAGGCACGACTAAGTCATATGTCATATGCTCCCCAACATGTATCGCTCCAAAATATCATATATCAATGCCTATAACCAACTAAGCATATCATAGTAGATAAGGCACATTATCACACAAGGCATGTTATCATTAATAAATTAATAATAAAATATTTAAAACATTGTATTTAACCAAATATAGCATATTAATCCTAACAACACACAACAAGTAGCTCAATAGGCAAAATCATGCAACCTCGAATATCACAAATTTAAATAACGGCGATAAACCTACAATCTCCATATCATCATTGGTACCACTAATTAGTCGCCAATGTGATATTGACATTGTCAATTATTCGCTCACTAGTAGGGTTTAGGTTGCCCTACGCCATTATCGTAAAATATACTACTTAGCCATATCCGACGATATGTGGCTTCTTTCTCCCACCTGAGATATTATTGGTTAGCTCTGAAGCAACGAAACAAGCACACACCTACCCTCTAGGTTGCTTCCACGTGAGGTTCTCCTACCTCCGGGGTTCCAAAAATTAACCTGAATACATTAGTGTGAAGCATACGTCACAGGTAACCCTAATTTGAAAATGAAATTCAAAACCGATAAATGAATAGGAAGATAACCTCAATACCGTCGTTGACGACATTTCGGCTTAACAAGGACATAGGTTTACCTTAGCCTAGATGAGAAAAGAAAGCTAGGGTTAAGAAGATGCCGTCGCCACGATCACAATGACGGAGTCGGAATTACGATAGGACGATCGGATTGATCAGACTCGACCTCGAAAGTTTAACCTCTCTCTGACTTCATCCCTTTCTCTCTCTAAAATTTTTGAGCTCTGAAGTTCTCTCTCTCGAAGGTAACTTAAGTTACCTTTTAACATTCACGTTCTTATTTTTTTTCCAAGTTATGATGGTGGCGCTCGAGTGTGGCCAACTCCACGCTTAAGAGTGTGGGGGCTCAAGCGCCCCTGACTCCACCCTCGAGCGTGCGAGTTAGGTCAAACTGTTGTTTTGGGCTTCAAAGACTCTAGAGGGGGGAGGGGGGTGAATTGAGTTTTCAAAAATTCTTCCTTTTCAAAAACTTCACTTTTCAAATCAGAGTTACCTCAAGATCTTTTACAAAAACAGTGAAGGGCTTTTTATGAAATCTTGAAAAGAATGTGATGAGGTAAATCAGTTCAGAAAGATAAATCAGTTCTTCTGTCACTTTAGTGGACGAGCGCTTCTATCACTTGTGTGGACGAGCGCTTCTGCCACTTATGTGGACGAGCGCTTCTGTCACTTTAGTGGACGAGCGCTTCTGTTACTTGTGTGGACGAGCGCTTCTGTCACTTGTGTGGACGAGCGCTTCTGTCACTTGTGTGGACGAGCGCTTCTGTCACTTTAGTGATTGAATCAAATAGTGATTGAATCAAACACAAAGAGGTTCAGTTTCAGTTTCAGTGATCAAGAACAGTCTTAATCAACTCAGTTTTGAACAATTAATAACTCAAGATTGATTGCAGTAATAGTTTGGTTTTAATTCATATTAAACATATCAAGAACTGATATCAATTGAAAACTTAGAACATCATGATCACAGTTATATGCGCAAGACAGAAATTAAAGAGATTGAGTTTAGAGATACCATACAACCAGATTTATCCGGGTTCAGTCACCACCACTGTGACCTACATCCAGTCCCCACTCCACCTGTGGGTTTTCACACACTAACACAACAAGCTTTATCCAGGTAGCTTGAAAAACCTTTACACCACAGAGAACTCCTTCACCTCGATACCACACTCTTGTGAAGAGCATAAATGTTCTTCCTTAGGGATACCTCACCCTAATCACACAGAGAGAATCCCTCTCTCTTTACAATCAAATAGAACAAAAAGATTGATTCCTAAACTCTCAATAGTCTGATAAACAAATTGAAGCACTTATGAGAATGAAACACTCTTTTTCACAATGAAGCTCAAGCAATAAGATGAATGATTTTCACAATTGATCTCTCAAATTGATTTTGTAAACTTTTGATATGTTCGATGTGTTAAAAGTGTTCCTTTGATCCCTCTATATATAGAAAACAAGTTATAGCCGTTGGGATCAATCAAAACAGATTTGGGTCTGATAACAGAAACTGTTTTCTTGATTCTGGTTCTTGAACAGGGGTTAAGACAGGGCTGTATTAACCAATTTCATACTGATAGTTCTGATAGTTTCTCAAAATCTTGAACTTGGTTAATCCATCGGTACATCCATTCAATACATCTATGTATTAATGAACATCAGATTTTCCTGAAACTTGAATACACGCGTACATAGCATATGTACAGGGCTGTATTCAGTTAACCAATTATAACTGATCTGATTTCATATTGTGCATAGGTGTTACTGAATCAAGAACCTTAAATTCATTTGTCAGTTACAGTAGCAGACATACATCCAATGATTACATGGCTGTACCTGACAAATAATTTTCTTATTTCCAAAAATCATTTTCATTAAAAAAACTTATTCATTTTAATGCAGGTTATGAAAATTGATTTTCTTCATGCATCTTTTTAGTTGAGCTATTTTGTGACTAAGAGATTTCTTTCTCTTACAAATCATCCAAGACTTAAATCTGAAATTCTCCTTTAAGATTGGTCTTGATGATCCTTTGATCTTTGACTTTGCTCTTTTGATTTCTACATGCAGCTCCTTGATTCCTTCAAGTTCTTCCTTGAATATTTTCCTTGAATTTGCTTAATGAACTTATTGAATACTGCTTGATAACTGTCTTTGCAATTTGACACTAAAACACTTGCACACAAATTAAATTGTATTTGTCATATATCAAAATCTCTAAGTCATTGAGTCTTACAAACTCCCCATTTTTTATTATGACAAATCTTTTAACAAATTATAATATCAGAGTATAAGCGTAGCAGAAGCTAAGTGTTTTTGACAGATTTATATCATGGTATTAGAGCAGAAGTATATCAGAGCAAAAAAATATATTATCATAGTAGAATTTGATTTACTCCCCCTTAATCATGTAAGCTTATAAGCTCCCCCTCAACATATGCATGTATAATTTGTTATTATCCCCTTTCTCTATATCATACTTTTTCCTCCCTCTTTGGGCATTATCAAAAAGGTAAAGAAAAGAAACATTCAAAGAAATAGAGAAGGCAAGCATTTAAACATTCAAATATTGCATATAAAATTGTTCATGATAGAGGGATAGGTGCAGGGACAAATAAAAAAAACAAAAAAACAAAAACCATCAGCCAAAGTTTCAAACTAAGGCATTTTACCTTTCAAAAACTAAGTTCTAATTCCTATGAATTCCTAGAACTAGTTATTCCTTTTGATTTTCTTTTGTTTCGGCCTTTAGGTGATGGTTCAACAAGGGTGTGCTCAGCTTCCTTCACAGCAGTTATTGCAATGTTTGCAACATCAACATCTTCTGTTTGAGCTGGAGGTGCAGGGAAATGAAAGTTCACTCCTAGGTCATCTTTGAGATTATCAATGTCCTTTTCTGCCCTTTTTATCCTTTCATTCACTTCAGCAATTGCAGTTATTTCAATTTCATGATTTTTCTTTTGATTTTCCTCAACATTTTCCAGCATTTTCATCAGTTTCTGCAAGAAATCAGAAGGTGCATTTTCTTGTCCGGTTGAAGTACCAGCTCTAGTAGTTTCCTTGTTTCCAGCTTTCCTTATCCATCTTCCATCTTCCATCTTCTTTCTTCAGTAGCTTTTGAGGGTGAAGGTCCAGTATTTTTGGTTCTTGCCATATTAGGGTTGGTTTGGGTACAAGAAGGATTAAGGTTAGCTCTGCTAGGGTTACGGAATTAGGTCAAGAAAGAGTGACTTTCAGAAGATTTGAAGATTTGAAATAAGATTCTACATCGGTGTCGTCTTCAATCCTCAGGGATCATAGTTGAGGATCGATCCTTTTGTAGCCATAGCGCATCCATCTTGCCATGTCATTGGACGGAAGTACCAAAACACAAAGTAACCTAGAAGAAAGCTCCATATGCCATGTCATTGGACGGAGCTTCTCGTTAAGGACTTAGCAAGTCCAATGACTTGTGTGGACGAGCAGAATTAGAATCTTGTGTATTCTGAGTTTATCAGACTAAAAACACAGGGGATCCATTCCTGATTAAATCGATTTCTTCTGAAACTCTCTTCTAATCATTCATAGATATTCCAAATCAAATCATACAAGAATTAGAGCATATTTACACAAAGATATAGTCATATAAACAGTTTCTTTAGAGATTAGATATAGGATGATCAATTATGCCCAATTCGCTTCTAATGAAAAAGAAGCTTTCCTTGTTCAAGGGCTTGGTAAAAATATCAGCAAGTTGTTTAGTTGTATCAACATATTCAATCTCAATTTCTCAACTTTGAATATGGTCTCTAATGAAATGATGTCTGATTTCTATGTGTTTAGTTCTATAGTGCATTATGAGATTCTTAGTTAGGTTAATTGCACTTGTATTGTCACATCTAATAAGAACTTGGTTTAGTTGCACACCATAATAAACTAATTGTTGTTTCATCCATAAAACCTGTGCACAACAGCTACCAGCTGCTACATATTCAACCTCTGCAGTGGATAAAGCCACACTAGATTGTTTCTTATTGAACCATGATACTAATGAGTTCCCTAGTAAATGGCAAGTTCCACTAGTACTCTTTCTATCTAGTTTACAACCAGCAAAATCAGAGTCTGAATAGCTAATTAAAGTACATGTAGCTCCCTTGGGATACCATAATCCCATGTCTTTTGTTCCTAACAGATACTTAATTATCCTTTTAACTGCTGTTAAATGTGATTCTTTTGGATTTGCTGGATATCTAGCACACATGCATACACTAAACATGATATCTGGCGTACTAGCAGTAAGATAAAGTAGTGAGCCTATCTTACCTCTGAATTTAGAAACATCAACAGGTTTACCTTGCTCATCCTTGTCCAGATAACAGGAGGTACTCATTGGAGTAGCCATCTCCTTAGTATTTTCTATGCCAGACTTCTTGATCAACTTATTGCAGTACCTGGTTTGGCTAACAAAGATTCCATTTTTAGTTTACTTTATTTGCAGTCCAAGGAAAAAGTTCAGCTCAACCATCATTGACATTTCAAACTCACTCTGCATAAGACTTGCAAACTCATTGCACAAATGCTCATTAGTGGCACCAAAAATTATATCATCCACATATATTTGTACAAGTAAAATGTTGTGTGCCTTTTTCATAGTGAACAAAGTTGTGTCAACTTTACCTCTTTTAAATCCTTTTTCAATGAGAAAATTACTTAACCTTTCATACCAAGCTCTAGGAGCTTGCTTTAAGCCATATAGTGCTTTAGACAGTTTATAAACATCGTTAGGCAATTCATTATTCTCAAAACCAGGTGGTTGACCAACATACACTTCCTCTTGTATAAATCCATTTAAGAAAACACTCTTAACATCCATTTGATACAATTTAAATCCCATTATGCAAGCATAAGCAAGTAGCATTCTTATAGCTTCTAATCTTGCTACCGATGCATATGTTTCATCATAATCTATGCCTTCTTCTTGGTTATACCCTTTGGCTACCAATCTAGCCTTGTTTCTTACAATTATACCATTTTCATCTAGTTTATTCCTAAAAACCCATTTTGTACCTATTACTTGACAATTCTTGGGTTTAGGCGCTAGTTTCCAAACTTGGTTTCTTTCAAACTGGTTTAACTCAACTTACATAGCCATCATCCAATGTTCATCAGTTATAGAATCATCTATGTTCTTAGGTTCTGCTTGAGACACAAATGCCATATGATTACAAGCATTTCTAAGAGATTGTCTAGTAGTTACCCCCTTTGTAATTTCACCAATGATGTTATCAATTGGATGATTTCTGACTGTCCTCCATTCCTTTGGTAGGTCAGGTTGTTGTTCTGTGTGCTCCTACTGCAGCAATTCATTCTTTAAGCTTTCATCTTCTTCATTGTCCTGTTTCTCTTCTAGGAGATTTTTCTCAATTGAATCTGCAAGATGATCAATAATAGAATCCTTTCCCAACCTTTTGGGGTTATACTCATCAAATGTCACATGCACAGATTCCTCAATAGTTTGTGTTCTCTTATTATATATTCTGAATGCTTTACTAGATAGAGAGTAACCTAGGAAAATTCCTTCATCAGCCTTTGCATCAAATTTTCCAAGATTATTCTTTCCATTGTTAAGAACAAAGAATTTGCAACCAAAAACATGAAAATGTGCTATAATTGGTTTTCTTCCTTTGTAAAGCTCATAAGGGATTTTCTTTAGGATTGGTCTTATCAAGAATCTATTTAGCACATAGCAGACTGTATTGACAGCATCTGCCCAAAAATGTTTTGGCAAGCTAGAGTCGTTCAACATAGTTCTTGCTATCTCCTCTAATGATCTATTCTTCCTTTCCACTACTCCATTTTGTTGTCGAGTTCTAGGAGCAGAAAATTTATGTTGAATGCCATGCTCATCACAAAAGTTTTCAAACACTTCATTTTGAAATTCTCCCCCATGATCACTTCTTATAGAAACAATTTTCATGTCCTTTTCATTTTGCACAATTTTTGCCATTTTCTTAAATGCAGCAAATGAATCACTCTTATGAGATAGAAAATATGTCCATGTATATCTAGAGTAATCATCTACTATTACCAATGCATACAAGTTACCACCAAAGCTTTTGGTTCTAGATGGACCAAATAAATCCATGTGTAAAAGTTGCAAGGGTCTAGTTGTTGAAACAATGTTCTTTGGTTTAAAAGAGACCTTAACTTGCTTTCCTTTTTGACATGCATTAGATAGTCCATCTTTCACAAATTTAAGTTTATGCAAATCAACTACAAGATCTTTACAAATCAGTTTATTCAAGTGGTTCATGTGAATGTGTGCAATTCTTCTATGCCAAAGCCAATTCTCTTCTTGTTTTGAAATAAGACAGCATGCAGTATTTGAAGAGATATTATCTAAATCAAGCATATAGATGTTATCTGTCCTATGTCCAATTAATTTCAAATTTTCATCATGCTGATTTTCTATTAAGAAACTATTGGAATTGAATTTTACCTTGAAGCCTTTGTCACATAGTTGACTGATACTTAATAGGTTGTGTTTCAGTCCCTCTGTAACACCCCGATTTTCGCTGCTTTGTAATATCGGTAATAAATATATAAATATATATTTTTATCCGAGACTTAGAAAATGATTTTGGATAAACCAAGGTCATTTCCTTGTTATACTTATTTTCATAAGGTTACGGGGAAGTTTTTGGTTGAAAATTCAGACGGAAGTCGGTCTGCTGTTTTCTGTGTTTTCACTGACAGTAAAAGTTTACTGCTTAGAAGACCTAATTTTAACTCGTGAACGAGATGAAAAATGTTTTTATCGTATTTAATACGATATTGGAAGTTTTGAAAATTCTGGTAAAAAAATTTAAAATAATATATTTGTTGCGAGCGTATACGTCGAGATGTCTCTAGGAAAAGCTTGCGCCAGATGAATCGAGGAGTCGGCAACGTAGCAGAGATGTTGGATTGACCGACTTGACGAGCATTTATGACGAGTTTATCCGTATCATAATGGCCATAATGACACATTTATGACAAAGTTAATTTTTCCTATGAAATGACCAAATTGCCCTTGTCTTTTTATGACAATTTCAAACAAATGCCATTGGAAAAAGTTGACCAACCCTTGCCCAACCCCCACGGCTCCAATGCCTTCTTCATTAAGTTTGGTTTCTTCTTCCTTTAAATAGGTTGTCTTCTTCATTAAGCCATTTTTCCATTTTCATGTTCTTTTCTCCAAAGAGTTCATAATTCGTCCGATTTTTCCTAGCAATTATGACCAGTTTCTATTTTGAATCTCGAAAACCTTTCAACATGAAAGTTGTTCATATTTCTCTCTTCTTTCCGACGACATAAAGATCATCCAAAACGGACAAGTATGTTGAGAGATCCACCCAAAATACTAAAACTGTTCTAAACCCTAACTATGTTCATCTTCTTCCTTAAGTTTCTCAAGAACACCATGAGAAATTTGTGAAGAACATCATCCAAATCTTGCTTTCCTTGAATCATCAAGAGGTAGAAACTTCTTCTCTTGTCATTAAAATCATTTCTCTTCACAACTTTTGTAGATTCTTGGCTAAGATTCATATGTTCATCATTTACCTTAAAGTTCATGGAACTAGATTCAAAAAATTCATAACTAATTCTAGAAAAATCCTTTTGACATGAAACCAATTGCTATGATCTTATAATCATCTCTATTTTCATCATCTAAATCATAAGATCATGAGAAATTTCTTTCCTTGATTTATGGTCATGGCCGAACCTAGGGTAAAGTTGTGTTCTTAGGTTTTGTTTCATTTTCATGTCTTAATTCATGATTATATCTTGATAGTTCTTGTATTCAAGTATATAGAAGATCAAAAATCAAACTTAAGCCTATTTGATCTCATCAAAACCGAAACCCTAGGAATGAGCACTTAATGGTTTTGTGATTCAAAAGTTGTTTGTGACACTTGAATCCAACTCTAGGTTTTGTATGTTGATTAAATCCAAGAGTTTAGAAATTTTAGAGATTTCTAACCCCAAACTCAGCCCTTGGCCGAAACCCTAGTTCTGAGAACTAGATGAGTTTAATTCATGTTCTTGGTTCATAATCATGGTTTAAGTGATTAATCATGTTAAAGTAACTTATGGATCATTAATCCTTAAGTTAATCAAATTTTCAACTTTCTAACCTAGATAATTGGTTGAAGCCGAAACCCTAACCATACAGGTTAGAGGATTTTGTTTTAAATTTTAGTCTATGTTAGTTAAGACTTTAGTAATTAGGATCCAAAAGATGACATTAAGAAGATAACCCTAAACCTATTTTCTAAGTCTTGGTCGAACCTAGCCCTAAAGTGTCCTAGATGGTTGTTAGTTGATTAATTATAGTTATGTTGTTTGAATGAAGGTGGTTGTGTTAACTCGTGGCGGGATAACGAGGATCGTCGTGTACGTGTTTCCGGTGAAAACTCAGGTGGGAGAAAGAACCATTCCATCGTTGGAACTGATAAGTAGTATATAATTTATAATAATGGTGTAGGGCGACCTAAACCCTACTAGTGGTCGAGTAATCGACAATACCAAAATCGTATTGGAATCTTTTCCGTAAAACCAATGACGATTTGGGAATTGTAGGTTTATCGCCTTAGGTTGATTATTCATATTTGAGGATGTTTGAATTGTTTAGTTTTGACTGTTTGTGATACGCTGGTTGAGGTACTCCATCTGCATGTGACGTATTGTTGCGGTGTTTGAATAATTATAATAGTGATGATGTTTGCTGTCTGTCACGGCCGTGATGGTTGTCATGGCCAGGCCGTGACAGGTTCTGTGTTGTAGGATTCTTGTCTTTGTTGTCTGTCACGACCGTGATGGCTATCACAGCCAGGCCGTGACAGAGTCTGACTTCGTTAATTATTTGGTTGTGATAAATTGCCTTATATGATATTGAGATGTTGGAATATTCTGTTGATTAATGTGTTATGCATGATCTGCTTGGGTTTAATACTATGCTTAGATGATTTTAAGGAAAGATATATATATTGCTCGGAGGTATTTTGTTTGGGTGAGAGTTTTGAATATGAATTAGAAGTGCCTCGCTATTATTGTATAGAAGTGATGTGATATAGAATGTAAGTGGAGGTTATGAGGAAAAGCTTGAGGTACTAGGTTGTTATTGATAAAAGTCAGTGAGAATCATATGTTGCATTGTTGTTCATAACCATGTATTTGAGATACACGAGGTCCGAAGTTCTCATGGACCGTTCCAAATTAGAATTTAAGTTGTGCAACTATAGTGTCATTGCTTTGCATGAGCACCCTTGACTGAGTTGAGAGAGAGAACCAGGGTGTGCACCGGCGGTACTGTGCAGCTATAGTGTCATTGCTTTGCATGAGCATTTTCACCATGGATGTACACCATGGATGTGAATGTGCACCGGCGTTGGGAACGTGTCACTTGGACGACTGACTGACATTCCTACCGAGGAATGTGTGACAGATTAGCAAAGTGGCCACGTCAGCATAAAGGTCTAGTTGCATGAGTTGGAGGGTAGAGGATGATATAGTGAATTGAGGATGATTGTTGAGTTTGAGTGATGCGTGTCTGTGACTATTATTGTATTATATGCTATGAATCTTTTCCACTTATGATGATAGAACTGTTTCTTATCTCCCTATTTCTGTATTTTTGTGTATGTCTACTTTGTTACGTTAGAAGACCAGATGGACGAATATGTTGCGGAGGAGATGGATGGAACCCTGTACGAGACGGAGGTGGTGGAGAAGTTGAATGACATTCCGTATGAAGCTAACGCTGGAGAACAACCGACTGATCCTAATAATATAGTGTAGTAAGTTTAGGGCCAGTGAGTCATATATGACGTTTTTGTTTTCCGTTAGTTATAAGCAGTTGGTTTTAAATAAGTACCTGTGTGGGATCCTACTGAGAGGATACCCTAATCAGTGTTGTGTAAAATAAAGGATGCTCATGTGTGTATTTATGTAAAATAGTTTGGTGTGTTTTATATCTGCATAAGTTATATAATTATTAATTAAGTTTTAAGATTTACGTATTTTCAACGTTAAGCGCGCGATTAAGTAAATAAATAATTAAGGATTTAATGTAATAATATAATGGGGCACAACGGGGTGTCTCACCCTCAACATATAGTACATACTTAATGATTGTTGTTGAGTCACTTCCCATGTTGCCAATGCCAAGTATTCTCCCTTTATTGTTGTCTCCATAGGTAACACTACCACTTGACTTAGGGGTAAAGGAAATGAACTTGGTTTTGTCTCCAGTCATGTGCTTGGAACAGCCACTGTCAAGATACCATTTCACATTCTTGGCTTTCCAACACACCTACAAAACAGAATCATGTTTGTGTTTTAGGTACCCAAATCTGTTTGGATCCTTTTGAGTTAGTTGCAACAATAATTCCTTTAGGAACCCATATATACTTCGATTTATTGTATGCTGATTTTCTGTATTGACATGTAGAAGCTGTGTGACCTTTTCTAGCACAAAAATTGCATTTAACAAATGGTGTGTTTGATGTCTTAGGTGCAGCAAAAAATTTCTTGAAAGATTTCTCATGTATCTTAGGTTCATAGCCTACTCCAGCCTTATCATAAACACATTTTTGTTGTCCTAATAAAGCATTGTTATCTCTACCATTTGTGAACTTGGCTAAGTAATTTTTCAGTTTTTCAACTTCTTTAGTCAATGTACAACACTTAGAACAATTAGAGCTAGATGAAATCAAGACCTTATTCCTAGCTTCTAGTTCTCTTTCTTTCATTTTCAAGCATGCATAATCATCACATTGTTTAGCAATTATTTTTCTAGATGAGACAAGTTGTTTAGCAATCTTAAGATATTCAGCATGTAACTCATCAAATGCATCTTGCAATTCATCAAAAGTAGGTTATGAATCAGAATTTACCTCACTCTCTGAATCACTGTTATTACTGGCCATCAAGCACAAGTTTACCTCCTCAGATTCAGATTCTTCAGTGGAATCTACATCATTATCATCCCAAGCAATGTAGGCCTTTCTTGGCTTTCTCCACTTCTTGTCCTTTGAGTCAAACTTTTTTGTTTTGTCCTTCTTTTGCAGTTTTGGATAGTCAAGCTTCATGTGGCCAATCTTTCCACATTCATAGCATGTGATGTTGTTGGAAGAGTTGTCACCTTTGCTGAAATTTCTCCTTTGAAAAGTGGATGGATTTCTTTTGAAGTTGCCTTTCTTCTTTAGGAACTTCTTGAATTTTATAACTATCATTCCCATCTCTTCTTCAGATTCTGCCTCTTGTGCTAAATCATTATCATCACTGTCTTCTACTTCTCTGACTTGTGATTTCAGATTCAATCCCTTCTTCTTTTTGTCAGTTTCTTCATTCTCATTCAGTCTGTTCAACTCCAATTCATGCTCTTGCAGTTTTCCAAACAATGTGGCAATGGTCATTGATGAGAGGTCTCTAGATTCTGAGATTGCAGTGACTTCAGGCTGCCATTCCCTGCTCAAGCATCTCATTACTTTGTTGATTTGATCCTCATTTGATATAGCTTTTCCAAGACCAGCAAGTTGGTTGACAATGTGAGTGAATCTCTTTTGTATTTCGGTCATAGGTTCTTCTTGCTTCATTCTGAACAGCTCATACTCATGTGTGAGGGTGTTCATTCTTGTTGTTTTGACATCTGTGGTTCCTTCATGTGTTACTTGCAATGTATCCCACATCTCATTTGGTGATTTGCAATATGAAACCCTGAAAAACTCATCACGGCTTAAAGCAGATGTTCTAATATTCTTAGCAAGTGCATTATATTGAACTCTTTTCTTATCATCCTCATTCCATTCAGTTATAGACTTATTTCTTGGAGCACCATTAGCATCTACAGTAGAGGGGACAAATGGTCCATTTTCTACTGCATCCCATATGTCAACACCTGCTGCCTCAAGAAAGATTACCATTCTTTCCTTCCAATAGATATACTCAGATCCATTGAAGGCAGGAGGGCGTGCAAGGGAAGCCCCTTTATTCAAACAGTCAATGGAAGCCATATTCTTATAGCTGTAAAGCAAAACTTAAGAGTTTAGCTCTGATGCCAATTGTTGTTTTGTCTTCAAAGACTCAAGAGGGGGGGGGGGGTGTGAATTGAGTGATAAGCCGTTGGCTCATCTAGTTTTATGGCTAGTATGACCGTGGTTTTGTGCTAATTATATCTCATTTTCGCCCAAATTAGACTTGATTGTCTTTAAGCATCATTTTGAGTCTCTAAAGTATTTTTAGGCTAATTTAGTTAGTTTTGACTCAAATAAAGCATTCACTGCTATTTCCTATTGTTTTAGGTCAGAATAAAGCACTTAGAGCCAAGGGAATGAAGAAAACAATGGAAAAATGCAATTCTGGAGGATTCGCCTCGCGAGAGGATTCTCGCCTAGCGAGACCGAAGACCAACACGAGCAGCAACAGTCACCCTCTCTGGCTCGCCTCGCGAATCATGTTTCGCCTCGCGAGAAAGCGACCGTTCATAATATTCGCCTCGCGAAACATGTTTCGCCTCGCGAGAGACCGCAACCCAGAATCTGTATTTATATCTGTTTTGGGGCAGAACTGATCATCTTCTCTTCTCTTCTTCTTTTCTTTTCATAGCGCGAAATTAGGTTAGGTTTATGTTTGTAATGGAGAGCTAGTCTCCTTTGATTAATCTACTGTAATCGGGTTCCACCGCACTTGAGGTTCTGTAATTCCTGTTTTATTTGCTTTTCCCTTTTTAATGCTATGCTATATATTTCTGTTTGTTTAATTCAGGAGTGTATAGTGTTGTGTTGATTTATTTCGGTGATGTTATGTTCCTATATTGAATCGCGTTTGTTTAATTCGCGTGTGTTCGTTCATGTTCGTTTAGTTCATGAGGGCTTAACCCCGTTTGTTTAATTCGGGAATAGGAACATATATCTGTAGTAGTGATTTCGTTTGTTAATTGTTGCTACAACCGAAAGGGGATTAGAATCTGCTTAGGGCTTGGAATTTATATGAACCAATGATAGTGGGAAACCGAGAACAGTTGGTTAATCGTCCTTAGCATTTCTGATAATCCTTTAACTGCTTTGTTTTTATTGCTCTGTTTCTGTTTTGTTTCTTTATTTTATTTCAATCCAACCCCCCCCCCCCCCCCCCCAAAAAAAAAATTGACTTTTTCTGTTAACAACAACCCAAGAGTCCTTGTGAGACGATATCCGAGTTGTCGCTCCCTATCTACATATTTTTGTAAATCGCTCGCTTTTTGGCACGTGCACGACAGCGCGACCAAAAATTGGCGCCGTTGCCGGGGACTCTTGTTGTTATTAACAGAAAATTAAATTAAAAAAAAAACATTTTGCTGAATTTGTCTGGTTATGAATCTTAGTACTGCTATGGATAATTTCCTGTTTGATGATATTTATTCATGTACTGCCTGTACTGACACTAACCCTTGTGTTGTTTGTGCTGAGTTTCTTGATTCTACTTTGCAGGGTGATAGTGTGAGTGAAGCTGTTTGTTCAGCCGAAGTTCTTGACATCATGGCTACTCCAAATATACCATCCATTGAGCAGCCACCCTCCTTAGAGATCAAACCACTTCCTGGGAATTCGAAGTATGCTTACTTGGAGGTGAATGAAGAATGTGCAGAAGTTGAAGCAACACCGGAGACCCCAGCTACCTATTTGCCACCTCCCCCTCTGGAACAACCGGTGATGGAGTTCAAGCCTCTGGATTTTTCACCATGGCCAGTCCAAGAGGTTGAACCCCGATTTTATTGGGAGGACTTTATTGATAAAGAGGTCAACCTTGACCCGAGAGGAAGTGAGAAGTCCGCTGCACTTGGCGGAGTCACCATGATTGGCAAGCACTCACCTCCATATCAAGGCTGCAAGTTAGGGAAGCATGGAACAAGCTTCCGTCCCTTGTCTATCACGTGGGCCTTATGCTGCATGACATGGGATCCGGGAGGATCATACTGCAATTTGAGCATTCTGTGGCCCCTGTATCACAGACAGTGGGATCCTGGTGGAACCACCCCCCAATGAGTTTTCTTAAACCCTTTCTCTTTAGTTTACTTTCATTTTCTTGTTAGTTTCTGCTTTGCTTTGTTTTTGTTTTGTTTTCAATAAAGCTCCTGAATAATTTGAGAAGATCAGGAGTATGTATGTTGAGTCTTGTGTAGGCAAGCTTGATTGGTTTTGATTAATTTTGCATAGATTGATTGCATGTTATGTGTTGACTGTTTTCCCCCTAGGATTTGAAAATTTTTGAAAAATGATCCCCATGTGATTAAAAACTGAACTTTGAGATATTTTGTTATGATGGCATGATTTATGATAATTTTGGGGTGATAGGAAGCACACACTAGGGATAGAATCTCTGTCAAATAATTTGCAAAAAATGTCCAGGTGAGGATTTGAGCCTCCAACATGTTCTTGACTGTGTGAATCACTTTTCAAGTTGCACTTTCCCGAAATTGCTTGAATCTCTTTTTGGTTTGCATGTTTATGTGCTTGCATCAGATGATTTAGGCATTTTCTTTGTAAATAACTACTTAGCCTAAAATAACCATTCCTAATGCATGTTCCCTAGTTAGCCCCCTTTGAGCCTAATTAGCCTGTTAATTCTTGATAACCTTATGTTACAAGCCTAAAATCTGGAAAAAAAACCATGTTAACCCAATCTTAGGATTAGGAGAGCATGGAATCGTAGTAAGACAAAGGTTGCAAGAAAATAAGTTTGGGGTGGCTACAAGTATATGATGTGTTGTTTGGGATTCAGAAAAAGAAAAAAATATAATGAAAAGGTTGGAGCCAAAGGCCAAAAAGAAAAAAAAATAGAAAAATAAAAGAAAAGCAGAAAGAAAAAAGAAAAAAAAGGAAAAGAGAAAAGAAATAAAAAGTTTAAAAATGATAAAAATAAAAGTATTAGAAGAAATGGTTGTAGTCACCCAAGGCATAAAGAAAATTGAAGAAAGGAACTTGAGTGGAAATTCAATGTTTTGAAGTGTTTCATGCTCTCTTTGTTCCTAGGGACTTCAGCCTAGTACCTTTGTATATCCTACCCTTAGCCAAGCCCCATTACAACCTTAAAAGACCTTTTGATGTTGCATGCATGTTTTCTGTGGGAATCATTTGGAGATGAAAATCAAATTTATGGGAAGTGCTTCTAAAAGGTGAATTGAGTGAATTGTTGATTGCCTGACAAAAACTGAGTGATTGAGTGAAACACTAAATTCCCTTGTGAGGAAGGCGGTTGTTTGAATTTGGTGATCTCCCTCTTGTGTGTAACTTGGATCCCTTGCTTAGAATAATGAATGTTTGAATGATGAAATTCTCAATAGTTTAGAATAAATTATTGTGGGGATTGCTTTGTTTGAAAAGGGGGGAACATTGAAGGAAAAATTATTTTGGTGAATTGCTTGAAATTTGTGCAAAGTTGATTGACTCCTTAAGTTTGTCATGTCTTGAGTCTTTCTAAGTTTTTGAGTTTTAGTTTGCTTGGGGACAGGCAAAGTTTAAGTTTGGGGTATTTTGATAAGCCGCTGGCTCATCTAGTTTTATGGCTAGTATTACCGTGGTTTTGTGCTAATTATATCTCATTTTCGCCCAAATTAGACTTGATTGTCTTTAAGCATCATTTTGAGTCTCTAAAGTATTTTTAGGCTAATTTAGTTAGTTTTGAGTCAAATAAAGCATTCACTGCTATTTCCTATTGTTTCAGGTTAGAATAAAGCACTTAGAGCCAAGGGAATGAAGAAAACAATGGGAAAATGCAATTCTGGAGGGTTCGCCTCGCGAGCCAGAAAACCAACACGAGCAGCAACAGTCACCCTCTCTGGCTCGCCTCGCGAATCATGTTTCGCCTCGCGATAAAGCGACTGTTCATAATATTCGCCTCGCGAAACATGTTTCGCCTCGTGAGCGACCGCAACCCAGAATCTGTATTTATATCTGTTTTGGGGCAGAACTGATCATCTTCTCTTCTCTTCTTCTTTTCTTTTCATAGTACGAAATTAGGTTAGGTTTATGTTTGTAATAGAGAGCTAGTCTCCTTTGATTAATCTACTGTAATCGGGTTCCACCGTACTTGAGGTTCTGTAATCACTAGTGCAATAAGTGCTTTTTACGTCAGTTAAAATTGATTTTTTACGTTAGAATACTGACTGACGTAAATACAGCTGACGTTAATAGTTAATATTTTAACGTCGGTTGCGAACTGACGTTAAATATAACACTATTAACGTCAGTTCCTTAACAAAACCGACGTTAATTTTGTAAGCATTAACGTCGGTTTTTTAAACAACTGACGTTAAACTAAAACTATTAACGTCGGTTCTTTAATACAACGGACGTTGATTTTGTTAAAACTAACGTCAGTTGTTATAAAGCCCTGACGTTAAAGGTTTGATTTTAACGTCAGTTGTAATAAACAACTGACGTTAATAGTGTACTGTATATTTTATAAAATACTATTAACGTCAGTTGTTTGATACAACTGACGTTAATAGGTTTTTTTTTTAATTCAGTTTTAAAATATCACTCCCCTCGCCTATCCCTCGCATTCAGTCCCCAGAACACAGAATATCACACACATTACAGAATTGCAAAGGAAAATTGAACAATGGGGGGACTTAAAACCAAAACCCATGTATATATATAAATAAATTTTAGTACCAATGTCTAAAAAACAAAACTATCTAAGTATATATATATATATACAAGTTATTAATTAGTTTCTAAAGTCTAACAAAAAAACTATTTATCTAAGTAGTGCGGAGGTATGTTGTCAATTCCTTTTTCAGCCGCATACTTGAAGAAGAATTCAGCGAAGCGCATCCTCAAGTCTCTTAACTCATCTTCTTGAATAGGCGATTGGTCGATAAATGCCTAGACACGTTCAAATAATAACAATAACATCAATGCAAGTCATCTTCAAAACTATAATATATAATTTAACAAGTTTAAATATTACCTTCTTCCATCCTTCCGTAATAGATGCGGAGACTATGTTCAGCATATGAAGCATCACATAATAGCCGCATGACCAACATCAAGGTTGAAATCGAGACTACCAACAAAATTAATTTCAACGTCAGTTGAATATACACATAAATTAGTAATTATAATAATTATTATTTGATAAATAAACTACCAAACCTTGAGGATGTTCCATACAGGATTTGCTTTAGCCTTAGAAGTCCTACTTCTCCCGTTGGCGCAACTTATGCTAGTCACCTTCAGCGCGCTATCATAAACAAATAATCATGTCGATCAATTAACAAACTCATTTATCATTTGTGTAATAAACTAAAAACAACTGATATTAAAACTTAATTTAAATTTTAGATTAGTTACTTACATATTTCTGACTTCCACCACCTTCGGTGGCGGATCATGGTGGAGAGAGCAAAAGAATATGACAGTATGCCTAGACGGGTGAAGTACCAACAACTGCCAATGGTCATCCATACAGTAGGGAGCCAGATATAATTCTTTCGGATTGTCTCCCAACAATTTCCCTATGTATTTACTCAATGCATCGCCAGCAAAGAACTCGGGCAGAAGGATTGACGGATCTAAGAAACCGTAAACTGATGCAACGCCCTTATCAAGCTGAAGACGATGGAGATACCTAAGATATGAAAAGGGTGTGGATGTTAATTACATAATATATATATTGAAATTAAAATAAATTATTAAATGGAAAAATACCAAAAATAAATAAGTTATAAAATTAAAATTAACTTACGTGCACCAGAGACTGATGACATTCTTTGTTCATCCAGGCGTTATTTCCGCAGCGTTCCCGAGATCGTCACCAACAAAGGAAAATATCCTCTGTTGATCTGGGTGTGCCACCCATCCATCGTGATCCAATGGACATACAAAAATCTCATACGCATAATCCTCACCAAGTGAGAACAAACGAGTGATAGGTAACAGCGACACCGACGTCGACTTGGCCTTCAGTTTAGGAAAAATAAAATATATAAGTTTTTGATAATTAAAAAAAACACAAGTAATTATTTGACTAATTTGGACATTAATAATGAATAAATACCTTTGCTAACATTTCGAGCTCACGTCGTTTGGAGTCCAACTCAAGCTCGCGCCTTTTCATTTCCAACTCATGCTCATGGCGCTGGACTTCCAACTCCCGCTCCCTAGCTGCCAACTCATCGTCCTCCACATGTGCCATACTAAAACTCTCTTTTGTGCTCACATGTGAAGCGTTGGCAAGCCTTGCGGTGTCCTGGGATGTACCGACGGAGGAAAGCTCTCTGGCAAGCGCCTGCTTGAATTCTGGGTTGGCTATTAAGCCTTGCATCATATGTGATGTAATATCTGGGTTGGTCATGAGGGTCTTTGAGTAATGTCAGCCAAAATTGATGCTTCATTGACCACCCGCTTTCGTGAAGCAAACTTGCCATAATATTGTTTGATGGTCACGTTCCCGGGAACACCGAGAACCCGACCAGGATGGTCTTTCTTGCCTAGAGCGGTCATCAAGACGTCCGTCTGCCGTCGAAGGGACGAATGCGCCCTGGTAGGATTTTGCTTTAAGATCCATCTACAATGAAAAAAAAATGAAAAAACGTGCAAGTGAAAAGTGTTGCAAGTATCTATACAAATATCAATTGAAATCAAGTTAATTATTTACTTACAATCTTATACGCCACTTCACGAGTGGCATCGACTTTAAAAGATCCCGCCTTTGTCAAGCGGCGGCTAACCTGGACATCCTCGCGTTCGATGTCCGACGGAGGACTTGATGGTGTGCCCTCGAGCACCTCTCCTCTTTCAATCCTAGCAGAGTGCTCTTCCCGCTTCGCCCTCGATCTATCCGCCATCATCTGCTGGATCCGAGTATGGTACCCACCCCGAGACATGGTGTGGCGGTGGGCGTTCTTCGCCTGATTCGCCGACCCTTATTTGCCTTAGCCTATTCAAACAAAAACACATAATTAAATACAGTTAAATGATCTATAATAAGCATACAAAATTAACTTAATCAACCAACCTGAAATTCTTCATCCTGTCGACTCCTGGCAAACATATCCCAAGTATCCTGATCAATCCGGGGATAATCCGAGAACATTTTATCAAGCCGCTTCTTCCCAGATAGATAGTACCTGGTAAGATCATGCTTGAACCCATTCCAACGCTTTGATGCCATTTTCATACATTTATGACGATGATCCTCGTCATTTGGCACAGTCCAAGCTACCTACACATTAGATACATATATAACAACTGGATGGATTATAACTCGGATAATTATCTAATAATGTAAATCAAACGAATGTAAAGGTAAAATACCGTGATAGCCTCCCAAATCTGATCCTTAACATTCTGTGGAACGTCATTCCAGTGGTTGTAGTTGATGCTTACGTGCTGCTTCGCTTGTAGAAACACCCACTTATTAAATTCTTTAGCACGGGGTCCCTGGGCATTTAGATTAGCATCGAAGGACACCTCAAGCTTCTGTCTGCTCTGCCTGTCCTTCTCTAGTTTCTTCAACGAGGTGGCTCCTCTACCCCGTTTCCTATGAGCCTGTGATGTCTGTATGAACAAAAAAAAATGATAAAATAGGGAGTTGTAACATTATAAACTTACAATAACAAGAAGGACTAAAGATAGTATATAACATGCATGTAAACTTACACTAGAATCAGCAGGCGTAGGCGTGATCGGGTCCTGCGAAACCCCCCACAGTGTCCTCCCGTGCATGTGGGCTATCCGACCGATCCATATGTATGCCTGTTCGAAACAATATATATGTATTAACATAGGTTATAACTCAAAATAAAAAGAAGTATAAATAAAAATAACTAGATAGGTCCTGTAGATATACAAAACATCTATATATCCAAATAAGGACAATACGGGAGATTGAAAACTATAGTTTTTGAAGATTGCCAAGCACTGGTCACGGCCTGGCCGTGATGTCCATCACGGCCGTAACGTGCCAACTGAACCAGACCCTCATAGGCAGAACTGATCACGGCCTAGCCGTGATGAGCATCACGGCCGTGACAGATCAACCAGCAGAGCAACATGCACTCAAAACCAAAAATAGAGACATTCCAAACAACTCAAACTCACGGTTTAAAGTTACAACTACTGAGACTATAGTTTCAACATACACTCAAAACCAAAAATATAGACATTCCAAATAACTCAAACCCACAGTTTCAAGTTTCAACTACTGAGACTACAGTTTCAAACCAGCAGAGCAACATGCATGCACTCAAAACCGTGAATAAAAAAATGTGCCCTAATTAAAGACTCACCAGAAATAGGCGCTCGCGTGGTGGTGGGGGGAAGCTCGAGTGGTGGCCAACGTTCGATGTGGTTACTGAGAGCAGAGGGACAAGGAGAGTTAGTGCGCGGGAAGGCCAGGGGAAAGAGAGATGTCAAGTTATTGCAAAGAAGGAGCGGGAAAGATAGAGTTAGGGGTTAAGAGTGTACCTACGGTGGTGGCGAAGAAGCCCTCGTGGTGGTTGCGGTGGAGACGAGCTCGCGATTAGGGCAGAGTGAGAGCGAGAGTGAGCGAGGGTTGAGCATGATGAAAAGAGAAAAGACGTAGAGAAGTGGAGAAGGCGCGCGGGGGTAAACGTTATAATTAAAATAAAACAACATTTTACGTCAGTTTTTGGTAAAACCTGACGTTGAAGATCATATATTTAACGTCAGTTGTATTAATAAACTGACGTTAAAAACTCTCACACTTATTACGTTAGTTGTTTGTAATAACTGACGTTAAAGGTCATATATTTAACGTAAGTTGTATTAAGAAACTGACGTTAAAAACACTCACAACTTCTTACGTCAGTTGTAGTACACAACGGACGTTAAAGGTAGGGGTGGCAAAATGATCCATTTATCCACCATCCATCCAGTCCATCCAATCCATCCATTTATAAAAAAATAATATAAATGGATTGGATGGATTGGATTATTATTTTAGTGGATGGTTTATGATCCATCCAATATTTTTTAAAATCCATTGGACCAACAATCAAAAATGTAATGGATCAACTTTTATCCATTTCAAAACCAATATATTTTTTTCATATTATTTTTCACCAAATAAAAAAAAATCTCCATTTGTAATAGAAAAATGGCCGTGATAGAAAACGGTCGTGAGATAGAGTGTAGAGAGAGAGTAAAGATAGAGATAGAGTAGGAAAAAAAGAGAAAGAGAGAACTTATTAAGGATTCACCATCTCTCATATAGAAACCTAGTAAATAAAAGTCTCAGAGTTTAGACGTTGCGAGCTTGATGAGATCCTTCCTAAGAATTTTACCAGACGGATTTTTGGGTATGGAAGATATAAACGCCACTCTTCGAACTCTTTTGTACGGAGTGACCTGTACATAACCCAAAACAAATTAAGAAGTATTTATATGTTAATTAAGTACCTATATTCAACGGTATAGATTGTTTTAAGAGATTCAGAAATTTCAATATAAAGTCAGCTGTATACAACAACGTATAAGAATATTTTTAATTTTTTTGCTTATAAAAATATTTTAAAAACTATAAAGGTTATTTAGTTTTAAAAAATATTTTTGTAAATGGATGAGAGAGATATTATTTTAAAATAATCATAAAATTATTTACTTTTTAAAATAATTTTTACGAATCGATTGGATATCCATCCATAAAAAAGTTGTTAATGGATGGATTGGATGGATTTTATTAAATGGATCATGGATGGATTGGATTTTTTTTAATGAATTTTTAATGGATCATAATGGATTAATGGATCGTTTTCAATCCATCCATTACAATCCGCATAAAAATTTATCCAATCCATCCATTTGCCACCCCTAGTTAAAGGTAACATTCATTCCCTTGACTACGTACTGTGCTACTTACCCATTCACCTTTGTACCTAATCCTCTTAATGAGCATTAAATTTATAGATAAGTTTTCAAGAAAATCAGAATAACTTAGTAACTTCATCCACTGCTCCTATAAATAGCTTCCTTGCTTCCATCTCCTTTTAATTAATTTTCAGCTTCATAATATGGCTCTGCCGTGGAGATTAACTTCATCACTCTTTCTTCCTATTCCTAGACTCAAAGGTCTTTGTCTTAATGGTCAAACAACTTCTGAGTTTGAGTAAATTACATTGCATGGATATTAAGGTTGGGTGAATCACGTAATGTGATTCTCTCACTTTATTTCATCCCCGTCATCCCTTTCACTTTGCTTTGGAAGCCAGTGATTGTGGATTCAAGATGATGCATCAAGGAACTCCACTGAAGAAGAAAGATGCAAAGATCCATTTCACTTTGCTTTCGCTGCTAGTGACTGAGGATTTACTTTGCATCTTGGAATTCAAGTGAGGGAGGTGATGCATCCATTGGAGTTTCTGATGACAGGACTGAGAAGAAAATGATGTTGATGCAGAAACTTTTTTATATTTTAGGGCTATGTTGCAGAAATTTTTTATCTTTTAATCATGTAATTTTAACTTATGAATCGCTTCAATGTCATACGATTTGATTATACATATATCTTGTTTTATGTTAAGAGTTTATTTATTTTAATTTGCACAATAATTTGTTTACTAATTCAAGCTAATTAATAAAAATTAAAAATAAACTTGTATAAAAAAAGGTTTAGAAATAAACTACAGTACTATATGGAGTGATCTGCGTTAAGAGGGACAACAGGGACATGACAACCAATGAAATGAGTTTCATAATTATTTACGTCAGTTATTTATAGAACTGACGCAAATAGTTTACCCACCACCTCATTTTTAACGTCAACTTAATTGATGACTGCCAACTAATTTACATTATTTCCAATATTCATTCTGCACGTTTATAATATATAGGATTATTTACGTCAGCTATTTATTTAACTGAAGTAAAAATCAAACTTTTAACGTCAGTTGTATAAAAAACTGACGTTAAAAATTAATATTTTTTATTTAAAAACACTTTTAACGTCAGTTTTTAAAAAGCGGCGTTAAAAGTGTATAGATATCTGCAAAAACATTCATTCCTTTGGTATCATTGTGCTACTTACCCATGCCTTGTAACTCAATCCTCTTAATGAGCATTAAGTTTATAGGTAAGTTTTCAAGAAAATCAGAATAGCTTATATAGTAACTTCATCCCGTGCTCCTATAAATAGCTTCCTAGCTTCCATCTCCTTTTAATTAATTTTCTGCTTCACAATATGGCTCTGCCGTGGAGATTAACTTCATCACTCTTTCTTCCTATTCCTAGACTCAAAGGTCTTTGTCTTAATGGTCAAAAAACTTTTGAGTTTGAGTAAATTACATTATATGGGTGATAAGTCTGAGTAAATTACATTATGTGAGTTGCTCACCTTATCACCTTCCGGAGAATCAGCTGCTGGAGGGCTAATCAGGTGCTCGGGGGTCACAGTTCCAAAACCCCAGCTTTGGCAGCAAGTGACCGTCTTGGAAGTCTCTGAAACCACTGCCTTTGCTTGAAACGGATCTGGTGCACCTGTTTTTGCCTCTCTCTTGAGCTCTCTCATGCCCCCCAGTTTTCTGAGGTCTTCGGAGTATATATAGTTTTCCCTTTGGCATATTTCATAAAACTCTCTGATGGGATGTAGCTTTAATGTTTAGGATTTTAAACCCTTTCAATGTAACTTTTTATAGGATTTTAAACCCTTTCAATCTTCTGTATCGATCAGTCTGTATTACACTTCATGAATGAGATCCGGTTTGGGTTATTGATTCAACTTATACTTCGCACATATATTTTAGTTTTCAAAACAGAAACACAAAACATCAAAGCAATTCATGTGAAACTGAAACTTTGAGGAAGGCAATGCGGAAGGAATCATATACTAGATAAAAAAAATTATTAAAATAACTTTTAACGTCTGTTGATGTAGGGACTGACGTTAAAAGTGAAGAGACTTACTTATAACGTCAGTTCTTTATAGAACTGACGTTAAAAGTATAACTTTTAACGTCAGTTCTTTATTGAACTGACGTTAAAAGTGAGTCACTTCACTTTTAACGTCAGTCCTTAAAACAACTGACGTTAAAATTGAATTAATGAAGCCTGATATTTACAAAACTGCCACCGCCTCCTTTTTAACGTCTAGCTTTTGGTTAACTGACGTAAACCTTTACCGTCTAATGTATATTTTCCAGTAGTGTAATTCCTGTTTTATTTGCTTTTCCCTTTTTAATGCTATGCTATATATTTCTATTTGTTTAATTCAGGAGTGTATAGTGTTGTGTTGATTTATTTCGGTGATGTTATGTTCCTATATTGAATCGCGTTTGTTTAATTCGCGTGTGTTCGTTCATGTTCGTTTAGTTCATGAGGGCTTAACCCCGTTTGTTTAATTCGGGAATAGGAACATATATCTATAGTAGTGATTTCGTTTGTTAATTGTTGCTACAACCGAAAGGGGATTAGAATCTGCTTAGGGCTTGGAATTTACATGAACCAATGATAGTGGGAAACCGAGAACAGTAGGTTAATCGTCCTTAGCATTTCTGATAATCCTTTAACTGCTTTGTTTTTATTGCTCTATTTCTGTTTTGTTTCTTTATTTTATTTAAAACCCCCCCCCCCCCCCCCCCCCCCAAATTGACTTTTTCTGTTAACAACCCAAGAGTCCTTGTGAGACGATATCCGAGTTGTCGCTCCCTATCTACATATTTTTGTAAATCGCTCGCTTTTTGGCGCATGCGCGACAGCGCGACCATTGAGTTTTCAAAAATTCTTCCTTTTCAAAAGCTTTACTTTTCAAATCAGAGTTGCCTCAAGATATTTTACAAAAACAGTTAAGGGCTTTTTATGAAATCTTGAGTAGAACGTGATAAGGTAAATCGGTTCAGAAAGATAAATCATTTCTTCTGTCACTTTAGTAGACAAGCGCTTCTGTCACTTGTGTGGACGAGTGCTTCTGTCACTTTAGTGGACGAGCGCTTCTGTCATTTGTGTGGATGAGCGCTTCTGTCACTTGTGTGGACGAGTGCTTCTGTCACTTTAGTGGAGGAGCGCTTCTGTCACTTGTGTGGACGAGCGCTTCTGTCACTTTAGTGGACGAGCGCTTCTGTCACTTGTGTGGACGAGCTCTTCTGTCACTTTTGTGGACGGACGCTTATGTCACTTGTGTGGACGAGCACTTCCGTCAGTTTAGTGATTGAATCAAACAATGATTGAATCAAACAGAAAGAGGTTCAGTTTCAGTGATCAAGAACAGTCTTAATAAACTCAGTTTTGAACAATTAATAACTCAAGATTTATTGCAGTAATATTCTGGTTTTAATTCATATTAAACAGATCAAGAACTGATATCAATTGAAAACTTAGAACATCAAGATCACAGTTATTTGCGCAAGACTGAAATTAAAGAGTTTGAGTTTAGAGATACCACACAACCAGATTTATCCTGGTTCAGTCACCACCACTGTGACCTACATCCAGTCCCCACTCCACCTGTGGGTTTTCACACACTAACACAACAAGCTTTAGCCAGGTAGCTTGAAAAACATTTACACCACAGAGCACTCCTTCACCTCGAGATACCACACTCTTGTGAAGAGGCTCAATGTTCTTCCTTAGGGATACCTCACCCTAATCACACAGAGAGACTCCCTCTCTCTTTACAATCAAATAGAACGAAAAGATTGATTCCTACACTCTCAATAGTCAGATAAACAAATTGAAGCACTTATGAGAATGAAACACTCTTTTTCACAATGAAGCTCAAGCAAGAAGATGAATGATTTTCACAATTGATCTCTCAAATTGATATTGTAAACTTTTAATATGTTCGATGTGTTAAAAGTGTCCCTTTGATCCCTTTATATATAGAAAACAAGTTATAGCCGTTGGGATCAATCAAAACAAATTTGGGTCTGATAATAGAATCTGTTTTCTTGGTTCTGGTTCTTGAACAGGGGTTGAGTACAGGGGTGTATTAACCAATTTCATACTGATAGTTCTGATAGTTTCTCAAAATCTTGAACTTGGTTAATCCATCGGTACATCCATTCAATACATCTATGTATTAATGAACATCAGATTTTCCTGAAACTTGAATACACGCGTACATAGCATATGTACAGGGCTGTATTCAATTAACCATTTATAACTGATTTGATTTCATATTGTGCATAGGTGTTACTGAATCAAGAACCTTGAATTCATTTGTCAGTTACAGCAGCAGACAAACATCCAATGATTACATGGCTGTACCTGACAAATAATTTTCTTATTTCCAAAAATCATTTTCATTAAAAAAAAAACTTATTCCTTTTAATGCAGGTTATGAACATTGATTTTCTTCATGCATATTTTTAGTTGAGATATTTTGTGACTAAGAGATTTCTTTCTCTTACAAATCATCTAAGACTTAAATCTAAAATTCTCCTTTAAGCTTGGTCTTGATGATCCTTTGAACTTTGACTTTGCTCTTTGATTTCTACATGCAGCTCCTTGATTCCTTCAAGTTCTTCCTTGAATATTTTCCTTGAATTTGCTTAATGAACTTGTTGATCACTGCTTGATACCTATCTTTGCAATTTGATACTAAAACACTTGCACACACATTAAATTGTATTTGTCATATATCAAAATCTCTAAGTCATTGAGTCTTACATAAACCTTCTCCACGAAGCAACATTGACCCACATTATGTGCTTCGTTCTGGTGCTAACACACGTTACCACGTGGCTGAGTAGCTGGGCGCTCAAGCGTGGCCCCCTACACGCTTGAGCGTGCCATGCTGCACAAGAAACCCTAATCCGTGTTCTCGCTCGATTCGAAGGCGACTGATCACGTACTTTCCATGCAAGGTTTTAGATGCTTAAACATACATATTAGACATATAATCACGGTCTTAAACATAATCTTAAAAGTATAAACAAAGCCTTAAAAACACGGATGTTACATTGAATACTTGTGAGATTGTAAGCCTAAAGAGGCAAGTTAAAGAATACTTGTAAGCTATTGGATTATAGTGGACAAAACCTTCAAGTAGAAGGGACTGGACATAGCTCTTTGTTAGAAGAGAATGAACCAGGATAAAATCTCTTGTGTGAATCTTCTATCCCTAACTCTTTACAGCCTTCGTTTATACTAACTGCGGGGATTTGATTTTGAGTTTATTAACTCGTTGTAAAAGGTTTTTATAGTGTGTTTATTTCTTAAGTTTGCTTGTAAATGGAGATGATAGGAAGAAGATCTTTGCATTTTGGAATTTTGGTCTGCTAGGGTTTTGCCTCATGTGATGCCCTAGGGTTTGCATGTTTTCTCATGGCCGACGTTAATGATGTTTGCCCATGGAAGTTCATGGCTCCTTTGTCCTCTCCCATCCCTTCTCCCCCTTCCCCATCAAACACACCTTCCTCTCCGTCCATCACTTTAGTGCAAAAGAAATCTTTTGCCCAGGCACTAAGCAATTCTTGCGACATTCCTATGAATCAATTACCACGTCCGTGCAAGAAAGGAGATGATATTGCAATCAAAATTCCTGAAGAGGAGTACAGGGCAAGTCTTGAAGGATGTAAGAACCATCTGCATGGTTGAATTATACTTTCCAAGGGGAACACTCCTCTAAAGTTTGAAGACTTGCGCCTCAAGATTGCCTCTTTATGGAAACCGCTTAACCATTGGAGTATGATCTCATTGGGGAAAGGGTTTTATGAGTTCTCCTTTTCCTAAATGGATGATTTGATGAGTGTTAGATCAATAGCCTCATGGAATCTAAAGCCTGGAATTTTGTGGGTATTTACTTCGACTAATGATTTCAATCCACTGAAGCAGAAATAGTCACACACTCAATGTTGGATCAGACTATACAGTTTACCACAAGAATATTGGCGCCCAAGGATCCTTTTTGATATTGCTGGTGGTCTAGGTTTGCCAATAGCTCTTGATGAGGCAACCAGTAGGAAAACTTTTGGCCATTTTGCTAGAGTCCTAGTGGATATTGATTTGAATAAAAGTATCAGGGAAATGTTATTAGTGGAGAAGGATGATTTTGCTTTTCATGTTGATATTGAATACGAAAATCTTCGTTTTTTCTATTCTAATTGTCAGGTCATTGGTCATGCTGTTGAAAATTGTAGAAAGGTATCTGATACTTCCAATGATTTGAAGGTGCCTGAAAAGCAGGTTGTGAAGTCTACTGGCATAACTGGCAACAGAAAACTTGCGATGCAATATGTTCCTAGGAAAACTGTGGTTAATGAAAGAAATAACATAAGTGTTGATGGGAGAACAGATGCAGCTAACAAAAAAGATGATAGACTGAATCAAAACACATGAAATAAAGATTATGCTACTATCATTGTAACTGAGAAAATTCAACCTGCTGATGGAGGGAAAAATAAAGGAAAGTAGATCATGATTGAGGAGGAACAGCCTCGGGTTGAAATAGTAGACATTGAGGAAGACGGATCCACCTCAAGAAAAGGCATCAATCTTCTGCTGGAAAATGGTTTGAATGATACTAATCCTCTTCTAGGATTTGTTGATGAAAGCGAGATTGAGAAATATAGGCAATTCCAAGTCTTGAATAAACCTTTTGATCTCTTGAGATCTCAGATTAATAATGAAGCAGGGGAGAATTCTAATGCTGGTGTTGGAATCAGAACTCCAGTGGATAGTATTCAATGTGATAATCGCATAGTAGATGAGACCAATCCAGAGTTTGCGGCAGATTCTTTGGGAATTGATGGCAATATACAGGGATCTGGTAATGGCACTGTATCGGGCAGATTTTTAGATACTCCTAATGTCACTCCAGTTAATCAAATCATCAATGCTAAGGCTCAGCATGATTTGAGGATTGTGGGCAGATTGTGGAGTGCTCAAGCAGAAGATGAGGAAGAGGAGGAAGATATTGAAGAAACTCAGTTCCCTATTGGAGGACATAGTAATAAATACCTAGTTGATATTCAGTCAACTAGGTAGGAAGATTCAGGGTTCACAAAAGTGATCTCCAAGTCTAAAAAGAAGAAGATGAAGAAAAAGGCTCAACAAAACAGTAGATCTAGGAATGGAAGAGGCCGAAATAGGGGTGGTCCTAGGAATCTAGCTTAATGAATATTCTGTTTTGGAATGCAAGAGGTGTTGCTAACAAAGACACCAGACTAGTTCTAAAAAGGTTGTGCAGAATTAACAATCTGATTTTGTATTCATTGCAGAACCTTGGATTGAAATTGATAGGTTTCCTGATAATTTTTGGAGTATACTCAATATGAAAGTGGTTACTGTTAACACCAGAGATGGTTTCATTCATAATATCTGGTGTGCTTGTAAAAAGAACTTGGATCCAAAGGTCATTGCTGTTTCTAATCAGTACATTTCAATTGCTGTTGAAATAGACAGTAAAGAGGTTATGGTGGCTGCCATTTATGCTAGTACTGACTATATTGTGAGAAGGAGTTTGTGGTCAGAGCTTAATTCTTTGCAACAGTCTCATATTGGTCCTTGGTGCTTCATCAGAGATTTTAATGTGGTGTTGGGAGCACATGAATATAGAGGTAAAGGTTCTCCTTCCAGGATTGCAGCTGAGGATTTTAGAACCTGGACAG
Organism: Sophora flavescens; assembly: GCA_030762895.1. Lineage (NCBI taxonomy): Eukaryota > Viridiplantae > Streptophyta > Magnoliopsida > Fabales > Fabaceae > Sophora > Sophora flavescens. The sequence goes on from CM061066.1 coordinate 91,237,029, forward strand.
ACTCGAATAAGCTGATTCATCTAGAGACTAGAGGCTTTCAATTTATCTGGTCTAATGGGAGAAGAGGAAGTGCATACACTGAGAAGAGGTTAGACAGGTCAGTGGTTAATGAAGCTTGGATTTCTTTTTGGTCTGTGGTTTCTTGTTACACATTGACAAGAAGCCAATCTGACCACTTTCCTTTGCTGTTAAATTTGAAAAAAGAGGTCAGCAGCCATATATCATACTTTAAATTCATGAAAATGTGGGCAAGCCACCCCGATTGTCAAAAGAAAATCTCAGAAGCTTGGAATACTCATGTTCAGGGCTGTGCCATGTAAATTCTTTCTCAGAAGCTAAAGAATGTGAAGTTAAAGCTTAAAGATTTGAATATGAACTGTTTTGGTGATGTCAACTTGAGAATCAACTCAGCAGAGGCAAAAGTGACTGGAATTCAAGCAGAAGTAGATTCTAGAGGCTGCACAGATGATCTGGTGTTGAAAGAAAAGGAAGCTCAAGCTGAATTACAACAAGCTCTTCACTATTAAGATGAATTCTGGATGGAGAAGTCCAGACTGAATTGGAACTTGCATGGTGATAGAAACAGAGTACTTTCACAAGCTAACTAGGATCAGGTGTGTAACTAAACAAATATCCTTGTTGAAAACTGAGGACAGATTGTTAACTAAGGCAGTGGATATTGAGCATCATGTGGTGAAGTTTTATGAAGACCTTTTTGCTTCCGATAACTCATGTTGATAATGGTCTAATAGAAGATGTAATCCCCAATTTAGTCTCTGCAGAGGATAATCATTTGTTAACAAAGCTGCCTAGCATAGAGGAGGTGAAGAATGCTATCTTCTCAATGAATGGAAATGGAGCACCTGGCCCGGATGGTTTTGGAGGATTCTTTTTCCAACATTATTGGGACATTATTGCTATGGATGTTCATAATGCAGTTATGCAGTCTTTTAACTCAGGTTGGATGCTTCCTAACTTTAATTCCAATATGGTTGTGCTTATCCCTAAAGAGTAAGGAGCTGATAGAATTGAGTAGTTTAGGCCAATAGCTCTGGTTAATTTTAAATTTAAGATCATCTCCAAGGTGATGGCAGATAGATTAGCATGAGTGGCCCCTAAGATTGTGTCTAATAATCAAAGAGGGTTTATCAAAGGAAGACAAATCGAGGATTGTATTTGTGTAGCTTCGGAAGCAATTAACATGATTGAGAAGAAGGCTTTTGGTAGCAATGTGGCCATTAAAATTGACATAAAAAAGGCATTTGATACTTTGGATTGGAAATTTTTACTCAAAGTTCTGCAATGCTTTGGATTTGATGATAAATTCTGTTTTTGGATTAGAATGATCCTTGAATCTTCCAAACTCTCAATCTCTGTGAATGGGAAATCAGCTGGCTATTTTAATTGTAAGAGAGGGGTTAGACAAGGAGATCCTCCCCCCCCTCGCTCTTTTGTCTTGATGAAGAGGTCTTGAGTAGAGGCATCCTTAAATTGGTGCAAAATGAGAAATTGCAGCAGATGACAGACCCTAAACAGTATCATATTCCCTCCCATGTCCTTTATGCTGATGATGTGCTATTATTCTGTAGAGCAACTCAGAGAAATATGCATTGTTTGATGGAGCTTTTCAGGGATTATGGAGAAGCTTCAGGACAGAAAATAAACACCAGCAAGTCTAAGTTTTATGATGGTGGTATCTCTTCTCAAAGGAAAGCAGCTTTATCCTCATTTCTTGGTTTCAACTCAGGTGCACTTCCTTTTATTTATTTGGGGATTCCTCTATTTAAAGGCAAACCAAAGACATCATTGTTGCAACCTATTGCTGATAGAATAAGGAGCAAGCTTGCTACATGGAAAGCGTCTTTGTTGTCTATTATGGGGAGAGTGCATCTTGTTAATTCAGTCATTCATAGCATGCTTATTTATAGTTTTCATGTCTATTTGTGGCCTGTGAGTTTAATTAAAACTGTTGATAGTTGGTTAAGAAACTTTGTTTGGTCAGGAAATGTGGACATCCAGAAAATTGTCACAATGTCCTGGCACAAAGTTTGTTGTCCTATTGTAGAAGGTGGCCTTGGATTGAGATCTCTTAGAGCAATCAACAAAGCCTCAATGTTAAAGCTGTCTTGGAACCTTGTTTCTTCTCAGAATTAGTGGGCATGTCTCCTCAGATCAAGGATTTTCAGGAGTAATGTGCCTTTGTCCTATCATGTCTCAACTTCGATTTGGGCTGGTTTAAAGGGAAACAATAAAACAGTGATGGAAAACATATCTTGGCTGATTGGCAATGGTGAAACGATCAGTTTTTGGAAAGACCAATGGCTCTCCAAGTCTTTGGTCAGTTTTCTAAATATACCTTGCTCTATACAGGAAACCTTGATTGCTAAAGTGCAAGACTTCATTGAGGATGGGGTTATGCAATTTCCAAATAGCCTTATCCAGCAATGCCCCTCTTTGGCCGTAGAGCTGAAGAGTATTTCCATTCCAATGGATAATTGTGACGACCAAATTAGATGGGCTGGTACTGATACAGGGGAGTTGTCTATGAAGGAGGCCTTTACCTTCTTGTAACCTGTAGGTCAGCATCTTCCTTGGACCAATCTCGTTTGGAAGAGGGGATGTAATATTGTTTCAACATGCAGTCTTTGTTATGCAGCTATTGAAACCACATCTCATATTTTCTTTGACTGTAAGTTTGTGAAAAATCTTTGGAATTGGATTGGATTTGTGCTAAATGTAAACTTAAATAGCTCTTCAATGCTGGATGTCCTCTCAATTTGTAATCACAATTGGAGCACTCAGCTTAAAGATGTAATTGTTGCTAGCATTGTCAACACAGTCTGGATCATTTGGTTTTGCCAAAATAGGGTCAGGTATGATAACAAGTTTGTCTCATTTTTCTCTGCCACTAAGCTAATTGTTGCAAATGTTGTTCTAACTGGAAAAATCAGCAATGGTCATATGTCTTCTAATCTGAAGGAATTTAGTATCCTGAAATTTTTCTCAATTGAGGGTCATAATCGGGCTCCTTCTATTAGAGAGGTTAACTGGATCCCCCTCATTGCAACTGGATCAAGTGCAACACTGATGGTGCTGCTAAAGGGACTCCAGGTCCAACTGCGTGTGGGGGCATTTTCCGAGACCATAGTGCTGTCATTTTGGGCTGTTTTTCAGCATTTATTGGAAATAGTCATGCCCTGCAAGCTGAGCTTTTGGGTGCCATGCTTGCTATTGAGTTAGCTTATAAGAAAGGTTGGAAGAATCTTTGGCTTGAATGTGATTCCCTGTTAGTGACCAAAGCTTTCAAATCCGCTAACTTGGTCCAATGGAGACTTAGAAATAGATGGGACAATTGCATGAAGATCAAGAATGGAATGAATTTCGTTTGTTCTCATATTTTTCGTGAAGCCAACAATTGTGCGTATAAACTTGCTTCTCATGGTACTAGCATTCAGGGATTTATATTGTGGGACTTAAACCAACCCAAATTTTATTAGGGAAGATTTTTATCGTAATAGATATGGCCTCCCAAATTATAGGTTCAGATAATTTTGTTTATGGATCAGGTTTTTGTCCCCCCATGTTTTTGTATTCTTTCATTTTTATTAATAAATAGGATGTGCTGCAAATGATTGGTAATGCTTGGAGTGCCAACCTAGTTGGGATGTCTTGCATTGTAGTGATGCATTAGCATGTCTTTTTTGCTTTTAAAAAAAAAGTTTGCTTGCAAATTGCGAAAGAGTTTTTAAAAGGATTTTGAAAAATCTGTTAAGAAATATAATTCAACCTCGTTCTTGTGTTTCCCTGCATAAACTTCATATCATATTTCAAAAGTTATGCTTATCTCCTTGATTTGGAGATTCAATTATCATTAATGTAACAGCACTAACTTCAGGAGGGGTAAATATAACTTTTAAAATAGAATAAATATTGAGTGTAATTAAGATAAAATGTATAGGAGGTCTATGTAATTTTTTCATTTATATATGATTCAAGGCAAAAGGCTAACATACAAACTAATTTTGGTGATGATGATTGAATTTAATTTTGATTCATTGTCATGATAAAATATTTTAATATTTTTAACTATATATATATATATATAAAAACTTATGACAATACAGCATAATTACCCTTCCTAGCTAATGCAACAATGAGAAGATAAAAAGGCCATAGTTTTTGTGATGTCAATACTCATTCAAACATTGATTTGAATATCTAAGAGTATAACGTTAGTTCAATAAAAAAAACAAATGAAACAATACTTAATATAAATATACATTATAAAAAAATGTTATGACATCCAATAATAAATATTTTAAATAAATATTCGATTGAAACAGCTAACAAGTGGAACAATGCATCGACTATATATATAATTTCAATTTGGTTACCACATATTATATTATTCGGTTTTGCGATTATTCTTGGCATAATATTTAAAGAATAAAAATATTTTTCTTTTTGAAAAGTTGTGTGGTTAATAACAACAGGCGGATTTTGAGTAAAAAAATACGAGAGCCATCCGACACTAACCAAAATGATTTACTTAAAATTTATATTTATACATGTTTATCACTCAAATTAAATATGTAAAATAAGTAAATATCTAATTTATAAAATCTTAGTGAGTGTTTGCTTATCTTATAATGATACAATGCACATAAGGGAGATTAATAATTGACGGGATGCATGGAGGAGAAGAAATGGATGAGTGGTCTATTTAAGGCTTGTTTATTACATATTAAGAAAAAAGTAATTTTTTCATAAAACAAAAAATAAAAAAAAAAGTGATTTTGATGTAAAATAATTTAAGAGATTATTGTTAGATTACTTTTTAATAATGCATATGCTAATTATATTTGTTTACCATCATAAAATCGTTGTTTGCAGAAAAATAATTTTTAACTTGTTTAGATAGAACCAGTGTTTTCGGTCGACCGTCGACCGGCCATGACATCTGTTCTGGTTAGATCATATCAAGGTTTACAAAATCGGACCGGCCATCGAACCGGTGAAGGCAGCGGTTCGAGGTTCAATGGTCCAATCGAGGTTGAACCGTGATTGAATCGGTTATAATTAAATAATATTATTTTAATTTTTAATATAATATTTGTAACAATATTAAACAAAAAAACAACGTAACAACTAAAATTTTTAAGCACAAATTTTTTTATTTTGAAATTAAACTAAATAAATATAAAAATATATGTTAAAATCATCTTCATAGGAAAAACCAACCCAAAATCTACAACTAGCCCACGTATGTTAGAAAACAAAAGAATTGGGTTTTGGCTAGGATGACCCAAATCCTTTTATACTAATTTTTTTTTTAAGAAACCGGTTCTGGCCGGTTCACTACCGGTTATGACCGGTTTTGAACCGGTTTTCCGGTTTTTCCACGGTTCGATGCTAGGCCGGTTTTCCTTGTGAACCGGACCGGCCAAGGTCCCGGTTCCCGGTCGGACCGGTCCGGTTTTCAAAACCTTGGATCATACAACTGCTTTAGCGGTCCAACCAAGAAAATAGACAAGAAACCGGTTCAACCGGTCAAGAACCGGAACCGGCCAACCGGCTGGTTCAACTCCACAACTTTCCCCTTCCCATCCTCACGCCCTTTCCTGCCTCACGACGAGTCACGACCACCGTATGAATCCCAGAATCTGTTCTAATCTGAAACCGTATGAATCTCTGAATATATGCTCCTTGTATGATTGTTTGATTACTCTGTTTTTGGCGAGAAAACGAATGTGGATGGAAAATCGAAAGAGAGGGAAAGAGAGGGAGGCGGCTTCCGTGAAGAAAAACCTTGAAAATGGCGTTTTAGGGACCAAGAGATGAAAATACTCGGGGAAAGAAAACTCATGGCCATGCTGTTCCTAGAAATGTGGTGGAGAAACATTAAAAATTTGAAATATTTTAGAGAGTCAGAGATATAAAGAGAGATCGGGTGATGGGGTTGTATGAATTTTTGAATGAATAATGAGCTGGTTTGTACTTAGTATAGTAAAATAAAGTGTTGTCTTGTAAAAATAGGGGTCAAAAGCTGTGCTACTTACATGATATGACATTAGACAGATGATAGATGACAGTGAGAGAGAGAGAAAGAAAATAAAAGTTTATAAAAATAAGAAATTGCAATTTGGTACATGATCATACATGGTTAATGTGAGTTTTGATGTAGCCATAGGAGGAATGACAAACATAAGCCCGTAGATAACTTGAACTAGCACATAGTAGAACTAATAGAAATAATGTTAAACTAATATTATTATTTAGATTAATATTTTTTATAACATATTATTGAGATTAATTTGAATGAGTCTTATTGTTACTGGTTTATATATATATATTCCGGTTCGACCATCGATTGAATCGGTTAAACCGGTCGAACCTTGAATCACTCTCCTTTTCGGTTCTCCGGTTCAATCGAATTTTAAAACATTGGATAGAATCATAGAGAGACGTTTTTTTGTTACAAATTCACCATAAAGGACATAAAATCATTTTCAAGGAGGATAGTAGGGTATAGGGACAAATTATAATATCTAAATTTTATAAGGTTATTTTGGTCCAAAAAATGGTTTCGTTTTTTATGATGACATTCTTTCTCCTCTATAAAATTAAATTTTAATCATAAGTTATTCAAAATAACTTCGGATTTTTCTCACATTAATCACTTTTCCTTTAAGATTCCAAAAGTTGAAACAAGGACATTTAAAATCCTCAAAAGTGGTTATTTTTTAAAAAATAATTGATATTTTTCTCAAATTAACCTACAACAAACAAACACTTAATTTTTAAAAAAATAAATAATTTTTTTAATAAAAAATTAAATTTTTTTGTTCCTTAACCATTGTCCTAAGAGCATCTCCAAGAAGGTTACATAGAGTTAAGGTTTTATACAACTGTTGCACAAGAGTTGCATGGTTGGAGAGACAAAAAAGTACGATGATCAGGTGTATGCAACTATTGCTTTGCCAAGCAACTATAAAACAAAGTTTATATGAGCCCAATAAATTGAATTATAGAACTGAGTTAATATTATAAATATGAAGTGCGTGTTGGAGCAAGAACACTTGTACACCCTTCTCAGGAGCTACATTGTCTGTGACATTTTCGCAATATCGTTTAACGCGAAAAATAAATTTTCATAAGATACGAGTTTATTTTTCCATGTTCCTTTTCGTAAATAAGAAATTAGGTAGTACTTGACATTTATTAACATCTTCCAACCACTAACAGGCCTAAAACATATACACCCAGAAAATGGGAAAACAAGTAGTAAATAGGTATACATTCACCATATATACATAATACTTTCATAAATTCTTTTTCAAGAGATAAGAGTCATGAAAAGACACAAACAACAAAAGGCAGAAATAGCAACGTCATTAAAATAACATGACCGATAAAAATATAAATAACCTTGGAGACGCAGCTCCATAAAACTATTCCTAAACACAAGGACTCATCATGCTGGCAAGTACAAAACGATGATGAGGTGTCATCATTGTACAACGATAACCACTGAGGACGATACATCGTCACACCGGGGTTGAGCTCTCACATCTCCCATAAACTGATCCTTGAAGATACATCCTCTTGACCGGTTCGTCTCATATCCAAAGCTGGTTATGATGGTGAAGCAGTTCTACCGTCTTTGTTGAAGAACATAAAATAAAGCAGAAGACCAGAAAATACAAAAAAAATGAGGTGAGATCCTCATTCATCATACACATAAAGCAGGCATGCAGTGATACTGCCAGCATACATATTACAGCATACATATATCCATATAATCATCCATTCTCAGTCCACTGATCTAAACTCCAAGGATATACAATACCGAGATAAACGATAACTTATCAAAGCATGCTAGATATTATCTGTTCACCGAGGCACGAGAATAGAGAGAAAACTGGTTGAAACCGTATAGTCCCATAGTTACATAGCCTCAAGAAATATCTGATCCTAACTCCGGAGCTAATTGAAATTTTGGAAAGGAATTGGTCAGTACATGTTTCACATCGATCCACCTTAGGCTGCTGGTGTGACTAGCATACTAGGCACACAAGGCTTAAATCATAACTTACGTATAATCATATTCACATGTGATCTCAAACTCTCATCAGGCTCTTTATGAAACCTCTACAATCGGGAAGGTCGGCTTCCTAGGCACAACAGTCTCACTGAACATAATACTAACTATGTGTTTAGGTAAAATTTGCCGGAATACATCCAATTTATCTATTCACCGGATAAACCTCGTGATTCCATTGGAATCCATTTGATGTCAAATTCAGACGGACGATATCCTCGGGTTCTAAATATCATCCCTTCCTTGAACCACAGTTCTCAAGAAGACTTTCCATGTTTGTGCAAAAATGTTTTAAGGCACTTCCTTACAAGTCCTAACCCATTATGGAATTAGATCGACAGTCCAATCATTTATTTCTTTGCACTTTTCTAGTGGAGCCTTTTGCTCGGATTTCAAGAAATCAAATTATTCCGAGTCCATTAAGTCTTATGGATGTGTGGATATTGAATTATCCATACTTTATGACAAATGGTGATATGAGCATGGACACACAAAGCCAAGGACCTAGAATTGAAGACCTACATGGACCCATGACGAGGGCAAGGCTTAGAAGAGTCCAAGGCACATTGAAGAATGTGGTGGTCAATCACATGACTCATAGTCAACCTTATGAAGAGGGCTTCATCTTGAACCTCTTATGCATTGAGCCATTGACCACCTAGTTAGGGATAGGACCTATGACCCTTGTTTAGAATAGAGTTCATGTAATAAAGGTAGGAACTAGGAACCTTGTATAGAGTAGAGTTCATGTAATAAAAGTGCTTATTCAAAAAGCACTTAGGACTAGTTTAGGAATTGGGCCTATTGGGCCATAGCATAAGTGTAGGAGGCATTAGGCCCAAAAAAAAAAGCCCACACTTGGGTAGCTTGCACTTCAAGTTAGACTAACTTGCACCTTAAGTTAGACTAACTTGCACCTTAAGTAAGAGTAGCCTGCACTTCAAGTTAGACTAGCTTGCACCTTAAGTAGGATGAGCCTATAAATAGGCTTCATGTAAATCATTTTACAAGTATGAATACAATTGAGTTTTATCACACTTGAGATTTCTAGAGAGAGTTGAGAGTTCTCCTCTTCTTAGTTCATGAGTTGAACCATTGATTCTTATCTTGAATTTACATATTCAAGTGGTGAATCTTCCTTTGGCTTATCAAATTCAATCTTATTCTCCAAGAAGAATGACTTTGTGGCGCCTTCCCTCCTCTTCTCTACCTCTTCCATTTTCTATTTTGTTCTTTAATTCTTGCTATTTAATTCTTGTCATTTACTTCTTGCAATTTTCATTCTAGTTCATATATCAATTGTTATTCTCTTCCACTCCTTTTGTTTCTCTTGATTCTTCACTTAAAGATCAAGCTTCATATCAATTGTTATTGTTTGTGTTTGATCTTGAATTTGTAGCAATTGAAATCAAAGAATGATCCTAAAATGTTAGTGATCTATGTCTTGATCACATCATGTGGTATCTAGGGCTAGATCTTTGATCTGCATTTGTTTTGAATTTTTGATCAATTTTTTTTTTCAAATTCTATGATGATCTTTGAGTTGGAGTCAAATTCATAATGAAATATTCATTAGTAGTGGTGCCAATTACCACATGAATTGGATGCGTAAAAGTAATTTGAATCCAATTGTTGTAATGGATCTAGAATTTGAAATGTGTTTGAATTGATCTTGCTTGAATTTTTGGTGAATTTTTCTTCCCCTCCACATTTTCACTCTAGTTTTAGGTGCCAACTATTCCATGTGCTCTTCCATCACATGTGATTTTGGTTGCTTCTTGAAGTTCAAACATATATCTATTTGCCTTGCTTTGTGATTTTGAACAAATTGAAAATTCAAATTCAAATTTCAATTCACAATAGTAAGATTGATTCAAATTTTAATCGAAAGTGCTTCATTGATTTCAAATTTTTAGAACCTAATAGATCTTCATGAAATTCAATTTGTGGAAATGATGTGTTTATCATCCACTTGAATGAAAGATCTAGGTCTCTAATTACTTGATTTGTTCTCATACACTTAAAAATTATTTTACACTACTTTAATTGTTCATATTTCCAAGTATTACACCAATTATATTCCAATTTGTTCATGATTGAAGGAACTTTTTGTAAATTCGAAAATTAAGTGTAATTGCTGTGAAATTGTAATAAGAAAAAGTCAAGTGACTGCAGTTTTTTTATTTAAAAAAAAAATCAGGTGTAAAAAGAAAAAGTGAGCCAAAACCGTAAATATACAAAGTTTTGGGGCAAAAGTGCAAATTCTGTAAAATTCCAGCAAAAGGTAAAAGACTTGCCACCATTTCACATGCTTGTATTTGTATAGATCCTTCACAAATTGTTGATTAAATTTGAATTATGCTTTGTTGAACTCTTTCAACTTGTCTTCTTCACATCAATTTGAGTGTGCAATTCTTCTTGAAACTTTTCTTGCTTGTCTTCTAAACTCCATTAGTTTTGTATTAGTTGTTTTCAAAAATTTTGACCTCTTTGAATTGATTGCCTATTGGTTGATTTGTAATTTGTTTAATGGAGACTAATTGCTGAGATCTTGTTTCAACTTGTAGATCCCTTGAGGAGGAAACTCTTGAGTGGAAAGAGACAAGAGAGAAATCATCTTGAAAAAGTCTACATTGAGTGATATACACGAGTGGCAATCTTTGAGTGAATGGTGAGTGAGTGGTGAGGTCCTTGTAATATTCATTTTTCCCTTGTAATTGTTCTCTTTCACTTGTTCTTTAAGTGTAATTGTTCCTTGTTGGATTGTACTTAATTCTTTTTATTTTTGGTGGTGTAATCTTCATTTGATTTGTGTACTTTTCAATTCTCTAAAATTTGTATGTAATTTTTCGAATTGTAAGTGTACCATGGCTTCACTACATGAAGAAGAATTTGAAGATTCTCCTACATCATCACCAAGAACAAGAAACTTGAATAGGAAGTTGGATAGAATGACAAGGAACATAGAAAGAGTGTTTGAAAGATTAGAAGTTATTGAGAACAAAGAAGGATCAAGGCATGCCAACTCCCATAGAGGTTCATCAAATTCCTAAGACAACCATGAGGATAGACCTAGATTTGATAGATGGAGACCTAGACATGACAATAGAGGAAGAAGGAATGAGAGGGATGACAAGTTGCATAGTGTGAATGTGAAGATCCCTAGCTTCCATGGGAAGAGTGATCCCGATGCTTACTTGGAATGGGAGACCAAATTAGAACATATATTTTCTTGTTACAACTATAGTGAAGATAAAAAAGTAAAAGTAGCAAATCTAGAATTTCATGATTATGCTTTAATTTGGTGGGATCAATTATGTAAAGAAAGAAAAAGGTATGATGAGGAACCAATTAGTACTTGGAGAGAGATGAAGAGGGTTTGAGAAAACGATATGTACCTTCAATTTACACTAAAGACCTACACCATAGGCTTCAAAGGTTGAGACAAGGAAGTATGAGTGTAGAAGAATATTACAAAGAGTTGGAGGTCATCTTGATTAGAGTAAACATAGAAGAAGATAGAGAGACAACTATGTCTAGGTTCTTGGGATGAGTCAACCAAGAAATCCAAGAAGTGGTATAGCTTTACAACTATGTTGAGTTAGAGGACTTGGTGCACCATGCAATCAAGGTTGAAGCTCAAGTCAAGAGGAAGAAGTCCTTCAAGAAACAATTCTTCAACAACAACAACTCATCTTGGAAGGATCATTCCAAGAAGGAGGGTGACTCATCAAAACAACTTGAAGTTGTTGGTAAAAGTGGATCAAAGGACAAATTCCCTAACTCTAAACCATCCACTTCTACTCCTTCTTCAAATAGATCAAGATATATTAAATGCTTTAAATGTTGGGGTAAGGGACATATTGCTTCTCAATGTCCCAATAAAAGAACAATGATCTCTAGAACTAATGAGGATATAGACGTAACAAGTACCTCTTCTAGTGAGTCTTCTAATGAGAGTGAGGAAGATGAAGTTCTCCCACTTGAAGGAGACTTGTTAATGGTGAGATGACTCTTAGGAGTCAAGGTGAAAAAAGAGGATGAGAGCCAAAGAGAGAATATTTTTCACACTAGGTGCATGGTGCATGGAAAGTTGTGTGCATTAATCATAGATGGAGGATCTTGCACCAATGTGGCTAGTCAAAGATTGGTGACCAAACTTGGTCTCAAAACAAATCCACCCCCTAGGCCATACAAGTTACAATGGCTAAGTTAAAAGGGTGAAATCTTGGTGAACTAACAAATCTTGTTGAGTTTTGCCATTGGCTCTTATCATGATGAAGTAATGTGTGATGTGGTGCCTATGGAGGCGGGACATGTGTTGCTAGGAAGGCCATGGCAATTTGATAGGAAAGTCATACATGATGGCCTTTCCAATATATTTACTTTCATGCACCACAACAAAAAGATTACTCTTGTAACCCTCTATCCTAAAGAAATTGGTGAGGATCAAAAGAAAATGAGAGAGAAAAGGGAGCTTGGGAGAAAAGCCAAGAGTGGAAAAGAAATAAATAAAGAAAATAATGTGTCACAAAAGAATATGAAAAAGACAAATGGCACAAGTGAGAAAAATGTTTTTGAAAAAAAATAAAGGTAAAGAAATAGATGGCAAAGAATGGTTAATTCTAAAAGAAAAGGAAGTCAAGAAAATATTATTGGCCAATCAACCAATATATTTACTTTACACCAAAAATAATGATAAAAATTCTACTCCATCTCTTTCTTTGCCAAAACCCTTTGAGTTTCTTTTGGATGATTTCAAAGATGTTTTTCCAAAAGAGCTTCCTAAAGATTTGCCACCTATGAGGGGGATTGAGCATCACATGGACTTAATTCCTAGTGCTTTTCTTCCTAATAGGCCGGCCTATAGGAGCAATCCACAAGAAACAAAAGAAATTCAAAGGCAAGTTGAAGGATTATTGGAAAAAGAATGGATAAAGGAATCACTTTCTTTATGTACAATACCCGTTATTTTAGTACCAAAAAAGATGGTACATGGAGAATGTGCACGGTTTGTAGATCCATTAATAACATAACCATCAAATATAGACATCCAATCCCATGGTTAGATGACTTATTGGATGAGCTACATGGGTCACAAATCTTTTCAAAAATTGACCTAAGAAGTGGCTATCATCAAATAAGAATAAGAGAAGGAGATGAATGGAAAACCGCTTTTGAAACTAAGTATGGACTTTATGAATGGCTTGTGATGCCCTTTGGACTCACTAATGCACAAAGCACATTCATGAGGCTCATGAACCATGTCCTTAGGGAATTCCTTGTTAAATTTGTGGTTGTCTATTTTTATGATATCTTAATATATAGCAAAACACTTGATGAACATCATGAACATTTGAAGTGTGTTTTGTTAGTATTAAGAAATGAAAAACTATTTGGCAATCTTGATAAATGCACATTTTGTACCACCAAAGTGGTATTCTCGGGCTATGTTATTAGTGCACAAGGTGTGCAAGTAGATGAAGAGAAAATTAAGGCCATCCAAAGTTGGCTAACACCTAAAAATGTTGGAGATATTAGGAGTTTCCATGGATTGGCAAGTTTTTATAGAAGATTTGTCAAAGACTTTAGCACTTTGGCAAGTCCTCTAAATGAGGTTTTAAATAAAAATGTGTCATTTCATTGGGGCCAAAGCCAAGAAAACTCCTTCAATATACTCAAGGAAAAATTGACCAATGCACCAATTCTCGCGCTTCCAAATATTGTGAAATCTTTTGAGATAGAGTGCGATGCTTCTAATGTAGGCATTGGGGCCGTTTTGCTTCAAGCAGGACACCCCATTACTTACTTTAGTGAGAAACTTTCCGGGTCACATTTGAACTATTCAACTTATGATAAAGAACTTTATGCCCTAGTAAGGAGTCTCAAAGTTTGGCAACACTATCTCTTGCCCAAGGAATTTGTCATTCACAGTGATCATGAATCATTAAAACACTTAAAGGGGCAAGGAAAATTAAACAAGAGACATGCCAAATAGGTGAAATTCATAGAACAATTTCCTTATGTGATTAAACATAAACAAGGCAAAAGCAATGTTGTGGCGGATGCACTTTCACGTCGATATGCCTTACTATCAACTCTTGAAACAAAATTTCTCGGGTTTGATCACATAAAGGAATTGTATGTAAATGATCCGGACTTCTCTACAATTTACACTCAAATAGGGTCCATGGCACATAAAGGATTTTTCTTCAGTGAAGGGTTCCTTTTTAGAGACAAGAGACTTTGTGTGCCAAGGCATTCTATTAGAGAGTTGTTGGTAAGAGAAGCACATCAAGGGGGCCTAATGGAGAACTTCGGTGTTCACAAGACTTTAGAGGTTTTGCATGAACATTTCTTTTGGCCAAACATGAAAATTCAAGTCCAAAAGTTATGTCAGAAATGCATTGCGTGTTTGAGAACAAAGTCAAAGAGTAAGCCTCATGGGTTGTACACTCCCTTACCTAGTCATTCTTCTCCTTGGATTGATATCTCTATGGATTTTGTATTGGGATTACCAAGGACTAGGTGAGGGAATGACTCAATATTTGTGGTTGTGGATAGATTTTCCAAGATGGACCATTTCATTCCATGTCAATAAAGTGATAATGCTTTCCATGTAGCCAACCTTTTCTTTAGGGAAATAGTTAGACTACATGGGATTCCTAGAAGCATTGTATCCGATAGAGATACAAAGTTCCTAAGTCACTTTTGGAGAAATTTGTGGGGAAAGCTTGGAACTAAATTACTCTTTTCGACTACTTGCCACCCACAAATGGATGGGCAAACCAAGGTGGTTAATAGGACTCTTTCTACTCTCCTAAGAACCATCCTCAAGAAAAACCTAAAGTCTTGGGAAGAGTGCTTACCTTGTATTGAGTTTGCATACAACCGTGTGAAACATTCTACTACTAAGCACTCCCCTTTTGAGATAGTCTATGGTTTTAATCCACAAACCCCACTTGATTTGCTTCCAATACCAATTGACAAATCCTTATTGCATCAAGATGGGCTTGCCAAGGCCGAATTTGTTAAAAAGCTCCATGAACAAGTAAAATTAAATATTGAAAAACAAGGGGAGAACAATGCAAGGCAAGTAAATAAGGGAAGAAAACAAGTGTTACTCAAACCGAGTGATTGGGTATGGGTGCACTTAAGAAAAGAGAGGTTTCCTTTACAAAGGAAGTCCAAACTCCTACCAATGGGTAATGAACCTTTCCAAGTGTTGGAGAAAATAAATGATAATTCATATAAAATAGATCTCCCTGGTGATTATAATGTGAGTGCCACGTTTAATGTGTCTGATCTCAGTCTTTTTGAAAATGACACAGAAGATTATCAACACAATTCATGGACGAATGTGCTTCAAGAAGGAGGGGATGATATGAGCATGGACGCACAAAGCCAAGGACATAGAATTGAAGACCTACATGGACCCATGACGAGGGCAAGTCTTAGAAGAGTCCAAGACACATTGAAGAAGGTGGTGGTCAATCACTTGACTCATAGGCAACCTTATGAAGAGGGCTTCATCTTGAACCTCTAATGCATTGAGCCATTGACCGCCTAGTTTGGGATAGGTCCTAGGACCCTTGTTTAGAATAGAGTTCATGTAATAAAGGTAGGAACTAGGAACCTTGTATAGAGTAGAGTTCATGTAATAAAAGTGCTTATTAAAAGAGCACTTAGGACTAGTTTACGAATTGGGCCTATTGGGCCATAGCATAAGAGTAGGAGGCATTAGGCCCAAAACAAAGCCCACACTTGGGTAGCTTGCACTTAAAGTTAGACTAACTTGCACCTTAAGTTATATTAACTTGCACCTTAAGTAAGAGTAGCTTGCACTTCAAGTTAGACTAGCTTGCACCTTAAGTAGGACGAGCCTATAAATAGGTTTCATGTAAATCATTTTACAAGTTTGAATACAATTGAGTTTTCTCACACTTGAGATTTCTAGAGAGAGTTGAGAGTACTCCTCTTCTTGATTCATGAGTTGAACCATTTATTCTTATCTTGAATTTCCATATTCAAGTGGTGAATCTTCCTTTGGCTTATCAAACTCAATCTTCTTCTCCAAGAAGAATTACTTTGTGGCGCCTTCCCTCATCTTCTCTACCTCTTCCATTTTATATTTTGTTCTTTAATTCTTGCTCTTTAATTCTTGTCATTTACTTCTTGCAATTTACTTTCTAGTTCATATATCAATTGTTATTCTCTTCTACTCCTTTTATTTCTCTTGATTCTTCACTTGAAGATCAAGCTTCATATCAATTGTTCTTGTTTGTGTTTGTTCTTGAATTTGTAGCAATTGAAATCAAAGAATGATCCTAAAATTTTAGTGATCTATGTATTGATCACATCAAATGGTTTGCTTCACCATAATTAAGTCATAAATCATTAAGTTCGTATTTTAACTAAGTCATCTTTGACTTAGGTTTTGCATTTTATTGTAAATACTAGTTTTTGAAGACTGAAATCCTTTTTGACTTAAAACCAAAACCTTTAGCTAAAACCAAATCATTTTGAAGGAAAACCCCAACAAAGGTACATAGATACCAACTTTCGCAAAATAGTCTTTTGAAACTACTTGAAATACTTAAAATACCGTTTTACCGTTTTTTACTGGATTTCAGCCTAAACTTTGTATTTTCAAAAGTCTAACTCTCTTTATAAAATCCTTGACTTTACTAAGTTCCAATACCCATGTTAAGGTATTAAAACACAAATTCCAAGTGTTACGCAACAGTTTACTTAAAAACCCTAAAACTCGACCGAACGTCGTAAAGTTTGAAAATCGATTTACTCTTTTTTCAATGATTTTTAACCCTAATTGTCCAAAACTCATTTTGGAGTCTTAAGACACTTAATTAGGTCTTAAATATTCTCTAACTATCCCAAAATAGTCTTGGTCGAAATCCATGCATTAACTCATTATTAATGCCCGATACTGTAAAAGTTCAATTTTTATGTCTTCTAAAACCTAATTTTTGTTCTCTTAAAAACTAGACTTAGATTAAAACCATTTTTGGTCATTGGAACTACAAAAGTCAGATTTCAAACCCAAGAAAATGGTTTTGCAAACTTTCCTTTTCTTCATGGTTTTGTTACTCTTTAAACCTTTGAACAAGCTTAGAATTTCAAAGTTTGCCAAGATCAAGTTGTTCATCACATTTTTATCATCCTTGGCCGAAACCAAGACATAACCAAGTGAAGATTTTAACTTTACTAATCAACTCACAATCACATATACATATCCATGTATTTATACATAAGTTCATGGAACATACTTTAACATTTTAAAGATAATTTCCTATTCATGATTCAAGAAAGCCAGGCCTAGATTTTTAGCAAATAAGCATGTGTCAATCAAGCATGTACTTCACTAATTACAACCACACAACAACCACAATCATGACATAAAGTTCTCTTAGAGGATCACATTTACACAAATCCATAGCCCTAATACTTAGGGCTTTCAAGACAACACAAACACAACATAGACCACACACACACACTAAATGGTAGATGAAGGTTATTCTCCCCCATACCTCTTGTAGTTCGCTTTAAAACAAGCTAGATGGAGGTGAGTCTTCCAAGTGTGTTCACGGTTTTTGGGCAAGAAAACCTATCAAGAACAAACAATATAACAAAAGGATTATCTACATATGTTTAACCATGAACAAAGAAGAGAATCATGGTAGGGAGCACTCAATTGAAGTGAGAAGATGGATGAATCAAGATATGGAATTTCTTGATCAAGAAATACCAATTTTCATATATGTCTCCAAAAGGACTTTTGTTTGAGATAGCTAAGTCTTAGAATGATTAGAGGATGCTATATATGCTCTTGATTTTTCAAACAAATGAGTGGATCATGGTTTTTTAGGGTATGACCGAACATGGTCATGAAAAACCTATTTTGAAAACAAGCTCTAAATGGATTTTTGTGTGAGATAGAAAGTGCTTAGATCATGTAGGGGAGTTGAGATATGGTCTTGGAATTTCAAAACAACACTTTTATGTGTGTGTTGGGGTAGGGGGTGGGGGGTTTAGGGGCTTGACTGAATTTTGAGAGTTAGGAGAGAAAGCTTGGATATTCTTGAATTTAAGAACATGATAGCTCAAAGTGAAGACAAGGATCTAGGGAACAAGTTTCATGAATTAAGAATCATGAATCATGTCTTAATTTGATGAAATATGGAGGATAAATGAAGAACAAGTCATGAACTTCTCAAGAACAAAGGAGAGAAAATGAAAATGAAAAGTTTGATCTTGAAAATTTAAGACTTAAGCATAGAATGTGTTTTTATGAAAAATGAAATGGAATAGGTGTATAAGTGAGAGAGGAGCTCGAAAATATTGTGGAGAGGGAGGACAAAATGGTCTAAAGATTGTTGGACACAAAAGAAAATAACAAAGAAGTCCAAGGGCATTTTGGTCATTTCGCAAGAAATTTAAGATATTTTCAAATCTTCATCATTACATTTGAAGAGTCATGGTGGTGACTCACCATGGTGACTCATGTAGGTGATAACTCACCTTTCCTATCTCCCGGCATACCTCTGCAGTCCCGTCTCTGGCTCCGTCGTTTACTAGATTAGGGTTTTCAATTGTTTTTCGCCAAAATTCGCCCAAGTAAAATATTATATTTTATTTTAGTGAGAAAATTTTAGAAATAGACTTTATCAATGAAATTATGATAAAATCTATAATTTCTCAGTTTCTGGTCAAACTAGGTTTTTTGCTGGTATAAAACTATATTGTCAGTAAAAATGCAGACCGGTTTCCGTCTGAGTTTTAAACCCAAAATTTCACCATAACTTCCTTCGATATAGAAGGTTTCAACTATGATTTTTTTCCTCAAAATCAATTTCTGGATCCCCGTTAAAAATATCGAATATAATTACTGGTTAAGACGCGAAAAAACTGGGTGTTACAACACTCACTCGTGTACATCATACAAACTGAACTAGCTAAACTGAATTATACTCCAACACACGCCCTTAATTAAAATTAACCAAAGA
Organism: Sophora flavescens; assembly: GCA_030762895.1. Classification (NCBI taxonomy): domain Eukaryota; kingdom Viridiplantae; phylum Streptophyta; class Magnoliopsida; order Fabales; family Fabaceae; genus Sophora; species Sophora flavescens. The sequence goes on from CM061066.1 coordinate 91,256,154, forward strand.
CACAATTTTATGGGTCCCACTATTTGAACCATAACGACCCAACCACCACAGAACTACACACAACCACCATGGTCTCGTTGTTGACCCTCTTTCAGTAATTCGGTCTCTGAAATTGCACAAAGATTCTTAGTTCTTCATTAACAGGAAAATTTATCTTTGTTATCTCAAATATCAGAACCCGAGTTATTGTCCCATACATATCACATTCTGATCCTACCTCGTCTTCCTGCTCACCAGCTACCTCACCAGGACCAACCATGCATGTTCCTATGCAACATCACCCTTGTAGGCACCCATCGAAGTTAACACTCTTCATTTTCTTCTCCAGCTTGCTATTATCTTTTTTCTTGGTCATCAAAGGAGTTGTAATCGCTTGCTCTTGCTTCATGATTTGGGTCTAGCCCATTGGGTCATTCACTGAACTTCCTTGGCAGTCTTTCCACTTTGCCCTTGTTTGTGACTTCTTCTCACTCACAGTGTTTACATGCAGCAATACTTTTGTTTCAAGTCAGCACTTGATGACAACCAAATGGTGAGGTTGCCTTTGATGATCTTTTTGGTTGAATTTTTAACACAAATTTGTGTAACACTTTGTAACCAAGATTAAAGTGAAGAAATAAAGAAAATGGATGAGTAAGAAGATGATGATGGCGCCACAAAACAAGAGTTTTGATAAGCCAAGTGAGGTTCGCCACAAGAATCTTGGATTCTTGATGAGAACAATAGTTTGGTTCAACCAAGAACCTAGGAGAACAAAATTCTCACAAAATGGATTTGATCCAAAATTAACATCAAAGTTACCATTTCATGTGTTTGTCACAAATTACATATAGTTGGGCAGCCAACTTTTGGCTTCCAAAACCAAACCATAACCCCCACTTAATTGGCCTAATTCATGACCTTAAACACTCACTTATTCCCACTTAACTCAGCCATCATAACATGAGTTAATTTGCCTAAAAATCCCTCATAATGTAGCCACCAAATCATTCAACTCAGCCATAAGACTATGAATGTTACCCCCCCCCCTTCTTGACTCTTCATCCCCCTAATTATGTGGTGGTTACACTTGCTTCTCACATTAAAAGTGTAATCCCCCATAATTAATACAATTTATCAAAATATCAACACACTAGTTTAGGAGTTCTTATAGCATGCAAGCTAAAGATTCCTCCCACTAAGACACATACAAATTCATTTTCCATCATGGATTACAAGTGGGCTGCCCCAAAAACATTACTTAGTAATTGGGCTCACTCATAAAACCCATTTACACTTACTGAATTAAAACAAACAACTAAAATTGGACTCTTCTTCATGTTGCACGCCCCTCTTGTCATGGATCCTTTAGTTGGATAATGTAAGTTAATAATTTGGGCTTCATTCCATCCAATCTTGCATTTGAGCTTGCTTCCATGATGAGAACCATAGTTTGAATTAACACTTGTTGGGCTTTCTTGGTTGTAACATTTGTAATTGGCCCACCAAGTCCTTGATAAGCTTCTTGAACCATACTCCAAATTGGACTCATATCAGCACTCCTTCCCGACACTACACCAAGGCAGCTAATCGTAAAACAATTCTCCAACCACCATTAAGGAGATCATGTTCGGTGATTCTGGCGATTCCAACGGTGGGACCCACGTCTTCATGGTTGTCGCCACCTGCTCCCTTTGCACCCCCTTGAACTTTTTCGCCCCTGGTTCTAGATTCACACCCAAGCCTGGTTGCTCCCTTTTGATAATGGGTTCCCGCTCATATTCTTATCACCTCATTCATTGTTTAACATGCTCTTCTTGATTACCGTCCAGTAATTAATTATGTTTAATTTGAAATTGAATTCCTTTTCTTTTAATATCCTTGGGCTACGGTTTATCTCTTTCTATTGTCGACCTCTATTAATTGCATTCATGATTCTTTTAATTCATTCATTTCATTCTTTTTATAGGTTTTTAAATTTCTCTCTCTCTACTTCCATTCATAAACACATCCATTTCATTTTGTTTTATTGATTTCTTTTATTTCTCTTATAAGTTTTTGAATTATTTCCTTTTAAGTTTTAACTGGTCTCTATATCTCATTTTGTTTTAGTGTTTTTTGTTTCCTTCATTAATGGCTTTCCACTGCTCAAAATCTTGGAAACCAGTGGGGAAGGAGTGAAGTTGGTTGGTGGGTTTCCAATGCAATTTTTTCTCTTACTATTTCTCATTTTCAATTCTTTCACCACATAACTCTTCCTCTTCCTCTTCATCTCTGTCTATTAATATCATCTTTTCATCTATTTTTCCCATTCACAATTCACAATTTCATTTTCTCTCTTCTCTCTCTTCCTTTCATCACCTTCTATGAGTCTCTCGGCGAGTTGCTCTAGAGTGTGCAAAAATTTACTGAGTTGTACGATTTACAGAGTCGACCACCACTGCCAGCTCCTCCAACCTCCGGCATCGTCGCACAAGGTAGCTTCCTCTCACTCTCTTGGTTCCTCCATCATGCCTTCGTTGGACTCATATTTTGAATATTCAACAGCAACTGAAACGAGCTACCGCAAGCCCTGCATTTGGGTGTATGTAAAGTTCAGTTTTTTAGTTTTTTCCCCTTTCAAGTATCCACTTTTCACTCATTTAAGCACTCATTTATGCAACTTTTACTCTTTATTTTCATTTTAATTTTAATGTTATTCCAGTTTTCATTCACTTACAAGGTATGCTTGCTTCTCTTCTCTTCTTTTATTATAGTTTATTACACCATTGTTTTGTTTTGGCTTAACTAACTTTTAACCAACTGATGGTTTCTGTAAAAAAAAAATTGCTTTGGTCCTTTAGGCTATGTTTGGAAGTTTCTAAGGGGATGGAGTGGAGTGGTTAATAATGGGTTAGTAATGGAGTGGAGTAGAAAGGTAAAAGTAACTCATTCCATTGTTTGGAAGTTTAATGAGAGAAAGGAAAAAAAAATTCCAAACCCCCCAATTTGGAGGGTATGAAAATGAAGGGCTCTGGATGGAGTGGAGTGGTTTGGATTACCATCCTCAACCATCCCACTCCATTAATGATGGAACTCCCAATCAATGGGTTAATTGATTTACACCACTCCACTCAATTACTAATCACCCCACTCCATCCTCCCAAACGTAGCCTTACTCCCTTTCTTTTATTCATTTCAGTATCATGGGTAACAATTTTTGGTTGAATTGCTGGCGGTCCCTTTATCTCTACAAGCTCCTCTCTGGCTAAATGGCTAAACGGGAAGTGATGTATAAACTATGAAAAAAGTGGAGAATGACCAGTTATGATTATTTGTGTCTATTTTTGGAGACAACCCCGATGTCCCATTAAAGAAAACCCTAATTTAACTAAACCTTAAACGCGATATAAGTATTAAACGTACATAAAAGGAAACGGAGATATTAAAAACTTTAAACATAAAGGATATGAACATATACATCACACCATATCCATATATAAACTTGCGGATACAAAATACTATATAGGGTACCACTGTATTAGGCCTTATAAGTACAAACTGACAAATGAACTGAAAACACAATAGCTCCAAAAAGATGCACTGGCCATAGACTCTATACTCAACTACTAGGGTCCACTCCTCGTCCTCCAGTTCCCATCAAGTTCCTCAATGGTTGGCTCCTCCGCAGAATCTTCTCACGACAATCACATAAAGAAACATACACAATATAGAGAAATAGAAGATAAGAAACTATTCTATCATCATATACAGAAAAGGAATACATACCATATATACAATAACAGCACAAAGACATGCATCACAGATAGAACACGTATAGGAAGCAATCATCATGGAGTTACACAATCATCCTCTACCCTTCTCTCATGCAGCTAAGCATATATGCTAACGTGGCCACCACATAATCCTGTCACACATCCCTCGTCTGATTAGGGATATTAGTCAGTTGTCCAGGCTACTCGTCCATAAACGCTGGTGCACACCCCCATTCCCGTTATGGTGCTCATTCAAATACCTACAATAACAGTTACCATAGCAGTATCGGGATGGCACCGTATGAGGCTTTATATGGTAGGAAGTGTAGGACTACATTATGTTGGTACTAGAATGGTGAGAGCCAAGTGTTGGGTCCTAATGTGGTGCAGCAGACAATGGAACTTGTGAGAGCCAAGTGTTGGGTCCTAAGGGAAAAGATGAAGGAAGCGCTGGATAGGCAAGGGAGCTATAGTAACAAGAGGAGGAGACCCTTATAGTTCCAGGAGGGTGATTATGTGTTTTTGAGAGTCACTCTGAAGACTAGAATTGGCAGAACTATCAAGTCTAGAAAGCTTACTCCTAGATTCGTTGGACCCTTCCAGATTAATCGACGAGTTGGTCCAGTAGCCTACTATATTGCCTTACCACCTAACCTTTCTAACCTTCATGACATCTTTCACGTTTCTCAATTGAGGAAGTGTTACCCTGATCCTTCACGTGTACTTGAGCCTGAGTCTATACAACTCTGGGAGAATCTAGAGTATGAGGCTTTATCTGTTAGGATCACAGATAGAAGGATTAAGGAGCTTCACAGTAGACATATTCTTTTAGTTAAGGTAATTTGTGATGAGACTACAGGAGATGCTACATGGGAGAGCCTGAGGCAGATATGCAGCAACAGTATCCACATCTCTTCTGAGGTACGTAAATTCCGAGGACGAAATTTCTTTAAAAAGGGGTAGTAATGTAACATCCTATCTTTCGTGAATAAAAATTAGATATCTTAATTAGATTGGAATGATGGTTAGATAAATCAAAACCATTTAAGAATACGAACATATATGCAAGTTTAGAACAAAATTCAAGAACCTCAAAATTTACAATAGGCAAGCACCTCAAGCAGGCATGTCAAAACCCCTATTGGAAGCACCTCAATTTAAATCTTTAATTAAGGTGGTTTATCATTAACCAAATTAAAAGATAATTAGGCATATATATAGACCTTAATCATAGCTAACTAATAATGATTAATTTACTCAAGTTTCACTAATCATGATTAATTAATACTAAACTCAATTTATTAACTCAATTAATCACTTCACCATATCTAGATTACCATAAATATATTTCATTAAAAAAGAAATGTAAGTTTACATTTCTTTGGACAGCTTGCATGGTTATATATTTTACTAGGAAGAAACTTGAAAAATTTTAGCATGACACCTCATGCTTAGTGAAAAGATGACAAGTTTTGTAAGACTAACACCTCCTACTTGATTGCTTCCCATCTCTTGTCACTTCTTGCCTGCAACACCCCCCTTGGGCATTACATTGGCTAACTCTCTTCGAAAATATAAAACGAAATTGAAAGCTGGTTGCTTTCGGGAAAATAATTTAAATACATAACAACGTTTGAAAACGGTTATAATTTTTTTTCTCTGGCACGGTAAATAAAATTTTCAACATACTAACAATAATATATAACAACCTCTTATAAGTTCCACATACTCCATACATAAATAAAGGAGATAATTATACATCACTTGATTTCAAAATCTAAGACAACCCTTACTTCAACAAGAATGACTTTTATCAGCCAGATATATAGACTATCGTCAAAAGGTTATAAAACAACCTAATGTCCTAGTTGAGCTGGTCACTCTAATCGACATCTACTAAGAAGACCCCATAGGTCATTCTTAAAATGCATGGTCTCTTCAGTTGTCAGGACTAACATCTTCGAGTGAAACAGGGAACTCCTCTACAACGTCTGTATTTACATCCCACGTATCAAAAGCATGAACAAAAAAAACAGATACATTTACAAGGTTGGATACTAACAATTGAGTTTTATCATGATAATCACATGCGCGACACACAAACAATAGCATATACACATATATGTACAATACATAAATTATCAGAAATAATCAAAATGCTTGAAAACATTGGGATTCATACCCGACAATCATCGACATTTATAAAAATGCATGACACTTCAACATCATCATCTAACTTTGATATTTATTCTTCGGAGATCCTAACTTCCCTTCGTTGAGGATGATTAGGCTGCAATACCCCTTACCACAATTATCTCATGAGGCCAGGACCTCTTAATTTAGGTCCGACTCCAATTTTTCAAGGGTATCACACTCAAGCACTTCAATTAATATTGAGTAGTCCCTGATTGAGTACATCCACGTTTTGCATCGTTACGTCCACAGCTAGAGGTCGCGAGGCCTCAGCCTTTGTGGCTCACGAACCCGGATGTCCGTAATAGACCCATTTTGGTCCTGACTTCCCCAACTTATCAATCCACCCTTTGTGGATTGTAGATCGATGGAAAATTTGGCCAAACAACATAAGACACATTGGTCAGCACACATGACACAATGGTCAACAACATATGGCACAATGGCCAACAAGGCACGTCTGCCCACAATGCATGTAAAACATTTGTTCCCGTCATTTTTCTTTTTCGTTCATTCTTTCTTTGAACATTAAAGGTTATTCTCTCATGAACATTAAAGGTTTCTCTTCATTCATTTCAATCATCCAAGATCAATACCCATTTCTTCAACTTTCATGTATTGTCTTAAGAAATTTGCAGAAAATCATAGGATGTGGATTTTTGAGTTGTAACAATTTTCTATACCTATCTAATACTATAGGATCATGGATCCAAGAGTATGTAAAATTTTGAAATCCCTAACCTATTTATCTATTGTTGGTCGAATCCATACCCTAGAGAGGTTGGATGATTTTGTTTCAATTTTCAACTTACGATAATTTTCCTTAACTCTATTACACTCTAAGATCATGGATCTAAGAGTATGTGAAATTTTGAGATCCCTGGCCTCATTTGCTAGACCCAACACCCATATGAGTTAGTAGGTTTTTTTTCAAAGTTTAAGTTGTTCTATATTGTTTTGTGAAGGATTTGTCGAGTAGTTGTTGTTTGGAGTTGTGTGGAGGAAGCTGAGACCCAGGAGATCATTTTTGGAAAGAAAATCCATACTATGAGGTAAGGGGAGTTTACCTGAGGGGTTTTTGATAGCTACATGCTATCTTTGGATTGTTTGTATGATTATTTGTAGTAATGTTGTGTTGTCTGATTTATTTATTTCGTGTTGATTTAAGTAATTTATGTGAATTATGTGGATTGTATGGCTTATGTGATGTATGTTAGAATTGTGGTATATGTTATGACTGTGATGCATGTTATAACTGTAATGTATGGATTTACCTTTAATGTTCACGAGAGTACATTCAGTCTCTGCAGATTCGATTTCCGACTCCGTTATTCTCCCGATTTAGGTTTTACGAAATTGATTTAATTCGAAACTTCGCCCGAATAAAATATAATATTTATTTTAGAGCAAAAAATTTGAAATGGCTCATATCACTTAAAAATTGATAAGAATCATTAATGTTTCATCGTCGGGTCAAAATTAGGTTTTCCGACTAGTAAAATCTTAGTGTCAGTGAAAACGCAGACCGGCTTCGTCTGAATTTTCAACCAAAAATTTAACCGTAGGATTTTACTATCAAGTAGAGTCTAAATATGACTTTGTTTTAATAAAAATCATTTTTCTAAGTCTCGGATAAAAATATATACATTTATATATTTACCGATATTGAAGAACAGTAAAAATCGGGGTGTTACATTGCCCACCGTATCAACCTAGCCTAGGAGTAGCCTTGATGAATCAGCTCACAAAAGGGAAGTGAATCCATGAACAAAACATGTTAAGCATTAAATAAAATTGAAGTTTCCTTAGGCTTAAGTAACTTAAGGTGGTCATGAAATAAGTTACATGGAAAAGAGTTTATTTTCACCTCATTCGAAGAACACTTATTGAGACAAAACAAAGAAAGACAAAGTGTGACAGGTAGAGAGGTTAGAGAAGAGATAAAAACTTCCGGAGCTCGGTGCGACTTAACCGATCATCGTATCGCGAAACCGGCTACACCATTGAGATCGTGGTAACGTTATCTTCTTAACCCTACCTTCATTTTCTTGTTAGGGCTAAGGTAAGCCTATACTCTTTTTGTGTCAACATGCCATCGGTGATGATATTGAGGTTTATCGTAGCTCGGTTATCGGTTTTATGTTCCGTCTTCGTATTAGGGTTACCTGTAACGTATGCTACGTGAACATGTGTTCAGGTGAATTTTTGGAGCACCGGAGGTGCTAGTACTGAGCGTGGCAGAATCGAGAGGATAAGGAGGATCTTAATTTCGTGGTCCCAGTGATACCTACATGTAGCTTAGGTGGGAGAAAAAAGCCACCTATCGTCAGAAATGACTAAGTAGTATATTTTACGATAATGGCGTAGGGCGGCCTAAACCCTACTAGTGAGAGGGTATTCAACAATTTTAATATCACATTGGCGACTACTTAGTGGTACCAATGATGATATGGAGATTGTAGGTTTATTGCCATTAGGTTTAAATTATGATTCATGATGAGCTTATGTAAATGCAGTGTGTTGATCAAGGTCATGTGGGTGGAACACACGAGGTCAGAGTACCCGATTACGGATACCAGATTAACAGGTGAGTGCCCTCATGCTGAGGTTTCGAGGGAGACTACCGTGATACTCTTATAGTCCTTGTCGATCCGTCCCGTATTCTAACGGGAATGGGGATATTTTTATATTGTGAAGTTATTCCCTAACGAGATACTTTTATATTGTGCGCCCTAAGTCAGGAAGAATTTGAGAAGGTCCATGCATGTGGATGTGCTAAGGAAATATGGGATACTCTTGAAGTAACTCATGAAAGAACGACAAAGGTGAAAGAAACTAGGATAAATATGCTTGTACGAAAGTATGCGTTATTCACCATGGAAGATGGAGAAAGCATTGCTCAAATGATAGGAAGATTTCAAACTATCACAAATAATATGAAGTCACTGGGAAAAATCTACACCAATGTTGAGAAAGTTGGTAAAATTCTAAGAAGTTTGCCCAAACAGTGGACACCTCTGGTTACTATAATAACTCAAGCCAAAAATCTCACAACTCTTCAAATAAGTGATCTTCTTATAACTTTACAAGTTCAGGAATTGGAGCTAAATGAAGACAGCTCAAGTAAGAAAGGAAATTCCATTGCTCTCAAGGCAGAGAAAGGTTCTTCAAAAGCTCTAAAGATTGAAGAATCAGATCCAGAATCAGACGCTTCTGAAGAAGACTCGGACAATGATGATGAAATGCCATTACTAACTAGCTAGATAAATGAGGAAGCTATGGAAGAAGAAGAATTTTAGAAAGGATAAACCTTTCAAGAAGTTCAACAAAGAAAAATACTTCAAAGAAAACAACAGTTATGACAAGAGTCCTATCGTGTGCTATGAATGTAAGAAACCAGGACATATCAAATCTGAATGTCCTCAGTTACAAAAGCAACCCTTCAAAAAGTTCTATAAAAAGAAAAAGAAAGGGATGATGGCAACATGGGAAGATCTCGATGGAAGTTTGATGAGCCTCTGTTTGACTGGTTTTATAACTGGTAAAGACCATGGCTTTGTGCTTATTTTATATCATTTTCACCCAAATAAGACTTGATTGTCCTTAAGTAGTATTTTGAGTCTGTAAAGTGTTTTTAGGTTAATTTAGTTGATTTAGAGTTAAATAAAGTACTTATGTTATTTTCTGTTTTTCAGGTTAATAAAAAGGAAATAATACTGGTTCGCCCCGCGAAGAAGCTCTCGCCCCGCGAGTCACTCAGCCCTGAAAAGTCAGAGACGATCATGGTTTACCCGTGTTGAAGATCACGGCTGTGGAAGTTTTGAAGTTGAAGAGTCTCGCCACACGAGCATCCATTCGCCTCGCGAGCCTGGAAGTCAGAAAGCATCACGGTTGGCCCCTGATGTTCATAACGGGCGTAACAGAAGACTTTTCAGATTCTCGCCTCGCGAAGGTGTGTTCGCCTCGCGAGAATACCAAAGGTTGCATACTGTTCACAAGATTCGCGTCGCGATAGATGCTTTGCCTCGAGAGAAAGCTGATTCCAGAAGTAGTATATAAACCTGTCTTAGGCAGAACTGAGGAGTTAGTCAGAGTTAGCCAGTTTTGGCTAGTCTTAGACAGTAGTAGTAGCTTTCAGTAGTTTAATTCTTGTCTTTTGTTTTTCCTTTGTAATGGAGAACTAGTCTCCTAGATTAATCTACTGTGATTGGTTTCAATTACACTTGAGGTTCTGTATTTCTTGTTTTAATTGCTTTTCTCTTTTCAATGCGATGTTATACATTTCTGTTTGTTTAATTCAGGAGTGTGTAGTGTTGTGTTGATTCATTTCAGTGATGCTATGTTCCTATACTTAATCGCGTTTTTTTAATTCGCGTGTGTTCATTCATGTTCGTTTAGTTCATGAGGGCTTAACCCCGTTTGTTTAATTCGGGAATAGGAACATGTATCCGTAGTAGTGATTTTGTTTGTTAATTGTTGCTACAACTGAAAGGGGATTAGAATCTGCTTAGGGCTTGGATTTATATGAACCAATGATAGTGGGAAACCGAGAACAGTAGGTTAATCGTCTTTAGTTTATTTGCTATTCTCTTTAACTGCTTTGTCTTTCTGTTTGTTTTTCTTTATTTAATTTCATATCCAAACAAACCTCCCCCCAAATCTGACTTTTACTGATTTTCTGTTAATAACGACAACACCTAAGAGTCCTTGAGAGACGATATCCGAGTTGTCGCTCTATACTGCATTATTTTAATAATCGCTTGTTCTTTTTGGCGTGTGGCGACAGCGCGGTCAAAAATTGGCGCCGTTGCCGGGGACTCTGGTTTGTTGTTATTAGCAGAAAAAAAAATAAAAAAAATAAAAAAAAAATCTTTGCTAAATTAGTTTTGTCTGTTTTGTCTGGTTGTGAATTTTAGCACCCCCCATGGATAATCACATATATGGTTACATGCCTAATGTTTACTATGAACCACCACCATGCATATATTTTCCTGATTTTTATGGTTTATCATTCTGGTTGCCAAGGTTTAGTGGTCTTGCAGGTGAGAATCCGCAGGAGCATCTTAGGGAATTCCAGATTGCTTGTTCTATAATGTTGAGACCTGCAGAAATAACAGAAGACCACATCAAGATGGAAGCTTTCCAGTTCTCACTTGAAGGCGCTGCAAGGGATTGGTTGTATTGTCTTAATGAGAATTCCATCTCAAGCTGGTTTGATTTGAAGGAAGCCTTCCTGTTTAGATACTATCCTAGTCAAGTGACCACCTCTACACCTTCCGAACCTTCACAGAGCACCTTGGATGAGATTGCTTCAATGCTACAACAAATGGAAGAGAACAATCAACGGTTGGCACAACAAAATCTTGAATTTCAACAGAGGATGGAGGCTGAATACCAGAGGAGCCAAGCTGAATCTCAGAAGTTGTCCGCTCTAATTGATCAAGTTGTCGCCAACTCGGCTGCAATGCTAACTCCACAGCCCCTTGAAGAACATAAAGATTCACAGATGGTTATTCTTGAAGATATTTCTGATGATAATGTTGATAGTATTTCTGATGATGAACTGTGTGTTGAATCCCCTGATTCTAATTCATATACTGATTGTTATTGTGATGACACTGCTTTGTGTATATTCTGTTATGCAGCTTTATTCTGTTCAGGAAATATAGGAAAGGAGGATCAAGAGGATCAGGAGGACATCTGCTTCCCCGTGCCTGAGGATAATGCAGACCCTTTGGAAGTAGATGATGCAATTAAATCAAATGCATGTGTTGAGAGTAATGGGGTGGATGAATTGAGTGCTGAATTTCCAGACATTCAGAATTTTCCTGATTCATTTTATTGTGACATATGTACTGACTCTACTAACTCTAACCTTTGTGTGGTGTGTGCTGAAATTTCTGCATGTATAGCAGGTGATAACTTTGTTAGTGCAGTGAATGAAGAAAGTGCAGAAAATGAAGCGACACTAAGAACCCTTGACTAACTGTTTGCCACCTCCCCCTGTGGAACCAAAAGCTCCGGATTTTGCACCCTTGGATTTTGCACCATGGCCAGTCCAAGAGGTTGAGATCCACTTCTATTGGGAGGATTTTATGGATAAAGTTGAGAAAGAAGTCAAGTGTGATCTGAAGGGGAGTGAGAAGTCCGCCGCACTTGGCGGAGTTATCAAGATTATCAAGTGTCCGCTCTCATATTTATGCTGTAGACCATGGGATCCGGGAGGATCATTCTGCAACTTGAGCATCCCGTGGCCACTGTATCACAGACAGTGGGACCCTGGTGGAACCGCCCTCCAATGAGTTTTCCTTTCCCTCACTCTGATTTTATTGTTATGTTGTTTCATTGGGGACAATGCATGTTTTAAGTGTGGGGGAGGGAATTAGTTGTAGTTTTTCCTTTTCTTTAAATAAAGCTCCTGAATAATTTGAGAAGCTCATGAGTTGTGTTTGAGTCTTGTGTTGGCAAGTTTATTGGATTTGGTTGAATTTGCATAGATGGATTGCATGTTAATTGTTGACTGTTCCCCCTAGGACTTGAAAAATTTGAAAAATTGAATTTTGATCCCCATATGATTGAGAACTGAACTTTGAGATTTTATTATGATGGCATGATTTATGATAAGTTTGGGGTGATAGGAAGCACACACTAGGGATAGAATCTCTTTCAAATAATTTGCAAAAAAAATGTCCAGGTGAGGTTTTGAGCCTCCAACATGTTTTAAACTGTGTGAAAATCACTTTTGAGTTGCACTTTCCCGAATTTGCTTGAATCTCTTTTTGGTTTGCATGTTTATGTGTTTGCTTCAGATGATTTAGGCATTTTCTTTGTAAATAGCTACTTGGCCTAAAATAACCAATTCCTGATGCATGTTCCCTAGTTAGCCCCATTGAGCCTAATTAGCCTATTAATTCTTGTTAACCTTATGTTATAAGCTAAAATCTGGAAAACCATGTTAACCCGATCTTAGGATTAGGAGAGCATGTAATCTTAGAATGGGTGCAAGAAACTAAGTTTGGGGTGGCTACCCGGTGCAATGTGTTGTTTGGGATTGGGAAAAAAGAAAAAAAGAAGGAAAAGTGTAAAATTGTTTTAAAAAAAAAAAAAGAGAAAGAGAAAAAAAAATAGAAAAGAAAAAAAAAAGTGTAAAAATGTAAAGGAAAAAAAAAGTATTAGAATAAGAGGCTGTAGTCACCCAAGGCATAAAGAAGAATGAGAAAAGGAACTTGAGTTTAAATTCAAAGTGTAAAAAGTGTCATGCTCTCTTAGTTCCTAGGGTCTTCAGCCTAGTTCCTTTGTATATCCTACCCTTAGCCAGGCCCCATTACAACCCATAAAAGACCTTTTGATGTTGCTTGCATGTTTTCTGTGGGAATCATTTAGAGATGAAAATCAAATTTATGGGAAGTGCTCTTAAAAGTGAAACTGAGTGAAATGTTGATAGCCTGACACAAATTGAGCGATTGAGTGAACATAAATTTCCCTTGTGAGGAAGGCAGTTGTTTGAATTTGGTGATCTCCCTTTTGTGTGTGACTTGGATCCCCTGCTTAGATTAATGAGTGTTTGAATGATGATATTCTCAATTGTTTAGAATAAATGATTGTGGGGATTACTTTGCTTGAAAGGGGGGAACATTGGAAGAAAAATTCTTTTGAAATATTGCTTGAAATTTGTGCAAGGTTGATTGAATCCTTAAGCTTGCCATGTTTTGCCTGTCTTGAGTCTTTTTAAGTTTTTAAGTTTTAGTTTGCTTGGGGACAAGCAAAGTTTAAGTTTGGGGTATTTTGACGAGCCTCTGTTTGACTGGTTTTATAACTGGTAAAGACCATGGCTTTGTGCTTATTTTATATCATTTTCACCCAAATTAGACTTGATTGTCCTTAAGTAGTATTTTGAGTCTGTAAAGTGTTTTTAGGTTAATTTAGTTGATTTAGAGTTAAATAAAGTACTTATGTTATTTTCTGTTTTTCAGGTTAATAAAAAGGAAATATCTTGGTTCGCCCATGAAGAAGCTCTCGCCCAGCGAGTCACTCAGCCCTAAAAAGTCAGAGACGATCACGTTTACCCGTGTTGAAGATCACGGCTGTGGAAGTTTTGAAGTTGAAGAGTCTCGCCACGCGAGCATCCATTCGCCTCGCGAGCCTAGAAGTCAGAAAGCATCACGGTTGGCCCCTGATGTTCATAACGGGCGTAACAGAAGACTTTTCAGATTCTCGCCTCGCGAAGGTGTGTTCGCCTCCCGAGAATACCAAAGGTTGCGGACTGTTCACAAGATTCGCGTCGCGATAGATGCTTCGCCTCGCGAGAAAGCTGATTCCAGAAGTAGTATATAAACCTGTCTTAGGCAGAATTGAGGAGTTAGTCAGAGTTAGCCAGTTTTGGCTAGTCTTAGACAGTAGTAGTAGCTTTCAGTAGTTTAATTCTTGTCTTTTGTTTTTCCTTTGTAATGGAGAACTAGTCTCCTAGATTAATCTACTGTGATTGGTTTCAATTACACTTGAGGTTTTGTATTTCCTGTTTTAATTGCTTTTCTCTTTTCAATGCGATGTTATACATTTCTGTTTGTTTAATTCAGGAGTGTGTAGTGTTGTGTTGATTCATTTCAGTGATGCTATGTTCCTATACTTAATCGCGTTTTTTTAATTCGCGTGTGTTCATTCATGTTCGTTTAGTTCATGAGGGCTTAACCCCGTTTGTTTAATTCGGGAATAGGAACATGTATCCGTAGTAGCGATTTCGTTTGTTAATTGTTGCTACAACTGAAAGGGGATTAGAATCTGCTTAGGGCTTGGATTTATATGAACCAATGATAGTGGGAAACCGAGAAACAGATGAGGTTAATCGTCTTTAGTTTATTTGCTATTCTCTTTAATCGCTTTGTCTTTCTGTTTGTTTTTCTTTATTTAATTTCATATCCAAACAAACCTCCCCCAAATCTGACTTTTACTGATTTTTCATTAATAACGACAACACCTAAGAGTCCTTGAGAGACGATATCCGAGTTGTCGCTCTATACTACATTATTTTAATAATCGCTCGTTCTTTTTGGCGCGTGGTGACAGCGCGGTCAAAGTTTATCAGATGAGGATGCAGAAGGCAAGGAAGCAAATCTGTGTCTAATGGCAAATGTTGATTCGACTTTGAGGTAATTTCTAATATTAAGGAATTGAAAGATGCCTATGCTGAATTGATTGAAGAATCTAACTGTTTAACTAAGGCGTTCAGAACACTTAAGAGGCAATATGTTAAACTCCTAAAAAAGCATGAACATAAGACTCAAGAGTGTGACAAACTGTCTCAGGAAAATAGTAAGCTTAAAGCTGAAAACTTAAAGCTGAGATCATAGTTGAGAGCATACAATCGAAGAAGTTGTCAAACTTCAAAAGAAGGTAGAATAGGTCACCTCTGATCTTGCTCGTTTTGTCAATGGTAGAGATAATCTGACTAGACTGTTAGGAAGTCATAAACCATCTCTTGATAAAACTGGTATAGGATTCACTAACTCGGTACATCATAAAGAATCTAGCAAAGTCTTAGGACAAAAACCTAAAGCTCTTTATGATAAAGTTAATTCATATAAGGATAGCTGAAAAAACTGTGGAAAAGCTGGACATGTCACTTCCAAGTGCATTCACACAAGAAAGAAGTTGTCACAAACTTTAAGAACTAGCAAGAAAGGACCCAAAAGAATATGGGTACCTAAAGCTTTGATTATTCCTGTTGCAGATATCCTTAATAGGACAAAAAGCACACCTATCATGGTACCTGGACAGTGCCTGCTCACGACATATGACAAGAGAAAAGTCTAAGTTCCTAGACCTCCAACCTAAAGAAGGTGGACATGTTACCTTTGGTGGAAATCAAAGAGGAAAGGTTATCGGGATATGTCAAATTGGTGGGAGATCACCTTTACCATCTATCTCTAATGTTCTCTTGGTTGAAGGATTAAGACATAATCTGCTAAGCATAAGTCGATTATGTGATAATGATATAATGTTTCCTTTACTAAGAATGCATACATAGTCAAAGACACTAATGGTAAAGTTTTCTTTTCATCAAACAGGTAATAAAATCTTTATAAGATTGATCTAACTGAATTGACTGATCAAAATGTGACTTGTTTTATGTCAAGGGAAGATGAAAGATGGGTATGGCACAAGAAGCTAGGACATACAAGTATGTAACAGATAACCAAGCTTCAGAAGTATAGACTTGTGAAAGGTCTACCTGATATAAGTTTCAAAAAGGATGTCTTATGTGATTCTTGTCAATGTGGAAAGCAAGTTAAATCTAGCTTTAAATCCAAGAATCTGGTATCTTCCTCCAGACCTTTACAATTGTTGCATATGGATCTGTTTAGTTCAGTAAGTGTTGCTAGTAAGGCAGGAAAGAAATATGGTTTTGTCTTAGTCGATGATTATTCTAGATATACATGGGTACTCTTCTTAACCCACAAGGATGAGTCATTCAAGACGTTTACTATATTCTGTAAGAAAGTTTAGAA
The DNA here is from genome assembly GCA_030762895.1 of Sophora flavescens. Lineage (NCBI taxonomy): Eukaryota > Viridiplantae > Streptophyta > Magnoliopsida > Fabales > Fabaceae > Sophora > Sophora flavescens. Next base: position 91,272,586 of record CM061066.1, read on the forward strand.
TGAGCGGGGATTCTATATCTCAGCTATCAGGAATGACCATGGGGGAGAGTTTGAAAATGAGTACTTCAATACATTCTGTGAAGAGAATGGTATCTCTCATAACTTTTCTGCTGCTAGAACTCCTCAGCAAAATGGAGTAGTAGAAAGGAAGAACATATCTCTACAAAAGATGGCTCGAACGATGCTAAATGAAAGAAAACTCCCAAAGTACTTCTGGGCTGAGGTAGTAAACACTGCTTGTTATGTATAAAACAGAATATTGATAAGACCCTTCTTGAACAAAACTCCCTATGAATTGTGGAAAGGTATAATACCCAACATTTCGTATTTCCATGCTTTTGGATGTGAATGTTTTATCTTAAATACTAGAGATCAACATGGAAAGTTTGATGCAAAAGTAGATAAGGCCATATTTCTTGGTTATTCAGACACTTCTAAAGCATTCCGAGTTTATAACTCTAGAACAGAAGTTGTTGAGGAATCTATTCTTATCGAATTTAATGATGGTCTAAAGACTGATAGGAAACTATCAGATCTTGAAGATGATCTTGTAGGTTTAGATCTTGGAAGACAAAACAATCAGACAGAAGATAATATGAAGAATGAGGATTCATAAACTCCTAATCAGGTTTCTAATCCACCTGCTCAACATTCATCTGACACTGAACTCAGACGAGACTGAAAGTTCAAAACTCATCATGCTGAAAAATTGATCATTGGTAATCCCTCTCAATGAATTAGAACCATATCAACTTTCAGAGATTCCAACAATATGGCTTTCCTATATGAGATTGAACCAAAGAATATCAAAGAAGCTCTTGAAGATGAAAGCTGGATTTTAACTATGCAAGAAGAGCTAAATCAGTTCAAAAGGAATGATGTTTGGTTCTTAGTTCCAAATGAAAAAGGAAATTCAATTATTGGAACAAGATGGGTATTCAAAAGCAAGCTTGATGAAGATGGTAAAGTAATTAGAAACAAAACAAGGTTAGTAGCTCAAGGATATAATCAACAAGAAGGTATTGACTACACTGAAACTTTTGCACCAGTAGCTATAATAGAAGCAATTCGCATACTTATGTCATATGCTGCACAACATCAAATCACTTTATTTCAAATTGATGTTAAAAGTGCATTTCTTAATGGAATAATTGAAGAAGAAGCATATGTTAAACAGCCACCTGGTTTTGAGGATAATGACAAACCATATCATGCTTATAAGCTTAAGAAAGCCCTTTATGGATTAAAACAAACACCTACAGCGTGGTATGATAGACTTTGTTCTTTTCTTTTGAAAAATGGTTCCATTAGAGGTAAAGTTGATACTACTCTCTTTAGGAAAAGTTCTAAAAAGGATTTCATTATAGTACAAATCTATGTTGATGATATTATATTTCGTGCTACTAATGAAAAACTCAGAAAGAGTTCTCCAAGCTTATGCGAGAATGAATTTGAGATGAGCATGATGGGAGAATTAAAGTTCTTCCTCGATCTGTAAATCAAGCAGATGAGATGATGGAATATACATCCATCAACAAAAATATACCAAGGAAATCTTAAAGAAGTACAAACTAGATACAACAAAATCCATGAAAACTCCTATGGAAGAAAATGCAAAATTAAAAAAGGACGGAGAAGGTAAAAATGTAGATCAAACTATCAACAGAGGTAGGATTGGTTCTCTTCTGTACTTGACCTCAAGTAGACCTGATATTCAATTCAGTGTCTGTATGTGTGCAAGATTCCAATCTGATCCAAGGGAATCACATCTCAAGGCGGTTAAAAGAATATTTAGATATTTGCTTTAGTTAAGAACACAAGAATACAGATTAGTTGGATTATTTGATGCTGATTATGCTGGAGACATAGTAGAAAGGAAAAGCACAAGTGAAGGATGTCAATTCATTGGAGCAAGCTTGGTCTCTTGGACAAGTAAAAGACAAACTACAATTGCCCTATCTCTCTACGAGAAGCAGAATACATTTCAGCTGCAAGCTGTTGTTCCCAACTTTTATGGGTAAAACATCAACTTGAAGATTATTCTATCTTTGAACATAATATTTTTGTTTGATGTGATAATTCTATTGCTATATGTTTATCTAAGAATCCCATACAACATTCTAAGGCTAAGCACATAGAAATTAAACATCACTTTATAAGAGACTATTTTCAAAAAGGTGTTTTCGACATTAAGTTTGTTAAAACCGAAAATCAGTGGACTGACATATTAACAAAACCCTTAGCTGAAGACAGGTTCGTATATATTAGAGATAATCTAAACATGTATTTCATAAATGAATAATGTTTGATGGAATGTGTCTGATCTAAGTAAAAGCGTCTGCTGACGTGGATTAATGACTAAGACTTTACATTGCAGTTATCTAAAATGTTTTTGAATTCAAAACATTTTTTAGGCTTTATTACTCTCAACTGCTCTTTTTGAAACCTTTCTCTTAAAAAGCAAAAGTCTTCTCTCATAAACACTCTACTATTTCAAAAATCTCTCTCTCTCTCTCTCTCTCTCTCTCTCACACACACACACACACACACACATAAGAACAAACCCTTTTCGAAACACTTCATCTCCTTCTTCTCAAACCCAAATCCATGGCACCCAAAGGACCCCCATAGAAACTCGTCCATGTTGCTGCTCACTTGGGAATGAGTATCGAGGACATCTCTATGATTGTACCTGGGAGATTCATAAAGATGAACAAAATCATAAAAGGAGGAATGAACGTAGGCGGAACTAGAAGCTTCTCAATGGGTCAATTTCTTCGCTTTGAATGAATCAGTGTACCTATTACTGCTTCAAGAATTCTGGGAAAATGTTGAAGAAAGGACCCAGATTTCCATTCGAACTAAGTGTAACGGAATTCTTTCACTCTCAACATTATTCAGAAAGCAACTGGTTGCCCTAGGCAAGGTGATGCTTTCACAGATGACTGGGAAATTCAGTATGGTGAAGAAACATAACATCAGGTTTTGTACGGGGTATCTAACTCTAGGAATAAAGCTGTTTCTCAGCTGATTCCAAAAGGAAGGTTTTTGTATGTCTTGCTGATTAACTGTGTAATGCCAAGAACCAGCACTCGTGATAATGTCAACAAGATGGATAGGTTTGCCCTATTTCATCTCTTGAGCATGATGAAGATTGATATCATTGATTTGATTTTCAAATACATGATGAGGATGGTAAAGCCCCAAATCAGGACCTCCTACACCTGTGGGATGCTGATTACTAAACTGCTGAACATCAAGGGCATTCCCTTTGCTGGAAAGGTTGATATGGCCACTGCCATAGATGAAAGAACCTTTTCTCAGATGAAGCTGAGACCACCGGGAAGGATTCCTAGTTCTAATGAAGATGATAAGAAGAAGAGATCTTCAGAAGAATCTAAAGAGGAAACAGATGAGTCTGATGACTCAGAAGCAACAGAGGTGTCTGTACCTTTGGACCCTAAGGTCAGATCAAAGCTTCAAATAAAAAGGAAGCTGGTCATCTCAGAAGCATCTGATGATGATGACCAACTGATGAGTGTGATTACACCTCATATTTATTAATCATTTTGCATGCATTCTTATATAGTTTAGGCACATTTAATTTGATTTTTGTTAATTTTTAACTTGGAACGGGTAAGATGATTTTTGTGGTGTTGTTTTGCAGAAATCAAGGGTAAAATGCTCAGGATCAACCATGATGGAGCTCGGATGAAGATGGAGCTTGAAAAGTGAAGAAAATGAATCAAACAGAGCCCATCACGGCCTAGCTGTGATGACCATCACGGCCATGATCGAGCAAAACTAGAAAAGAAAGAAGAGTGAAGTCAGAATTGGTCACGGCCTAGCCGTGATGCCCATCACTGCCGTGACCTGTCAGCTGAGCCAGACCCCCATAAGTCAGAATCTGTCACGGTCGTGACAGACCAATTACTGAAGAAGCACCCAAGGCAGAAGCCGTCATGGCCTAGCCGTGATGGCCATCATGGCCATGATGTGCATTACTTGGATCAGAAGCAACAGATTTGGATCTAATTTGAGTTAGATTGGGATTCAAACTTCCCAAATCTATAAATAAGGCATCAGGCAGAGACTAGAGAAGACTTTTTGGCTGCTACTCTTAGGCTATAATTTAGGATCTCTCTTCTTCTTCCTCCCTTCTTCTCTTATTTTATTTTCAAGTTGTTGTTAACCAAGCTTGTCATCACCATGAAAAGGCTTGAGTAGTAGTTTAATTTCTAGGGATTGGGGCTATGCCCAAGGTTTGTTTATGGCAGTGAATTGATGTTATTTCTTTGTTAATTGCGATTTTGCTTTAGATCTGATTTCTAGCGTTTGAATTACTTGTAAATCTGGTGCGCACTTATTTGCATGTCGTAGACATTCTAAGGAGGAACCTAGCGGTGAACTTAGGTGTCGAATCTATAGAATCAGACTTAGGACTGAAATCACGAGAGTTAGAAGCCATCCTTCGAGGATTAACGAATTGTCACAAAACGTAAATGGTCCAATCTGAATTCGACTACCACGAGAGTAGGGGTTGGTTTAATTGGGCACGGTTTTTGTAACCCGAGAGGAAGCTTAAACTATTTGAGGATAAATTCGCCTTCAAGGCATTTTTGATAATTAACAAGGGTTAATCAATTTAGTAACATAAACAATCTTGTTGGTAACCCAAATTCCTAGGAATCCATTTAGATCTGAAAAACCATAAACTGATTTACTTTATGTTTTACTTGATTGCATTTTATCTCTTATTTCAAAAATCCAAATCTTTTTATACAGTCTAGTTTTATCTATTTGACAATTAGTTGCGATTTGAGATCACGGTCTCTGTGGGATCGATATCTTTCTATTACTTGGCGACAATCCGGTACACTTGCCGGATCGTACGCACGTGCACTCGCACGACGAGGCACACATCATGTTTTTGGCGCCGTTGTCGAGGACCGTGCTTTCTCAAATCTCAATTTAATTTTTAAATTGATTTTTTTGGACTTTTTTCTTTTTATTAAATTTTTATATTGAAAAAAAAAATTTCTTTTTTTCTTTGTATCTATCTCTGTGTTTGTTTCTCTTCTATGTAAAGATCCCTAAGTCTTGGAGACCTTACTGAGGTTGACCCTGAAATCGAGAGGACCTTTCACAGACGTAGGAGACTACAAAGAGAGTGAAAAGGGTTGATTCCCATTTCACTAATGGCGAATCAACCGGATACGAAACCACTGAAGGACTACGCAACCCCAAATGCTAGTGGTTTGCGGACTGGGATTGCTAGGCCAGAGATCGAGGCAGAGAACTACACTATACCTCCTATGCTAATCAACATGATTAGGCAACATCAATTCGGAGGATTGCCCTCGGAGGACCCGACTGATCACGTAGAGACATTCTTGGAGTTCACCGATGCAGTTAGAATTCAGGGAGCCCCGGTTGATGCTATTCGCTTGCGGTTATTCCCCTCCTCTCTGACTGGAAAAGCGAAAGCTTGGCTAAAGCAAATCCCCGCTAATACCTTGTTGACTTGGGACCAACTGGAGCAGGCATTCTTGGAGAAATTCTTCCCTCCATCCAAGACGGTCTACATATGAACCCAGATCACCGGCTTCTTCCAAAAAGACGGAGAATGCTTATCAGATGCTTGGGATCGCTACAAGGGACTATTGGAGTCTTGCCCACATCATGGACTCGAGAGGTGGTTATTAGTGCACACCTTCTACAGCGGATTGGATTACTCTTCGAAGGTGTCACTTGATTCTGCAGCTGGTGGAGCATTTATGAATAGGCCTCTGACTGAGGCATTCAACATCATTGAAAATGTCACCACCAACTACCACCAATGGGGCTCAGAAAGAGGTAATAACCCGAAAAATATTTCGGGGGGTAAGTTCGAAATGAATAGCACTGATCTTATCATATCTAAAATTGACTCACCTAATAAAAGTTTTGATCAGCTTGAAAGGGCTAATGTGAGTGCAATAGGTGCTACTAACATTGTTTGTGAGATTTGTGGAATGCAGGGTCATGACATAATGGAGTGCCCACGGGGTATTGCTCATGGATCCGGCACTTCGGGGGAATAAGTGAACTCTTGTCACAACTTCTACGACACGAACCCGAAGTTGCCAAACTATGCTCCTCCAAATGCTTACAACCAAGGAAGGAAGAACAACCCTTACCTCTCCTACGGCAACTACAGCAACACGCTAAACCACGAGTTCCAAGAGGGCCAAGGTAATAGGAAACCCGCACCGGGGTATACTCAGGTACATAAATCTAAACTCGAGTCTTTATTGGAAAGTTTTGTTGACACTCAAACAAAACAAAATGAAGAGTTTAGACAACAAGGTAGGGCAATGAACGAGGCAATAAAAGAGCTATCATCTAAAGTAGATAATTTAGCCATCCATAACAAGATGCTAGAAACTCAGATCGCCCAACAAGCCAACACATACTCTAGACCTAAGGGTACATTCCCGGGGCAACCCGAAGCAAATCCCATTGAACATTGTAATGCCATACACTTGAGGGATGATAAGCTTGGGGTGGTTGAAAAAGATGTGGAACCAGAGGAGGACATGAGAGAAAAGGAAAAGACAGAGCCAAAATACGTCCCTCCACCACCGTACCAACCCCAATACCTTTCCCACAAAGGTTGGTCAAGAGAAAGCAAGTAGAAGTAGAAACTAAAAGCTTAATTAAGGATCACAATGTCAAGATAAAAACTTAAATGCCTCCTAAGCTGAAAGACCCAGGTAGTTTCTCTATCGCTTGCTCGATTGAAGAAGTGCAAATAGACCAAGCCTTATGTGACTTAGGGGCTAGTGCGAGCTTGATACCGCTCACTATCTTGGAAAGGTTGGGAACCAAAGAGTTGAGTCCATTCAAATTCTCCTTACAATTTGTGGATGGCTCAACTAGGACTCCTCTAGGCATACTAGAGAATGTTCCTGTAAAGGTGGGGAAATTTTTCATCCCTACCGATTTCCTAGTATTGGATATGAAAGGGAATTATGAATTCCCCATCATTTTAGGAAGGCCACTCTTGGCCACTGCTGAAGCAATAATAGACGTAAGGAATGGCAAACTCTCTCTAAATGTAGAGGAAGGTAGGGTAGATTTTTATTTGACTAACTCCTATAACAACCCTCCTTTTGAGAGCCATGTGTGCAGGATCGATATAACGTCTCCAATGGTAAAGGAAGAGCTCAACATGGAAGCAACCCCGAAGATTTGCATGGCTGATGATGCACCAAATAGTGATGAAGTTGGAGTTGCTCATCATGTGGGAACAAAACTTCCGTCGGGAGAGAGTAAGGCCAGGAAGCTCCGAGTGAAAAGAGCGAAGCGGAAGCGCAATTGGCCATATGAGCAGAATCGGATCTTGGAAGGAGTTCCATGGAAGAGAAGTGTTCCTGCACTTCTACACCCAGTCGACCCCGGTTTATTGAAGGAAGTATGGTCAAGCTTACGATCGTAAATAAGCGCTTCTTGGGAGGCAACCCAATTTTTCTTTCCCTTTTCCATTTATTTTTGAATTTAGCTCTTGAATAATTTGAGAAGATCAAGAGGCAAAAAGCATAAATTAATAAATTTGTCAAGTGTTTTCAGGATAAGAAGGAAGGAAGAGCAAGAAGGGCTGGGACAAATAAAGTCAGAAGACATCACGCCTAGGCTGTGACAGTGGTCACAGCCGTGATGAGATAACCAAGAGCACCAGAAAGGATCATGGCCCAATCGTGATATCCATCACGGGCGTGATGAGAAGGACCCTAAGATCAGAGAGCATCACGGCCGTGACAGGCCAGCTCCTGAAGACCAGAATTGATCACGGCCTGCCCGTGATGAGCCTCACAGCCGTGATACAGTTTCCAACAAGTTTTTGACTGGAATGTGAGCCAACACCCGCTACCACCTCGGTGAGTTGTTCCATTTTTCTCCTCTCTCCGACTTGATTATTTACATTGGGGACAATGTAAGTTTTAAGCTTGGGGTAGGGGTATTTTTGCAAATTTTTGCATTTTGAATTTTTCATGTTGCATTCATATAGGCATAGTTTTGCATGATCACATGATTAGATTGCCCCTTGCTTAGATTATGCATCCAATTGTGAGAACTTGGTGCCAAATAATTTGAGATAGTGAATTTTTGAACCCAATTTTTTTTTTTAATTCTTGTGGTAAGGCTAAAAATAAAAATTCTTGAGATGATCTTTTGATAGTTGATAATTAGCATGTGGTTCCTTAAATTTGTGTTTCTCACTGATTTTTGAACTACTAAATGTAAGATTTTGAGCCAAAAAGGGGTACTCACTAAATCTACCCCATTCCTTGTGATAGTGTTTTAATTCCTCTTGGATTGTATTTTCTAGAACTTGACTTGAAACCGTTTTGAAACTTAAAAGTTTTTGAAAACATTTTTGAATATGATTGAGGCACTAGGTATTTTTCTGGCCTTCTGAGCTTTGATTGATTAAACCCCTTAGTTGCCCAGTTTTGAGCCTAAAAGAATAAAATACTTTTCTTGGTACCTTGAATTACTTTGATGAATAATGCTTGGTATGGCACCTTTTAAAGTATTACAAAAAGGGTAAAAAGGTAGTTTGAAAAAGTATGGGATGAGAAAGTTAGAAAATATTTCTCTTGAGCTAAAAATCTCCCCTTCTCCAAATAAATAAAATGAAATAAACACAAAAAAAATGGAGAAGGGGATGACAAAAGAAAGTGAGAAATAAAAATAAAAAGAAAGAAAGGTGGAAAAATGAATCAAAGCCAAAAAAGGTATTTTAGAAGGTGTCATGCTTTGCAATGTTTGATAATTTGTTTAGCCTTTTTGAAATTTCCTTTTCTTGATCTCCCCACCTAACAATTAGTCTCATGGCCACATTAGAACCAAAGTAAAAGACCTCTTGATTCTTATGTGTTTTCATTAATAAAGTATAGATTTGGTTAATAGTCAAGCTTATGGTAGAATACCTTCCTTGAGGAAATTGAGCGAATTGTCATATACCCTTAAACACTTGAGTGAGGTGGGAAGAGTGCCCGAATCAGTGAGAATATGAATTTAGGAAACCTAAGCTTCTAATTGGGCTTGAAATCGATTATCTCTTGGGTGCTTATTGAATATGCCTGTTGCTTGGATTAGTTACTCGGATTCTTGGTTCACTATCCATGCTTTGATTATTTATATCTTATAGCCTTGGTGATTGCTTGAGGACAAGCAAAATCTTAAGCTTGGGGTGATTTGATGAGTGTGATTACACCTCATATTTATTAATCATTTTGCATACATTCTAATATAGTTTAGGCACATTTAATTTGATTTTTGTTAATTTTTACCTTGGAATGGGTAAGGCGGTTTTTGTGGTGTTGTTTTGCAGAAATCAAGGGTAAAATGCTCAGGATCAACCATGATGGAGCTCGGATGAAGATGAAGCTTGAAAAGTGAAGAAAATGAGCCAAACAGAGCCCATCACGGCCTAGCCGTGATGACCATCACGGACATGATCGAGCAAAAATAGAAAAGAAAGAAGACTGAAGTCAGAATTGGTCACGTCCTAGCCGTGATGCCCATCACGGCCGTGACCTGTCAGCTGAGCCAGGCCCCCATAAGTCAAAATCTGTCACGACCTAGCCGTGATGACCATCACGGCCGTGACAGACCAATTACTGAAAAAGCGCCCAAGGCAGAAGCCGCCATCACGGCCGTGATGCGCATTACTTGGATCAGAAGTAACTGATTTGGATCTAATTTGAGTTAGATTGGGATTCAAACTTCCCAAATCTATAAATAAGGCATCAGGCAGAGACTAGAGAAGACTTTTTGGCTGCTACTCTTAGGCTATAATTTAGGATCTCTCTTCTTCTTCCTCCCTTCTTCTCTTATTTTATTTTCATGTTGTTGTTAACCAAGCTTGTCATCACCATGACAAGGCTTGAGTAGTAGTTTAATTTCTAGGGATTGGGGCTATGCCCAAGGTTTGTTTATGGAAGTGAATTGATGATATATCTTTGTTAATTGCGATTTTGCTTTAGATCAGATTTCTAGTGTTTGAATTACTTGTAAATCTGGTGCGCACTTATTTGCATGTCGTAGACATTCTAAGGAGGAACCTAGCGGTGAACTTAGGTGTCAGATCTATAGAATCAGACTTAGGACTGAAATCACGAGAGTTAGAAGCCGTCCTTCGAGGATTAACAAATTGTCACAAAACGTAAATGGTCCAATCTGAATTCGACTACCACGAGAGTAGGGGTTGGTTTAATTGGGCACGGTTTTTGTAACCCGAGAGGGAGCTTAAACTATTTGAGGATAAATTCACCTTCAAGGCATTTTTGATAATTAACAATGGTTAATCAATTTAGTAACATAAACGATCTTGTTGGTAACCCAAATTCCTAGGAATCCATTTAGATCTGAAAAGCCATAAACTGATTTACTTTCTATTTTACTTGATTGCATTTTATATCTTATTTCAAAAATCCAAATCTTTTTATACAGTCTAGTTTTATCAATTTGACAATTAGTTGCGATTTTAGATCACAGTCTCTGTGGGATCGATATCTTTTTATTACTTGGCGACAATCCGGTACACTTTCCGGATCGCACGCACGTGCACTCGCACAACGAGGCACACATCACCAACCAATTTCCAAAGCCCTGAAGAAGGAAATGGTTTAAAAACCTACTGCTGCCGCTCAAAAGGAACTCAAGAGGAAAGCTGCTGTCGCAGCTACACCAGTTAGAAGATCCACAAGGCTAAAGGTAGCTGAGCCTGTGCAAGTCACTTTACAACCTGCTGTCTCACCAGTTAAGTCATCTGAACCCTCACCTCCTTCACCCATTGTTTCATCCTCTTCTTCCTCTCATAACTTCCCTCTCCACAACCAAATTTCAATTGCTGAAAATTTGTTTGCTTTATCTGTTCGAGATTTCAACTTGAATCTCACTCCAGATAACCCCTCACCACAACCTATTCTTCATAACTCACTAGACCACATATCCAATTCTTCATCATCACTCACTCCCTTACCAACTCAAAAAAATTAATCCCTTATTCCTATTTCAAGAATTTTTCATTCCATTATCTCACCTCTTTCTCACCCTTCACCCTCTCTGCATACCATACCACAAAGAAGCATATCCAACAATCCTTCTCTCCGATCCACTTCTTCTAAGCCACTACCTATAGATAAAATTGACCCTGACCTTCTTAGCTCAGATGATCTAAGAGCAATCAGCAACCTTGTTGCTGAGCAGGCTGCAGTAAGGTTAAATCAAGCCTCTTGGAAAAACAGACCCAATCCTACTGCTTGCATGAAGGCTAATATAGTGTTGAAGATTTGTCCTGATAGGTGATCTGTCTGTCTCAAGCCAAAGTTAAATCCAAAATCCAAGAAGCCATTTGTCTGGTTGGAAAAGAAGCATAAGAAACTGAAGATCCCTGGTCTACTTCGTTCATGAGTCATCCCGAGCCTCGTGTCTTTCAAGACCCAACTCATCATTGTGGCCTATCATTGTTTGACAAGATCAAGACGCCTACAGATAGCGCTAGACTCAGTTCTTATCAGATTCCCTGGATTGGATATCCAGATGAAGACATAGTAGAATCAATGCAACTCTACCCCTTCCAACCAACTCTTATCTTTACTCATTTTCTTTTCATTTTACCTTTATCTCTTTATGAAAACTCTTTTTCAGTTTACTCGTTTGATTTACCAATTTCTGATGCAAATTTGACTTAATTTTTCAATCATCTTTCCCCTCTGTTCATTTCTTTATCCAATATAGAAATCCCCTCTTTTAGAATGCCATGTTTGCAACCTTTTGGCTTGTTGCACTCAGTTTTTCCTTTAACTCTTTCTTTGTTCACAATTCTCTTCGATCTCACTTTCATTTTCTCATCTGGTTATTCTCTTCCCTAGCACTGTCTAGAAATTGTTCCCTATGAACCACCCACGTCTGCCACTCCTTCTGACCCTGGCCCCTCCTCTTCATCTCCATATGATGACCCTGCTGAAATGGCATCCACCATTATTGGAATGGATCCAGTAGCTCGTGTTGAAATCAGCGGTCTTCGTGAGACGATGCAGACTGTTGTGGCACTTCTCACCAAAATTGTTGAAAAACAAAACTTTTAGTTTTTATTTCCTCTTAATCAGCAATATAATGGTCAATGATGGATAAATCAATAAACTTCTTTTTCGGAAATCTTTTATCTATTGCTTTATCTTTTTGCTGATGACAAAGGGGGATAATAAATTAGTATCTGACTGTATAATAATTGAATTATATCCTAATTCTAAACTTAAAGGATAAGATGCTACGATCTTAAGTGTAACTTTAACCATGCGTCTGAATGAATTATGAAAGCATTAGTTCAGGGGGAGCTTGAATATCCTTATGAGCTTGAATAACTTCATATGAATCTCTGTGCTTAAATTTGCTTTTATCTTAAGTTCATTAAAATCATAAGATAATGTTTGTCATCAACAAAAAGGGGGAGATTGTTAAGACTTCATCTTTTGACATCTATGATTTTAATGAATCCAAACAAAGAATGATTTTAAGTGAACCTTATGAAATCTACTAATTATATGTGTATTAAGTGTGCATATCATAATGCAAGAGTCTCATGCCAAAGAAACAGAGTCTTAATGATGCGTCTGAACAATGAGTCAGTCTCTACTAATTTTGATTAGACGACTAAAAGTCCCTTGCTTCAACGATATTCAAATACAAAGAATATTCCCTGATTATTTCAGATAAAGAAATTTGATATCAGAAAGCTCAAAGCACCATTCTGTGCTTGAAGATTCTTTTTGTTGCAAAAGGTAGAATGAACATTACTTGGTCGCAGACCCGCTTAGCACAAATAAGGAAAGTCACGCTGCCCAAGTCTGAAAAGCAACAAACACTACTCTGAATCAACCTGCACTCTGATAAAGCTATGCCAACCTATACGTTTGATAAGCCTCTGGCTCATCTAGTTTTATGACTAGTATGACCGTGGTTTTGTGCCGATTATATCTCGTTTTCACCCAAATTAGGCCTGATTGTCCTCAAGCAAGGTTTTGAGTCCCTTAAGCAGTTTTAGGATTATTTAGTCAATTTTTGAGTCAAATAAAGCACTTATGGCTATTTCATGTTTTCAGGTTGACTTAGAGTCCAAGGAATGAAGGAAACAATGGAAATTGCAAACTGGAAACACTCGCCACGCGAGCAGATACTCGCCCCGCGAGAGTGAGGACCAGCCAGTGCCAGAAAAGTCATGTTCTCTGCTTCGCCCCGCGAACTACAGCTCGCCTCGCGAGCCTGAAGTCAGCAAGCATTACGGTCACCCCGTGACACCCATCACGGGCGTGAAGAGAAACCCCTGAAGACAGAGACCATCACGGCCTGGCCGTGATGAAGGTCACGGCCATGACAGATAAGCACCCGAAGACAGAGATCATCACGGTCTGGCCGTGATAGGCATCACGGCTGTGACAACCCAGGTTTTGAAGACTCGCCTCGCGAGAATCACGCTCGCCTCGCGAGGATACAAATTCAAGAAGGCGCCATTTTAATATTCGCCTCGCGAGAGGCCACTCGCCTCGCGAGACTGCGCAGTTTCTGAAAGTTATAAATAGTTGTTTAGGGCAGAACTGAAGGATCTTTGGCCAATCCTTGTTTTCGAAATTCTTTGGTTGTATTGCGTTTTTGATGGAGAACTAATCTCCCTAGGTTGATCTGCTGTAATCGGCTTCCACCAACACTTGAGGTCTTGTAATTCCTGATTTAATTCTCTTCTCTCTTTCAATATCTATTCTATATTCTCTGTTTGCTTAATTCAGTTTGTATCGAATGGGCATTGATTTGTTTCGATGATTGTATGTTCCTAAACTTAATCGCGTTTGCTTAATTCGCGTGCGTTCAATTCGTGTTTGCTTAATTCACGAAGGGCTTCATCCGTTTGCTTAATTCGGAATTAGGAATATATGTCCCGTAGCGTCGGTTTCGCTTGTTAATCGATGCTACAATCGAAAAGGGATTAGACTCTGCTTAGGGCATGGAATTACATGAACCGATGATAGTGGGAAACGAAACAGCAGATTGATCGTCTTAGTCTTATTTGATAATCACGTATTTTGCTCTGTTTTTACGCTCTGTTTTCATTCTGTTTTTCCAATCAATTTCAAACCAAACACCCCCCCCCCCAAGAAACTTATTTTCTGCGATAATAGCACTACGAGAGTCCTTGCGATACGACACCCGAGTTGTCGCACACTAAACTACATTTTTACCAACCGCTCATCTTTTGACGCTTGCGCGACAGCGCGTAAAATTGGCGCCGTTGCCGGGGAATCTTGTTTGTTGTTCTCTCTTTTTGTTTTTGTTTGTTTTGAATTAGACTCGCCACTAGGTCTACTTGTCCGACTTGTGTGATTTTGACCCACGAAATTGAAAGAACACTGCACACACGCCTTAGGGCAATACGGGCAAGCACTAGTGGTAATTCCGATTTCGAACCTGTTTTTAATAACATGGGTGACCAAAGGACATTGAGGCAGCTTGCTGCCCCCGGATGTTAACTACAATGGGCTGTGTATTGAGTATCTTTGGTGTGGTTGCCCCTTTTGAACTTAAATCTGGTTTAATACACTTGTTGCCAAGATTTAGTGGTCTTGCGGTGAGGATCCACATAAGCATTTGAAGGAATTTCAGGTGGTCTGTTCTACACCCTTGAGGCCTCGGAAGGCATTACTGAAGACCATATCAAATTGCGAGCCTTCCCGTTCTCCCTTGAAGGCGCTGCAAAGGATTGGCTATACTATTTGGAGCCAAATTCTGTCACAACTTGGAATGATCTGAAGAAGGTTTTCCTGGAAAGATACTTCCCTGCCTCCAGAGCCGCTTCCATCGAGAAAGGAGATATGTGGCATCGGGCAAAGCAATGAGTCATTGGCCGAGTCATCGGGAGAGGTTCAAAAAGTTGGTATCTAGCCGCCCTCAACACAGATTTTACGAGCAGCTCCTAATTCAGTATTTTTATGAGGGATTGCTCCCAATGGACAGAAATATTTTGGATGCCGCTAGTGGAGGAGCACTCGTCGATAAAACTCCAGCTGCTGCGAAGCAATTGATTGAGAATATGTCATTAAACTCCCAGCAGTTCACAACCAGGAGCAACTCTGTCGAGACAAGGGGTGTAAATGAGATTCAAGGTTCATCTTCCAACAAGGCACTCGAAACCAGAATTGATGAGCTCACTTGTTTGGTGAAGCAACCGGCAATGGATAAGGTGCAGCCGGCGAGGTTGTGTGGCATGTGTAGTTCTCCGAGCATCCGACCGACACGTGCCCTATTCTCAAGGATGGGTCGATCACAGATATGCCTCAAGCTTCTGCAGCTAATCTATACAATCAAGGCAATAATCGGAACCCGGTATGGTACTCCCGACCTCTCCACAAATAGGTACCATCCCAACCGGAGGAATCACCCTAATCTACGGTATGGGAACTCATCCCAACAACAACCGGTGGCACCACCGCCGAATCCTCCTCAAGTGACCACTTCTGCACCTTCCGGACCTTCATTAGAAGACTTGGTCAAACAAATGGCTGCACAAAATCTCCAGTTTCAACATCAAGTTGGACAGTCTCAAGTGAATAACGGATGCTAGCATTCAGGATTTGAGGACACAGATTGGACAGCTTGCCACATCCATAAACAACTTAAAGCAAGCTCGGGGATCGAGCCAACTACCCGCCTGCGAGGCAGTGGTGAATCCCAATGCCCCCAATCCCAATGTGAGTGCCATCTCTTTGAGATCCGGGAAAGTAGTAGAGGGAGCCCCTGAGAAAGATGAAGAAAATGTTGAGGCTATTCCTGAGCCCTCTGTTGTTGTTGAAACTGAGAGAGTGTATGTGCCCCCGATTCCCTTCCCACAAAGAGTGCAGAAAAATAAGAAGGTTGATGGGGAAGACAAGGAGAAGGAGATCTTAGATGTGTTCAGAAAGGTGGCGGTAAACATTCCACTCCTAGATGTGATTAAGCAAGTTCCAAGGTATGCAAAGTTTCTGAAGGATTTGTGTACCCACAAGAGGAGGATGAAGGGTAATGAGAGAGTTAACTTAGGGCGAAATGTTTCAGCCCTCATTCAACCCAAACTTGCCCCTGAGAAGGTTACAGTTTCAGCCCTCACTCAGGCACTGCCACAGAAGTGCAAGGATCCGGGCACTTTCACTATTCCATGCACCATTGGGGACAGCAAATTCGACAATTGCATGTTGGATTTGGGAGCCTCCATAAATGTCATGCCCACCTCCATTTTCAACAACCTTGATCTGGGCCCTTTGCAACATACAGGACTTACCATACAGTTGGCCAACAGGACCAATGCTCGCCCCATGGGGGTGGTAGAAGATGTGTTGGTACGAGTTGATGATTTGATTTTCCCTGCCGACTTTTACATCCTGGACATGGCAGGGGAAACCAATTCAAGCAGATCACCAATCATCCTGGGCAGGCCGTTCATGAAGACGGCAAAGACGAAGATAGATGTTGATGATGGAACCATGTCCATGGAGTTCGGTGACATTATTGCAAGGTTCAACATTTTTGATGCTATGAAGCATCCATTGGAAGAGCACTCTGTTTTCCAAATAGAGTTGCTCTCCGAAATTGTTGACGACACCTATGATGACTTGGTTGCTGATTTTCCATCCATTTCTGATTTTAATGATGTTTATTCATGTAATGATTGTACTAACACTAACCCTTGCGTTGTTTGTGCTGAGATTGATTCTACTTTGCAGGGTGATAGTGTAAGTGAAGCTGTCTTTTCGGCTGAAATTCTTGATGCACTCAATTTGCTCCAAACATACCATCCGTGGAGCAGCCACCCTCCTTGGAGCTTAAGCCACTTCCCGGCAATCGAAGTATGCTTACTTGGAGAGGAATGAAAAACTCCCAGTTATCATTTCCTCCAACCTTGACTCGACCAGGAAGCTAAACTCTTGGAGGTTACTGAAGAAGCACAAGAGAGCAATTGGATGGACCTTGGTCGACATTCCCAGAATTAGCCCCTCTAGATGTATGCATAGGATTTTATTGGAGGATGGGGCTAAACCAGTTAGGCACCGCAGAGGCGGCTAAATCCATTGATTCTGGATGTGGTAAAGAAGGAGGTAACAAAACTCCTACATGCGGGTATCATATACCCCATCTCGATAGCACTTGGGTGAGCCCGGTGCAAGTTGTGCCTAAGAAATCTGGCCTCACGGTGGTAAGAAATGAGAACAATGAGCTTGTCCCCACTAGAGTCCAGAATACCGGAGAAATCAGTATTGACTATAGAAGGTTGAACCAGGCCACTCGAAAGGATCACTTTCCTTTGCCGTTCATCGATCAGATGCTCGAACGGCTGGCCGGTAAATCCCACTACTGTTTTCTTGATGGCTTCTCCGGATACTTCCAGATCCACATTGCACCGGAGGATCAGGAGAAGACCACTTTCACGTGCCCCTTCGGCACGTTTGCCTATAGGAGGATGCCATTTGGCCTTTGCAACGCTCCTGGCACTTTCCAGAGATGCATGATTAGCATTTTTGCTGAATTTATTGAAAATTGCATGGAAGTGTTCATGGATGATTTCACAGTATATGGCTCCTCATTTGATGCATGCTTGCATAGTCTGAATTTGGTTTTAGAAAGATGTATTGAAACTGATCTTGTGTTGAACTATGAAAAGTGTCATTTTATGGTTGAACAGGGGATTGTTTTGGGGCATGTTATTTCTAGAGAGGGAATTTCAGTAGATCCTGCTAAAATTGATGTGATTTCCACATTGCCTTACCCATCTTGCGTTCGCGAGATTCGTTCTTTTCTTGGTCATGCAGGTTTCTACAGGCGCTTTATTAAGGACTTGACAAGATAGCTCTCCCTCTGTCGAACTTGCTGAAGAATGATGCCATATTCAGCTTTGATGATAACTGCAAGAAGGGCGTTCGACTTCTTGAAAAAGGCATTGACCTCTACCCCCATCATCCAGCCCCCTGACTGGACGCTCCCTTTTGAGCTCATGTGTGATGCTTCTAACTATGCTGTGGGGGCGGTCCTGGCACAAAGGGTAGGCAAGTCTGCACATGTCATTTACTATGCTTCTAGGACTTTAGATGCTGCACAATGTAATTACACCACCACTGAAAAGGAACTTCTAGCTGTTGTTTTTGCTCTCGATAAGTTTAGATCATATTTGCTAGGTTCCAAGGTTATTGTTTTCACTGACCATGCAGCTCTGAAATATTTGTTAAAGAAACCGGAAGCGAAGCCGAGGTTGATTCGGTGGATGTTGTTGCTCCAAGAGTTCAATGTAGAGATCAAGGACAAGAGTGGAGCCGGAAATTTAGTGGCTGATCACTTGAGTAGGATAGAGAGGGATGAGGATCCGTCCCCCATTCAGGATGACTTTCCTGATGAGCAGCTTTTTCTGATTGCATGGCGTTACTCCTTGGTTTGCCGATCTTGTGAATTACCTAGTTCTTTGGTGTCTTTCCGGCAGAGCAACTAGGTCACAAATCCACAAACTAAAGAGCGACGCCAAGTATTATGTTTGGGACGATCCATTTCTTTGGAAGTTTTGTAGTGATCAGGTGATTAGGCGGTGTGTCCCCGACTATGAGATTGAGTCTATTTTGCACTTTTCTCATGCCTCTCAAGTAGGGGGACACTTTGGGCCACAGAGGACTGCGAGAAAGGTCCTAGATTCTGGTTTTTATTGGCCCACCATCTTTAGAGATGCTTATGAGGTGTATCGGATTTGTAAGGAGTGTCAGAAAATGCAGTACAGCCATCACTCGCAAGAGTGAAATGCCACAAGCAGCCCATGCTCTTCTCGTGAGGTGTTTGACGTGTGGGGATCGACTTTATGGGTCCTTTCCCTGCATCTTTTGGCTTTCTTTACATTCTCTTGGCTGTTGACTATGTTTCAAAGTGGGTGGAAGCTATCCCCACTAGGACTAACGATTCTAAAGTTGTTGCAAATTTTGTTAGGTCCAATATTTTTTGCAGGTTCGGCATACCTCGTGCCATCATCGGTGACCAGTGGCACTCATTTCTGCAACCGCACCATGGAAGCTCTACTCCGGAAGTATGGGGTTGTGCACGAGTCTCCACTGCTTACCATCCTCGGACCAATGGCAGTGAGATCTCCAACAGGGGAGATAAAACAAATCCTAGAGAAAGTTGTGCAGTAGAATAGGAAAGATTGGAGCCGCCGTCTAGAAGACGCACTTTGGGCTCGAGAGGACCGCTTTCAAGACGCCCGATAGGGATGTCCCCCTTTAGGCTTGTATTCGGCAAGGCATGCCATCTCCCTGTGGAAGTTGAGCACCGTGCTTATTGGGGCGTCAAGTCTGTAATCTGGAAATGCAAAAATCTGGTATTGAAAGGAAACTCCAGTTACAGCAGCTTGAAGAGCTTAGGCTAGAAGCCTATGAGAGCTCTCGGATTTATAAGGAGAAAACCAAACACTTTCACGATAGATTGATTACTAGGAAGGAATTCTCTCGTGGGAGAAATGGGTTTTTCTTGTTTAACTCCCTTTGAAATTGATGGCTGGGAAACTTCGGTCCCGGTGGATTGGACCATTTGTTGTTACTAATGTTTTTCCTCATGGTGCAGTAGAGATTAAAAGTGCAGGTAGCAACAAGGCATTCAAAGTTAACGGGCAGCGGCTGAAGCTATTTCATGAGAGCTCGGGACCTGTAGATGCTACTGTTGAGGAGCTCTCTTTGGGGGAGCCCACCTACACTGCAACCTGATCAGGGAGCACCCTTTCCTTTCCCTCACTCTGTTTTGATATTTGTGTTGTTCATTGAGGACAATGTATGTTTTAAGTGTGGGGGAGGGAACCGTTTGTTTTGTTGTGTTTTGTGTTTTGTTGTGTTTTCTTTCGCTCTTGAATAATTTGAGAAGCTCAAGAGCGTGTGTGTCTTGTGTCGGCAAGCTTGGTAGGTTTTGGTTGATTTAGCACAGATTGATGGCATGATTTATGTTGATGATCCCCCCTAAGTTTTTGAAATTTGGAAATTGTGATCCCCATTTGAAAAATTGAAAACTGAACTTTGAGATATTTTGTTGTGAGAACATGATTTATGATAAGTTTGGGGTGATAGGGTGCACACACTAGGGATAGAATCTCGGTCAAACAATTTGCATGAATGTCCGGGTGAGGATTTGAGCCTCCAACATGTTTTTGATTGTGTGAATCACTTTCGAGTTGCACTTTCCCGAATTTGCTTGAATCTCTTCATGGTTTGCATGTCTATGTGTTTGCATCATATGATTTAGGCAATTTTCTTTGAATTAACTACTTGACCTAAATTGAACCAGTCCCTAATGCATGTTCCCTAGTTAGCCCCCTTTGAGCCTAATTAGCCTATTGTTTCATGTTGACCTTATGTTATGAGCCTAAATCTGGAAAAACCCATGTTAACCCGATCTTAGGATTAGGAGAGCATGGAAGCTTAGCAAGAGAATGGTTGCAAGAAACTAAGTTTGGGGTGGCTACAGTGATATGATGTGTTGTTGGGGATTGAGAAAAAGAAAAAATAAAGGTTGGAGCCAAAGGGCAAAAATAAATCTCTCTTAAAAAAAAAAAAAAAAAAAAAAGCAAAATGTCAAGGAGGGTATTAGAAATAAAGGGCTGTAGCCACCCAAGGCAAAAAGAAGAATAAGAATAGGAACTTGAGTAGGGAATTCAATGTGTAAACAGCTTCATGCTCTCTTAGTTCCTAGGGACTTCAGCCAGTACCTTTGTATATCCTTCCCTTAGCCAGGCCCCATTACAACCTTGAAAGACCTTTTGATGTTGCATGCATGTTCTCTGTGGGAACCATTTTGAGATGAAAATCAAATTCATGGGAAGTGCTCTTAAAAGTGAAACTGAGTGAAATGTTGTTAGCCTAGACAAACTGAGAGATTGAGTGAACACTAAACCCCTTTGTGAGGAAGGCGATTGTTTGAATTTGGTGATCTCCCTCTTGTGTGTAACTTAGATCCCCTACTTGGATTAATGATTGTTTAATTGATGAAATTCTCAGATGTTCAGAATAAATGATTGTGGGGATTACATTGTTGAAAAGGGGGAAACATTGAAGGGAAATTGTTTTGATGAATTGCTTGAAATTTGTGCGAAATTGGTTGAAATCCTTCTAGCTTGCCAAGTCTTGAGTCGTTTTGAGTTTTAGTTTGCTTGGGGACAAGCAAGGTTCAAGTTTGGGGTATTTTGATAAGCCTCTGGCTCATCTAGTTTTATGACTAGTATGACCGTGGTTTTGTGCCGATTATATCTCGTTTTCACCCAAATTAGGCCTGATTGTCCTCAAGCAAGGTTTTGAGTCCCTTAAGCAGTTTTAGGATTATTTAGTCAATTTTTGAGTCAAATAAAGCACTTATGGCTATTTCATGTTTTCAGGTTGACTTAGAGTCCAAGGAATGAAGGAAACAATGGAAATTGCAAACTGGAAACACTCGCCACGCGAGCAGATACTCGCCCCGCGAGAGTGAGGACCAGCCAGTGCCAGAAAAGTCATATTCTCTGCCTCGCCCCGCGAGCTATAGCTCGCCTCGCGAGCCTGAAGTCAGCAAGCATTACGGTCACCCCGTGACACCCATCACGGGCGTGAAGAGAAACCCCTGAAGACAGAGACCATCACGGCCTGACCGTGATGAAGGTCACGGCCATGACAGATAAGCACCGAAGACAGAGATCATCACGGTCTGGCCGTGATAGGCATCACGGCTGTGACAACCCAGGTTTTGAAGACTCGCCTCGCGAGAATCACGCTCGCCTCGCGAGGATACAAATTCAAGAAGGCGCCATTTTAATATTCGCCTCGCGAGAGGCCACTCGCCTCGCGAGACTGCGCAGTTTCTGAAAGTTATAAATAGTTGTTTAGGGCAGAACTGAAGGATCTTTGGCCAATCCTTGTTTTCGAAATTCTTTGGTTGTATTGCGTTTTTGATGGAGAACTAATCTCCCTAGGTTGATCTCTTTGTAATCGGCTTCCACCAACACTTGAGGTCTTGTAATTCCTGATTTAATTCTCTTCTCTCTTTCAATATCTATTCTATATTCTCTGTTTGCTTAATTCAGTTTGTATCGAATGGGCATTGATTTGTTTCGATGATTGTATGTTCCTAAACTTAATCGCGTTTGCTTAATTCGCGTGCGTTCAATTCGTGTTTGCTTAATTCACGAAGGGCTTCATCCGTTTGCTTAATTCGGAATTAGGAATATATGTCCCGTAGCGTCGGTTTCGCTTGTTAATCGATGCTACAATCGAAAAGGGATTAGACTCTGCTTAGGGCATGGAATTACATGAACCGATGATAGTGGGAAACGAAACAGCAGATTGATCGTCTTAGTCTTATTTGATAATCACGTATTTTGCTCTGTTTTTACGCTCTGTTTTCATTCTGTTTTTCCAACCAATTTCAAACCAAACACCCCCCCCCCCAAGAAACTTATTTTCTGCGATAATAGCACTACGAGAGTCCTTGCGATACGACACCCGAGTTGTCGCACACTAAACTACATTTTTACCAACCGCTCATCTTTTGACGCGTGCGCGACAGCGCGTCAACGTTCAACTTGTCTTGAATCTCACCAACGATCATAAACATGAAATGCAAGACCAGAACGACTCTTTGGCATTTATGAATGAATAACAAAAGAATACTCAGATGTAGAACTTTCTTCAACGGATTTATCTCTTTTGAGTATAAATAGAAGACTTTGAAGGCCATTGAAGACACACACCGGAATCCATTCATTCAAGCATTCAATTTTCTCTTTGCATTCAAAGCTCTCTTAAGTTCATCATAGAACACTTCTATGTTCAAATCATTTGTATTTATTGAGAAGTCTTTATTGTAATCTTACCTACCTTAAATACTTATTCACTCATCGAAGTGTTACTTGGTAGATCTGCAAAGTTGTAATCTGTGAAGCTACTGCTTCATTCAACTCTTACCATTTGTGGAGCCTGAAGAGGCTTGCTGAAAGAATACTTGTTTGAGCCTGGAGAGGCTAAGTGTGCAAACAGTACTTATTTGAGCCTGTAAAGGCTAGGTGTGCAAATAATACCTTCTATAACATGATCAGTTATAGTGATAATACTTGGTGAAACCAAGGACTGGACATAGCCCAAGGTTTGGGATGAACTGTAACACCTCGTTTTTCATATAAGCACTTGTTGTGTATGCTTTGTTTGTTTAGGATGTTTAGAATAGGCTAGGTAGGGTTTTTAAGCTGAAAAATCCCTTCCTGATGCATAAGCACGCCCGTGCTTGATGCACGTGCCTTGTGGCTGCCTGAGCCACAAGTAGAGTCATGCTTAATAGGGAGCACAACAGTGTTCAGGGGAAAAATGCATCTCTCTGATGCTAAGTGGATCACGGCTGTGCTCAACAAGGAGCATGAGTGTGCTCAACAAGGAGCACGACCGTGCTCAGGTCAGAGTCTATATATAGATTTCTAGCAGCGAGGGTTACGAGTTAAACCCTCAAAATTGGCACTTTAGGCAACCCTAAGTGTGACGACAGCCTCTCTCATTCTTCCCCTTTGGACCCAATCATTGCTTAGTGTTCCTTTCATAGTTAAGAGAGTACAATCACGCGTTAGTGCCAATTAGCAAAGGTAATGGTTCTTCCATCTTCTATTTCCTTTTCTGTTTCATGAATTGGGAACTAATTGGTTAACCCTGTTGTGTTGACTAAGACTTGGGATCGTTCGTCGAGCCGTTCGAGGGATCTGATTTAGGATCATCTTCTGTTTAACAGGAATTCTTCATACCAGGTATGGGGAGAAGGAATAGTATGAGTATGTAGGCTTGGGGGTAGCATAAGACGAAGGGTTCCCATAACCCTTTATGTTTTATAACATGTTGTATGCCTATACGCCTAATTGCTATTTGATGTTTAACTATTTGTAATGTTGTTGGGATGATTATTATTATTGATAGATGTTGTCTATTATGAGTATGATAATGTATTGATGCCATGAAAGAGTGAATTACCATGTTAATAATATTGTGATGTATTAGTTGTTGATTGATATGAATGAGTGACGTTTAAAACATTAAAATCTGTTAATAATGTTAAGGGAGGTTGTTCCCCTTTGTTCACAAGACTGAATAATAGTAATGAGGGTAAGAATTATACCAAACGGTTTAGTCAAGACCCTAGGGATTAATCTTTGATCGATTAGGGACAATTTAATGGACTGAGATTAAAGGATTAATTCCCCATTAATTTGTAAGACATGTACATTTAATCAGAACCAATAAAACTGATGTCAATGGATTAGTAAAAGCTAGAAGGATTGAATCTATGAACCGTCCCAAGGATTTGGGCAATGGGTTCTGACCCTTCTGCCCTGATCAGTATGGCCACGCTCCATTAAGCACGACCGTGCTTAACAGGGAGCACGCCTGTGCTCCAATTCAAAATCCAAAACAGGGCGCTTACTTGAGCACGCCCGTGATTAACAGGCAGCACGACCGTGCTTGCCTGAAGGTCCAGCAAGCCCGTGCTGAGGGTGAGCAGGTCCGTGCTCACCCAACCAGAACATAACTCCGAACAGTGCAGAAAGCATGGGGTTTCACCCCAAATGCCTTAAAAGACTTAATAAGACACTCAACGAACTTGAAGACAAAAGACAAGTGAAAAGAGAACGTACCTTGGTAGCCTAGTGGCTAAGGGGGCCTTGATGCATGATGGCCAAGGTGGTAATCTTAGTGCTTAATAGATAGAGTGTTAATTAACAATGATGATGTACCTTGTCGCCCCTAGTGGCCAAGGGGGCCTTGATGCTTGATGGTCAAGGTTATCTCTGGTGTAGAATGGCCAGAGTGTATAAAAGAATAAATACGAAAAGATAACAATAATCCTCGATAGCCAAGTTGTCGAGGTGTTAATGGTCATAAAACTTGGGTAGCCTAGTGGCCCAAGCGGAGGTGGTGGTTGTGTTGTGTGTTGTGTTGAGTATGCATCCATGCATCGGAGATGTTAGTGGGGGATGTTCAACATAGGGGAGGTCATCCA
This sequence comes from Sophora flavescens, assembly GCA_030762895.1. Lineage (NCBI taxonomy): Eukaryota > Viridiplantae > Streptophyta > Magnoliopsida > Fabales > Fabaceae > Sophora > Sophora flavescens. Next base: position 91,297,678 of record CM061066.1, read on the forward strand.
AGAGAAAGGCAATCTGGCCGTCCACGGTGATTCATCCGAGAGTTAGGTGAATCGTGCGCCCCCGCGGTGGCGCATTTGAGAGTAAGGTGCGTCGGCTATCCTACGGGTCCACCCATGGTAAGGTGAACTGCCCCGGTGTCGGTGCTTATTGGACAATGTGGATATGTAACTCCGAAGTTGACTTCCTGAGGTAGAATGGATCCAAGTGCATAATGGAGTAGTGGAGCATAATTGCATTGCATAACATAGATGTTATATGATGATGATTGCTATGATATAGCTGGTTGTTTAAACTTGCTTGTTTGATGCATGCTCGTCTTGCTAACTCCTTGCCATTATATTCATATACATGTTTCTTACTCCCTATCTCTCTGTTTCTTGTTTTGTGGCATGTATCTTTATGCAGAGGAAGGCGTGCAGCCAGTTGAGAAGTGACTCTGAGGAGCCGTGACTCGTAGTTAGGATTTCCAGTTTTTGATAGTTAGTTTAGTTTTGTTTCAATTTGTATTCGAGGATATTTTCCGGATTGGTTATACCAGCTCTATATGTGACATTGGGGGTTGGGTTTTGTTTATGTTATGTTTTATTTCCGCATTTGAGATTTGGTACAACGTGATGTTCTCTATCCGTTGTTGTTTTTAATTTTTAATAAAAGATGAATGTTTTATTCTTAATTCTTTTATCTTTAATACTTTATATGTTGCGGGGTAGAGGGTGTCATATGAACCATTATAAATCTGTGTCTCCTCTCTCTAACTTAATCTTTTCAGTTTGCTTTATATTAACTGTGCTAACCGGGTTGAAAAGTGATAAGTTTTCTGTTTCATCAGACGCATCTTTGTGTCTTTTATCTAAAATTTTGATCTTTGCAAAAGTTAACTAAAACACGATTCAACCCCCCTTCTCGTGTTATTGTTGACAACACACTAATAAAATACATAAGACTGTTAATGATGACGTATAAGAATTAAGGGATAATCTCCCCAATGTTCATAAGACTTGAATCATAGTAATGAGAGGCAAGATTATTGCTCATTGGTATAGTCAAGACACTAGGCTTGATTCATGAGTGTTTTAGGGATGTTAATAATAAAGCAGAATTAAAGGATTAATCCCCAATAGTTATAAGAAATGGAGATTAAACAAGACAGACTAGATTAATGCTTGATGGTATTGTTAAAAGCCAATAGGATTGATCTACGAATACCCTAGGAAGCTTAGCAAGGGTTTTCCAACCCTTCTGCCCAGAAATAGTATGGTCATGCTCCAGTAAGCACGGTTGTGTTCAATAGACACAGACGCCCGTGCTCAACTTAAATGTCAAGATGCCGCATCGAGGGAAGCTCGATCGTGCTCCCCAAAACAAAACAGACCTTAAGACATGAACAAGGGTTTTTTACCCAAATTTTTCCCTATGATGAAATAAGACACCAATCGAAGTAAATACAAGTTATAAAATTTAATGAAGACTTAATGAAGATAATTAAACACAAACGTTAAGATGGTTAAGTCGGTAACGATGTGTTACCGCATATTGTTATACTTTGGTGCTTATTGGCCAAAGTAACCTTGATACTTATTGGTCAAGGTGTTGATGATGTTGAACCTTGGTGCTTATTGGCCAAGGGGGCCTTGATGACTATTGGTCAAGGTGTTGATGGTGTTAAACTTTGGTGCTTATTGGCTGAAGTCGAGGTGGTGGTTTGATTGCTTGTGGTTGTTGCTCATGCATTCACACATTGGAGATATTAGGGGAGGTCATCCAAGAGTAAGGTGTTCTGACCGTCCGTTGTGATTCATCTGAGAGTTTGGTGAATCGTGGTCCCCCCGTGGTGATGCATCCTAGAGTATGGTGCATCGACTATCCAAGGGGTTCACCCATGGTTTGGTGAATTACCAGCATTGGTGCTTATTGGCCAATGTGGATATGTAACTCTGATGTTGTCTTCCTGAGATAGATTTGGATCCGCATGCATAACGGAGTAGTGGAGTAGCACTGCATCACATAACATACTTGGTTGAGATGATGAGAATGATATTACTATGTTATTATGATTAAATGTTGTTATGTTATTATTTGCTATATATGTGATGTATGCTCATCTTGCTAACCGCTCCTTATGCCATTATGTTTATACAATGATTTCTTACTCCCCATCTTTTGTTGTTTCCTTGCATGTACCTTTTCTTGTTATGTAGAGGATGGTGAGCAACCAATTGAGGAGTGACTCTGAGGAGCTCGCTCACTCATAGTTCAGGATGTTTCTTTTATTAGTTTAGTTATTCGATGTACTTTTACGAATTATCATGAAATGAACTTATGTTCTTTGATCTTTGAAACTTGGAAACTTAACATATTTGGTGTTTTTGTGAAAAATGAAGTGAATGAATCTTTAAGATAGAGAGGGGCTCGAAATTATCAAGGGCAAATGATCAAAAATTGGTTGGATCCATTTGGAATTAAAAAAGAAGAGCAAGGGCATTTTGGTCATTTTACATGTAAGTTAAGACATTTATGGATATTTTGAGATATTTTTCATAAACTCATGATTACTTTGATGATTCATGGTGGTGACTCACCATGGTGACTCATGTAGGTGATGACTCGTCTTTCCTCTCTCCCGGCAAACCTCTACAGTCACGTATCCAACTCCGTCGTTTACCCGATTAGGGTTTTCGATCCTTTTTCATCAAAATTCACCCGAATAAAATATTTTATTTTATTTTTGTGCGAAAATTTTAGAAATAGACTTTATCAATGAAATTATGATAAAATCTAGAATTTTTCAGTTTTGGGTCAAACTAAGGTTTTTGCCAGCATAAAACTATACTATCGGTAAAAACCCAGACCGGTTTCTGTCTGAGTTTTAAACCCAAAATTTAACCATAACTTACTTCTATATAGAAGGTTTCAACTATGATTTTGTTTTCCTCAAAATCATTTTCTGGATCCCTGGTAAAAATACAGAAAATAATTACCGGTTAAGATGCGAGAAAATGGGGTGTTACAACACTACCCCACTAAAAGGAATTTCGTCCCCGAAATTCACTAATCTAAAGAAAACAGACGTGGATACCGTTCCTCTATCTCGTGCTCCAGCTGCGTAACATTCTCGTTTCTTGGAACTTGACGTGAAGCATCTCATAGATTAAACTCTCTTTCAGTCTTGTACTGTATTAGCGAGACTACACGAGAAGGATAATCAAGGGAAATCCTTTTTGATTCTCAAGACTCGACATACATTCGGAAAATTCGAACCTCCAATAGAATCAAGTACGTAGATATCAGGTGAACTCTGACACCTGAGTCATACAAAACTTGGACTCCTTCTTTGGTGGCGGTTCGAACAGACCGGCAACAAAACAAAATTTTCGAGTTTTAAACAAGGAATTTCTAGAAAGAGAGATGAAGGATGTGGAAACGATTCTAAGTCGGGAGGGGGGGGGGGGGTGAATTGACCTTTTAAAATTTTTTTCGAAAAACAAGATTTAATATTCCCTTTTCAAATGGTGTAGCAAGAGAGTAAACTTTCCTTGAAACTTAAGCAAGAAACAATTGTAATACCAATTCAAGAATGCACTTACAGAGAGGTATGCAATTGCATAAGCTAAGAGAATGTATCATACAACAATCATGCACTATAGTATCGTAAGCATAGAACATAAAGAATCATGCATACGATAATAAACTTTGCAAGAAAGCAAAGATAGTAGGGATAGAGAAAATGACACAAGATTTTACTGGTTCGGCCCACAACCTTGGTGGCCTACGTCCAGTCCCAAAGAATCCTCTTGGATAAATTCACTATGACAAAGTTTGTACAAGAGATACCACACACCTTACAAAAGTCACTCTCCCTTGTAGGATGCCTCACCCACAAGTACCACACTCTCAAGAGATACCTCACTCTTGAATCTTGTTGGATACCTCACCAACAACTCACAAAGGGATGCATCACCCTTACACCTTGTTGGATACTTCACCAACAATCACCACAAGAGATACCACACTCTTGTAAACAAAGGGATGCCCCCCCCCCCCCCCCTTACTTTGATTGGTTACCACACCAACAAAGATTTTCCCCAATGGTCACTTTGATGGATACCACACCAACAAAGATTTACACCCTTCAATAGATACCACACTCTTGAGTCACTATGGGATTCACACTCCCAATACAAACTCAGAAATACAATGAGTAGAAGAGAAATTCCTAAAACAACACTTATGCACCAAAGATTGAAAAAGCTTCTAAGATCAATCAACAAAGGATGAATAGATGGCTCTCTATTTTTGAATTATAACAATATTTTTCCATATGATTTCGCTATTAAAACTATTCAGCATTTGCCCTTTATGTAGACTTCAATTGGAGCTGAAAAAAGTTGAAGTTTACTGATTTTTCAGGTGAGTATTCGAATACTCTGCAGGGTATTCTAGTACTCCCTGTAACAGAAGCCAACAAACTCAACAAAGCAGAGGGTATTCGAATACCAAGCAGGGGTATGGGAATACTCTCCCTAAAATTACAAAAATGCTTGTGTGATGGCATACATGAGTTGGTATTTGAATACTCTTGAAGGAATTTCGAGTTTTCCTCAAAGTAGACCAATAAACAACTATGTATGTGATTACTTATATACTTTTAAAACATTTTTCATCATTTGACATTTTATAATAGCTCTAATTGATTTCTATTTTTCGGTTTAGAATTATTACCTTTTTAATTTGTTAAGCCATCTAATCAAACTAGGTTACATAATGACTTACATCAAAACCTAGTAAAGCAAATTTAAAAAATAAAAACGGTTACATCATCATAAACCATCATCAAAACACTTTCATTTCTTTACTCTTGAACCTGGGTGGAGATATTCTTCACGGAAGCATACTTGAGACTTTGTATCTCATCATCATCTACAATCTCCCCGTTTTTGATGATGACAACTCTTTGATGGATTGAAAAAGCTTGAATCTTGCTTTGCTTTTGTATTATTAGGTTTTGATTGACTTTGAACTTGTAAATAAAGTGTATCATGGTTTTTGCCAAACTCCCCTTGAATATATGACACTCATTCTTAGTAAAGTAGTGAGTCCTGCAAAATAAACACAAAAACACACCTTTTCTCCCCCTTTGGCATTATAAAAAAGCATATAATATTTGAAGAGAAAAGAAACAATATTCATAAATAAAGGTAATAGATGCCATACATGCATAATCAAAATATCATATAAGTTCAAGGCATGCATACAAACATCTATCACACATAAGTCTATTAGAGTCATGTGAATCAGAGTCAGTTTGTATACCAACATAGGTATACTAATACAGTCATCCAGGAAAATAGAAAACATGGGTCATATAGTGTCATCACACAAATCCATAATAAAATCAGAGAAAAATACCAATTGCATTTCATGTAAATTGGACCAATGACCTTTTAATATAGAAACTCATTTCCCATCATCGTCTTTAATTTGCATACCAATGTTTCATGCAAATATAAAGTACATGATCTACTGTTTGGGTTACTATATTCATATATAATACTCATACTTCCAGGATAAAATTAGAGAAATAAGAAATCATTTTTCATCACCATCATCAAATTACCCTCAATATTTCTCTGCATATATAAAGCACATGATGTTTGAAAGCATAAAAAACTTTTAGATCTGCAGGGTATTCAAATACTAGGAGGAGTATTCGAATACTTCCAAAAATTTGTACCAGTTTTTTGCTGGTTCGAATACACCATGTGGTATTCGAATACTACCAGGACAGAGAGTAAAATTCACGTAGATTTCACATATATTCAAACATATTGCTCATCCAGAGATCAAATCACATACTTATAAGATTAAAGATCAATATATACATGATATAAATCAAACAAACATACATCTAAACAATCATACCTATAAGATCAATCACTACATATTTCATCTACGATCCCTAGTTCTATCTTATATAAAAGAAGTTTTCTCTAGGAAAAGGTTTGTTAAAGATATCGGCTAATTGTTTATTTGATTCTAGAAAGTCTAGAACAACATCTCCTTTTTGAACATGATCTCTTAAGAAATGGTGCCTTTTCTCAATATGTTTAGTCCTAGAGTGTTGGATAGGATTCTTGAATAGATTAATGGCACTTGTATAATTACATCTAATTGGCACTTTGTCCAATTGTATTCCATAGTCAATTAATTGTTGTTTCATCCAAAGAATTTGGGCACAACAACTACCGACCGCAACGTATTCCGCTTCGGCGGTTGATAAAGCAACACTTACTTTTTACTAAACCATGATATTAAGCAATTACCAAAAATATGACATGTGTCACTTGTACTTTTCCTATCAAGTTTGCATCCGTCAAAGTCCGAATCTGAATATCCAACTAAACTACAACTAGATCCTTTAGGATACCAAAGTCCTACTTCAGTTGTACCTAACAAATATTTCATTAGTCTTTTTATGGCGGTTAGGTGAGATTCTTTAGGACTTGATTGATATCGAGCACACATGCATACACTACTGATAGTGTGATTTCTCATCATATTTCATGTACACTTTTGCATGCATTTTTCATATATTTTAGGCATGATTAGTTTGATTTTGGATAGTTTTTACCTTGGAACGGGTAAGGTGGTCTTGTGGTGTTATTTTGCAGGAATTAATGAAAAAATGCTCAGAATTAGCCATGATGGAGCTTGGATGAAGATAGAGCTAGAAAAGTGGAGAAAATGAGCCAAGAAGAGGCCATCACGGCCTAGCCGTGATGACCATCACGGCCTAGCCGTGATGACCATCACGGCCATGATCAAGAAAACTGAGAAGATTGAAGGCGAAAGTCATAAGCTGTCACGGCCTAGCCGTGATGCCTATCACAACCGTGACAGGCCAGGCAGAACTAATCATGGCCTAGCTATGATGAGCATCACGGTCGTGATGCTCCAAATTTGAAAACGCACCCATTCCAGAACACGTCACGGCCTGGTCGTGATGGCCATCACGGCCGTGACGCGCAGATGATCTATAAATAAGAGCGCAGCAGACAGAACCGGGGAGGCTGGGAACCCTAGTGGAGACCAGAAACACACCTAAAAATAGGGACTTTTATCAAGACCTTGGAGGCTGGCGGTTGAGGAGGACTGGAACCCTAGAATCAAAGGAGGCCGACGGTTGGGAAAAGCTTCCAATGGAGTTTTTTTCTTTCCCTTCTTCTTTCCTTTGTCCCTACTGTTTTAGTTTTGACTTTCTCTATGAGTAGCTAAATCCCTGTTGTTGGGATTAGATGTAACCAAACTGAATATTATGTATTTGCCATGATTGATTAATCTGTGTTCATGCCTTCGTATTAGTGTTTAATTCCTACGCTTAATGCTTTTTGTGGTTTAGCTACCCATAAACTGATTTTAAGATTTGATTTGCAATGGGGACGTTCTTATCAATTCTTGATCTGGAATTAATCACCTAGTAAACCTTGCATCTAGGAATGGAGTTTGGTTTATTAGTAATCGCGTAATCCTTAATCTTAACGCAAATTCATTAATCTAGGCCACCTAAGGAATTAGGGTCTATTAATGGGTTTAGGCTCTTGTCATCTGAGGAATCAGGGCTTGAGTAATTTCATGGGTTGATTTTAATATTTGAAGCATGAATGGGAGGTATCTAGTCTTGGTATTGCATGAGGCTAAGGTTTGGTGAAATTTAATCCCAACACCTCTTTCTGCACTCCAAGTGTTTGTTAAAATTCCCCAAAAAGACCAAAAACATTTTATTTCTTTTATTTTCCTGTTTTGATTTCTCTTGATTGATAGTTAAGTCTAGATAGTTGCTTGATTTGAGAATTGGTAATTGGCAACCGATCCCTGTGGATACAATAATCGGTCTCACCACCGTATTACTTTTTCGACTAGGTATACTTGTCTAGAGTCGTCAACAACTACACATTATATCCGGTCTAGTAGCGGTAAGATAAAGTAGAGAGCCAATTATACCACTATACTATTTTATGTAACACCCCGTTTTTTGTAAATAAGGTTAATGTGTTTATATATGTTATATATATGTTTTATATGCTTGTTATGTTTGTTTTTGATGTCTAAGTTTATGTTTGGGAAAGTTTAGCCTTAGAAAGGTTCAATCCTTTTAGAGTCCTAGTAACCTGTTTCACCGTTTTGACCGTATCTTGAGTTCTACATGTCCGATTAAGGTGATATTTGATGTGTTGAAAATCTAAGAGAATTATCTGCAAGTCTTATTTTATGTGTGTTGGCCAATTCGGTCTTTTAGTTGGTATCGTATTGAAATATTTGAGTTCCCCGTGCTCATGAATTGAGCACGGTCGTGCTCAAGTCAGAGAATCTATAAATAGAACAGTTCCGTGAAGGTTGTGAGCCAAAACCTGTTTTGTCACTCTGGGCAATCCTAGTGCGACAGAAACCTCTTCCCTTTCCCTTCCCTTGAACCTCTTGAAGTTCTTGGAGTTTGTGAGTCCGTTTGGGAGAGAAGTTACGCGTGTTAGCATTGTTTAAGGTAACGTAGTTATCCCTCCTTAATCTCCTGTTCCCTTTCTTTTTAATTGGGGATTAATTGGCTATTCTCTTCTTGTTGGCCAAGGCTTGAGGAACCCATCGAGCCGCTCGAGGGAACGACACCAGTTTCGTTTACGCTTAGCTAAGTGGTTTGATCTTCATACCAGGTATGTGGAGAAGGAATAGTATTGGCATGTAGGCGTTGGGGGTAGCGTAAGATGAAAGTTTAACTCATGACCCTGTCCTATGTTGTTTTTCTATTTGATGTTAATTGATATATATATATATAATATTATTCTAATGTTAATGACATGCTTTAATTATTGTATTATTTGATGTTAATTGTTGATGATGTATGATTGGATGTTATTGGTATGCCTAATTGAGTTTGATGTTTTATGATACCATGAATGTTCATGATGATGATGATGCTATTATGATGATGATAAGGCTGTTATGATAATGATGATGTTGTTGTGCTCTGAATGAGTGTTGATTGTTAGGGATGTTAATGGCAACAATGACGTTAATAATACCCTAACCAATTAATAGGGCTTGTTAATAATGTTAAGACGTTAGAAGATGTTAACAATGATGAAATAGAATTAAGGGATCTTTCCCCAGTTTGTTCATAAGACATGAATATAGTATGAGAGGCAATGTTACGTTCATAGGGCTTAGACAAAGACCCTAGGATTGATTAGTGAGTGTTTAAAAGGACGTTAGTGATGAAGCTGGAAGTAAAAGACATGGGAACAATTAAAGATAATGAAACTGATGATTGATGGTGTAGCTTAAACCAATAGGTTTGATCCTTGAATTCCCTAGGAAACGTAGTCAGGGTTGTTCAACCCTTCGCCCCGAAAACAAGATGCGGCCATGCTCCATTGAGCACGACCCAGTGCTCAGCGATCAAGACAATCGTGCTCAACAGTCATCACAATCGTGCTTGACTTAACAGTTAGCACGCCCGTGCTGGGGGAAGCAGAATAGTAACAAGGGGTGTTTTACCCCAAATGCTTAAAATAATGAAGAAAACACCAAACCAAGTAAAGACAAGTTAGATAGCTTAAAGATAATAATGTAACTTGATAGCCGAGTGGCCAAGGGGCCTTGATGCTTAATGGTCTAGTTGTTAAGCTCTGGTGCCTATGGGACAGAGTGTTAATAACTAAAGTAAAAAGATGTTGTTTTGTACCTTGGTAGCCAAGTGGCCAAGGGGGCTTCGATAGCCGAGTGGTCGAGGTGTTGAGCTATGGTTCTTATTGGCCAGAGTGTGGTTGTTATGTACCTTGGTAGCCAAGTGGCCAAGGGGGCCTTGATGCATAATGTCAAGGTGTTATTAAAAGATATTGGACCTTGGTAGCCGAGTGGCCAAGGGGGCCTTGATGCATAATGTCAAGGTGCTATAAAAAGATAATGGACCTTGGTAGCCGAGTGCCCAAGGGGGCCTTGATGCTTAATGGTCAAGGTGTTGAGCTCTGGTGCTTTTTGGCAGAGTGTAAGTGAAAAGATTATGAGATAAAAGATTAAAGAATAAAGATGAAAGATAACATTGATGATGATGATGAACTTGGGTAGCCGAGTGGCCCAAGCGGAGGTGGTGATTGTTGGTTGTGCGCTGTGTTGCTCATTCATGCATTGGAGTAGTGGAGTAGCGTTGCATCGCATAACATACCAAGTTTGGAATGATATATATATATATATATATATATATATATATATATATATATATATATATATATATATATGATATTGATGTGTATTAATGTGATGAGATACTTATGTTTGATATGCTATGTTTTTATGATGCATGTTCATCTTGCTAACTGCTTCCATGCCATTATGTTGATATGTATATTTCTTACTCCCCGTCTTTTGTTGTTTGTTTGCATGTATCTTTTAGATATGCATAGGACGATGAGCAGCTTGTTGAGGAGTGACTCTGAGGAGACACTACTAGTAGTTTAGTTTATTTCAGTTTTAGTTTGTTGACTGAGTTGTTTTATCGGATTGGTTATACCAGCTCTGTAATGTGACATCGGGGTTGGGTTTCGTTTATGTTTCATTTATGTTATGTTTTATTTTTATAAACATGTTTTGTTTTTTCCACGTTTGAAATTATGTTACAATGCGGCAGTCTCTGCCCGGTTTTTATTATTATGATATAATATGCATGTGTTCCTTTTTTTTTATATATTTTACGCTTTATGAATACATGCGGGGTAGAGGGTGTCACTGTTACATCTACCGGATTACTATGTTCATTTTTGTCAAGATAGGAGGATGTGCCCATTGGTGTGGAAGCTTATTTTGCCTTGTCCATGCTAAATATTTTGAGTAGTTCTTTGCAATACTTGGCTTGGTTGATGAAAGTTCCAGTACGCACTTGTTTGATTTGTAGCCCCAAGAATAAACCGAGTTCACCCATCATAGACATCTCAAATTCACCTTGCATTTACTTAGAGAATTCATTGCACATAGATTCATTAGTGGCTCCAAAAATGATGTCATCGACATATACTTGTACAATCAAAATATCATGCTTTTTATTTTTAATGAAAAGAGTAGTGCCAATCTTCCCTCTTTGAAAATCTTTTTGCAAAAGAAATTTGCCAAGTCTCTCATACTAAGCTCTTGGAGCTTGTTTCAAACCATAGAGAGCCTTTTTAAGTTTAAAAACAAAATTTGGTTTTTCAAAGTTTTAAAAACCAGGTGGTTGATCTACATAAACTTCTTCTTAAATTAAAAAATTAAGAAAAGCACTTTTGACATCAATTTGATAGAGCTTAAAATCCATAAGACATGCAAAAGCAAGAATCAATCAAATAGCTTCTAACCTAGCAACGGGTGCATAAGTTTCCTCATAGTCTATGCCTTCCTCTTAATTATAACCTTTGGCTACTATTCTTGCTTTATTTCTAACAATTATACCTTTCTCATCTAACTTGTTCCTAAAGACCCATCTGGTTCCAATTACTTGTTTATTATTGGGTTTTGGTACAAGTTCCCATACATAATTTCTTGTAAATTGATTTAACTCATCTTGCATAGCAATTACCTAATGTTCATCTGTAATAGCCTCATCAATTGTCTTAGGTTCAACTTGAGACACAAAAGACATAAAATGACATACATTCCTAAGAGAAGAACGAATAGTTACCCCTTTGGTGATGTCACCCATCACTTTATCAATTGGATGGTATTTAGTCATTCTCCACTTCTTAGGAAGTTCCTCATCTCTTTGTTGTTGATCTTGAAGCTCCATGCTTGGTTCTTGTTCATTGTCCATTGCTTGACCTTCTTGAGAATCTATTAAGTATATAAAATATAATCAATATGCACTTTCCCAATTCCTTGGGGGTTAGACTCATCAAATGATACATGAATAGATTTTTCTATAGTCATAGTTCTTTTATTGTAAACTCTATATGCTTTATTTGATGATGAATATCCAAGAAAGATTGCTTGATACGCTTTAGCATCAAACTTTCCTAGATTATCTTTTCCATTATTTAAAACATAGCATTTGCATCCAAAGACATGTAAATGTGATATATTTGGTTTTCTACCTTTATACAACTCATAAGGAGTTTTCAACAAGATAGGTCTACTAAGCACTCTGTTAGACACATAGCAAGCAGTATTAACCGCATACGCCCAAAAATATTTAGGTAGATTAGATTCATTTAACATAGTTATTGCCAACTCCTCTAAGGACATATTCTTCCTCTCAACAACTCCATTTTGTTGAGAGGTCCTTGGAGCCGAAAAGTTATGTTCAATTCCATGTTTATCACAAAAATATTTAAATTCGTGTTTTCAAATTCCCCACCATGATCACTTCTAATGCATGCTATTTTCAAATATTTTTTCATTTTGAATCACTTTAGAAAGTTTCTTTAAAGCATGGAATGCATCACTTTTATGAACTAAAAACAATGTCCATGTAAATCTTGAGAAATCATCAACAATCACTAAAGCATAACAGTTTCCATCAAAACTCATTGTCCTTGAAGGACCAAATAAATCCATATGAAGCAATTGCAAAGGTCTAGAAGTAGAAACAACATTCTTGGGTTTAAAACTAACTCTAGTTTGTTTACCCTTTTGGCATACATCACATAAACCTTCTTTGTTAAATTTTATCTTAGGCAAACCAATCACTAAATCCTTAGAGATAAGTTTGTTAAGGTGATTCATGTGAATGTGTGCAATTCTTCTATGCCATAGCCTTGCATCATCATCTTTACTAATCAAGCATTGTATGGAAGATGAAATTTCATTCAAATCAAGCATATATATGTTATTTATTCTCTTTCCTATAAACCTAACTATTTAATCATGCATACTTTCAACTAAGAAACATTTTTCATCAAAAACAACTTTAAAGCCCTTATCACACAGTTGACTAATGCTTAACAAGTTATGCTTTAGACCTTCAACAAATAGCATATTATCAATTGTGGTATTATAATTCTTACCAACATTACCTACTCCAAGAATTTTACCCTTGTTAGCTCCATATGTGACAAGACCACTTTTCCTTGGAGATAGATGGGAAAACTTGGAGATGTCTCCGGTCATATGTTTAGAGCATCGACTATCCAAGTACCACTCATTGCATAGTGTTTTCAAGCATATATATACAAAAGAGATCAAATCTTAGGTACCCAATTTGGATTGGGTCCTTGTATGTTAGTTTTGGGTTTACTCCCTTTAGGGACCCACATCAAGTTACAATTCTGAACACCTTTTCTTTTGATATAACATTTTGAAATATGGTGTCCATGCTTGCAACAAAAATAGCATTTTATTGTTGATTTCTTTTGTTGAATTTGATGGAACAAATTGAGTCTTGTTGTAGGATTTTGCATCAAATGGATTGTATCCCAATCCGGTCTTAACAAAACTCATAGTTTGTTTACCAAGTAAGACATTAAGATTGTTACTTCCATTTGTGAATCTTGTAAGTGACTTTTTCAAATCAATGTTTTCACTTTCTAAATGCTTGCAATTTTCACAAGTGGTGCAACATTCTTTTCCTTTTGAAGGATTTTTACAAATCTTTTGCATAGTCTTAATCTCTAGCTTTTGATCCTCAACTTGCTTCTTTAAAACAAATTTTTCTTTTTCAAGTTGAGCCATCAAATTCTTTTGTTTCAACACAAGTTTTACTAAATCAATAGACTCTTTATTCAATTCTTCAAAAACTTCGTGTAACATCATAAGTAAAAGAGAGAGAGAGTTCATCATCCGATACCTCATCTTCACTTTGATGTGAAGTCATTAAGCATAGATTTACCTCTCCACTTTGACTATCTTCATCAGTTGAGGATGACATCTCATTTTCCTCCCAAGCTATGTATGCTTTCTTTCCCTTCTTGTCTTTCTTGCCCTTCTTCTCATCTTTATCATTCTTCTTCTTGTAGTTGGGGCAATCATATTTCATGTAACCGGGTTTTCCACATTCATAGCAAGTTGGGTTGGAAGTACTCTCATTCTTTGTGAAATTCTTGTTGAAGTTTCCTCTCTTGAAGTTTCCTATTCTCTTGATGAATTTCCCAAATTTCCTCACCAAAAAGTTGAGGTGCTCCTCTTGGAAATCTTCACTTGAATGATCACTATCACTTAGGTCTTCTTTCTTTGAGGATGCAACCAAAGCTATGCCTTTCTTCTTCTTATCTTGCTCTTCACCTTCATTTAGTCTTGATAATTCTAGCTCATGCTCTTGAAGCTTTCCAAAGAGTGTAGCAAGTGTTATTTTTGAAAGATTCCTTGATTCCGCAATAGCCGCACCTTAGGTTGCCAAGAATTATTCAAACACCTTAGAAATTTGTTAGTAAGATCTTCATTATCAAACACTTTACCAAGAGAACTAAGTTGATTAACAATATATGTAAAACGTTTTTGCATTTCACAAATAGATTCACCATGCATCATCCAAAACAATTCATACTTATGTGTCAAGGTATTCATCCTAGATCTCCTTACTTCACTTGTGCCCTCATGCGCTATCTCAAGTGTATTCCGAAATTGCAAGTAGAGATTCTAAAGAACTCATCAATACTAACTCTCATAGAAATGATGTTCTTAGCCTTCTTATCTAATTGCACCTTCTTCTTATCATCATCGGTCCATAAAGATCTAGGTTTATCTTTTTCCTCTTCATTAACAACATGTTTAGGTATAAAAAGACCATTCAAAACGGACTTGAAAGGTGATAGAGAAAGTGACACAAGTATTTTACTGGTTCGGCCCACTACCTTAGTGGCCTACGTCCAGTCCCCAAGAATCCTCTTGGAAAAATTCACTATGACAAAGTGTGCACAAGAGATACCACACTCTTACAAAAGTCTCTCTCCCTTGTAGAATGCCTCACCCACAAGTACCACACTCTCAAGAGATACCTCACTCTTGAATCTTGTTGGATACCTCACCAACAACTCACAAAGAGATGCCTCACCCTTACACCTTGTTGGATACCTCACCAACAATCACCACAAGAGATACCACACTCTTGTAAACAAAGGGATGCCACACCCTTACTTTGATTGGTTACCACACCAATAAAGATTTTTCCCCAATGGTCACTTTGATGGATACCACACCAACAAATATTCACACCCTTCAAGAGATACCAAACTCTTAAGTCACTATGGGATTCACACTCCCAATACAAACTCGGAAATACAATGAGTAG